>CM040177.1:26821372-27421372 GCA_022606695.1 Vaccinium macrocarpon
TTAGGAAGTCTGTAATTTTACAAATATCTGTTCTAGAGTATTTTGATTCCTAGTTGGATTAGGATTTCTTATTTGATTCCTAATTGGATTAGGGTTTGTTATTTTATTCCTAATTGGATTAGGGCTACTTTGGCCCTATAAGTATTATTGTAAGCCTAGTGGCAAATTGCAATTGTTATCAAATTACAAAAACAAGTTTTTCTCATGTTTTGGTCGTTTAAAGAGGGAGTACCTCCGAGTCGATCTTATTGATCGCGTTTCTCTTCCGCGATCAACTTTTTTTCCAGAGGCTGCGCTGCATCAGTTGGTATTAGAGCACACGTTGCAATCCTATCATGGCGACGAGATGCGGTGTAGGACATGCAAGAGGGGGTGGTCGATCCCCTCGTATCGACGAAATCTATGATCGAGATGATGTTGCTCAGGATGATCGGTTAGAGGAGGGCGTTGTTGAACTCAAAGCCATATTTGGAAAGATTGCCCAACGCATGGATGCTTTAGAGATCGCTAACCCAACTCACTGTCACCCTATTAGACCTAACCCTCTGATCGAGGATGGTTTTTCAGACGATAAAGATATCAATCCATTTTGGTGGCGGAAACTACCAAAAGGGGTGGTATAGAGATGTTGCGGCTAGAACCACTGACTCTCATTATTGTGAGTTGAGTATGAAGATTGAGATTCCAAAAAAAATTGGGCTTCCACAATTCTGAGGATGAAAAGATGTCGTAGAAGAAATTTTGGTTGAGGAGATGTGGGAGATTTAATCGATGATATATTAGAGGAAGAATCCGATAAAATATTTTTGACACAAATTCATCATTGTTGCAATCTGAAATTGATTGGAATTCACCCACAAAATTTAATGCGTACTCAGATGAGGAGGAAACTGTCATACATAAGGTGGAAGAGATCGAATGTGAAGAATGAACTTGTGGAAGTGGGCATCAAATTGGACGTTGAGAAGAAGGCTATTGTTATCCATGATAAAGTTGATGGGTTGAACTCATTCGATGGGGTCTTGAACCTTGCGATAAAGGCAATCAATGTATGCCCGTCATTAGGATTCGAAGTATCAGAGTATATGGATCCTTTTTGGAGATTTATTGAGGAGTAGTGTACAAGAATGAACCCGTGGGTTTCCATTTTTGAGCAACATGGATTGATTTTGTTGACAAAAATTATTTCTTTAATTTTTGAAGATTCTATTTTACAATTTAGCTTCGAAAAAAATAATTTGAAGTGCAAAATTGACGCTGACTATATTAGATGAATTCAACTATACAAACACAAGGACGAGTTTCTTCAAGATGGGGAGAATGATGCAGATTGAAAATTTAATAGTATTACTTACAAATAGTGTTTTAAGTTTTCCTTATTTTTATTTTATTAATTTTGTTAGGAAGTCTGCAATTTTATAAATAAGTGTTTTAGAGTATTTTGATTCCTAGTTAGATTAGGATTTCTTATTTGATTCCTAATTGGATTAGGGTTTGTTCTTTTATTCCTAATTGGATTAGGGTTACTTTGGCCCTATAAGTATTATTGTAAGTCTAATGGCGGAATGCGGTTGTTATTGAATTAAAAAAAAAACGAGTTTTTCTCATACTCTGGTCGTTGAAGGAGGGAGTACCTCCAGATCTATCTTATTGTTTGCGTTCCTCTTCCACGATCAATTTTTGTTTCCACAGGCTACGCTACGTCAATTGGTATTAGAGCACACGTTGCAATCCTGTCATGGCGGCGAGATGTGGTGTAGGATGTGTAAAAAGGGGTGGCGATCTACTGGTATCGACAAAATCTTTGAACGAGATGATGTTGTTCGGGATGAGCGGATAGAGGAGGGGCTTGCTGAACTCAGAGTCATGTTTGGAAATTTTGCCCAGCGCATGGATGCTTTATAGATCGCTAAACTTACTCGATGTTGCCCTGTTAGACCTAACCCTCCGATTGACAGTGGTTTTTCAAACGATAAATATATCAATTCTTTTTGTTGGCGGAAACTACCAAAGGGGGTGGTATAGAGACGTTGCAGCTAGAACCCGTGACTCTCATTATTGTGAGTCGAGTGTGAAGATTGAGATGCCAAAAAAAAAAATTGGGCTTCCACAATTTCGACGAAGAAAAGATGTCATTGAAGAAATTTTGGTTGACGGAGATGTGGGATATTTTATCAATGATATATTAGAGGAAGAATCCGATAAAATATTTTTTTACACAAATTCATCATTGTTGCAATCTGAAATTGATTGGAATTCACCTCCAAAATTTGATGAGTACTCAGATGAGAAGGAAACTGTCTTTCATAAAGTCGAAGAGAATGTGAAGGATGAACTTGTGGAAGCGGGCTTCAAATTGGACATTGAGAAGAAAGCTGTTGTTATCCATGATATAGTTGATGGGTTGAACTCATTCGATGGTGTTTTTATCCTTGCAATAAAGGCAATCATTGTATGCCCGTCACTACGATTCGAAGTATCAGAGTATATGGATCCCTTTTGGAGATTTATTGAGGAGTACTGTACAAGAATGAACCCGTGGATTTCCAGTTTTGAGCAACATGGATTGACTTTGTTAACAAAAATTATTTCTTAAATTTTTGAAGATTTTATTTTACAATTTAGCTTTGAAAAAAATAATTTGAATCATGATAAGCCCCCAATATTGTATCTATCTGGGCTTATCTAGCTCCTTTTTGTTCACACACACACGCTTTATAATGCCTTATACTATTGACGTTGCGCGAAGCGTATTTTTGGAAGTTTCAGGTTAAATCGCGGCTTAAAGCACATTTGAAGTGCTTTGGGACACATCCCAAGAATCCAAGAGCCAATGAGTGAAGATTCGGCTAAGGATCAAGAAGTCTTAAGGCACAAGATCAAGCCGGAAGGCTAAATCCTTGACCATGTCTCACTAAGACTCTTGGTCGAATCCGGGGGTGAACAAAGACTCGCGAGACCAAGTGCCACCTTCCCAAAGCTCGCACGATGTTCAGAGGTGTTTTGGAAGATGCGGTAGCACACAAGGCCAATGGATGACGAAGAAAGAAGAGGGAAGCTCAAACGCCTTAGTATTGATATAGGTATTGATACTAGTATTGATAGTATCAATACCTCTAAAGAGCAAAGCTGGACAAAACCTTGGGTATCGATACCTCCAAACTTGCTATCGATACCCAGGCCTTACGGGTAGCATTTTGGAGCTAGGTATTGATACCTCCAAACTTGGTATCGATACCCAGCAATCTGGGGAGTTAATGTAGCCCACTTTTTGGACTTTCTACTTATGGGAACTTTCATCTTTAGTGCTTTTTGAGATATTTTGGTGTGAGAGAAAGGCTATTTGTATAATATCTCTCCCTCCCTCTTTCTCTCTTATCTACACTACACTTTATCTTTAGCTTTAAATTGTGTCTTTCATTTTGCTCTCTTCTCTCTCCTCCATTGTTGAAGGGGTTGGAAGCTCTAAATTCCTTAGGAACTCAAGTAAGTATTAAGCTTCCGTTAATTTCTCGTTTATTAATAGTTTTTGTAATCTTCGGATCTCCACATAAATCTAGTTTATTTGTGTTTTTACCTGTTAAATCTTATCTCTCCTCTCCTAGTCTTTTCCTTTGAAAACTCAAGTTTTTATGTGTTGTTAGTTAATTTCTTATGTATTAAAGTATTAGGCCAACTTAGTATCTTCATTAAAATCAAGTTTATTTGGTCATTTGTTATGTTCTTTATTTCCCTGATAAAATTAGTCATGGTTCACGTAGTAATTACCGAGTAGTCATTATAGGCTCGGTCATGGGGTGATTAGCACCCTGTGACTTAGGTTGATTCACTCTCCTCGCCATATTGCAAACTTTGCATGTTAATCAAAGAGTTAGGATTAATTTTATGTATCAAAATTTGGATTAGTTAATCCCGTTGATCATGCGTAGCCAAGGGCGTGACGACTTGGCACGTGTGATGCTTCGGGCTATGTCAATCAAAATGCTTGTATAAATGGCACAAGAATTCTATTCTTTGGGAAACATCATTTCTAGTTAAATGAGTTTTATGTACCAAATCTTCCGTTTGGGGTCGTTTAACGACACCCCGAGCCGATTATTTTAGAGGAAAATGAATCGGCCTAAGGCATGGGTGTTTTGAACCCCTTGGCTTAGCCTTGTTTTTAATCAGTCTTTTTAATCTCGCATATTTCACAAAGTTAAGTGAAATCCACCCCCCAAACTACAAAAGCCAAGTTTGCCCCTTTAAGGCTAAAACCCTCACTCGCGAGTCAATTTTCACGCTCAGCACATTAGGTCCCTTTGGACTCAATCTGGACTTCCGGTTATTATGCCACGCGTCACCTGAACCCTACGCTTGGGGAAATCAATATTTGATATAAAATCCAAGGACGCAAGCAAATCACAAAATTGACGCTGACTATGTTAGACGAATTCAACTATACAAACTCAATGACGAGTTTCTTCAAGCTGGGGAAAATGATGCATATTGAAAATTTAATAGTATTACTTACAAATAGTATTTTATGTTTTCCTTATTTTTATTTTATTAATTTTGTTAGGAAGTCTGCAATTTTAGAAATAAGTGTTCTAGAGTATTTTGAGTCCTAGTTCGATTCACATTTGTTATGTGATTCTTAATTGGATTAGGGTTTGTTATTTTACTCCTAATTGGATTAGGGTTACTTTGGCCCTATAAGTATTATTGTAAGCCTAATGGCAGAATGTGGATATTATTGAATTAAAGAAAACGAGTTTTTCTCATACTTTGGTTGTTTCAGGAAGGAGGTACCTCGGGTTGATCTTATTGTTCGCGTTTCTCTTCCACGATCAATTTTTTTTCCATAGGCTGTGTTGCATCATTTGGTATCAGAGCACACGTTGCAATATTGTCATGGCGACAAGACGCAGTGTTGGGTGTTGCAAAAGGGGTGGCCTATCCGCTGGTATCGACAAAATCTATGAACGAGATGATGTTGCTCGGGATGATCAGATAGAAAAGGGGCTTGTTGAACACAGAGCCATGTTTGGAAATATTGCCCAATGCATGGAAGCTTTAGATATCGCTAACGCAACTCGTTGTCGCCCTTTAAACCTAACCCTCCGATCGAGGATGGTTTTTCAGACAATAAAGATATCAATCTTTTTTTGTGGCAAAAACTACCAAAGGGGATGGTGTAGAGACGTTGTGGCTAGAACCCATGACTCTCATTATTGTGAGTCGAGTATGAAGATTGAGATTCCAAAAAAAAATTGCGCTTCCACAATTCCATGGAGGAAGAAAAGATGTCATAGAAGAAATTTTGGTTGCGGGAGATGTGGGAGATTTTATCGATGATATATTAAAGGAAGAATCCGATAAAATATTTTTTTACACAAATTCATCATTGTTGCAA
Organism: Vaccinium macrocarpon; assembly: GCA_022606695.1. Lineage (NCBI taxonomy): Eukaryota > Viridiplantae > Streptophyta > Magnoliopsida > Ericales > Ericaceae > Vaccinium > Vaccinium macrocarpon. Next base: position 26,826,768 of record CM040177.1, read on the forward strand.
TCTGAAATTGACTGGAATTCACCTCCAAAATTTGATGAGTACCCAGATAAGAAGGAAACTGTCATTCATAAAATGGAAGAGAATGTGTAGGATGAACTTGTGAAAGTGGGCATCAAATTGGACATTGAGAATAAGGTTGTTGTTATCCATGATAAATTCGATGGGTTGAACTCATTGGATGGTGTCTTGAACCTTGCAATAAAGGCAATCAATGTATGCCCGTCACTAGGATTCAAAGTATCAGAGTAAAAGCATTCTTTTTGGAGATTTATTGAGGATTAATGTACAAGAATGAACCCGTGGGTTTCTATTTTTGAGCAACATGGATTGACTTTGTTGACAAAAATTGTTTCTTTAATGTTTGAAGATTCTATTTTACAATTCAACTTCAAAAAGAATAATTTGAAGTACAAAATTGACGCTGACTATATTAGACGAATTCAACTATACAAACTCAAGGACGAGTTTCTTCAAGCTGGGGAGAATGATGCAGATTGAAAATTTAATAGTATTACTTACAAATAGTGTTTTAAGTTTTCCTTATTTTTATTTTATTAATTTTGTTAGGAAGTCTGCAATTTTAGGAATAAGTGTTCTAGAGTATTTTGATTCCTAGTTGGATTAGAATTTCTTATTTGATTCCTAATTGGATTAGGGTTTGTTATTTTATTCCTAATTGGATTAGGGTTACTTTGGCCTTATAAGTATTATTGTAAGCCTAATGACAGAATGCGTTTGTTATTGAATTAAAGAAAACGAGTTTTTCTCATACTCTGGTTGTTTAAGGAGGGAGTAGCTCCGGGTCTATCTTATTGTTTGCGCTTCTCTTCCACAATCATTTTTGTTTTCGTTGGCTGCGCTGCATCATTTGGTATTAGAGCACACGTTGCAATCCTATCGTGTTGGCGAGACGCGGTTTAGGACGTGAAAGAGGGGGTGGTCGAACCATTGGTATCGACGAAATCTATGAATGAGATGATGTTGCTTGAGATGATCAGATAGGGGAGGGGTTTGCTTGACTCAGCGCCATCTTTGGAAATATTGCCCAGCGCGTGGATGATTTAGAAATTGCTAACCCAACTCGTTGTCGCCCTGTTAGACCTAACCCTCCGATCGAGGATGGATTTTCAGACAATAAAGACATCAATCCTTTTTTTGTGGCGGAAACTACCAAAGGGGTGGTATAGAGACGTTGCGCTAGAACCCGTGTCTCTCATTATTTTCAGTCGAGTATGAAGATTGAGATTCCAAAAAAAATTGAGCTTCCACAATTCCATGGAGGATGAAAAGATGTCATAGAAGAAATGTTGGTTGAGGAAGATGTGGGAGATTTTATCGATGATATATTAGAGGAAGAATCAAATAAAATGTTTTTGGACACAAATCTATCATTACTGAAATCTAAAATAGATTGGGATTCACCTCCAAAGTTTGATGAGTACTCAGATGAAAAGGAAACTATCATTCATAAAGTGGAAGAGAATGTGGAGGATGAACTTATGAAAGTGGGCATCAAATTGGACATTGAGAAGAAGGCTGTTTTTATCCTTGATAAAGTTGATGGGTTGAACTCATTCGATGGGGTCGTGAACTTTGCAAAAAAGGCAATCAATGTATGCCCGTCACTAGGATTCGAAGTATCAGAGTATATGGATCCTTTTTGGAGATTTATTGAGGAGTACTGTACAAGAATGAACGTGGGTTTCCATTTTGTGGCGGAAACTACCAAGGGGGGTGGTATAGAGACGTTGTGGCTAGAACCCGTGACTCTCATTATTGTGAGTCGAGCATGAAGATTGAGATTCCAAAAAAAAATTGGGCTTCCACAATTCCATAGAGGATGAAAAGATGTCATAGAAGAAATTTTGGTTAGGGGAGATGTGAGAGATTTTATCGATGATATATTAGAGGAAGAATTCGATAAAATGTTTTTGGACACAAATCCATTATTACTGAAATCATAAATTGATTGGGATTCACCTCCAAAATTTGATGAGTACTCAGATGAAAAGGAAACTGTCATTCATAAAGTGGAAGAGAATGAGAAGGATGAACTTGTGAAACTGGGCATCAAATTGGACAATTAGAAGAAGGCTGTTGTTATCCTTGATAAAGTTAATGGGTTGAACTCATTCGATGGGGTCTTGAACCTTGCAAAAAAGGCAATCAATGTATGCCCGTCATTAGGATTCGAAGTATCAGAGTATATGGATCCTTTTTGGAGATCTATTGAGGAGTACTGTACAAGAATGAAACCGTGAATTTCCATTTTTGAGCAACATGGATTGACTTTGTTGACAAAAATTGTTTCTTTAATTTTTGAAGATTCTATTTTACAATTTAGCTTTAAAAAAAATCATTTGAAGTACAAAATTGACGCCGGCTAGATTAGACGAATTCAAGTATACAAACTCAAGGAAGAGTTTCTTCAAGCTTGGGAGAATGATGCAGATTGAAAATTTAATAGTATCACTTACAAATAGTGTTTTAAGTTTTCCTTATTTTTATTTTATTAATTTTGTTAGGAAGTCTACAATTTTAGAAATAAGTGTTCTAGAGTATTTTGATTCCTTGTTGGATTATAATTTGTTATTTGATTCCTAATTGGATTAGGGTTTGTTATTTTATTCCTAATTAGATTAGGGTTACTTTGGCCCTATAAGTATTATTGTAAGCCTAATGGTAGAATGCGGTTGTTATTGAATTAAAGAAAACGAGTTTTTCTCATATTTTGGTCGTTTAAGGTGGGAGTACCTCTGGGTCGATCTTATTGTTCGTGTTTCTCTTACACGATCAATTTTGTTTCCATAGGCTGCGCTATATCAATACCCTAAGGGCCCCTGAGACTTGGCTGCGGTATAGGCGCAACCAAACAGGTTACGACCTTGCCTTAACGGGGATAAAGGGAGTTCTGGTGGTTTGGTGGCTATAAAAGAACAAGAGGTCCGCTGCGCGAGGGGTGTAGTAGCGTGCCACTGCGTGGGTCAGTTGTGTGGTTGGTTACATCACTCGCGTGGCTAAGCTGTACGGAAAGGACACATGCCTTCATATTATAGGGGGACAGTCTGGCACCTAATCATTGGTTCAAGGTGTCTATAATATGAGACATTCCCTTCCACAATGCCTAGAGATTTGTGATTCTTGACTGAGCATTTGTAATCCTAGAGAGAGAGGGCAATACTATTCTCTTTGAATATTGACCAGGCAAGAACCATCACGTACACAAAGAATTATAAGATAAGTTGAAAATGGGTGATTGCATAGAAGCGTGGTAGCCAAACACCATAAGGTTATGGAAGTCGATGAGTTGAAGATGGAATTACTAAATGAAGGAGTGAATAAAATTCAAGTCAAGTCAATGGGTGGTAGGGATATTCTGATTATTTGTGACTTGTGAGAATTTAAAAGTCATAGATAAACTTGTAAAACAAGATGCCGATCCAAAAAAAAATTGTAAAACAAGATGGGTTGCAGAGGTGGCATAGTGATATTAAACCGTGGCATGGTCATTGGTCAGGCTACTAGTACAGAAAGATTTGCTTGGCTAAGATGTTTTTGTTTGCCTTTGAATGCTTGGTGTCCTGCTATAAGGGGTATTTATTTTTACAGATAACCAAACTCTGAATTACGAATCCGATCATGAAGGAAAGATTAATCCAAATAACGGTTGGCAATTTTGAGTATTGTAGTGGAGGAGGAAAGTCGATCTACAGCCTTCAGCTCCTTCAAAAAAAAAGGGCAAAAGTAATTATTTTCTCCTCCTTCCAAATTCTTCACTCCTCTTCACTAATAATTATTAATTTTCTTCTTTCTAATTCCCACACACCTTCATAACCTTCTTATTTCCACCACCCAAAATATATCTCCCAAACTTTGTTACGTACACACATTTAGACTATAACTTTCAAACATGTAGTCAAAATAATGTATGGTCCCACAATATATTTTGACAATCACAGTCGTTCATTTTGTAACTCTAAATGTTTAAATCATTCGTGTAATAAATTAAATTGATTGGATATCGGTAGGTGTTTGATTTAAGTCAATTGAATAACAGGAGGAATTTTAAAAAATCAATTTTTCTCAAGGAAAATGTAAAATTTTTAGATTGCCACCAATGTCCAATCAACCTAATTTTTGGCATAACTAATGTACGTGCTAAGACCTGTGAAAAGAACGACTTCGAAATACTGCTATATCTCCCCACCCATTTCAAAGTCAAACCCTAATCAAAACTCCAAGCCTATACAACTCCATCTCTCGCCCACTAAATGCTCTCAATTTTCTTCCTATCTTCCTCGTGGCGGCCAGAGACATTTATGGTGATCAAATTGAAGGTTTTTGCTGCGATGAAGGACTCTTAACTTTTAGCTTCGCGGCATCTCTTAATTTGAAAACTTCTAAACCGAATCAAAAGGATTTGAATTTATAAACCTAAATCTCCCAGCTATAAACTGTCATTTGCTGCGATCCCTTTCAAATAATGCCCCGCGTAGTTATTCCACAATTGTTGTTGGTCATACTTTTTTCTACTCTCTCCATCCCAAAAAGTTTATCCTACTTTCATTTTTTGGCTGTCTCAAGATATAGAGCCATTTTAAAAAATTTAACAAAGAAAAGTTGCAAAATTCCATTTTTCCCCTTGAGATGCTATTAACTATCAAAACAATGAGACCACAAGAAGAATAATTGAAAAGTTTAAAATTTAAAGTGCGCTCTATAGTTTTGAAAAAGTTTTCTGATAACATTGGAAGCAAGACTTTCTGCTTTTCAAAAATCAATTTAAATTCAAAACTTGATTAACTCATATTTTATTATAGTCAACCGATAAAAGTTACAAGTTACAAGTTTTGGATACCATTGTGTATTATGTCGAAATTTAAAAGTATGACATATATTTCGCGACCGCGGTAGTATGTTTTTAGCAAACCCCAAGGAGATGGGTGGAGAAGTGGGGAAAATACTGGAGGAAAGAAAAAGATCGAATATTTGACATGGGTCACAGGTGAGTGTACTTGTTTTTTTTATGTCAAGAATATATAAGAGGTGATGTACTTGATCGAATCCAGAGGAGGTGTTGTGTGGTACATGTTGTGCGCCGTGTTGTGCGGCAAAACGACATAGTTTTGTTCATTTTCTCCGTACACTTCAATAGACCCTGTTTGGAGAGTTAATTTTGAAATTCAATTTTAGAGTTCAATTTTAAGGGATTTAAAGTCTTTGAGGTATGATATAGAGGTTTTAGGCACTTAGATTTAGACACTTTGGGTTTAGGCGCTTTGGGTTTAAGGCTTAGGCACTTTGCAGTGGCTTTTTTCTTCTTCCAAACAAGGTCTTTGGAAGCTTCAGAAGTGTGCCGAAAACTATGTCGTTTTACCGTATAACACAGTGCACAACACGTACCACAAAACACATACCCCGGACTACTTGATGAGATGATGCAAATTAGAATAGGCGGCACATTTTGGTTAGCTAACAAAAGATATTAGTATTTCACATCTCTTTTTTTTCCCCCGTTTTATCATTGGTCACCAAAGCATTAGCCAAGTATCATTTTGTCCCCACTATACAAATTCCATTTCGAAGTTTCAAAAATACCCATGTGCTTGATTGAGAATTTAGATGAAGTTTACCCATGAGTACCATTTAAACACATACTTATGTCAGAATTAAATTTTCGACAATACTATTTTAATTTACATATGTGATCGAATTGACACTTTGCTCTTACTTTTTGGAGCTAGATCGTAATATTAACCTCTATGAGTCCAAGGGGATGTTTGGCCGCCTCCGGTTTTCTCTTTTTTTCATTCTCCTTTTCTCCTTCTAAGTGTTTGGGAGAAAACACCCAAACCTCATTCTATGAGAACTCATTTTCCATTTTGAGCAATCGAAGTCAGAAGTGAAAAAGAGGTTAGAGGCTATTTTTCAACTTCTGCTTCGCATATCCTCCTAAACACTCTTCCCCAAATTTAAAACACATTATGACCATAATACAAAAAACTAAAAAGCCAAAAAATTAAAAATTAAAAATTAAGAAGTAGGCTCCCAAACACTCCGTCTCATAAACTCCTATTTAAAATGAACTAGTAGGAACAACAAAGCAAAAGAACAAGCATGTCAGAGACTTTTGTTTTGCTTTTCTACTCATCAAAATAAAGAATACAACTGTTAATTTGTAATCTCATTTGTGTTTATGCAAGGATGGCCTCCACTGAGGTCAAAAGGAGGACTATTTGATGAGGCTCTTTCCAACCAGTCTCAGCCACAAAGCCTCTTTTGTGACCCCTTCAATGTTCTAATGATGATTCTTATTTTTATTTCTTTTTCACTTTCTTAATTCCCCCCTACCCCTATAGGCAATGATGATTGTGACAAAAACCCTTTTTCACTTTTTCTCAATGAGAACTCATGGGGGGGCTTACATAGTTAGAAGATTCCATTCTAAAGATGAGTCTAAATGTAAAAAATATGAACTAGCCGACATTATTGAGGAAGACCCAGCTAACTTTGGCTGTCATAGATTTGATCCTGTCAAGTGTTTTTCATCTCAAAAGCCTCAATACAAACAATTATGATTGGATATTTTGAAGTGTTTTTCTCATCTTAAAAGCCTCAATGAGATTTCAATTATAGTTCAATTCTTGGAGACCATGCAAAAGGTTCTTTAGCTTCTTTCTTCCCATTCAAAAAGCTTCTTTTTTTCACTCCCCATATTGGAGTGAGACCTTCTTTAGTACATCAGGAGGGTAAGAAAGTGTTGACTGTATCCACCTTTAATTCACTTTGTAGATCACACGAGAAGTCATTTTTACACCACTGTTACTTTGTTTGAAGACAGCTGGTTTCAGTTTACAGTAAAAGATGGGAAGAAAACAAAAAATTAATTAATTTATCTAAGTAAAATTTCAATGAAATTTTAATATCTTGTTCAGATTTCTATCTGAAGGCCTAACCCTACCATTGTTACCGGGGAATGGGCAAATATGGAATGTCCATTCTAGCTTCTTATTTTCTAATTTGGAGATTCTATTGACTATTCTGCTATCATTATAATTTCAGTCCATTCTATTCATGCATGCATGCAAAACATTGCCTCAATGATGTAGATTACATTGTAGCGGGCCGAATATTCAACACCATTCGGTCCAACATTCAACACCATTCGGCCCAACCAAGTGGGTTGACCCGAACAAAGAAAGGCCTAAGAAACCAAATATGGTCTCCAATTTGCCAGCTGACTGATACGGGCCAAGAAGCCCGATTGGATATGCACAGCCAGTGGAATATGTGGGCGGAACATAGCGTCGAGCCAGGTCCAGTTCGTGAGAAAGACGTGAAAGGTGTAATGCCCCATGTAAACAACCACCTACCAAGACTGATTCCGATCCAAAGTTCACACCACATAAAAATACTTTCCCTTAAAGCTCTGCTGATTTAGAGAGAAATTCACACTACTTTGTTATATATCAAGACGCTTCACGTGAAACAATCAACGCGACTAAAACATCATTTACCCCCAAACCCTGCAGATACAATCTTCCCCCCTTAAGAATGCAAAGTCCTCGTTTCATAGTCCCCAAAGAACCTCCCCCTAGTGTCCGCAGTAATAGCAGAGCGATCCTACCCACCACTTGGACTGTGTGCAGCCCTCATACCATTTATAACGCCTACGTAGTATTCAATCGCCCATACCCCAATTTGATCCACAAAGCCACACCACGTGTCCCAAAATACTTAGTAGTTCCCTCAAGGCATTAAGAGAGAGAAAATTTCATGATTTGTTATATATCCAAGATAACTTATCTAAACAACCAATGTGAGACTAAACACCATCTAACCCCAAACCTGGGGTATCACAAAAGGATAGATCCATGTAGGGCAAGGGGCATGGCTCAGCCACGTGGCATCTACTGTATGTCATTTTGCAATCGTCATGTGTAAAGTTATTCGGAAAAATGGTTAAAAGTGATAGTCATGGAGGGCATGATCTCGACACGAGCTTACATGGGGTCCTAAATACAGTTTCTCTAGGGAAGGTGCATAATAAATCTCTGCCTGAAACACTGCAGGACGCCACTAACTGTTGGCTCTTTTTGTAGTTCTGACGCTCAGGTCTTGTTTGTTAGGGGATATGAGGTTGGGATTTAGATAAGATTTGGAGTAGGTCTCAAAATTCATTGTTTGGTAATATTATTTGGGATGAGATTTGTTTTTCCATACAGGATATAAAATCCCATGGGGGTGGAATTTGGATGGGATTTCTCCATTTTAGTGTAAAAAACCGGATATCCCGAACATTATCCCGTCGAACACAAACACCGGAAATTAATTTTTTCTATCCATTGATATCCTGAGCAATATCCAAAGGATTTCATATCTCACCCATATGAAATATGAAATCCAAGCGTATTTTGTTGCGCGCAACCAGGGATCGAAGAGTTAGTGGCGAATAAAAGTGCACCACCCACCTATTAAATTTCTCTTTCGTATCGAATAAACGTGCAAGCCCTCAGATTGAGTCACACCAACCCACTGACATAAAATCTATGTAGTCTAATTGGACAAACTTTATTTTGACCGCGTGGTTCGAACCCCCTTGAGATATGCTGAAAAAGGGAAAAACAAATTAATTTATTTGTACAGCAATCAAGAGAGTGAAATTAATCAATGTTTTGAAAATATTTCTGCACAATTTTTGCTACATATAGGTTAGCTCAAGCTGAATTCCATGTCTTTAGCCCGCAGGAGGTAACACTAGGAAGGAGCACAAAATTGCTGGAATTATGAACATGAGATAGGGCACCTAGGGGTCGGATTGGTCTTGTTGTCGAAGCCTGTGAATTAGGGGTTCATTCTCTCATTGGGCTCAAATTCAAAACCTCTTAGGACCTATCGACTCTTATCGAGCCAATTCATTTATGACTTTGCCCTGAATTTAATATGGCCCTTGCTTATGGGCATGGGAATCGATATTCCATGAATTAGTTGAGGTATGCTTAAGTAGATTTGGACACCCCAGAGTTAAAAACAAAGTTGGGTTTACTGGAACCATGCAATATTTAATTTTGGGGGAACATAGGTTGTGTATGGTTCAATGCATAGCCATAGACCACACATTATGCGAGAATAAGCCCCAACCCTTAAAATCCACCAAATTAATCATTTATTTTATGTGCTTCATAGCTTGGAACAAATGAATGACGATCGTTCCAATTTTATCAGATGTATCGAAGGGCAAACAAATGAATGATAATCAAATTGAAGAGATATGGGTAATTCCATATTATTAGAAATTACAGACATGAAGTGAGATTGATCGGAATATTTTTTTTATCAGCAAAAAGAAATTTGATTAATATCTGAAAGGAGGACAAGTATTAAAAGCATAAGGGCAAAACAAAGCTACGCAAAACTCAAGAAAGAAGTTGGCAAGATACCAACAGAGGGGAAAGATCTGCTCAAAACACAAAACCCCTAAAGGGCCTAAACAAAAAATGCTCAAGAACCAAGACCTAACAAAACAACAATTCCAACACAAAACAACCTAAACACAAACACCGGAAAGAACCACCAGACAAGCCATTGAAATTTAAGTGATGGGTATTGGAAGGAGTTGATAAGAAAGCCCATTGAACAATGGATTTCAATTGAAAGGTCCTATGATTAATCACTTGAAGGTATAGAAGATTTAGAACTTGTGTGCTTGAAAACAGACATTAAATGTGAGACAAAATAAAAAATATAAAAAATAAAAAGCAAGAAAATACCTGGGACATTTTGTCAAATCGTATCATTCTTTAGCCAGGGCCGGCCCATAGGAAAGGCCCACAAAGCCAGGGCCTAAGGCCTTCCAAAAATCTCCCAAAAAGAGGGCACTCCTATAAATATAGTTTTTGGGCTATGTAGGAGTCTTTATAAAGCCCAAAATGTTAAAATAATAAAAGACCCATTGAGCCAGATGTAGTTCTCCACCCATTAAAGGCCCAATTAGTTTTTAAATGCTAAGTCCTTCATTCTAGAACTTGTGTGCTCGAAAACAGACATTAAATGTGATACAAAATCACAAAAGAGGCAAGCAAATGGTTGGGACATTATATATATATATATATATATATATATATATATATATATATATATATATATATATATATATATATATATATATATATATAAGACAATCACCACAAAATACTACTTACAACATTATAAACATGGAGGTAACAAATATCCCCAGAAATCCCAAAAAGAAAAATATCTAGAGTTAAACTCTTGCAACTTGTGACAAATTATTTGGAGTTTACTTTGTATACCAGCCGGAGGTTGCTTATCTAGTAGATGTTCGACATTTTACCTTCCTTGTATAACTCACTTGATAAGATAATTTTTCTTTCGTCTCCTAATGATTTATGTTAAATCATTACATCGCTTTGATCTTCATATATAAAAAAATTTCATTTCTTTTCAGAAAAGGAGCATCCCAGGACCCGATTCTTTTTGGACTGCCTCGAAAGATATTTGGGTACTCCTTATATTTTCTTGCTAAAAGAACTCTTGATTTAACTCTAAAATTAATTTTCAGCAAAGGTCTCTTAGTGGATTGAAGAAATAAGAAATGACACTTCATGGGTATCCATTGTCTGGTTAGCTTACAATAACCTACTATATATGTCTATGTGATGTATGAACACTTTAATGACCTACTTACCATTCTAAGTAAAGATTTGTTATTATTCACATTAAAAAGAACAATGATTCGTTACCAAATTTGTCACAAAAAAAAAAAAAAAACAAGTAATTTCAGGCCACTATCAATGCTCCAGTCACCTAGTCGACATTTTCTTTTCAGAGCATTATAGAATGTCGAACAAAAGATGCAAATTGAAATGACAGACATGGTGTAAAGCAATAAAATTACCCATAAAGCTAATTATGAGAGAAGTAAACTTGGGTATATTGGGATCCACCATAATTTCGGGTGGCAAATGAGTCGAGTGGTTTGTAAGTAGTTGGAGGCTCTACTTGTTAAGAGCTTGGTTCAACTCAGTTCATCGAGTAAATGAGTGAGTTTGAGGAAAAATTTTACGGCTCATATAGTAAACGTACCTTGCTTGCTCAGCTGATGTAGACAAGCTCTGGCCATATGTATGCGCTCAACTCGTATGGTGCTTAAACCGAGCTTGAGTAAACGTACCTCACTTGCTCAGCTGATGTAAACTAGTGGAGCCGAGCTGAGCATCTTTACATTCTGTTTCTGATATATGGAGAGTGTAAAATTTTCACAACTAATCCCTTGGGTTTACATTTCACATACGGCTTTATCCTCGGGTATCTTTTATAACCACATAGCACACATGGTTTGTGGGACTAGAAACATCGTCTGGAGCACTAAAATACCTTTGAACAAAATAGACCTCATTGTGGCAAACCAAGGATATCTTTTTCATTCTGTTGGGAGGCAATTTGATTCTACCCCCATATGTGCAATTTGATTTTACCCCAAGAAAAACTTTGATTATGTGTCGCGTGCTACTCCCTAAGTCGAAGCATAACCACACAACTCACACACGGGCAAACAAGTTCACAAATTTTCCGAGGTCCACACATTGCATCGTGTAACATGTACGAGCTCCACATTTTGACAAGGTTGCAGCGTCGGATTTGTTTACGAGCTCCATATAGGATGCAAGTAAGTGTACAAATATGAGTTGTGCAAGTACCAAAGTTGTCATTTCAAAACTTGAACTGCAATAAATCTAATCAAACAAATTTTAACTTCTCAAATCCTCAAAGGATATAAACTTTAACACATTTTGACTTTGAATTCACTGGAACAAATACACACAGCCACTTATACCGGTGATCACCATTCCTGAGAAGAAAGAACACTCTTTGGTTTGGTCTCCTAAAGTTTGTCTTCTATCGGAGGGTAGGATAATAGTTGCATCCCGGTTGAACTGTACACTGCTTGATACCTAATCAACGACTAATCCCAACCTCGATACTTTCCTTGCCACCCATAACTTACGACTCCTAATGAACGACAGCATATACTCTTTCCTCGACAACCAAACAGAGCTACCTCATTTTGTACGATAAAAGATGTGGACTGACAGTCAAATTCGCAAAAAAAGATGTACACAACTGGAAATTCAACAATGTGAATGTAACTTGGTACCAATGCTATGCTATGATGCAATTCAACTGTTTCTAGGCAACTTGTCACTAGAGCTCCACACCTATTCCACCGATCAAGCACAGCCCAACAAAATTGCACATATAGTTTGGTGATGCCTATAAGATAATTGCATTCTAATCATGTAACTTTAAACTAGGCTTTAAATACGCAAGGCCCCAACACGTTTCCAACTCAGACGAACCTCCATACGTATATCCCTCGCAAATTGACCTCTCAAAACAAAATTTACTATTAAATATCACAACAAGAAAGACGAGTTGAAGCATGAAAATTATATCACAGAACAAATGGCCGAAATTTTCACCTATTTACTGTTTATGTAATCAATAAGGTGCCGATCAAGCTCGAAGTGACGGCAAAGCAGTTTCTGCAAGATATAAACCAGGGACTCACCATCAGAACTCACATTATGAAGTTTGAGAGAAAGTTAATTAAACATTACTAATTGTTCAAGTCAAAGAAATCAGACAGATTGAGGTGATTTCATACATTCACAATCTCCGCATGGGACAGACAAAAGATCATAGCCAAGTACAGAACCTAAACTATATTAATACCTTACCCTATGGAACCATGGGGAATAGCATTTGCTACAAATAACCACTATCTGTGTGCAACTCACCGTGATCTTGCTAAAAGTTACCAGGGCACAAACAAACAGGCCTAAGCATAGTTGCTAACAAATACTAAGCCCTCAAGAAAAAGAATTTTGTAAGGAAAAGATCAACATGTTAGAAATGGCAGAGCACAAGCCAACAAGCAAAAGAACAGTTTCTTCAAAGAATACTTTTTCAATTTTAAGTAGAGGTTGAGCAAATACTGAACCCGATAAAACACAGAACTATGGATCAATATATCTTTCGAGAAGGATTACCTTGGTTATAGTAGAAGTAGAAGTTTTTGCTTCAAAATCCAACTCGGGAAAGCGATTAATCTCCACTCCATTCTCAAACAATATATAGGTAGGAAGCCTGTCATTGCTCCCTGCAAATATCACTTCCCAACTTGATGATTCTATCAAAAATCAATCAAAGCTAGAGGGATATGCATAAACAATTAATAGGTGAAACTACCTAGAGAGATACCAAACTTTTCTGCAGTATTGGGGAAGAGGCCAAGATCAACAATCCCAAAAGATAAATTCTTGTTCGAGTACCTGTCACAGGACCCATGACCATGTATCATAACATAAAACCTAATAGCAGCTACACCAGAGGAACACAAAGTGGGGCCGAAAATTAGGGAAAATGGACCATTAATAGGTAAAGCCAAGTAAAATACTCATTTTGCCTATGCCTGAGGCAAAATACTTACGTAATTGATAATTCAGGAAAGACCCGACTGGTTTGAACGCAAGCAGATGAAGACAATGCACGGCACTCTACCTGTTAATTCTTTGTGAAGTCAGTAACAATAAAACGCATCATCGGGTATGTCAAGTTACAAAGGTCGGCCATGAATGCAAATTGTTTCTGCTAATGACCATCAAAAATCTTCTGGGATCTTCGGTAACTGAATTATCTTGTAGTGAAGGCAAAAGAGATGACATCTCTATAAAAGAGTAAGACAAGAGGATATTGCCATGCAAGCAACAATTGAGAAAAGAAGCATGTTTTCCCTGTCATTTAAAATATTTGTTCTATGATCATCAAGAAGAAAGAGGAAAACAGCCAGCACTGTAAGTCAATAAGAGAGAGTTACAACCAAAAGAGCGTTTAGTTGGCAAGCATACGGAATTTTTCTTTATTCAGTGACAGATGACAGCAAATAGATTCGAAAGATGCCTATAACCAATGAAATACCGTTTGTTGGAACGTTGGTGGGAATGAGGTATGAGAATTTTGAATGTTGGAATGACACATGGATGAAGGCATACCTGATTATTCTTTAAAACTAGAGCTTCATTTTTACGTAATGTCATATTCTTAAACATCTAGCATATAATAAAAATATGTAAATCTATTTCCTTAACATGTACCCAGCGTGTCGTGCCCTCTACCATTTTGAAATTTTCATGTTGGAATTTCGGTGTGTTTGTTTCCAGTGTCATGCCCATTTTCATGTCGTGTCTGTGCCAATGCAACATAGCCAACCACCAACAATTAATTAGTTATTCCATGCTTGTGTGCCAAAAAGAAAGAAAAAAGAAGCAAGGGGATTAATTGGATAATTTCCCTTAATTGATGAAATACTAGTTTAGGAAGCAATTGGATGGGTCTGATCTCATATAATTAAACTTTGCAAACGAATCAAGGAGATTTTCATTCTTATAAATTAGCAGAACAGAGTGCCTTGAGGAAATTTTACAGTAAAAAGTTACAAGAAGTTCCTCATAAGTTTCCCATCAAAAAATTTGACTATGTTTGACACCATTCCCAAAAATAAACCATGATAGTTTATGTTATTTCCATTAACTGCCAACTGGTATTATTTTTTACGGTTATTTCAAATATTAAAGTATCCAACTGAAAACCGATGTGGCAAAAAAACCATTAGAGATGAGCGTAGGAGCCTGGACAGCTATGAAGCATCGACACTCCAAATAGGTTGTTGTATCCATGTCAGGACACAGGAAATGCGGGGGACACGCCATGCGATGTCTCCATTATTCAATTGATTTTTGGGGGGGAACAAGGCATGGACACATGGGGGACACGTAGGGGACATGGCGAGAATAGATTTGTATAATATTTTTAACTTTTTTGGGTGTATGTTATTACTGTAACTATTTGGGCGGTAGTGTAATTAAACCTATAAACACTAACCTAAATGTTCGATGGAATCCAAAAAATAGGAAAAGCCCTAGATCAAGCACAGCAGCTCCTTTTTCTGCCTTGATTGATCAAAACCA
Source organism: Vaccinium macrocarpon (assembly GCA_022606695.1). Taxonomy (NCBI): domain Eukaryota; kingdom Viridiplantae; phylum Streptophyta; class Magnoliopsida; order Ericales; family Ericaceae; genus Vaccinium; species Vaccinium macrocarpon. The sequence goes on from CM040177.1 coordinate 26,841,818, forward strand.
AGGTTCTAAAACTCGCTAGGCACTCCCAGGTCGGCCGGGGACCTTCGAGCTTCCAGCCCGAGTACTCTCAGAGTACTCGGCCTTCGAGAAATTACTCGGTTTTTATTTTTTTAAAATTTTTTATAATTTTTTTTTATAGTATATAGACATTGTAGAGACATGTAAAATTGTAAACTAAAACTACCAAATATCAAATAAGTAGTAATATAATTAGAGAAAAAAAAATAGACTTAGTTAGTTTATATATACATATAAACTATAGTACTTTGTAAAAAAAAAAAAAAACACAAACATTGACTATTTGTTAAAAAAACATATAAACATTGACTATACTTTGTAAAAATAAATAAAATATAAACTGATTGTAATTTGTTACACTATATAATAGAAATGAACTATAATAGTATAATTAATTAGTTTATGTATACAATTAGTCTATACTTTGTAAAAAAAAAAAGAATATAAAAATTAACACATTCCACTTGTCATACATGTGGCCATGGCCACTGCCACAGGCCACTGTACATACTACATATAATACACGTTGCAATTAAAATATAAACAATACACATTCCACTTGTTCTCCACTTCTCTTGTAGACACAGTCGTACATATACATATAGAATTACAGAGAGAGAGAGTCAGAGAAACAGCGAGAGCGTATGATCACTGAAGACGACGCCGACTACTGAAGATGACAACGCTGACGTTCACGCCGACTACTAAAGACGACAACGCTGACGATTGGAGGTGATTCGACGACGACGTCGATTGAAGATGATGACGATCAGTGGTGACGAGCAGAGGAGAAGAGAATATTCGACTCAATTTCTGGCCCTATGTCTGTCTTCTAATCAAAGAATACGATTTAGGTTAGAATAAATCAAACCTCCAATTGGTAAATTTCTTTTTTCCAACCCGACTTTTTTGACTTGCTCCACCTAGTCGCGACTCACCAAGTCGGCGTCAAGTTGCGACTCGCCGCCTCGGCGAGTCCTCGGTGACTAATGCCGACTAGTTTCCGAGTAGACCTTCCACCGACTTCTTCCACCGACTAGGCCATATTCGCTTCGGTGAGGCACCTTCCAGCGAGTAGTCGCCAACTACTCGGCCGAGTTGGCCGAGTTTTAGAACACTGATCAAAACAGACCACATCTCCCACTCTCTCTCTCTCAATTGATCACAATCACTAATCACTCTCAGTTCAGTACTCTCTTTGTGTGTGTGTAGTTTATTGCATATATGGACAAATTTAGAAGTTGGCTCAAAAATACCCATAATTAAAATTGCTCACACTACAACTATCAGCAAACTACAACTATCGTGAACTAATCGACTTGTTCAGGACAAATCCATAAATTGACTATAGCATTTATGATTTATCCTAGTCCCACCCAACATTCCTCCCTAGCAATTACTAGTTTCATTTTAACGTTGCAAACCTATACAAGGTACATACTTCTTCTCCCACCAATTCTAAAAACTTCAAGGCTCTTCTCCTCATTGTAAGTTTTGGAACGCTCTTTGCAAATATATAGAGACACCACCAAATAGATATTATGTTGGAATTTTGTAAAATCTGCACACGCATCAAGTGTGCACCAAACGCTAGTGTATATGGGACTTGCATATATGTGCAGTTCTACATATCATCATCTATATCTGTATATCTTAGTATATACATATACATCTCTGTATATTTTAGTGCGTATATGTATCAAATATATATCATTATGCTAGTTTCATCAATATATGCATATATTCATGATATAGATTAACACACAGATCAATAACCTAATAATATATATAGGTATATATTGCTGCGTCCACTGCCGGATCCATGTCTCCACTCTTTTGGAAGTTGTGTCTAGTGTCCGTGTCCGTGTCCGTGTTCGAGTCCGTGTCTGTGCTACATAGCTGCCAATAGTCATACATGTTGTAGGTCAAGCTCTGGTACTCCCCTACAAGTCTAACCCCTAATTCACATGTGGAGAGGTAAACAAATGATATAAAATTTAGGGTTCAGTCACAGGAGCCATATCCAAAAGCCTCTAAAAACCTCACTTTGATATGATGCTAAAGCATCCAACTTAAAATCAATTTGCAAAGACTGACTGACAATGAGTGGGGAAGCCCACATTCATGTACATCCTTTGTCCCAAAATGTTTGTTCGGTCTGCAAAACGAGGACTTAAAATAATGTCTTTTTAAAGAAAAATTTCAAACTTATTCATAAATTAAAAGTACTTGTTGGTATCTAGTAAATTGTAAATATATATATATCAATCTCATTCTACTAAGGACTCCCTCAAACTCCCAATTTGCAGACTTCATGGAGCGGGGTCGAATATCGACGATCCAAACCGCTCAATGTGTTTAAAACGTGTTTTTAAGGGTCATCGCAAGGATTCGTTCAAAACAAATACTCTCTATTTCTCAGCCCTCTATTTCCATGGTCAAAATGTGTGCAAAATGTATGTCCACGGATCTGCCCCCATATATATATATATGTGTGTGTGTGTGTGTGTGTGTGGGTTTGCTTCACATCCGGACTTTTAATTTCCGCAGCTCATGATCCAAAAAAAATTTTGACGATCTGATCCGTCCAATTGTGTTCAGAATGTGTTTTCAAAGGTCCACACGGAAAATCTTCAAAAAAAAATACCGGGAAGGGCTTGATCCAAGAAGTTTTCGCAAAAAATATATTTTTACATTTTTTGCGAAAACAACTTGGATGAAGCCCTTCCCAGTATTTTTTTTTGAAGATTTTCTGCATGGACCCTTGAAAACACCTTCTGAACACATTGGACTGATCGGATTTTCCAAAAATAATTTGCAACACAAAAAACCCCTTTTTTTCCTTATTTCCGGGAGTGTGGACTAGAAATTTAGGCTATATATATATATATATATATTTCTCTTCAAAATTTTGTGTTGCTTTCAAGTCCTCATTTTGCGTACCAGACAAACAATTTTGAACGGAGTGTTAATTTTGGAAGATATAAGTAACCGATGTGAAACAAACCCTACCGACCATGTCAAACACTTGAAATTGTGTCAAATATGGGTATGAAACTTTCCATTGGACATGTTATATGGTTGGAGTCTTGGAGACTTTGAGTTAAAGTTGTCATAAAAGGTGCGTTTTGTTGTTAATACCATAAAGTTAATAAAAGTATCTTCTCAAAGTTAAAATTCCATAAGTCAATTTATCTCCACAAAACAAATCTAAAAAACAAAAAAATTATGACGTTCCTATGCTGAGTCTACATACCCTCCTGGTAGGGGTTTCATGGATCTGGCCCTTAAAAGTTTATGCACAGCAGCACCTGACACCTACACCGAAGTGCATGAAACACCTCCAAATATGATCCAGACTACATACCGAAGTGCGAAACAATTATTTTTATTTTTTATTTTTTTATTTTTTTGATATGCAGACAGCCATATGCAAAAATATTAACAGTGAGCTTATTTGAGGAATTCCCAAAATCAGAAACATCATATTTACTGGAAACTCATGAATACGAAATCCATGAAATGTCTACAGAACAAACCAGCCAGAATCTTGATGCATTCCCATCGGTCAGCAGTGCTTCCAACTGCAATGGCGTTAATTGAAGTGTAGCACCTACATAAACACACAAAAGAATTAAAAAAAACATAACCCAAAAAAAAAAAAATTGGTTGAACATGGGCAGTCATCACATCAATAAAGGAATTGAAGAGTGAGTGTCTCATCAAATGCACTTGATTCCATAGAGGATTGCAACAACTATGAGTGAAAACAGGAGGGGATGCAAACAAATTAATCAACGCATACCTATACCCTGGTAAGGAGGTTGTTGTGTCAAGATGTATATAACTGCAAGACAAACAAACACAAAAGAGCAATGGCGTCACAATCATTACACTACGTACTAAAACCTGACTGACATTGACTGACCATGTATGATCTGAAGTTCATGATAGCCTTTAAGTTAAAATTTTGCAAACATTATCCTAACATAAGTGAAAATGGAGAGAAAGCCATGTGAGTACGAGAGTCCATTAACATGGTAGTGACAAAAAAATAGATAGCCAACAAATATTGTTCTTAAAGTAATAACGCCCATGGCCTACCTAGAAACGCCAGCATATACCATAGAGCAAGGTGATAATCCACGACCAACGCAATACCAAAGAGAAAAATCTGCAAATAACAAAGAACCATCACAACGTAGAATACTACAGATGAACTGGACTTAACATGATATTCAAATGGGGTTTACAAAAAATCTTAGTTTACCTAATGGTGTCAAAACTCAAGTGAAAAAAGATTTCTCCTAATTGTATTGTTAAGAGTTTGTCCCACATTAGTTAGTTATTATCTCCCAAGCTAATATATGAGCGTGGCAGCCTCTCCAGTAATAGCTAGTTGGATACTTTAACATGTATCATGAGAAGTGATGATACTAAGTGACTTGTTACCTGGTTTCTCCTAAAATGTCAACTCAACTCACCATGAAAAGAAAGATGACTTTATTGTAAGCCTAATTACAGGGTAGCATTTTAAATGGCTCACAGCGCACCCAAGGTGCAATGGTCTCCTGGAGCCTTAGTGCGTGGCGCATTGTGAGGCACGCGCCACATGAAAGCAAGGTGCAATTTATTATAACAAGTAGAATTCTACTATAGGCAAAACTTTCAATACAAGCACACTTTAAAACTTTCAAATGTCATAAAACATAACCATTTCAATTTTAAACCACCAAATACCAAGCAAACATATCCATAAAAAGCTAACACATAGACGTTAGCTTTGGAGACAACAAAATGAACAATAGTAATCAAAAATCGAGACACACATGCCCATTAATCATCCCCTACACCAATAACTTCAACTCCATCTCCATCTTCATCATTATTTGCTTTATATCGAGTCATGCATGCCCATTTGGCTGCTGCTATGACTTGATATAGCAGACCTGATTTCTAGGGCTAACATTTACTTCCTCTTTACATTCAAGTAAATTATCTAGTGCATTTAGCCCACATATATACCTCATAGATCAATAGTTGAGATTGATTTTGGCCTAATACAAATAAGATGGCCAAAAAAATCATTGAGGCGCACGCCAAAGCGCCTCACCTTGTGGCATGCACCAGAAGCACCACATTTGTGCCTTGGTGATCTACGCAATGCCATGACTCCCCGTGGCTCTAAAGGTGCAAACGCCACTATAGTGCATGTGGCATGCACCATTTAAAACATTTAATACACTATTGTTGTCCTTACAAGTTACAACAACAAGATCCTTACAAGTTACAACAACAAGATTCCACAGTTAGAAAGCCACCCAATTAACATGCTAGACCAAGTAAAGGCTCCATAGAAGACCCAAAGACATAACTTGACCCACAAACAACTATAAGCAACCCCTACAACCCACATGTAACAGCTATATATTGACCAAAATACCTCTAACTTTGAAACATAATCAAAAGCCCAGAGCTAAACAAGCCACTGTAAATAACGAAAACTAGTCCAGAGCTTCATTCCCTGAAGCATCAAATGTGTTCCATAAGTAACACCATCTTTGCTCATTTTCTTCTTCCCATGCTCTAATCCAACTCTATCTTTTCCATTTCACGTATTGAAATCTCAGCCACACTATGTTGCATCACTCTACTAATTAATATCAATTGCGATACCGAAAAAGGTGTACTTGAGTGCATCAATCCAACATCGCAACAAGCAGATCCTACTTGAATTCAACACATTATCCACAAGGTAAAAATGCTTTGCTTACATTTTACATCAATAGCAAACTAAATGAAAGTTTGCTCGTCTTTTAGACCAATTTCTTAGCTGCTACTTGCAAGTAATTGCTTAACTGTCTATCTCGATGGCATAGACCCCAAAGACCCTTCCCTCGGATTCCCAACACAAGGAGCTACATTTGTTTTTCTTGACCCTTTAATCGTAGTTAAATATTACTAGCACCTTCCCATGCTATGGATCCAACTTTAAGTAGTTATAGCCCGAATTTCTATGTCCTATACTCCTATGCTCAGAACGTAAAACTTCAAAGTGTAACTTTCCGTTATTATACTTTACCCAAGTATATTTAACTTCAATTTCGACGCCCAAAATAGCAACAAGGAAAAAGGAATTCTTGTAAGTTCACCATTACTCTCTTTAGAGGTCGACAAAAGCTGCCAAGGTCAAATAAAATGCGCCTTCACACACAAAAAAGGCCTTGGATTTCTAACCAAACTGATATGTCATGTGCAGATAAATTATAGATCTGAAACGGAATTAAATATCACAGGTCCTGAACTGAATGGTGGTGATAATAGTTCTATCCATGATAAAAATAAATAAAATAAAAAATTTAAGAAAAATTGAAAACAAAAATTGAGGTGACCGCTGACTTGTTATTCAAGTTTGACAAACTTGATAAAACTGTTGATAGAATGATAGTGCAAATGACTGTATAGTGAGACAAATTTCTAAGGTGCCTCAGGAATAAGATCTAGACAGAACTTTGTACACTTCACTTCCATAGCAAGCACACACAAAATGCGTTGCTCGTATCCTGTGTATTATAAAGAATGAACTATGCAAAATTAAGAATAAAGAAGTAGTAAAAAGAGGGACCTTTGCGAAGAAAAGAGTATCTGCAATGAAGGCCTCCCACGTCTCTTCTCTCACCACCTGCCACAGAACAACAAATTGAGAAAAAAGTAAACTTCGTTACCAAGCACTATCCAACAGAAATTATTTTAGTAAGGGAAAAATAACAGCTTTGTTCGGTTCAAACATTCACCAATATCCAAACATGTTCGGGGGAAAATAACTAAGAAAATCTTGCTCGGTACACTAGTTTAAAAGTGAACCCCAAACAACGAGGAAGCTGTCTCTGGCCCAAAATGCTCTCTCCAAACCAAAGATTTAGTCCAATTTGGAAAATCTCTTTTACCATTTTGATTTCCAACCTAGTTCAAACACCTATGACGTCAATTTCTCTGCTTAAAGATGCCCAAATGGGTCTCCCTTGACAATAAATGAAGAAGACCCACCTCAACAACTGTAACGATCAGCCAGAGAAAAAATTTCTTAGGTGAGGGAAATGGAGATTCAGGTCAACCAAGATTCAATGAGGTAGAGGTAATCAATTTTGTTGGGATTGCTTTATATAATATTGTAATCCACAACAATTTGAATATTGTAAGTTTTTTTATTCTTCTTTTTTTTTCTTTTTTTCTTTTTTTTTTCTTTTTTTTTGATCGGCAATTTGAATACTGTAAGTTATAACAAGTCAGAATGTAAATCTGGAGACTGAACAAGAAACATGCAGGATTTTTCCTAATCTCATTGCATTCTTGTACTTCTCCCAAATTAATAAGAAAACATGTAAGCCATTTTTCATATCGAGTTCAACTTTTTCTCCATTTTTCATATCAAGTTCAACTTTTTCTTGTGATAGTTCTCTGGTCAACATCCATACATGAGAAAAACATGGTTGCATAACATGTTTTTATGATTTCCAATGTAAGCATTTGCATGATAGTACTGTTAAAAACATGGGAAACAGGAACAAAAATATGGAAAGTAGAGATCTTTGCAACGTTAGATGTCAGTTTTTCCACCTCAATTAGGGATGGAAAATATCATGTAGTAGGTATCTGATTATAACTTGGTTTGTAAGGCGTTAAATGATGCAGTTGGTTCTTCGCACAGCTTCATTTCCCTTAGTAAGTAAATCATACATTGAATGTTATGGTTTTCTATTCTTTAACCTTTTTTGGTGCTGAATTTGGCATCTTACAGTCAGTCTTAAATTTGGTGCAACTAAACCTTTGTCCTCTAGTATTTCTAAATTTTAATTGCTATTACGTGAAAAAATCATACTACAGCATGACTTGTGTTAATTGTTACTTCATAGTTTTGGTTGATTGCTTTTCCTATTATGATTCTTTTCTATTATTTTTGGTGTGTGCAGCTGCAAGTACGTGTGATTGGTAATTGTAACTTGTAGCTGATTGTCTAATTTGATATCCTTATCATAAATTGAATAGTTTCTTTACATATCGAAATATTTCCTGTGTTCATATATAGTTGGGACACATCTCACACGAGATGTAATTTTCATTTTATTAGTTAGTGTCATATAAGACTAGTAGAAATGATTTTGTAAAAATATAGGGTAGGAAGAGAATTTACTCCAATCCTTTTTCACATATGGTGTCATTTACCCACAAATATCAGGCATTTACTTAGTCCCCAACTCTGTCTATTACACTCAGAAACGAATAGTGGATACATATAGCGTTAGTTTATATTTTCTTTCCAATGTAAGGCAGAATGTCTACTGACCTTGACAAATTGAAAATTGTCCTACAACACCACCAAGATGTTTATACATATAACTTCTTGATGAAGTGAGAAAAGAGGGTCGCGGCTATGAAGGACCAGCATGCCTATTTGCCCGTGAATCCATGTCTGATGCATCGGGGGCAGGCAGGGACACGCATGTGACACACCACGTAGTGTGTATAATAAATTAATTAACTTCAAGCAGGGAACACAGCTAGGACACTTTGGGGACACCCGTGTCTTAGCTTCAAAACAAGTGAAAACATGAGGGATCATCAATTAATGATATTAGAAGCTTATCTCAAGGGTCAAATTATGCCATTCAAAAAATATGAGGAAAAAAAGTGAGAATAAGAAATTCCAAAACCCTCGCTTGAATTTGATTATATTCAAAGAGGATGTAACGATACCATTGGTTTTGGTTCTTTCTTTATCCAATAAGAATCAATACCTATTTGGATATATATACTTTTTTATTCAGAGTGTCCACTATCATATCGCAGTATATGTGTCCCCATCCATTTTAAGTACTAGTGTCTATGTCCGTGTCCGTGCTTCTAAGCTGGCGGGATATACTATTTTTGGAATGAAGGGCAAGTAGACCTACTTGAACAGGAAAAGAAACACACTTGGGGTGGGATCAGGAAGGGGTCACATACACCATAACTGCGATAGGTGTGTATATTATTGGCTTGTTAGGTTTTTTTTGAACAGCAAAAAAGTTTCATTAACCATTGAAAATGTTACAATGACTCATAAGAACAAGGATAAAGCATCAAATTCAAATAATCCAACGCCTAACCGGGACCCAAACCATGATTGGCAAGGAGCCAACCAAAATGGGACAAAGCCCACACCTAATGGGCCAAAATGCCCAGAATAGAAAAAATTAACAGCCCAAAGAAAACCCTAATTGCCCATCAGCAACCTTCAAGTCATGCCACCACCATCAATGCAAAATCGCCCATCAGCAACCTCTGCCACCAACCATCATCACCCCTATGGTTCTAACAAAATCAGATTTGCATTCAACCCATAAAGTAAAAAAAAACCCTCAACAACTTCCCGCCCCATCAACGCCCCCACCACCACTAATATCACCGCCATCATCGATGCCATGCCCATCACTCCATGGCCACCAGTAAAAATACGAGCCGCTGTCTTGCCCTCGTCGGACACCCAGGGAACAAGCCTCTGTTGCTGTCCCGGAAAACAGCTCAACCTCCCCTCCACAAAAGGCCACACCAAGCTGCCCATCAGCATCCATCGCCGCTGACCTCCTCCCCTCACCGCACGCCGTTTGCACCACCACCCCCACTCCTGCCACCACCGAGCACTACCGCCATTTATTGGCGCGTTAGTTATCACTTATCACTTTATAAGTTATTCAACTATTAGATTATGATTATTTGAATTATTCACTTAAAAAATTTAAAACGAGTTTGGGATGGGTTTGACGTAGCTTTTTACAAGTTACAACGAAAATTCAAATCGACTGTTAAATAAGTTGTAGTATAACAATATAACTTATTATCAAGTAAAGGTCTAGATTAACCTTTAGTTGAGTACTTTTCTCTAAAAGGTAATTTTATAACTTCAAATAAGAGAAGAAAAAAAATAGCTACGACTTTAAGATTAAATGGTCAAACTTTTTATGGGCCAAATAAGAAAGAAAATTAATAAGTGGCTACTCAAATTTCATAAAAGATACCAAACACTATTCATCAACTTTTTTATGCAAATAAGCTAAACAAGTAACTTATCAAAAAAACAAGCTAAATAAGTTAGATTATGAGAGCTAGCAAACCATTATCTGGGATACACAATATCTACTCAATAGTTGGTCAGTGACTCAGTGGATAGCTGTGAAGTATAATTGCTTTTCCGATTGTAGTCAACCATTTGATCTCAGTATATCTAGGAATCGATGGGAAGGGAAAGAATTGTTTTGAAGCTTAAAAGGGAGACATGAAAATATAAAATGGAAAGGCCCAACACCTAATTCACTGTAATGCATACATATAAGTCGTCAAAATTGCACAGAGTCTACAGTCTACTGATACATCAAGGTTTTCATCCCATGTGCTCAAATTTTCTCGAAACAGATTGTCAAACAAGATTCCTAAATTTGGTTTCAGAACATGTGCTCAAACCGAATATGGACCAGGAAACAAGTTTGCTCGAGTCCAAAAAGATGAGGGCCAATATCTTCTAGTGCTCTCAAAAATATAAATACCTGACATTAACAGCCAGACACTTCATAACTACTGTGATTAAATTATTATACAAATTTTTCGCACTAAAATCTTCAAATACAGAAATTAGGTGTTCTCATCCTTGAGAGAACATAGGCCCTATTCGGTTGGGTTTTTTAAAACATGTTTTGGGCTAAAAAGCCCAAAATTGGTGTTTGGTCCAACGTTCAAAAAATAAGTTATGAGATCAAATTATGGAATCATTTCCCAGCTATCCACTTGTTGTTCTCCCTTCAACCTTTACAGAGATCCATCCAATATTTCGGTTATCAAAGGATATCAACGAAAAAGACCTCTCTCTCTAAAAAATTTCTGCTCTCGCCTCTCTCTAAAACCCTTTAAGCACAGATTTAGGCTCCTTTTTCTTCCTCTTGTCTGCTAATAACTCCCAGAGGCGACCTTTGACCTCTCATACCCACCGGTTCTTTGTGCTCTTGTCCTCTATTTTCATCCAGTCCAGGACCGCCGGGGTGAGCCCAGTCCAACGAAACCCTAACCCACTCCGACGAGTCAGATCTTGTTTGCTTGGAGTTACTCCAGTGAGTCATATCTCGTTTGCTTGGTGTTCAATTTACTCTGGTGAGTTTATCCACCGATTGAAGTTTTGTTTGCTTCCATTTCGAGTTTCTCCGGTGAGTTTCTTCGAGTTCTTCTCCGATTAGGCTGCGGCAGTGGTCTGCTGGCGGTGGGTCTGGCAGTGGGGGTGGCGGTGGTCTCCTGTTTGCTTCCATCTCATACCGTACTTTGTTGGACTTTTGATTTTGTTTCTGTTCTGGGTTTCTGTTAATGGCGCGTATTTGTGTATAGTGGTAAACGGGTTAAAGGTTCTTTTTTGTTTTTGTCACTTTTATTTGGCTGGATTTCTGTGAGAAGGGTTGATTTTCGGAGATTTGATAGAAGATCAGAGATGGGTTTTGTTTTTTTTAGGTGTAGCAGAGATGGGTTTTGTTTTTTTGAGGTGTAGCAGAGATGGGTTTTGTGAGTACTGTAATAGATTTTTTCGGATTTGGAGTGGGAATCTCTACTACACGACAAATTTTTTCGGAGCACCTCCAGATCCTTTTCGGTGGCCGACGGTCGTGGTGAGCGAAGCTGGTGGCGGTGGTTGTTGGTAGTGATGAGCGTCGACAAATTTTGTTCGGATTCTGAAAATCTAGTTCATCTGGTCACTGAATCTCTGGTCGCTTGATCTTTGGTCATGATTTGTGAGATTTGTTCTCTGCATGTCTTTCTTTCTTTCTTTCTTTTTTCATTCATTTTGAAAATCATGAAATTTTGTAGTCTCAGACATTTGAAAATTAATCATAACAAACAGATGAACCAGATTGATCTTTGGTCATGATTTGAAAAATTGCAAAATAGCGAAGCGAACATCTGGACTACAAACGAACAGAAATTTTGAAATTCATTTTGAAAATATTTTTCAAAATAGTGAAGCGAACATGAATTTTGAGAAGAGTTGAAAGTTATGTTTTTGAGAAAATTCCAGAATTATTGTCCAAAACAAGCAAACGAACGAAGCCATAATGTTTCCTAAACAATTTTTTGAGTTACGAACAATGTCATTGTTTCATTCGTTTGTTATTAGCATCCTCTGTCAAGCACAATGTGATGGAAGCAAATGTGACATAATTCCTTGGGCAAGTTTCTGTTTCTCAATTACAAGTGCTTCAAGCAATGAAAAATTATCTAATCAGTCACCACCATCCATTAATGTTTTGGCCGGAGTGTTCTTACATGCATTTATCACTTTCAAAAATTATAACCTGCACAGCCCCACACATACACAATGTAATTCTATAGCCAAACCCCACATTTAAAATCTCCGGAGCAAATTACCCATTCAAGTACCAACCTTAGTTGCATGAAGCGAGAGCGGATGCGGGGACGTGAGCTAGAGCGGGTGCAGGGGAGTGAAGACACCTAGAAGTTCCCAAGGTTGGGAACGCTTAAGGAGCATATATATATCATATTTAAATATATAAAATCTCTTTAATTACTTAACCATTGAAGGAAAAGGGATACTTATAGAGAATTTTTCCTATCTTAAAGGATAAAAATTTTGGAAGTTAGATATATTCAATTTTTGCAATACTTCTTGACTCATATGATTTTCATATTCTTATTTTCTTACTCTTAAAAGTATGAGAATAATTGTTTCAATGGCCCGATAAGCTCCCAACCTAGTTAGAAGCGAGCTCCCATCAAGCTCCTATCTTGGGAGCACAGCTCCTGTCTTGGGAGCCCAACCATTTTAGAAGGATCATGCAACTAAGGTACCAACAAATAAATCAAAAAGAAACTGTACCACACAGATATTTAAACAATTCTTACAGCAAACTACTCAAGACAAGGACTTCGGGTTTGCTCTAGTTCAAAACCTCCTAGGTTGTACAATCTTGTGGGGCCAATCCATACCAAAGAAATGCTTTGATCGGGCCCTGGGACTCTAGGATTGGTCCACGGGGAATAGTGGATGTGCTTGTAATCTAGCCAGGACAACTTGAGTTATAAAATAACACCTCTATATGCATTCACGTGATATTCAAAGAATCAAGCAGAAAACTAAACCACGCCAATAATCAGTCATCTATGGAGCATAAGATTCACAAGAAAGCTAAATGGTAAAGCCATAAGCATACCTTGACAACAGTCAACACAGAAAATGCAATAACTGCTTGAATTTCCTGCAAAGAAACATCAAGAGATTGAGATTCTAAAAACTGTCACACAAATAGAGAGTAACCTCATGAAAATGAAACATGAATAGATGACATTCACGTTCATAAACACGATCTAGAGTAAGAAACAACTGCAACAATGATAATACAAATTCACAACGAGAGGAGGGTAGGTGGAGTACACGGTGAAGAAGGTAAGAGGAGAAGAGAGGAGAGAAGACTTGGGATGCGGCGCAGCGAACGGGGATGTAAGAGAAAAAAGCGAGGAAGTGGAAGAGGTAATACGGGTCTGACATCATTTGGTTAAGCAATGTGATCGAACTCAACTGCTTATCACTCTGATTCGTCTCCATTCTCGCTCTCTCTCCCTCTCTCCCTCTCTCTCTACGATTTCTAGGGTTTCAGAGGTGAAATCTGAAGCTTTCCGCCATTTTCTTGTCGATTTGCAGAAAATGCCTCTCATCGGTCAGGACTTTTCCCCTTTACTCCGGCCCGGTCCGACCGGAAAATTTGAGTTTCATTACACAGTGGTGTCATGTGTGCTACACTTTTTGGCAAGCGTTCATCCAAAATTGCTCTTGAAAAATTCGGGCATTTTCGGCCTGTTGATGAGGAACTTTTCTACCCGTATCGATGGGTCCGCACAGAGAGTGCACAAATGGGTTTCAGAGAGCCAATTTTGGATCTCACATGGCTGATTCGTGATTTTGGATCAAACACTTAGGGATGTCCAATCGACTTAATCTCTGCATAGGGCCCTCAGAATTTGATTTTAAGATGAATGAACGGCTCGGATTGGCCGTGTGGGACTTAAAAGTGGGTCCCCGAGACCCACCCGTGCAATGTACTGTGCACAACCATCTGTCTCTGTTATCTTACTGGTTGATGAGCTTATCATTTTTTATTCATCTGACCCGATTTAATTGCCAACGTTACAAACTCTTGAGGTTGCATTCGGATTATCGAAATCTTGAGTAAATAGGAATCTAATTACTGAGAATCAAATTGTCTTGGGTGGGAATAGGAACATGATTACTGGGAATCTAATTTCTCAGAATTTGATACCCTGGGTAATTTCATTTATGTGTTCGGATTAACTCAATAATGTTACGCGGAAAACAATTCTTTTAAAAAGTTATTAAAGTCAATGTTTCCTTTTCTTAATTAATGAGCCTAAAATTTGAGATTCTCATGAGGTAAAGAAGGAATTAGATTCACATTCAGTTTGGAAATGTGATTCCTAGTTGAATGTGTCACTAGAAATCACAATCCTATTCGTGACTATTCCAAACATTGGAATCAGAAAAGCATGGAATCACATTCATGTTCCTGTCTTTTCCAAACATTGGAATCATAAAAACAAGACATCATATTCTCATTCCCCCTTGAGATTGTTGCCATCGAAACTGAGCTGAACATTCATCATGTTGGACCTACACATAAATATATGAGATCCACATGCATGTGATACGGTTGTGGTTGGAGTTTCGGTTGATGATGAAAGTAATTGTCATGCTCAGGATTTTGATCAAGGGTCCGCCTTGAGGAAAAACGAGGGAAGGCTCGATTGATCCAAGTTTATAAAAAGGCAACATAATTTCGAAAAAGGAATTTGTAGCTGTGACCAAGAGTGTTTAGAAAATAACTCAAAGTCGTCACCAAGCATAGAGTTTATGTGTGCAACAATGCGAGGTCACCTCTTGAATTATCCTTGGAATAGAATAGTTCAAGTATTTTGAAAACGATCCCACGAGCCCAAATACTCGATTTTTAAGAGAAATGACTTCGCTTTTGTGATATGCGAGGGTTAGAAAAGAAAGAGTTCTGTAATTCACTATTACGAGTGGAAAAGATGTTAGGCACCCCCACATCAGCCTTTCAGTACTTGCCCTTTCTAAAAACACAAATGAATTAAAACTTTCCAAACTTGATAAAGAAAAGTGAAACAATTTAATCAATCCAATGCAAGCGCTGTCAACTTTGTTACAAAGACCTTTTTCAAAAGAAAAACTGTCAGGCCTGGTTCCAAGACTTCCTAAATATCTCTAAAACGTGAAAATTAGGTCAAACGTAGTTCTAAAATTGTTTGGAGTTAGAAACGAGTAGTGTCACTGGACTCGTTGGGTATGATTTGCTTTCACAAGTTTTGAAAAATTTAATCTACAGTTACCCATGCCCCGATGGACTACTGGGAAGGATTAAGACCGTCAAGTCATTTTTAAGTATAAAAATATGATATTGCTGATTTTTGTTAGGAAGAACACGAATTTTTTATGAAAGTTGGGAAAAATTCAAATATAAAAGTCTTAGGTGTCCCCACCATGGTTTTGAAACATGGAGACTTCTTCAACATTTTTATAATGGTTGAACTCAAATAGACCATAATATGTTTAAGTATGAATGGTGGTGGCTTTATGGACCTTAAAGATGATGCGGCATATAGATTCCTTGAGGAGTTGTCTAAGAGCTCCCAACAATGGGACTTTTCCAAACCAAGAGATAAACATCCAATACTTCTAGAAAGGGAGGTCTCTATGAACTTAAGGAAGAGTCTGATCTTAAAGCTAGGTTAGACTAATTCATTCAAAAAATAGAAGCGTTGACTCTAAGTAGGAGTATGAATTCTGTACATCAAATCCGAAATGAAGTATGCTCTTTTTGTGCTTGTCCAATGCATATAACACAAATGTGTCCTTCCATGGTAGGATTTCCGAATATAATGAAGAGCAAGTAAATGTGCTTTAACAACTATGAAAGCTCCATTGGATTGCTTGTGGATGATGCGGAAGCTTTTCAAGCTCAGAACTATAGGCCAGCAAATTGTGAAACATGTAATTGGCAATGAACAAGATACTTATTTTTGGCTGAATAATTGGTTTACAACCGATCCCTTGTATAAACTACTAGATAATAGAACCATCTCTATCCTTGGCGAATTTTATTTGCTAAGGCGAAGTTCTATGAATCAAAATGGTAATTGGCTTTGGCCTAGGCCTCGAAATTGCAAAATTCCGCAAATTCAGAGCTCTATTTCTGATTCTATGTTGCCTCAAGTTGAAAGGGATGATGAAGTGGTTTGGCTTGGCACTCCTATAGGAAAATACATTACCAAATATACATGGGAAGCTATGCGAAGTAAGAGAAAGAAGGTTCCATTTGCTCATGTTGTTTGATTCTCTAATAACATTCCTAAATGGGCCTTCATTCTATGTTTGACTTGTTTAAAGAAGCTTTTAACTAAGGATAAACTTCAGTGATGGAGGATGGGAGTGGATCCAATCTGTGTTCTATGTAATCATACCGAAGAAAGTATCCAACATTTGTTCTTTAAATGCAGCTATTCCGAAAGAGTTTGGGGGACTATTTTGGCTAGATTTCAGATCTATAAAGTGATAGAAGAATGGGATAATGAAATTGCTTGGGCCATTGGTTTTTGCAAAGGGAAGAGCTTCAAAGCGTTGTTGTTTCAACTGGTACACCTGCAATCTTACGAAAACAAAAAGAGAGAGAGTGAAGCTCCATAGTATTTCATTTTTCTCTTTCCAGTCGAACAACTCATTTCAAGCCTATCTTTTTCAGCGACCGTGTTGCACTATCTTTCGCTAATTTCACTCCTAGCACTTCAAAAAAGGTAGATACCTCTTACTCTCTAATCTTAAGTATATTTAGGATATTTTGTGTTGATATCAAGGCTTACACTAAGCCCGAACAAAACCAAACCAAACCTAGTTATTACGTCAATAAACCCCATCAAGAAAATGGCATGTGAACCGACATAGGTTCTGCCGTTCTGCCAAGAACATGTGCATGTATTAATTGATGACAAACATTAGTCAAATGGTGTAGGTGATTCGTGGAAATTCAGTACACGTGGTAGGGGTATTGCATGCCTTTATTAATAAATTTTTCTTTTATTACTTATTTTGTTTTACTCGGCAATATAACTGTAGTGTTTGAAGGAATGTTATAAATAGACCAAGGTGAATCTAATATAATATAGGATAGGACAAAAGTTCATTTCTAAGTATTATGTTTATGAAATCATTTCTGATAAATTATGTGTATTGTTTATACGCTATTATTTGTTGTAACATTTTATTCCTGATTTTGTCATTACAAAATTTATTTATAATGAGCAAGTTGTTTGTTAGATTGGACAATTAAGTTCCCTGGTTTTATGCACAAATATAGATGATCACCTAGACGTGAGTTATTGGAAAATTTGATGGAATGTTGTTATGAAAGGATTAGCGAGGCGATCCTGGAAAAATTGTTGTTATGGTTGGCAGGTAGCCAGTTGGTGAATTTATAATGATTGGCAGTCAGCCAAAGTTTGATTAAGATTTGGAACTTTAGAAATAGCGTTGCGTGATCACTCCTCACGAATATGGTTACTGAATGATTGGCAGTCAGCCAGAGATATATTGTAGTATAGACCCAGGATCCAGGGCTATATACTCCAAAGGTTGCAGTCAGCACCTTGTGGACTCAGTGGTACAGTCAGTCCCTGGGGGATTCTTCTTTGTGAGGCAATTGATGATTTTGACTAAATACATAATTTAGTCCTTATCATCTGTGCTCCCAGTCAGGGTAAGCAAGGAGGGAGTGGAATCACGAATAGCTATTTTCTAAGAGGTTCAGTTGGGATTCTCTAGGTAGAGAATCATAGATTTCACATAGATTGAATATTAGTAATGAATAAACGGATTGTTGTTTTGTTTCTCATTGTTTTGTTATATTATTATATACATGCTCTATTGTGTATTGTAAGGGTTATTGGGTAAGAATTATCTATCGAGTGAACCTCATCACTCACGGTACGGTGTACCCTGGCTCTGTGCCAGATTTTGCAGAGAATCAACAGGGTGAGCAGTACCCTAATGAGGTAGGAGGAGATGAGCAGAATCTCAAGGTGAACCGCGTTGCTGAAAGAGGAGAAACAAAAAAAGCTTGGAACCCCTCTTACTATTAGAGCTCTGTCCCTTTATTTTATGTTGAATAAATGTGATTTGAATTTTCAATAAAGTACGTTGTCTCATTGTAATAAAATTAAGATCACTCGACTATTATGTATTTTTGTTGTTTGATAAAGATAAATCTATTTTAATAAATTAATCTTTTTAACAAATGTTTAAATAATGCTTCTGAAAAATCGGGGCATTACAACTTGATATCAGAGCCTTAGGTTCAAACCCTTAGACCTTGGGTAGATCAGGTAGAACTCAATTCGAGAGTATAACCTGGGTAGTTAATACCTTTATCCATAACTAATGTTATGCGCTATTATACTAAGTCTAGTTAAATTTATCTTGTAGATGGATGCTGGCCATGCTACACGAAGAGAAGCTGAAATAAGGAGTACCAATGCGCTCATGCAACGTATGGGACTTGGCTATAGCCTTAGTAGTGATCCCTACTTTCCCGGAATGTACCTATTATATATGCTGAGGTGCAAGCCCAAATGGCCAACCCACAACCAGCACAGGAGTATGACTCAAAGGATCCGGATGAGCCGGAGTACAATTTGGAAAACCCGGCTATGCTAGAAAACAACGAGGAAAATCCATTGGAGGATTATGACACTGAGGGTCCGGAAGAACCAGAAAGGAATGAGATCAATCCGGAACAAGAGCAAGGTGAGAATGCTTCTGAGGAGAATGTAGACATTGGTGGAGATGAAAGCGACAGTGATGTGTCAATGGACCTACCGCCATCTATCGACTCTAATGACTTTTTAAGTGAAGGTGATAAAGATGATGACAACGACGTCTACTTTCCCTTGGCCCCAGTCGATGCACCAATAGATTGGGATGTTGAAAATGCATGGAACGCAATGCATCAAGAGCCCTTTGTACCATTACTGCCACCACCGCCAGTGGAAGAAGTGGAGGAAGAGCTGCACAGTGATGTCGAGGCATTTATGCAATCAACTAACAATCCAAAGCTGAACCTAAAACCCATGAAGTAAGCCAGTTAGCTAGTCAAATTGGTGAGAGAGAGAAAAAGGAAAATTTCCTAGCCAATCTGTGCTTAATCCAAAAGGGCATCTTTTAGCAATGCCTCTAGTTTTACCCATGAGTAGGAGCAAGTCAAATCGGTTATCACCCTTCGACCCAGAAGTTGATAATAATGTGAGTATGCAAGTGAAAGAGAACCCAGTGGAGTTAGATAAAGAAGAAAATCATATTGGTCCTACCAATATTCAAGAATCTAGTTCTTCCTAGCATCGGTCCATTCATCATCTAGCTTAGGAATAGTAAGATCTCCAGACTTCTTAGTCGGGATAATGGGACCATTGGTAATAATTCTCCACAAGTCATAATCAGTAGATGTGACAAATATTCTCATTCTATTTTTCCAATAACTATAATTTGTTCCCGTGAACAAAGGAGATCTAGGGGACGATTGTCCCTCGACGCAAAAATGCTACTAACGGTTGTCATGGATCACTCTTAGACTGTTAAGTAAAAAAAAAATTAGAGCGAGGCTTTAATACGAAGTGTTACCCCTATATGCCCAAATAAAAATTATAAAGTGAATGAGTAAAATTAGTAGAGAGAAAATAAATAAATAAATTGCACAACGAAAAAATTAATAAAGGAGTTAAGGGAGAGAGATATCACATAAAGATGTATAGTGGTTTGGTCCGAGCTTTGTCCACCGCTCAGCTTAGTCCACTGGCCTAAGGAGTCGCTATTTTTACTGATCAAACAACCAGCTTTTGGTGTCGATCAAATCTTACAGTCGTAATGCTAACTTTTCCGAGTAGTTAACCGAACCACTAGAGTTTATCTCTCAAACTCTAAAAATCACACATAGAACAAAACCCTGTTCTGTACAAACTCACTGAGAATTATTGCTAACTCTCAATACAATAAGTGTGAAGAATTTGCAAAGTAGAACTCTCTCTGAAAAAGTAGATGTACAAATTTGCTCACAAAGCTTTAACTAATTGGACCGTTGGGAAGAAATCTTCTTCACTCAAGAGTAGATATGATCTTCACTAATTATAAAGATGACCATTTGGAACATTTCCATTGGAGGAAAAATCTTCAAAGTTGCACTGTCCATTTACCATAAATGCAAAGCTTAAGAATTGTCAAAGCTGCATATTTGAAACCTGTCAATTACGTGTCTAATGGATGGAAAAGGTTCAGCCACATGATTTTGACAAATTTAGTGAATCTAGAGATAGATTAAAAAGATAATTGCAAGGCTATATTAAGAAGGGTAGTGCACCAAAGAATTTTGTATGGAAGCAATATTGGTCGACAGATAAAAAGATCCGTGAGCCTATCAAAGGGCTAAGCACATGTTGATTTTCATCACGACTATAAAATCAAAAAATATGCACATCACAAATTTTGAAACCAAACTAATGTAGCGCATCGAATGTATTATACATATTTTGTGTCAATGATAATTAAGAAAAAGATTACACTAAAATATAATCATTAACACATCATCAAAATCACACTTAGTGTAACAAAAAAGACTATTTTCCCCTTACATATATTGATCAAATGTTGGAACGATTGGCTACCATGCATACTGTAAGGACCCATATTTTTCAGTGATTTTCTGGAAATAATGTTGGGTAAATGGGAGAAAATGAAAATAGAGTGATGTGGGGTCAATGTGGTGGAAGTATGTGCATTGGAGTGTCTTTAGAACACACTAGAAACACAAGGGGTGCAAGTGCAATTGGTGGTGTGTATATATATGTGTGTGTGGCTGATTTTTTGCCCAAAAATCAGCCATCTCTCCCTCTCTAAAATCACCAACGCTCTCTTCCTCTCCTTCTCCTCTCAAGTTCTCCACAAACCCCACCCCAAATTCACCCTCCACACTTAATTCATTCACCATCCAACCATAGATTCGTCATCTACGCGTGTTTTGGAGTCCAAGACTCCGTGGTTTTGCTTGGAGCTAGCATGTTTCGGTTGGAGGTGGAAGCAAGAGCTAGGGTCTCATCTTCTTCTTGGTTTGCTTGAGGTAGGAAACAATTTTCTACCTCCTCTAAGTGTATATTGATTGAATGAGTGCATTCTTCTTCTCCTTGTTCCTAAATCCCTTGTTGAATTTGATTATTTCCATAGAATTGAATTTAACTCTTGAATAAGTTTGGGTTTGCCTAATTGGTTGATAACTCTATGAATTGAGTGTGAAAATGTCTACCTCCTTTGTTTTGATGTGCTTTGGAACCCCAAATTTGGACTTGGAATGAAGCCCCATCCATTTGAACAAGATTGTTGATTTTTCCTCTCGAAACCCAGGTGGATCGATCCACTCTTGAGGGTGGATCGATCCAAAATGCTCTGTTGCACTTTTGGTACGTAGTGGATCAATCCACTCCTTGATTGGATCGATATAGAACGGCTTGCTCGCGGATTTCACTAGAGTGGATCGATCCAGAATGGTCTGTCCGCGGATTTCACTTGAGGGAATCGATCCACTCCTTGAGTGGATCGATCCAGTTTCCCTTGTCCAGACAGATTCTTTTTCCAACTTCGCGGGCACGCCTTGGCTTTGTCTGAACTCCGATTGAGGTGATTCTTGAACCGTTGGAAAGCTCTACGAGTCTAATTTCAAACCCAATTGGTTTCATATTCATATCCTTTGTATTTTGAGAGAAATTCCCTTTTTACTATCAGCGTGTCGTATTTTCTCGAGGTTTATAACTCCGTTTTTAGGTGTTCCATCGCTCCGCCCCTCATTGGCCATTTCAAAACTTCTTGAATTGACCTCTAAGCTTTGGTAACCTATCATGGTGCATTTTATGCTTTGTCTTGGTTGTCTTGGTTTCTCACGCACATTGGACACATGTTAATTTGACCATCACCGACACATTTTGAGTTTTTGAACAAAGATGATTGTGTGAATGCTTTGGACACTTGTGAAAGGTTAATGTGATACGTTAATTGGTTTTGAGCAATAAGTTGAACTTATGAGTTGATAAATGGTAATATAAATGTGAAATATATGACACGAGGCCCGAAAGGGTATGCCTGGAGTGACACGGGGCCCGAAAGGGTATGCCCGGAATGACACGGGGCCTTTATGGTATGCCCGGAGTGACACGGGGCCTATATGGCATGCCAGAAAAATGATCAAATGGTTGGAATTCAATGAGATGGATATGAATATTGTGCAAAATATATGAGACATGTTGAGTGAGTGTCAAACACGAATGACGGGAGTAAATGAAATCTAATTGATGATATGCTTTCTTTGAGTGACACGGGGCCTTTGTGGCATGCCCGGAGAACAAGTGAATGATTAAAAGGAATAAGGTGTATTTGATAAATGTAAAGGACGTTTGGGTTATTTTAGACGTTTTGGGTATTTGTGAAGTATTGGAAAATATAATGCTTGTGTGAATAACTGTGTTTTTTATGGGAATGAACCTATGACACGTAATGTGATGATTATGAGAAAACTTATGGATATTCTGGTTTCATTAGATCTTTGAGGCATATCCTAGACACTTTGTCGTCGAGTTGATTTATCTTGGTCCATCTAGGTTTACTCATTCATGTGTATTATACTTTCATGTGCATCTTTCATTCCATATACCCTTAGTGTTGGTAGAAATGTTTCCTACGAGCTAGTGAGCTCACCCTATCTTTCCCAGGTACACAGCATGGAGCATGATCTCGGATGCGTGGAGTGTGATGCATGCCATGAAGATTTTATGAGCATTAAGTTATTTTCTCATCTTCATGCTAAGTTCATTTTTGAAAGATAATCTTGTAACTTTAATTTCTCTAAGCTTTTGAGTATTTCAACTTATGTAATAACTTTAAAACCTTTGTTATTTTGTACGGGTACGGGTACCCTTGACCAGAAGCTTATTGTATTTGACTTTGGTTTTGCTATGGGAAATTGTTGACTTAAATCGATCCTACGTGGATTTTATTTGTATTTTGGCTTATTAAAATTGAGGGCGTGACACATACTATTGTTTTCTTGATGGTTATTGCATGTGGTGACAACCAAATTCCCGTCAATCCACAAAAACAGGAAAAAACCACATTCACATGCTCTTATGGAACATTTGCCTAACGTCACATGCTATTTGGGTTGTGCAATGCACGTACTACTTTTTAGCGGTGCATGATAAGCATTTTTTCCAGCATGGTTGATCACTTTCTAAAGGTCTTTATCGATGACTTTTCAGCTTTTGGGTCCTTTTTTGATGACTGTCTCCACCACCTAAGTTAGTGCTAATACATTGTAAAGAGAAAAACCTTATACTTAACTGGGGAAAATATCACTTCATGGTAAAACAAGGGATTGTCCTAGGACATGTCATTTCTAGAAGAGGCAATGAAATTGATAAGGCAAAAGTTGATCTAATTTCCAACATTCCCCAACCATGAACTGTAAAAGAGATTAGATCATTTTTAGGCCATGCAAAATTCTATCGAAGCTTCATTAAAGATTTTAGTAAAACTTCTAGGCCTTTGTGAAATTTACTTGCTAAAAATGCTCCATTCTTGTTTGGCGATAAGTGCCTCCACGCATTTAAAACGTTAAAAATGGCATTAACCTTTGCACTAGTCATACAACCACCAAATTAGAGTGTGCCTTTTAAGGTCGTGTGATACCTTTGATTATGCGGTTCATGTTGTTCTAGGGCAATGAATCAATAAACTTTCCCATATAATTTGTCATGTTAGTCAAACTCTAAATGATGCTCAACTAACTATTCCAAAACAGAAAAAGTTGTTAATTAGTAGTTGTTTTCACGTTGGAAAAGTTCGGATCTTATTTGATGAGGTCTTAAAAAAGATGCTAAATCTTGTCTCATCCGATAGATTTTATTACTCTAAGAAATTTCCATTGAGATTCAAGATAAGAAAGGTTGTGAGAATGTATTTGTAGACCGTTTGTCGAAATTAATTGTAGAAAGTACCAATGACACTCTACCCATTTCTAAGAATTTTCTTGATGAGCAGTTACTGTTTATCTCAATTACCTTCACCCTGGTTTGCAGATATTGTTAATTATCTTGTCACTGCCAATTTCCATTGCATGGACAAAACAAGATAAGTTCAATTTTTTAGCTGACATTTTGTATTTCTTTTGGGATGACTCCTACTTGTTTAAGTACTATCCTGGTCATATTACTAGGAGGTGTATTCCAGAGAGTGACCAAAAAAATGTCATCTCCTTTTGTCACAACATGCTTGTGGAGGCCATCTTAGTGGAAGAAAAACTGATGCGAAAATCTTGCAATGCGGTTTTATTCCACCTTTCGTGCTTCACATGCTTATTGTTTAGCTTGCGAGCGATGGCAGTAAAGATTAGGGAGTATTACAAAAAGGAATATGATGCCACTACACCCTAATTAATTCTTGAGGAGTCATGCTACATTGTACACCCTTCCATATGAGATTTTGTGGCTCAAATATAAGATTTTGTGGCACTAAATATGAGATAATATGAGATTTTGTGGTACAAAATATGAGATTTTGAGGCTAGATATATGAAATTGTTGTGCCTAAACCCGAAGTAAAGAATATAAACACAACCAACAAGAAAACAAAAGACAAGGATTTACGTGGTTCCCCCCAAAGCACAAAGTTCTAGAGGTACGTCCACGGGGAAAGAGCAAGAGGATTCACTATCAATGAGGAGAAATGCGCAGAGCTAGCTATACCCGTAACCCTCACTTGAAGCATCCACACAATATCTAGGGACAAATCTTTGAGGCGCGACCTACAGAGCATCAAATGTCTCAAACACACGAAAGAGACACACACAAACCCTACATATCTCTAATCCCAACTCAAGACCAAAACCCTAGGAGGCCACAAGACACCTATTTATAAGAAAGTACAAAAATTAGGTCAAAACCTCTTTAAAACAAGTAGCCACACAAATTCGCGTAACAGTGGTCCGAACTAGGATTTGGTGGTCCGGATGGGGATTTCGGTGGTCCAGACTACCGAGGCAGAATGTCCAAAAATGTCCCAAAATCCACTGGTTCGGACGGGGCTTTCCTTGGTCCGAACCATAGGTCCAGAAAATGACTTTTCACACCAAATTTTGCACTTTTCTACGACCGTCTTGAATTCAAGGCATATCTCCAACAATCTTTACCTTGACTTGAATTCTCTTCCAAGCCAACAACATAGTGCAATCCTCTCAACACTCGCTCTTCCTTACAAAGCCCCTCTCGGGGCAGCCCCACACGGGGCTCACATCAATGGCACCAACAAACAAGGCGCAAGCACCTCTACTTGACCTTGTTTCCACTACTGAGTAATGACAAGCCCCAAATATTGTATATATCCGGGCTTATCTCACTCATTGTGATCACACACACGTGCATTTTGTGCCTTTATACGATTGATTTTGCGCGAGTTTTATTTTTGATGAGTTTCAGAAAATCGAGGCTAAAAGGTGTGTCCAAAACTCCAAATAATCCCCGGTTGTATCCTGAAGTACCCAAGGTCCCGCAATGCCATGGAGGACAATCGCCAAAGCTTAGAAGTTGATTTAAGAAGCTTTGGAAGGTTTAAGGAAGGCCCAGAACAAAAGAACAATAAATTTGGAGTTATGAGCCTCGAGAAAATTTGACCAACTGATAGAAAAAAGCTCATTAATTTCAAGATACAAATGCTATGAATGTGAGGTTAATTGGGTTAGAAATTAGACTCATAGAGCTTTTCAACGATTCAAGAATCACCTCATTCCGAGTTTGGACGAAACCGGGGCGTGCCCACAAAGTCGGGTCAAAAATCTGCCTTGACAGACCAATCTGGATCAATCCACTCCCATAGTGGATCGATCCACTTCATCCAAGAAGCTCAACAGACACTTTTGGATCGATCCACTCTCAATGTGGATCGATCCACTTTGGTCTTGGCGGTTTTTTAGCAACTTTTTGGACTTTCCATAAATGGAAAGTTTCTATTGAAAGCATTATTAGGATATTTTGAGAGAGGGGGAAGGTGTTTGTATATATTTCTCTCTCCCCACTCTCTCCCTCATTAATTAGTTTTCTAGTCTAAATTAGCTCCTCCTTCTCTCTAGATTTTAGGTTTCAATCTTCAAGAACTAAGGTTTTCTCTTTCATTAATGTTGTAAGCACTTCTCTAATCTTTATAAATCCGTACTTTATTTTTATTTTTGTCATGTTTTGTATTTTCTTCATATTTCCTTTAATGTTTAGCTTAATCATGTTTGAGTAGTAGATTAGGCTTGGTCATGGGGTGAATATCACTCCATGACTTCGGTATTTCAATGGCTTCTCACGTTTATATGCTTATTGTGGGTTTGTGAATGGATTAATCACTCTATTTTCGGTCTAAACTTAGAGTTGTCAACCTCTTTGATTGGGTGTGGACAAATCGCTTGGCACACACGATGCTTTGAGCTATGTCACTTTGGGTGTTCGACAAAATGTCTAAGAGGATTTCTTTCCATTTAAGAACCTCATTTTTGTGACAAAGATTGGTTTTCATTGGGTAGGTTCAATTTTATGTACCAAAACAGGGAGTTGTTAACCTTTTTGATCTTGTGTAGGCAAGGGCTTGACTACTTGCCACATATGATGCTTAGAGCTATGTCACTCCAAGTGTTTGTAAAAATGTCTCAAAGAACACATCCCATTGGTAAACCCATTTTCTATAGTCAAAATGATCTTCATTGTTAAATCTTCCAAGTGAGAGCAAGTCACTTTGTCTCTCACTTGAGTTATAGCTGAGAGCCATTGAATATCTTTAGTCATGAGTGGTATGAACCTCTAGACCTTGCCGTCTTTAATTTATAGTTTATATCTTTGTTTTCAATCGCATTAGAGGTAGAGAGAGAATTCCACCAAACAAACTCCAAAAGCCAAGTTTGCCGCTTTAAGGCTAAAACCATAATTCGCAAGACAACTCTCACATTGGGTGCATTCGGTCCCTGTGGATTCGACCCGGTCTTACCGGTTATTATGTTATCGCTGACCTAGCCCTACGCTTGGGGCGACACCATCTACGATACAATCCAAGGTTGCAAGCAAGTAAACCCAGCGACACGTGCCTCCACAAGCTCCACCTTATGCTTAACACCACTACTCCCTTTACGGAGTTAATCACCAACGAGCAACCATCTTCCACCAAATGTCGACCACATGCATCCATTACTGATGCCAAAGAAGATGTGCCCAAACTCCACCCGGAGTTAATAGACTCTACCGCAGAGTCTTGTATGCCCTCATGCATACTCCCAATAGTTGAACCTGAATTTCTCTCAACAGATGAAGATCCCAACGATGGAGCACCCACAATCGTACTACCATCAAGCACATAGAGGTTACCCAAAATCTGACCCTTCACGAAAATCCGAGCACCCCACGACAGACTCAAGACTCCACCTTTAGCAGTGTACTTCGAACCCATGGAGTCGAGAGCGCCCAAAGAGACAAGGTTCCTTCTCAAATCTGGTACATGTTGAACACCAATCAATGTCTTCACAATCCCATCGTACATCCTGACTTTGACTGTTCCAACCCCAACAATTCTACAGAGGATGTTATTCCACATAAGAACTGTATCACCGTGAACCGCCTCATATGTATCAAACTAATCCCTACATGGACACATGTGGTAGGAGCATCCAGAGTCAAGAATCCACATGTTTTCACAACAGACATCGACATCACTTATTACCAAAGCAATGGCAGCCTCAAACCCTTTCGAATCATCTTCGACGCAACCAGTAACACCCTTCTCTACAAACTTGTCCTTCACCCTCGGACAATTTTTGACCATGTGCCCGAATTTCTTACAGTAAAAACATTGTATTCCATCCATATATATGGTTTTAGAGCTAGAAATCCCTATACTGCCCGAATCCCTCCCACCAGTCTTTCCCCGCATCACCAAAGCTTGATCATCATGAACACTACTCTCACCGGATACCTTTTTCCTCAATTCTTTAGAATACAAACTAGACTTTACGTCCTCCATGGAAATCATATCCCTCCCATATAACATAGTAGTCACAAAGTGTTCATATAATGTAGGTAAAAAACATAACACACTAAGGGCCTGATCTTCATCATCAATCACAACCTCAATATTTTTTAAATCCATAATAATTCGGTTTAACTCATCTAAATGGTCTTTTATGGGCGTACCTTCCTACATACGAAAAGTATAAAGGCGCTGCTTCAAGTACAACCGGTTGGTCAGCGACTTCGTCATATAGATGCTATCCAACTTCAACCAAATACTAGCGGCCGAATCTTCCTCCCTAACCTCGCGAAGCACATCATCGGTTAGACACAATTGTGTTGAACTAAGTGCCTTCGCATCAATATCCTCAAACACACTATCTTGCATATCAACAGGTTTCTTCGACACCCCCAACAAAGCCTTGCTCGTTCCTTGTTGCACCAACAAAGCCTTCATCTTGATACGCCACAAGCTGAAAGAAGCGCTTTGCCCATCAAACTTCTCAACTTCAAAGCGAGTCGCCGTTGAAAACAACCCCAAATACACAAACGCAGCAGAAAACACAAGCTTCAGTTTGAACCCAGAGCTCTGATACCAATTTGTTGTGCCTAAACCTAAAGTAGAGAATATAAACACAACCAACAAGAAAACAAGAGACAAGGATTTACGTGGTTCCCCCCAAAGCACGGAGCTCTAGAGGTACGTCCACGGGGAAAGAGCAAGAGTATTCAATATCAATGGGGAGAAATGCACAGAGCCGGCTATACCACCCGTAACTCTCACTTGAAGCATCCACACAATATCTAGGGACAAATCTCTGAGGCACGACCTACAAAGCATCAAACGTCTCAAACACACGAAAGAGACACACACAAACCCTAGATATCTCAAATCCCAACTCAAGACCAAAACTTTAGGAGGCCACAAGACACCTATTTATAAGAAAGTACAAAAATTAGGTCAAAACCTCTTTAAAACGCGTAGCTGCAGAAATTCGTGTAACGGTGGTCCATACGGGGATTCAGTGGTCTGGACGGGGATTTCGGTGGTCCAGACTACCAAGGCAGAATGTCCAAAAATGTCCCAAAATTCACTGGTCCGGATGGGGCTTTCCTTGGTCCAGACCATAGGTCTAGAAAATGACTTTTCACACCAAATTTTCACTTTTCTTCGACCATCTTAAATCAAGGCATATCTCCAACAGAAATGACATATGGTATGCACCCCACACGGATGGACGACTGAGATTGCGCCACATATGATGTGTGGGGATTTGTGCCACCTTTAACCATTGACTATATGAGAGTGTGTATATCGATATGAGATTTTATGGACTCCAATATTTATTATTGTGATGACTGATATGAGATTTTGTGGCTCTAAATATGAGATTTTGTGTTCCAATATGAGATTTTGTGTCTCTAAATATGAGATTTTTTTACTCAAAATATGAGATTTTGTGGCTCTAAATATGAGATTTTGTGACTCAAAATATGAGATTTTGTGGCTCCATATGACGTCCGCACAAGTCCGCACTAAGTCCGCATGGATCCAATATGAGATTGTGTGGCTCCAAATATAAGATTTTGTGGAAATATATGAGATTTTGTGACTATTCATATGAGTATGCATACCATATGTATTTCGTATCTCTAGCCACAAAATTTCATATTTAGAGTCACAAAATCTCATATTTTGAGTCACAAAATCTTATATTGAGTAATTTTTAGAGGGTGTACATTGTAGCATGACCCATTGTTGAGACATTTGATATTTGGGGATTGATTTTATGGGTCTTTTCTCCAATTCTTTTGGTAACTAATGCATTCTTATTGGGATCGATTGTCTGTCTAAGTGGGTAGAACCCATTGTGTGCAAAACTAATAATCACAGGGTGGTGGTCCAATTTTTTAGAGAAAATATGTTTACTTGATTTGGCACTCCAAGTGCTATTATAAGTGATCGCGGGAAGCATTTTTGGAATAGAGTTTTCAAAAATTTGATGAAAAAATATCTTATCTTCCACAAAGTTGGCACCATCTTATCACCAAAAAGCGAGTGGTCAAGCGAAGATGTCAAATAGGGAGATTAAACATATATTAGAAAAAAAATGGTGAATCCTAATAGAAAAGATTGGTCTTTATGACTAAGTGATGCATTATGATCAAATAGGGAGATTATGCATATATTACAAAAAACGGTGAATCTTAATAGAAAAGATTGGTTTTTACGACTAAGTGATGCATTGGGAGTGTACCATATTGCATTTAAAACTCCCATAGGAATGTCTCCTTACCGAGTTGTGTATGACAAGGCAAGTCACCTTCCCGTGGAATTAGAACATAAGGCTTATTGGGCTATTAAAAGATTAAACTTCAATCTTGATAAGGCCAGTGTTCGTAGGAAGCTCCAAATTAGTTAACTAGAGTAAATTAGAGCGATGCCTATGCCAAATCATACAAGGGACGAATGAAAAAGGTTCATGAGCAACACATTTTTAGAAAATAATTTTCGCCTGGTCAAAAGGTTCTTTTGTTTAACTCTCGTTTGCACTTATTTCCAAGAAAATTAAGATCTTGATGGTTCGTCGTTTCATTGTTTGCACCACCTATCCTCGTGGGATTGTCGAGATTCAAATTCCAAAAGATGGAAATATTATTAAGTAAATGGACAACTTTTGAAACCATTTATAGAATCAAAGAGTCCAGAGAGGTTAAGGAAATTCTTTTGGAAGATCCTGTCTATGAGGATTAATCACAGAACTTAATAGTTTTAGTTTTAGTTTTTTTAGCTTAATTGTTTTAATTTATATCTTTTTCTTACTTTTTTTATTTAGGTCTTTCTAATAATACCACACCACAGTCATGCCGACCCAATACTTAACACGAGTAGGGTTGTCACCTCTAGTAATGTACTGCCTCTCATTGCAACCCCCACCTTTCTGACCGGAGGATATACTCTCTCCGTCCCATAAAGTTTGATCACTAAATTACGTGTAATTTTCAAACTAAAAAATAACGTATTTACCAAAATAATTTTTGAATTTTTTTTGCATCGTATAAAAATTCTCAATGAGATCTATCAGACAAGATCCATATTGACTAAAAAATTATTTTCGTAAGCACGTTATTTTTTAACTTGAAAATTGCACGTAATTTTGTAGTGATCAAACTTTATGGGACGAAAGAAGTATGAAGTTTCCACAGACATACATTATGCGACTCTCTGTGCATATGATGTAGTGGAATTTGATTGGGACGTATCGAATGTGGATCACGACTTCATACTCTATGTTGCCCATTATCATGATACATCATGCAAACATCATGCTATCGCCGTGATTTGGCTACAGGTGTCAAATGAGCCGAGTTGGCACAGGCATGGTGCATTTCAATGTGGCACAGTACAATACAAGCACGGTTTTAAATGGTCATGGCGCGGGCACTAGGTCAAGCACGACACAGTATGGTCTAGAAGGGCACGGGGCACAGCCCAGGGCACGACACAACAAATACTAATTTTTAGTTTACCAAAAAAATTAATTTTTAATGATAAATTTTCTAATTATATGTTATACACTTTTTAATAAGTCAATATAAATATGTTAAGAAATCTCAATACGCCGAAATTCAGGTAGATTATACAAAAAAAAATTGAATTATATGTTATACTTTTTAATAAGTCAATATCGGTATAATTATTAGATATGCAAAAAAAAAAATCAACAAAACTTGGCTCGACTATACCCAAAAAAAAAATCGATAAAACTTGGAGATGTGCCAACACGATTACAAAATGGCACGGCACAGCGTGACACAATTAAGTAAATGGATTGGGACAGCATGACACGATTAAGAAACAACACGGCATGGTTTAGTAAACCGGTTGGCACGGTATGACACGACGCATGGTTGACACGAAATTAAATGGCTAACATGACCCATTTGACATCTTTGCATTTGGCATATATGTACCATCAGAGGACTCCACAATGTCTCATTTTGCCTACCAAAAAGAAAAAATATAAACAAAAAAGAACCCTAAACCTCTCTATAAATCTCCATCCTTCTTTACCCTCACCTTGCCTTTCCTTCCGATGTCCTGTTGTCTCACCTCCCTCTGATTTCCACCAATCCCACAAACTACCACCAGAATCCTTTAATCTCCAGGCCCACAAACAACGCCCCCATGCATCTGTCATGGATTCCACCTTGTTTATGGGTTTATTTCTACTTTACTTGGCTTAGTTATGCTATTTCGTTCGATAGCCCAAGGAGCCAAGTGATCCTCGATTGTAGCCCTCTGCTATCTTGCATTGTTGTGTTTTCATTTAGCATATGAGTTGATTTCATTTGTGTGTAATTGGTTTTACCGTTGTTTTAATCTTCTGCAGTTGTTTCTGTTGTAATGTTCTACTACTGAATAAAAAGTGACTTTTATGAACATTTTCACTGTTTTATTTCTTTGGTTTGTGTGTATTACTGTTAGCCCAGTGCAGAAAATTAATCTTCCATTCACCAGTGTTCTACTATTCAATTTTTCATCCTTGCACTACTTTCCCCTAAGATGATAAACTTTTCAGTTTCATTCTCCAATCTATTGGTCATTACTGCAATTGATGACAATGAGATTTTAAGTTGGGGGAGAGGGATATCATGGCTAACACAAGGAATATCTTATAAAAAAACCAATAAATAATTCTACCGTATCAAATCTCAGCTACATATTCGAAAGTACTGCAAACCAAGACATATCAAAGATCAAGCATGCTTACCAAGGAATATTCAAATCACCAGATAACTATCTTCTATTTTCAGAGTCTTAACTTCTATATTGATTCAATGGCAACCTTAGCCAGGAAAAGTGGATGTCTTGTTGTGTCAACTCAGCAAGTGATCACGTAGTCCATGTTAGGTGACAGAAGGAGAACTCAGCTCCTTCGTGAAGCCAATTGGAAAACCACTTGCAAAACACAATCGACCACTTTCTTGCTCTCTGAATTTCTGTAGTGAAATGGTTTTTTCGGTGTGTTGAATCAATTTACCAAAAAATTATTTGCACTTGTTTTAATCATTTTTGTAAAGGCTCTTTACACGCGGTCAAAACACATTTTTTCCATTATGTAACAGTAAGAAAAAATATTGTAACAGTAGGAAAAAAAATCTTTTCCAAAACGGAACAAATTGGTCAAAAGGAAAAAACTATGTCCGTAAATAATTTTTGCAAAACGTGGGCTAACTTCGTATGTGCGCAAGGCTCCGAATTCGGGGATTTGCACTCCCCCTACGTGCGAGGTTCGCAACGGGCACCAAGATCGATTTTCACAAATTGGCTTGGAACTTGGCCCAACCCATGTGCGCGCGAGGCCTCTCTTAGGCCTAGCTCATCAATAATCCATGGAGCCTTGCTTGCAACCTTGGATTGTATTGCAAAAGTTACTTCCCCAAGCGTACGGATTAGGTCGGTGGTAGCATGATACCAGTAAGTCCGGGTCGAGTCCACAAGGACCGAATGCGCCGAACGCGAGTGTTGATTTGCAACTAATGGTTTTAGCCTTAAAGCGGCAAACTTGGCTTTGTAGTTTGGGGGTAGAATTCACTTAACTTCGTGAATGACACGAGATTAAAAAGACTAATTTAAACAAAGCTAAGTCAAAGGGTTCACAACACCCATGCCTTAGGCCGATTCGTTCTCCTCTAAGATAACCGGCTCAGGGACATCGTTAAACAACCGTGAACGGAAGATTTGATATTTAAACTCGTTTGACTAGAAATGGTGTTTCTCAAATAGTAGGATTCTTGTGCCTTTATACAAACATTTGATTGACATCGCCCTAAGCATCACACGTGCCAAGTGGTCAAGCCATTGGCTACGTGTGATCAAAGAGATTATCAAATCCCAATTTTGATACATAAAATAAATCCATACTCTTTGATTTACAAGCAATGTTTGCATCATGGTGAGGAGAGCGAATGAACCTAAATCACGGGGTGCTAATCACCCCATGACCGAGCCTATAACGACTACTCAATCATTACTAAGTAAAACATGCCTAATTTTGCAAAGGAAATAAAGAACATGACAAGTGACATTAAAAACTTATTTTTATGGAAGATCCTAAGTTAGCCTACCACTTTAATACTTGAGAAATTGACAAACAACCAATAGAACTAAGTATTTTTCAAGGATTAAGCTAGGAAAGCAAGGAATTGCAAAACTTGAGAAAAATGAAACTAAACTAGATATTTAGAACAATCTCAACAAGAGCAACAACTTTAATAAACGTGAAATTGATGGAAGTTAAACACTTGCATATGAAATCTAGAGAGAGAGAGAGAGCTTGAGAAACCTCCAATGGAGGAGCAAAAACTAAAGCTAAAATGAAAGAGTAAGAAGTGGGAGAGAAGGAGAGAGGAGAGGCCCCATATAGTCTTTCCCTTCTCTCTCTACAAAATATCCAATAAAGCTCTCACAATAACTAAAACTTGCCATTAATAGAATGTTCAAAAAGTAGTTGGAAAATTGACTTTTGACTGATGTGGATCGATCCACTATAAGAGTGGATCGATCCAGAATGCTCTGGTGTCATTTGGACGAGAGTGGATCGATCCACTATTGGGAGTGGATCGATCCACTATTGCTGATGCAGTGTTGGCCTTGAGTGGATTGATCCACTATTGGGAGTGGATCGATCCACTATTGCTGATGCAGTGT
Organism: Vaccinium macrocarpon; assembly: GCA_022606695.1. Taxonomy (NCBI): domain Eukaryota; kingdom Viridiplantae; phylum Streptophyta; class Magnoliopsida; order Ericales; family Ericaceae; genus Vaccinium; species Vaccinium macrocarpon. Next base: position 26,876,784 of record CM040177.1, read on the forward strand.
TGGCCTTGAGTGGATTGATCCACTATTGGGAGTGGATCGATCCACTATACTCTGGTGACTTTTGGGGTGGAATGGATCGATCCATTATGCTCTGATGAACTTTTTGACTTGAGTGGATCGACCCACTATGCTTTGATGATGCCTTTGGTCACTCCCTTGGCCTTCCGTGTTTCCAGACTTCCTTCAAAACACTAAAACAAGTTGTGGGACCTTGGGGAAGTGTTTTTCCGTCTCGTGCATGCTTGGTCACTCCCAGATTCCACCGAGAGTCTTTGTGAGCTTGCGGCACACTTTCAGTCCAACAACGTGACTTGTGACTTGTGACTTTTCGCACTCTCAAGCCTTAGCCGAATCATCATTTCGTGGCTCGTGAGGCCTGGTGTTGGCGTGCCATGGGGCACGGACCCTTTGGTAATTTGGGACGGTTCCCAATGCGCTCCAAAATGCGCTTATTTGTGTGTTTAACCTGTAACTATAAAAAACAACACTACACGCATATCAAACATATAAGGCGCTAAAATGCGTGTGTGTGTGAACAAAAAGAGTTAGATAAGCCTGGATATCTACAATATTAGGGACTTATCAAACCTCCACACATATAACGAACACAAATGTGTTCTAGCTAGCCAATGTGGGACAAGTGGTTTTGAAGAAATCTTTTGAAAAAATACACAACCCCAACAATCCTCCACTTGTATTTTTTTTAAAAATATATTCATCAAGCAATAAGGTATAGAGCAGTGCGTAAGTAAAGGTGTATACCGACTTGAACCATTACGTAGTGTAGGTGCTTCAGTAAGATAGTAGAGTGACTTGTGGTCTTGAACTCTAAGGCTGAATGCACCACACACACAACTCTACTTTGTGTATTGTTCTTAAGCCAGCACTTTGCTACCATGTGCTTATATCCCAGTTTCATGAATGACCTAGAGAATTTGCCCTAATTCTCCCGAGGAGCAACCACACTCCAACATTCATATAGGTGAGTCTATCAAGCGTACTCTTGTAGTCTAAGTACTCCACTCCACATAGAGATATAGAACTCATTAAGTGTCATAAAATAACGCAAGCTTTTTACGATATAGGATGTCATGTTACTTAGGGATTGAATTAACTTTTAATTTAGCATGATTCTCAACATATCACCATGTGAATCGTTTTTCCATTTAAAACTATTTCTTGGGATCTATAGACTATAGGTTGGGTATCCATCACAAGTAACTCATTTCTCAATGGGCCTCAGTCCAATCCCTTTCGAGGTGTACCACACCTTTTTTTGAGCTAGTCCTTTCGTCGAGGACCAAGCAAGGTTCTCTTCTATTTGGACATTGTCACGCCCTCAATTTTGATAAGCCAAAATACAAAGAAAATCCACATAGGATCGATTAAAGTCAACAATTTTACCATAGAAAGTCAAAGTCAAAGTATAATAAGCTTCTACTCAAGGGTACCCGTACCCATGCAAAAACAACAAAGAAAGGTTTTTAAGTTATTACATAAGTTGGAAATGTCAAAAGCTCGGAGAAATTAAAGTTACAGGATTATCTTCCAAAAATATACTTAGTATACAGATGAGAAAATAACTTCATGATCATACAATCTTCATGTCATGCATTCACACTCCAAGCATCCGATCTCATGCTCCATGCCGTGTACCTGGGAAAGATAGGGTGAGTTCACTAGCTCGTAGGAAACATTTTTCTACCAGCGCTAAGGGTAAACAAGGTGAAACATGCACATGGAGATGGAATACACATGAGTGAATAAGCCAAAATAAACCAACATAGATTGAATTGATGAGAGAATAACCAATATGTACCCCAAACATCAAATCAAACCCAAGTGTCCATAGATTTTCTCAAAAACGTTACAATTTAGGTCGTACGTCCAATCCTTTCAAAACATAGTCATTTTCGTATCACATTTTGTGGACACCCCGCGGGAGCGCAATCAATATGTCCACCAAAAATCGATTGTTTGTTTTGAAAAATGGTTTTGATTGGTTGAATAGAGTCGCCACCCAGATTTGAGGACCTTAACCGAGAAACCTTTGAAAAATGACTCATTTGCCCTTGAAATGGAAAATGCTTTACCGGTCTTTAAAATGAGATTTCTCGGGTCCGGAAGCTAGGTTACGCGAGGGGAAGGAATTCAAAGCACCCCTCGCGCCCGACATATTTGCCAGTCTCTACTAAATGTTTTAAAAGATCTCAAAACGCTGGTTTAGATGGACTTTTAAATCAAATTCATGTGAGAGCACAATAAATACATCAAGAATGTCAATGAAAGATAAGTACATAATTATACAAAATGCTATGGGTGATAGATTTATACACTGGAAATGCTAAATTAATACTAAAATGCCACCAAAATATCTTAAAATTCCCAGAAATTGATTAGAAAATGAAAATCAGAGTAGGGTCCAGGCGCCTGGAAAAGGGGATCCAGGCGCTTGAACTGCCTCCAGGCGCCTGGAAGGAGCCAATCCAGGCGCCTGGATTACTATCCAGACAGAAATTTTAAGATCACATATCTAACAGAATCCAACAAATGAAATGTGCTAAACCACTCTCAAACATTCTGAAAATGTTGTGATAGCCCAATAACAAAGTTAAAACTCACATGCAACTCATCATAAATGACTTTTGGTTTAAGAAATCCCCCCATTTAAAGTTAGAAAACAAACTTAAAGAAAGGAAAGCTTAAATGAGTAAATAAGGATGATTCAAACAGAAAGTTCAAAGAAATTGGAAACCAGAAATGCATGTATTGTAGCCAAGATATTCAGCATGTAAGAGGAATTAAAATGCATGACAAATGAAACTGGGATCCAGGCGCCTGCATGGAGGGGTTTAAGGCGCCTGGACCTGATGCAGGCGCCTGGAAGGGTTTAATTCAGGCGCCTGGACCTGATGCAGATACCCAAAATATTTTCTGTTTTGATGATTTCTAGACCACTTTCAAGCTCCCTACTGGTATAGATGACCAGAAAGAGCCTGAACAAGTCACCCTCAGGGCCTTCTTGGGCCACTTGGTAGAGTAACTACCTTTTCTAGCTTGATCAAAGGCTTGAAATGTATCTTTGGAGTGGATTTTGAGAATGTGGCTTGTGGTACTGAAATATATGGAACTAAAAGGATGATTTGTGGATGCCTTAGTGAAATTCAGTTGAAGATAGTTGGTATGTGTTGGATTTGTCAAGCAAAGGGGTGATTTTGGAGTTGGAAATGGGTTGTGTTTGAAGAGCAAAGGGGAAGTTGGATTTTCTGGAGGAATTTGAGCAGAGTAACAGTAGAATAGGGAGTGATTTTTCTCAGCCCCTGCAAATGTGAATGAAGGGCTCAATTTATAGGCAAATCAAGGGTCCAAAGAGGGCCACTTGAGCCTTTCAAAAGGGTCAAGGGTCACCTAGGGGGTAAGGGACAAATGCAATGATCTCCCCCACTCCCTCCAACTAAATTCTCGCAAAGAAAATCCCCCAAGATCTCGCTCCTCACCACTAGCAAACTTAAAACACACTCAACCTGATCGATATCCGCGCCGGATCAGATATTTCCAGCGCTCGAATCGATTCCCCAGCTGAACCATGGAATCCAGCGCTTTAACTCCCTTCCAGCGCTGAATTGACCAATCCAGGTGCCTCAAAGGCCAATCCAGGTGTGTGTATTTCAAGGTTTTGAGACATTCCGGAGCTCTGAGGGATGTTTTGGTGACTTGATGGGAGGTTAATGGAGAGGTTTTCCAAGCTTTTGATCAAACCTTGTGTATCCTTATTAGGCTTTTTCATCATTGGGGAAGTTTTGGAATCCCGAGGGTCCAAAATGGGGTGTCTACACATTTCAAAAAGGTGATTTCACAATATACTCACGGAAGCCCCAACTTTAGATATAAACAATTAGAACCCCATGTGCTCGACCAAGATTAACCGGTGTGCCGTTGTGTCCGATATGTACCCGATACTTCGTAGGTGTCCAACTCACTCACACACCCCTTGTTTCATTTGATTCCATCATTTACTAAGATTCCGGGCATGCCATATAGGCCCCGTGTCATTCCGAGCATATCCTTCCATAGGACCCCGTGTCACATCTTTCACTCTTTCATTTACACCTCACGTTCATTCCATGAGATTCATTTAGTTCGAAAGCTCGTGGTGCGTCGGTTATGGCAAAGTTAATATGTGTCCAAGAACGTGTGAGATCGTGACAAAATAACATTCATACCACGATAGGTTACCAAAGCTTAGAAGCCACTTTGAGAAGTTTAGGAAAGAACAATGAAGGCCCGGAGTAGAGGAACATGAAAATGAAACAATGAATCTCTAGAAAATCTGACACACCACTAGGAAAAAATCATATTTCTCTCAAAATACAAATTCTATGACTATGAGACCAATTGGGTTTGAAAGTAGACTTGTAGAGCTTTTCAACAGTTCAAGAATCGCCTCAATCGGAGTTCGACGGCCGAAGCGCGCGTCCCGTGAAGTTAGGTCAAAAATCTGCCTGAAGCAATCGGGTATCGATACACAAGAAAGGTCAGATCGATAATGGGTCACTAAAATCTTAACAGAAATGTTGGGTATCGATACTAAAGAAAGGGGTATCGATACAAAACCCCTTTCGAGCAAAATTTTCAGATTTCCAGATTTTTTTCAAAATGGAGGGGATCTTAACCCAAGCCAAAAATTGAGGTTCTAATCAACAACTACTCATAGAAGAGAGATATATTAACAACCAATTCAAGGATTTATCAACCAAATACACAAAACCCAAACTCAATCGAATCGAAGCTCAACCTTCATGGTGATAATCAATCTTAACAAGAAATTGGGAACAAGGATACCAACAATGCAATCATTCAACAAATATACACTTAGAGGGGGTAGAAAATTGTTCCCTACCTCAAGGATATGCTCCAAGTCAACTCAAAAACGAATTTGTAGATCCCCAATTTGAGTACTCCCGTTTTTGGCCCTCTCGATGCGAAAAGATGATGCCTCAGGCTCCCAAACACGTGTAGAGGATGAATATGAGGTTGAATCTTGAGTTTGAGAAGTGTGGGAGGTGGATTTGTGGTGAAATTTGAAGAAAATAAGGGGAGGAAGAAGGGAGAGGGCGCTGCCCTTTTAGAGAGAGAGAGAGAGGTGTATTTTGCCCAAAAATCTGATCCAATAGTCTACATATACACCCACACACTTGCACTTAAACCCTTCATGTTTCTAATGTGTTATAAAGACACCCTCAAGCAAATATGCATCTCATATTGACCCCGTATTTCATTTTGAAATATTTCTCACGTTTCCCCAACATTATTTTCGAAAAATGATTAAAAATCATGGGTCCTTACAGACATTATCCATTCTAACAGCACCAGTAGTGAGGAGCTCTCTCACCGTACTATGCTTATGACATATTTGTCATCTCTTGCGGTTATAGTAACGGTTCTAAACTTTTGCAATAGCCATGGTACTATCGCAGTGGATTCAGATTGCCGGTATCGGTCTCTCCCATAAAGGGATTTCTGACAGAAGGTTTCTCAACCAACTTGCCTCTTCACTAGCAGTAGCTAGAGGTGTAACCAGTCTGGTTCGAAGGGGTTTTCAACTAAACTGAGGAAAACCGATTTGGGAGGTACTACAGAACCGAAATCAATTTTTTGGGTTCAGTTCGTCCCGGTTCGTCTCGGTTCGGAAATCGGTTTGGTTCGACCGGGGAAGAGAGAGAGAGAGAGATCGGAAATGAACAGATCTAAAAATGAACAGAACTAAAAATGAACAAATCTAAACGAACAGATCTACGGGTTTTTGGGTACACACCGACAAATACACAGGCAATCTACAGGTTTCATACATATATACGCAACACACCAGCAAAAACGAATAGATTTGAGTTTATATATGTACATATACATATATATACACAGAGAAACGCGAGAAAGAGAGAGAGAGAGAGAGGCGACGAAACCAGAGCTTGACAACGGCAATCGTCCGATCTATCTTCTTCTTCTTCGTTGAATCCATCATTGTCCATCTTCTTCATTGTCCAATTCAACTTGTTCATTGTTGGCCTCTTGTCGCCGAGGAGGAGGCGAGCTATCATCGCCAAAGACAGACAAAGAGAGAGAGAGAGAGAGAGAGAGAGAGATCGCATTTGAGAGTGAGTCTGGGAACCTTGGGAAATGTTGGCCTCTTCTACTGTTGTAGTATATGACTAGTATATGTATATATAAACACATAAGAGAACCAATATTTTAATAAGTATAATTATTTCATGTTTTGTTAACAAATGGTTGGCCAATGAAGTTGGAAAGCGGGTTGACCTCAATGCGCGAGGGGAGGGATTCGAGTCCCAGCCCTTTTACATTTTTAATATGAGGAGTATATTATACATATATTATATGGAATATATAAAAACCGGTTCGGTTCGATTCGAACCAGCGTAAAAATTTCAAAACCGGGAACCGAACCGGTTTCTAAATTTTAGAAATCTTTAGAACCGAACCGGCCAAGTCAAAAAATTGAAATAAAAAACCGGTTCGGTCCAGTTCTTCAGTTCAGTTTGGTTCTTTTTTTTTTTTGGTTCACCCCTAGTAGTAGCTAGTGCTATCAATTCTGACTTCATTGTAGATTGTGCCAATATTGTCTATTTCTTGGATTTCCAAGAAACTGCTCCATCACCAATATTGAACACATATCCACTGATCGCCTTGGAGTCATCCGAGAGGGTATTCCAATCAGCATCACTATATCCCACTAATACAATGGGATATTTAGAGTAATGCAATCCAAAGTTCATAGTCCTTTTTAGATACAGCATTACCCCCTCAATAGCATGCCAATGCTCCATACTAGGTCGGCTAGTAAAGTTGCACAATACACCCATAACATATGCAATATCTAGTCTAGTACAGTCAGTAGCATAATGAAGATTACTAATGATACTTGCATATTCAGATTGCCTAACACTAACACCAGTGTTCTTAAATAATTTCACAGCGGGATCAAAAGGGGTGCAAACAAGTTTACTATCAAAATAATTATATTTCTTCAAAATTTTCTCAATATAGTGAGTATGATCAAGTGAGATACCATTATTTGACCTAGTAATTTTGATACCCAAAATAACATCAGCTTCTCCTAAATCTTTCATATCCAAATTCTTGTTAAGCAAAGATTTGGTTTCATTCACAATAGACAAGCTAGAACCAAGTATAAGCAAGTCATCAACATAAAAACATATCAGGGTGCAAACTGAATTCTCAAACTTGTAGTAAATGCACTTATCGCTTTCGTTAACCTTGAAACCATTCGAAATGACAAGATTATCAAATTTTTCATGCCACTTCTTAAGGGCTTGTTTAAGGCCATAAAGAGATTTAGCTAACTTACACACTTTTCGTTCCTGCCCGTGGACAACAAACCCTTCTCGTTTGTCCATATAAATCTCTTCTTCTAAATCACCATTTAAGAAAGCGGTTTTATCATCCGTTTGATGTACCACTAAATTATGGATAGTAGCTATGGCAATCAATACTCGGATAGAGGTAGTCCGTGTCACGAGAGAATAAGTGTCAAAGAAATCAATATTCTCCTTTTGCCTGTATCCCTTAGCTACTAGTCTAGCTTTGAATTTATCCACTGTACCATCAGGTTTTAACTTCCTTTTAAGAACCCATTTACAACCAATTATTTTACAACCTTGTGGTAAGTCTACTAGTTTCCATGTTCTATTGGTTTCTAGTGAGTCCATCTCATCATTAATGGCTTCTTGCCAAAAATCAGCATCTGGGGAAGACAAGGCTTCCTGAAGTGTAGTGGGGTCTTCTCCTAAGGAGAATGCAAAATCAAGACCAAAGTCTTTCGAGATGCGAGCCCTCTTGCTCCTTCTCGGCTCAATATTAGTGTCCCTAGAGTTCACGTTTCTAGGTTCTTCTAATCTAGGTGTACTATTACTAGATTCAAGGCCTCCCACTATTTCTAGATTTAAAAGGAAACTTATCTTCATAAAAGTCAGCATCAATAGACTCTGTAATCACCTTATTGTTGATATCAAAGAATCTATAAGCTTTACTGTTTACATCATAACCAATAAAAACACATTCATATGCTCTACTAGCTAGTTTTGACCTTTTAGGGTCAAGAATGCGAACATAAGCTAAACAGCCCCAAACTTTGAAATAAGAAACATTGGGCTTCTTGTTTTTCCACAATTCATAAGGTGAAATTGTCACGCCCTCAAATTTAATAACTCAAAAGTAAATAAGATTCACATGGAATGAATCAAAGTTTCACAATTTTCTTAAGATAGTCCGAGTCAACACGATACAAACTCACAATTTCGAATAACAAGATCTATCTACTAACGACCATAACCCGCATGCATAAGTACAAGGTTTAAAAGTTATTACATTGATCAAATAGTCAAAAGGATAACCATATGGAAGTTACAAAACCATCTTTCCCAAAAAAAAAAAAGTACAAAGATGGGAAAATAACTTCATGCATGAACGTGCTCCATATAAGTGTCACACCACAGGCATCCAACTTCATGCTCCGTGCCGTGTACCTGAAAATTGATAGGTTGAGCTCACTAGCCCAGTAGGAAAACTATTCTACTAACGCTAGGTGTATGAACATGATACATGCATAATAGATGAATATGGGGTGAGCATGACCAATGTACAAGTTAGAATGGACGGAAGGTTATGATTCGACCACAAGGTAATCAAAGTGCATCCAAGTATCCTAAACGTATCCAAGTGTCCAAAACGTTTCCAAGTGTCCAAAGCGTATCCAAGTGTCCCAAAACATAGCAAATATCCAACCAAGTCCAAGTAGTTCCCCAAAATTCTCATTTCGCATACCGAAAGTCAATTTTGTCAAAAATGCCAATTTTGTCCAAAATCACCACGACCGATATTTCATAAGAAAACAATCTTCAACTTTAATAGGGAAATATCCTCTCACCGGATTTCATGGGCTCCGCGGCACCCCGCCGGATTTCATGGGCTCCGCACACCCTTGCTTAGGATTTCAATGGTCTCGCGGTATCACCATGGCTAGGGACACCAAACGGGTGATCCCTAGAGTTCATCTTATCCAACAAGTTCATATTAAAATCATTGTCTTTCAAAAAGTCCCAAAAATCCCATTTCTTTCAAAAGTTCACCATTTTCACCAAAATGTGTCAACTGACGCGTGTCCGATACGTCAAACATAAAATTTGTTAATTCACGTGTCGAAGGGTCAATTTTATGAGTTCGGAGTGGATTCGGTGTTCAAAATGATAGTATAGTTCAAAGATACGATGAAATGGACGATCGGGGAGCAAACGGGCATCAAAGGGTGGCCTAAAACCACCCCAAAAAAAAAGGGAGTGTCTCCGAAAAAAAGCAAGGCAAAGGTAATGATTTTCACCCTATTGGTGTGGAATTTCAACCCAAACATAAATGTAAGGTTCAAGGCCAAAAATTGGAAATGTAGAGTGACTAATGGACCTCAAGGGAGTGTCAAACAACCATCAATTGCAAACAACACAAGCTCAATTCATAGATCATAAAATTATGCTCAAACAAGCCAACCATGGGAGCAAAACACAAATTCAAAGGAATTTACAAACAAGAGCATGTTATATGCTTTATATCACACAAATACAACTAGAGGGAGTAGAATTTGTCTTCCTACCTCGAGGTTTGAGCTTGAACAAGTGGGTAAATGAAAACCCTAGCTCCCAATGTGCTCCAACCCGAAATGGGCTCTTGGTGCGAAATGAGGGCAACCCAAGCTTCAAAATGCGTAGAGGAGGTAATTTTAGGTGGGGTTTATGAAGGAAACTTGAGGGTTTTGGGAATTTTGAGCTTGGAGCAACAAAGAATGGAGGAGAAGAGAGAGAGAGAGTGTCGGCAGAATGAGGGAGAGAGGGGCTGATTTTTTGAAAAAAAATTGCAAGTATAATGTGTTATACACTCTCTCCTATTACACTTTCACCCCAAAACTTCCAAATGTACTTTAAAAAGACCCAAATGCATTCAAATGCTCTCTCTTTGACCCCTAAAGTCAAAATTTAATTCCTCACATTTACCCAACATTATTCCGAAAAAATTATGTAAAATACAGGTCTTTACAGAAATCAAAGACTTAGAATTAGGGATTCCATTTAACACATAACATACAGTTAATAAAATTTCACCCCACCAGTGTGAAGCTACACCCAAACTAAGCATAATAGCAACTACAAGTTCACACAAAGTTCTATTCTTACGTTCTGCCATTCCATTCATTTCGAGTGAGTAGGGAGCAGTCTTTTCATGAATAATGCAAGTAGAGTTATAGAATGCAATAAAATCATTCGAGTCATATTCAGTTCCTCTATCACTACAGAGTCTCTTAATCTTTCTATTAAACTGATTCTCAATTGCAGCTAGAAAGATCTTAAACATGTCAAAAGCCTCACTTTTATGCTTCATCAAATAAACAGAAGTGTAATTTGAATGATCGTTAATAAACGTAATAAAATACTGTTGTGAATTTCTAGTAAGACCTCCGTCTAGTTCATAGATATCAGTGTGCATCAAATCAAGTAATTCTAATTCCTCAGAAATTGATTTATGCGGTTTCTTAGTGATTTTGGTCTGACTACATGATTCACATTTCTCAAAATCATTTAAGGAAATGTTAGGAATAAAACCTAAGTTACTCATGTTCTTAATCAATTTCTTGTTAAAGTAACAAAGTCTAGACTGCCAAACATTCACAGAACAAATAATATAAGAAGAAGCAACAATTTTATTCATCTCAACGTTAAGTTCAAACATTCCATCAATAGCATAACCTTTACAAACAAATCCTCCATTTTTGGTGAGCGTATATTGATCTGCTCTAAGTGTCTGAGTAAAGCCGGCCTTGTTGATGAGGTAACTGAACACAAGATTCTTTCTAATCTCTGGAGTATGCAGGACTTCTTTCAGAGTGACGATCCTTCCAAAGGTGAACTTAATATCAATGTCACCAACACCAAGAACCTTAGTGGTGTGGGAATCACCCAACAACACTTTCTTATTATCAATTTCAAAATAACTCTTAAATAAGGAGCAGTCATAACAGACATGGCGAGAAGTGTCGGTGTCTATCCACCACCCTTTTGAACCACTTATCAAATTGATTTCTGATATCATAGCCACGAGTGGTTCATCATTCACCATGTTCACCTGGGGATCAGTGCGACACCTGATGTTTTTGCAATTTCTTGCCATGTGACTAGGCTTATTACAATTGTAACACACAAATTGGACAGAGTCCATGTTTCTAGCCTGACCACCTGAAGGCAGTTGGTTCCTGTTCTGATGGGACTTCACATTCTGAATCTTGTGGTTCTAGTTTGGTTTCATGATCTTCCTTTTCGGCTTAAGCACAGCCAAGCTTTGATTCCTTTTATTAGCTACAAAAATAACCTCATCTTTCTGATCTTGTTTTCGTGCCTCCTCCTCAACCCTAAGACAGGTAATCAAGCTCCCCATCGAAAACTCCTTTGTTTTGTGGCGGAGATCTTTCTTGAAATCTTTCCATCTTGTAAGAAGTTTGTCAATGAGGACTGCAACCTGAAACCGTTCATCAATAGTCATACCTTTAGACAAAATTTTATGAGTAATTTTCTGTAACTCATGAGATTGGGCCACCACAGATTTTTCATCGACCATCTGAAATTTCAGTTATCGACTCACAACATATTTTTTTCGATCCAGCCTGCTCAGTATCATATTTTTTTGTAGTGCATCCCAAACATCTTTGGCGGTTTCAAAAGTGGAGTAGTAGTCATATAAATCATCAGACAATGCATTCAAGATATAGTTTTCATACAGAAAATCATCATCAGTCCATTTTTGAATTTATTGACGGTTTTAGTCAGTGGACGGATTAGAAGTAGCGGGTTTAACGAAAGAGCAGTAAGAAGCCAATTTCCGGGTAGTGAGGTAAAAGAACAGCTTTTGTTTCCACCATTTATAATGCAAACTATCAAATCGAAATGGCTTGTTGATATCGGTGGGAGCAGAAATAGATTTGTTCTCGAATTCCATTGCGGATAAAAACATCTTAAAATTGTTGGAAATACTTTAAAAATAATGGAACCATTTATCTCAGAATCTGTAATAAGTGAACAGAAATATCACAGAAAGTTTGTTGTTGTTTTGGGTTGAGTCAGGGACTGAGTCGCTCTCTTTAATACGTTTCGCAGCTCCGGCCTCTCTGTGCAAACAGTTGCAGCCACGCCGCCTCTAGGATAAAACAACCCAAAATATGGCCTCTGTCTCGATCTTTCTCTGCACTAGAAAATACCGGAAATGCAAAACACAATCGACCCTTTTCTTGCTCTCTAAATTTCTATAGTGAAATGGTTTTTTTGGGTGTGTTGACAACCCCTTTTATAACCAAGACAAAAAATCATTTTCGAAAAGCAAAATCAATCACTTTGTTGTGATTGAATCAATTTACCAAAAATTAATTGCACATATTTTAATCATTTCTGTAACGACTCTTTACAAGAGGTCAAAACACATTTTTTCCATTGACGGTAAGAAAAAATATTGTAACGGTAGGGGAAAAAAGAATCTTTTCCAAAATGGAATAGATTGGTTCGCAACACACACCCAACTGACTAGTTTCCGGATCAATTTTTACAAATTGGCTTGGACCTTGGCCCAACTTGTGCACGCGAAACCTCTCATAGGCCTAGCTCATCAATAGTTTATGGAGTCTCCACACATATAAGTAACACAAATGTGTTCTAGCTAGCCAATGTGAGACAACTGATTTTGAAGAAATTTTTTGAAAAAATACACAACCCTAACAACTACTCATATGCTAAACGAAAACATAACACAAGATAGTAGATAGCTACAATCGAGTCAACAATCACTTGGCTCCTCGGGGTATCGAATAAAATAGCATAATTAAACCAAGTAAAGTAAAAAAAGAAAAAGAAATAGACGATCGGATAAAACAAGATGGATGAAAAATTGTTGGCTTTGACGGTAGGCTTGAAGATTAAAGAAATCTGGTGGTAGTTCATAGGATTGGTGGAAATCAGAGGGAGGCGAAGGCGGCAGAAGGCAAGGCATGGAGAGGGTAAAGTAGGATGAAGATTCATAGAGAGGATTAGGGTTTTGTTGAGTTACATTTTTTTATATATATTTTCTTTTGGGAGGCAAAGTGAGACGAAATAATTGTGGAGTCCTCTAATGGTACATGTATACCATATAGAATAGGAAAACCAAAACACGGCGATAGCGTGGTGTTTGTATGATTATGTGCAACATAGAGCATGAAGTCCTGATCCACATTTGACACGTCCCAATCAAATTCTACTATATCATCTAGGGCTGAGCACGGGTTGGTTTGGGTCGGGTTCGGCTCGGACCCAACACTCGGCCCGATTATGTCGGGTTAGAGAATTGTGAACCCGAGACCGACCGACTACACTGGTATAATCTTTGTCGAGTAATCTGGATTTCATTTACAATAAGAGAGAGCGTAAAGAGTACAGAGAAAAATGGGTTCTTCGTCACCGTCGCCATAGCCATTTCTTGCAATCTGCATTTGCTGACCTTTTCTTTAGGGAGAGATTTTCTTCATTTATTCCTGGGAGAAATAGAGTTGAACGAGCAATATAAAGAAACAGGCTAAAGAGAGAGAAATGGGAGCATTTAAATCTTCACCGGCCACTGCCAGAGAAATGGGGGGCTCTGCTGTCCGTGGGGGTCGGCAGGCCCTGCCGACCCCATCCGTGTCGTCCGTTTCGTGCATTAACGGCTCAGATGTTACCTCTTCAAAGTGTATCCGAGCCGTCCATTATTTTATGCAATCCGAGCTGTTGATGTGTGAAACGGACGGCGCGGATGGGGGTTGGCAGGGCCTGCTGACCCCCACGGACAGCAGGCCCCCCGGGTTCACTGCAAGAAAGTGGGGGGAGAGACTGGAGAGGCGTGTTAATAGGGAGGAGAGAGAGTGTATACCTCATGGGTAATTAAAGTTTCTGATATGAGTGTCTGGAGTAGTGTGTCACAATCATTTTCGTAAGAGCAATTTTGTTCACCCTGCTTAAAATAGGGTGAATAAAATTCTCTTTCCTATTGGTTAAAATATGTGGATTCCACCATAAAGTGATGTCACGCTTATCAAAAAATATATTACAAATGTAAGCATAGTATCACTTTGTAGTGAGATTCACACAAATTCAATCAATAAGAGGGAAGATTTTGTCCACCCTCTTTAAAGAGGGTAAACAAAATTGCACACCATTTTCGTTGAGAGAGAGACAATACATGACAGCTTTGAGAAGTGTGTTTCTTTTGAAAAGTCAAATTTTTTAAAGGAGGAAGAAGAGTTGTCTGCCACGACTAGTACTCCTACATATATGTATAATATATATTCCCTTTATATATTTTTATCGGAAAGAGGGGCGCTGTTATCCCCGGCGATTCTAGGGAGTTCCGGTCTCGTTTCAATGATCGGAAACGTTCACATCGAAGAGCTCGCCGAGCAGAACAAGTGCACCAAAAATTAGTTCAATCGGATATCATTTAGTACCTAATCGAAACATTTTTATTTTGAAGAGAATGCATCCAAAACACTAAATTATACCCACTCAAACCCATTATTGCGGAGTTATATTTGTCCGATTAGGTACTAAATACTAGTATCCGATTGAGCTAATTTTTGGTACACTTGTTCTACTCGGCGAGCTTTTCGACGTAAACATTTTTTATCATCGACACGAGACCGCAACTTCTCGGAATCACCAAGGACAGCAGGTGTTGTCCCTTGCCAGGGACAGCAGCGCCCCTCTGTCCATTTTTATTGGGTCGGGTTAGGTTCACCGGTTTTGCCAGACGCTCACCCGAAACCCAATTTCTGAGAAATCTAAACCAGTAACCGACCGATCACTGGGTTTCAAACCGCCTGAATCCCTTCCGGTCGGATCGAGTCGAGCAGGTAGGTGCTCACCCCTAAATTATCATCTACCCTGAGAGTCACATAATATATGTGTTTGTGGAAACTTCCTATATCCAATGAGAGGAGTTACATTACTAGAGGTAACAACTCCGCTCGAGTTAACTATTGGGTGGCATGACTGTGGTGAGGTATTATTTAAAAGACCTAAATAAGAATAAGAAAATAGATAAATTAACACTAGCTAAAAAAAACCTTAAATTAAAACAATTAAGTGCAGTGATCGATCCACATAAACAAGATCTTCCAAAAAAAAAAATTCCTCTATCTCTGGACACTTTAATTCGACAAACGGTTTCAAACGTTGTCCAATTGCTATAAAAACATTTCCATTTTTGGATTTCGAATCTCGATAGTCCCATGAGGATAGGTGGTGCAAGCAATGAAAGAACCGGACCATCAAGATCTTAATTTTCCTGGAAATAAGTGCAAACGAGAATTGTACAGAAGAACCTTTTGACCGGGTGAAAATGATTTTCTAAAAATGTATTTTCTAAAAATGTGTTGGTCATGAACCTTTTATTCGTTCCTTGTATGCATGATTCCCCACAATTATATGCGCCGCTCCTAATTTCCTTTAGTTCATTAATTTTGGGCTTCCTACGAACACCTACCTCATCAAGATTGAAGTTTATTATTTTAATAGCCCAATAAACCTTATGTCCTAACTCAACATGAAGCTGACATGCCTTGCCATATGCTAGTCGGTAAGGAGACATTCATGTGGGAGTTTTAAACACAGTACGATACTCCCACAATGCATCACTTAGTCATACAAACCAATCTTTTCTATTAGGATTCACCGATTTTCTAACATATGCTTAACCTTCCTATTTGATATCTCCGCTTGACCACTAGTTTGTGGGTGATAAAAGGTGCCAATTTTGTGAACAATTAGATATTTTTTCATTAAATGCATGAAAACTCTACTGAAAAAATGCTTCCAACCATAACTTATAATTGCACGTGGAGTGCCAAATCAAGCAAACACATCTTCTCTCAAAAATTGGACCTCCACCTTGTGATTATTAGTTTTGCATAGGGGTGCACATCGGTCCGGTAGCCCGCCCAACCCAGCTCAATTTTTTTAGGGTTTGGGAACAATATTTAGGCCCATAGGGCCGGGTTGGGTTGAGATTTTAAGCCCGTTTATTAATTGGGCCGGGTTTGGGAAATTCCTCTAAGACTTAGCCCGGCCCGGCCTGATTTAAATTATATTTTTATTTTAAAACTATATGTATATATGTGTATGTTATCGTTGGAACCTAACTCCTTACGCTTTATTTATTTTGATGAAAGTGACATTGATAAAAATGAATTCAAGTACTACGTATGTAGAGAATACCTTTGAAGAAATAGTAATTTCTTAAGAAAACTTTGAAGGTTTTTTTCCCATTAGACTACTGTCTTATACTAATAACTCATAGTTTTTTTTTTTCCTTTTATCTTTATTGTGGTCTAGAAGATCAGTTGTAAAAGAAGTGTGATTTTAAAGGAGAGATACTCGAGAGAATTTTTTACATGTTAGAGTTCCATCTTTTGAAACACTTTCATTTATGGGTCTATTTCTAATATTTTTGGGAGAATATAGAATTTTAAGTATATTATTACGGTTGTGAATTGTAATTCTAATCATTATAGTTGATTGATTTATGTTTATGATATACCATATTTTAGAAAAATAAATGGGCTTGTTGGACAGGCTTGAGAAATTAGAATTATAACTAGGCTGGGCTTGGAAAATTAAATGAAGCCCAATTAACGATGGGTCGGGCTTGGGAATAGAAGAATCTCGTTTTATGTAGCATAAGCCTGACCCAGTGTTTGTGCACCCCTAGTTTTGCATGCAATGGCTTCTAAGAAAAAAATTTGGACCATCACCTTGTGATTATTAGTTTTGCATGCAATGGCTTCTACCTACTTAGACACATAGTCGACCGTGACAAGAATGTATAAGTTACCAAAAGAATAAGGGAAAGGACCCATAAAATCAATGCCCCTAACATCAAATATTGCAACAATTAAAATCGGGTGTAGTGGCATCATATTCCTTTTTGTAATACTCCCTAATCTTTGGCATCTCTCACAAGCTAAACAATAAGCATGTGAATCACAAAAAATGGACGGCCAACAAAAACCGCATGGCAAGATTTTCGCATTAGACTTTATTCCACTAAAGTGACCTCCACAACCAAGGTCGTGACAAAAGGAGATGACATTTTTTTGGTCACTCTTTAGAATACATGCACCTCCTAATAATTTGATCAGGACAGTCCTTGAACAAGTATGGGTCACCCCAAAAGAAATATCTCACCTCAACTAAAAATTTGGACTTATCTTGTTTTGTCCATTGCTAAACCACGGTGAAGGTAATTGAGACAAACAGTAAATACTCATCAAAAAAATTGTCAGAATTGGGCAGAGTGCCATTGGTACTTTGTACAAATAATCTCGACAAATGGTTTGCTACTACATTGTCACGACCTTTCTTATCTTGAATCTCAATGTCAAATTCTTGGAGTAACAAATCCACCGGATAAGCAGAGATTTAGCAATTTTTTTTAGACAAAAGATATATTAGTGTAGCATGATCTGAATAGACTAAGACCTTAGACCCCACCAAATAAGATGTGAACTTATCCAACATGAAAACAACTGCTAACAACTCTCTCTGTTGTGGAATAGTTAAGTTGAGCATCATTTAGAGTTCGACTAGCATAACAAATTACATGGGAAAGTTTATTGGTTCGTTGCCCAAGAACAGCACCAATTGCATAATTAGAGGTGTCACACATAACCTCAAAAGGCACACTCTAATTAGGTGGTTGTATAATGGGTGCAGAGGTTAATGCCATTTTTAACGTTTTAAGAGCATTGAGGCACTCATCATCAAATACGAATGGAGCATCTATGCAAGCAAATTGCACAAAGGCCTAGAAGTTTCACTAAAATCTTTAATGAACCTTCAATAGAATCCTGCACGACCTAAAAATGATCTAATCTCTTTTACAGTTCATGATTAGGGAAGGTTGGAAATTAAATCAACTTTTGTTTTATCAACCTCATTGCCTCTTTTAGAAATGACATGTCCTTGGACAATCCCTTGTTTCACCACGAAGTGACATTTTTCCCAGTTAAGGACAAGGTTTTTGTCCTTGCACGTATAAGCTTTAAGCTTAGGTGGTGGAGACAATCATCGAAAAAGGACCGAAAAACTGCAAAATCATCCATAAAGAACTCTAGAAAGCAATCAAACATGTCAAAAAAAAATGCTTATCATGCACCACTGAAAAGTAACAGATGCATTGCACAACCCAAATAGCATGCAGCGGTTGACAAATGTTCTACAAGGGCATGTGAATGTGGTTTTTTCCTGGTCTTGTGGATCGACGGGAATTTGGTTGTAGCCAGAATAACCATAAAGAAAACACTAGTATGTGTGGCAACCAATCGTTCCAACATTTGATCAATAAATGCGAGGGAAAAATGGTCTTTTCCTTTCATGGAATTCAATTTTCTGTAGTCAATACAAATACGCCATCCATTTGGACACGGGTTGGAACTAATTCATTATCCACCATTTTAACTAAAGTTCTTAAGAACAACATGAATAGTGTAGCTGTAGTTACAACGCCCTTTTGGATTAAGTACATGTTGACTTGGAAATTTCCCTTTTTCTCTCTCACCAATTTGACTTGCTAATAGGCTTATTTCATGGTTTTTAATTTCAGCTATGGATTGTTAGTTGATTGCATAAATGCCTTAAGAGTATTTTGTAGCGAAGACTTTTGTTGTGGTGCAGCAAATTGGGGAGTGGTTTGTGGAATGGAAGATGGGTTAAAATTTGTTTATGTTTGATGAGATAGATTAGGAAATGATTGGGTTGAAGGACAAAAACTTGGGAGAAATTGATTTTGGGACTGCAAGGGTTGACCACCTACATTTGTCAAAGGTTGATTCTGTTTCCATGAAAAGTGGGGATGACTTCGACAACCAGGGTCGTTTTTGTCTCTGAAAAAAGATTACCTAATGGTTTTCCATAGTTGTTAAGCACATTTACTTGCTCTTCATTATATTCAGAATTTCTTAACCATGGAAAGACACAGTTGTTTCATATGCATTGGACTAGCACAAAGTTCATTTTGGATTTGATTTATAGAATTCATACTCCTATTTACAATCAAAGCTTCTATTTATGAATGAGTTTTCCTAGCTTTAAGATCAGACTCTTCCTTAAGTTCATACAGACCTCCCTTTCCAGATGTATTGGATTTTTTTATCTCTAGGTTTGGAAAAGTCCCACTGTCGGTAGCTCTCAGATAACTCCTCAAGGAATCTATATGCCTCATCATCTGTAAGGTTAAAAAAGCCACCAACATTCATAGACTCTATCATATTATGGTTTGTTTGATTTAAACCATTGTAAAAATATTGAACAAGTCTCCATGTTTTAAAACCATGTTGGGAACACTAAGAATTTTATCTTTGAATTTTTCCCAACTTTCATAAAAAAAAAATTGTGTTCTTCCTAATAAAAATCAGCAATTTCTCTTTTCAACTCAATTTTTTTAGGCATTGGGGAAATTTTTTGAAAGAAATTCCTTGGCAAGCATATACCAAGAGATTTCCCAATGGTAAAGCATTTAACCAGCCTTTTGCCGTATCCTTTAAAGAGAAAGGGACCAAACGAAGTCGAACGAACTCATCAGAGTAGTTCTGAAATTTGAAAGTAGAGTAAATTTCTAGCTAGAAAGTCTTTTACGTGCATGTACAGATCCTCACTTTCCATCCCCAGTTCAAAATTAATGTATGCAAGAGTTGAAATATATAGGTGAGGTTTAATCTCGAAGTGTGTAGCAGTGGTTACAGGCAACACTATTCACGATGGTGTGTCAATCGTTGTGCGTGAGAATAAATCTCTAAAGAGTTCACGGATTATCAGGGTTTTCTCCCATTTGTAACCTAAAGTTTGTATTTTTGTTTGCTTTCTAAAGCCTCTTCTAAATGTTTGTTCGATCTCCGAATCAGAAGGTGCTAATTCTATTTTTCATGAATGACAACCAAGCACAAAACACCAAATACTAATGCAAGAAGGGCTTATCTATTTATTAAAAAGAAGTTTTTTTTTTTTTAAACTTTACCCTCTTGATCCCCGTACTAGGACATCGCTACCTAAACCTAGATTTCACTATTTTATTCGAAATAGGTTTGATTTAGTTTATGGAATGCAAAAGTGGCTAATAGCATTTCATTGCGTCACTAGGCTTTATCATATTGCATATGAGATCCTCTGTACATTTAACAAACGAAATTTTTATTTAGCAAAAATCAGGGTCGTTACACCTCATGCCAGCCCAATAAGTACATCCTTGCCCTTGGTCCCCTAGATCGGTCTTTGTAAGCTAGAAATTGGACCTTGCTCTATACTAGTATACTAGTATATTTATACTACTAGATTTTCTCTCAATAAATTCCTAGATTTTTTTTCCCCTAAATTTTCTTAGGAGTTATTAGTTTAGTATTTGCACATGAAGGAAGGAGGGAGGAAGCTTCCTAATTACTTAGTAACTAAGAATAAGTACATTATATGTGTGTGTGTGTGTGTGTGTGTGTGTGTGTTTAGAATCCCTTAAAGTGCAACCTAGAAAGTTCCTATTAAATCTTCTCGTTTAATTCATATATTTTTATTAGACCCATGGCTATTAGTTGGCATTAAATTAGGAAATTACCTAGGAATTTCCTAGAAGGAGAGAGAAAGGAGGGGGTGCCCAACCATTGCCTATAAATAAAGCTCATGCTCTCATTGTTTTCTCACACCAAAACTCACTCATCCTTCTAGCCTTAAAGTAGCTTTCTAGTAGCATAGTTTCTTGAGTTTTTCAAGTAAAAACTCAAAGAGTTCTTCCATATTCAAGAAGTTCCACCACCAAAAACCACCTTTAGATCCAAGTAGTAGGAAAGTTAGTAGTTAGTTTTTCGTTGCTTACAGTAGTTCAGAGTTCCATCTGGCTTTTCAGCTTCTGATTAAAAACTAGAAATAGAGGTATTCTAATCAAATTTTAATTAGTCGATTTCTAGCTGAGTAACTCTCTCTCTCTCTCTCTCTCTCTCTCTCTCTCTCTCTCTCTCTCTCTCTCTCTCTAATATTGTATATATGTGTATTTGCAAATGATTTCATGTTCTAGTTCTGAAATTTTAGGGCTTTTATGCAAATTTTAGGGCTTTTTATGTAGATCTAGTTTTGACTTTACAGGAACTTTGTGTGTGTGTGTGTGTGTGTGTGTGTGTGTGTGTATTGTGTAATATGTATGTTCACTTGCATGTGCCAGTAGTTGCGCACATTTGTAGTACTAGTGTACTACAATGACTTATTTTGTGTATGAAAGAGCACTGGTGGAGGTTGAAAGGGAAATATCATTTGTATTTCAGTACATACGGATTTTTCATTTGAGACATGCAAATTTCATTGATTATCTCTCTGTTTCACAGATTTTAGGGCTTTCATTTGTGACTTGTTTCACTGATTTTAGGGCTATCATTTGTGACCGATTTCACTAATTTTGTAGGTGATGGATCCAGACAATCTCGACTTCTCACATGATTTAGGTGCAGAAGATCCTATGGAACTAGAATCTGAACTTCATGTTTAATAACTACGAGATGAAGTTCAGGAAGTACTCGATGTTGCTCATGCAATGGAATTTACAAGTTTTTACGAGATTTAAGTGATTTCGCAGTGAGCAATTGACCACTAGTCCACTACTGGCTACTGCACTACTATTCTGCTATTCTATCTTCTTTGGGTTTTTTTGTTGGACTATTAGCTTGTGGCTACTTGTATTTTGCTACTCTATTCTGCTACTCATATTTTTCTATTCTGCATTGTGGCTGTTACTTTGTTAGGCAATGGACTAGGCACTGGCCAGTGAACTCATTTTGTGTACTTGGCAGTGCTGTTGTTGCCTGTTATTGGCACTTGGCAGTTTTGCTGCTGCTAGTAATTTGTTGTTGCTATGGACTTGTTAATAGTTTGTGATTGTGTGTACTTGGCACAAGTAGTATTTCCGGCATTGATAATTTGAGATGTTGTGTTCTGGTGTTCTTATTTGGTTGTTACTGCTACTGGTAATCAGAGATGCTTGTTTAATAGTTGATGCAGTGTAATAACTTGGTGTTCTTATTTGTAGTTCTTATTTGTTGGTATTCTTATTTTGTGGTTTAAGTCGATGTGCTCAGGAGCTATTAAGTTATTATGAATTGGCAGTTGGCACAATGTTTGCTTCAGTTGGTACAATGGTATGCTAGTGGTGGAACGCAATGTTTGCATCAGTTGGCAGTTAGCACAATGTTTGCATCAGTTGGCAGTTAGCACAATGTTTGCATCAGTTGGCATAGTCGTTGAAAGGTACGGGATAGAACTTCCACCCCTTGCAGATGCATCATGGTATGCTGGTGGTGGAACGCAATCTGTACCTGGATTTATTTAAAACCTGACCAACCTATCACTCGACTCGACCTCACCCAATCACTTTTCGGTCGGAGCCCGATTGTATGTTCGATCACTTTTCGATCAAAGCCCGATATATTTGAGTTGTTTTGAGTGTACTATAGGAAATTTCATGTTTGGATTTTAAATAAATCCAAGTACGGATTGCATTCCACCACCAGCATACCATGACGCATCTGCAAAGGGTGGAAGTTCTGTCCCGTACCCTTCGATGACTGTGCAAACTGATGCAAACATTGTGCCAATTGCCAACTGATGCAAACATTGTTCCACCACCACAGCATACCATTGTGCCAACTGATGTAAACATTGTGCCAATTGCTAATTCATAATAACTTAATAGATTTTGAGCACATCAACTTAAACTACAAAATAAGAACACCAACAAATAAGAACTACACATCGACTTAAACCACAAAATGTCCAAATTTAGCTGGACACCAGAACTACAAATAAGAACACCAAGTTATTACATTGCATCAACTATTAAACAAGCATCTCTGATTACTAGCAGCAGCAACAACCAAATAAGAACACGAGAACACAACATCTCAAATTCTCAATGCCAGAAATACTACTTGTGCCAAGTACACATAGTCACAAACTATTAACAAGTCCATAGTAGCAACAAATTACTAGCAGCAGCAGCACTGCCAAGTATAAAAGGCCCAAGCCTAATTGTCCAAAATCCCAAAAAGGCAACTCATTACCACTTAGAGTATTAAAACAATTGCATAATTCAAAAGGTTTCCCACTTTCCCCAAATTGGTGGAATCTCGCTCTCTCTCTCTCTCTCTCTCTCTCTCTCTCTCTCTCTCTCTCTCTCTCTCTCTCTCTCTCTCTCTCTCTCTCAAGATCAAGGCAATATTCAACACAAAGATTTAAAGAACTACTTGAAACTTTGGGAATTGGTAATATCTATTCTCTCTCTCGTTATTCATTAACTATTAGGGTTTGGGCTTTGTGGGTTCAAGACCAGAGTTATAGGGTTTTTTTTTGTTCAATTCAGAAGCAAGAAACTCGCATTTTAGTATTTTGCGAAGTTGTATTATATTTTTATCCCCATAAACTCTGTATTTCTCCTCAACCTAGTTATCTGACCATATAAGCACTTGTTTTATGTTTCTCGGAAATGAGTCGGAATCTCAGTTGTCGGGTGGTAGGTATTTGGATACTTTGTATTTTGTGTTCTCATATAATGATTAGCATAACATTTTTTTTTTCTTTCTCGTATTGTGATTGTTAGTACTATAAAAAATTGTTTTAAGTGTTTACTCTTAAGGGCATACTTCTTTTATTAGGTTTTGGGCACTAAAAACCCTTGGGCCGGCCCTGGTGGTACTAGATACCATTTGGAAGAATTTGATAACCATCCTCTTGAAAACAAAAGAGAGTTATTCAATCTTCATCACTTTTCCTTGCGATCTACAATTGAAAGGTGCTTTGGAGTTTTGAAGCAACGCTTTCGCATGATAAATGCAGAACCATATTGGTCATTGAAGAAACATGTGGATGTGGTCCTAGCATGTTGCGCCATTCAAAATTATATAATAGGGGTCGATCCTATGGATGCTATTATGGAAGAAGTAAATGATGAGATGGGTAGAAATCCAAATCCTAGAGTATAGGGAAGTTCAAGAAGACAATAGAGAATGGGTTAGCAAAAGGGATGAGATTAGTGATACCATGTGGGAGGATTATATTGCTAGGAGAAATAGATAGTTTTCTCGCTTGATAGACTGGTTAAGAGTATTTATTGCTTGTCAAGACATGTGAGAGTATTTATTGTTTATTGTTTGAGTTCTCTTGGATTTTACTTCTATACTACAAGGGAATTTATATCCTTTGCATTGGGACGAGGATTTTTATTATATAGGATGCCATTTCTATTTTTACAAGAGGGATATTTTGATTTGTTTGTTGATTAGTGATTTTCCACATTAACTAAACTATATAGCCAGAAAACATTTTCATATTACAACCAAACACCAAAAAATGTTTTATTTTCTACAAAAGTTTGTCTTGAAAAAGGTTTTCTAGGAAATATTTTTCGTCCAAACTAATGAAGCATACTTCCGAGGAAAGGGGGAAAAAACACAGAAAGATTTTTGACGAAGTGATGGGAAAAATAGGTGAGGTGAATGGAAATTTCCAAATACGTGTCATGATTGGTAATAGTTGTATTAGATTTTTACGAAGTGATTGATAGAATAGGTGTGAGGTAATGGAAATTTTCATATACGTGCCATGATTTGTGTTATATTAGTAGTCCTCACTCTCAATTTCAAATTGTTGGTTACTTTTGGAAATTTTAAATTTTTAAGGAAACAAGTAACAACTATATTTAATAAATACATTCACATCATTAATTTCCAACAATATCCTTATATTTCAACTTTTGAATAAAATTATCGTTGTTGGTAAAGGGGTTAATTTGGAAGATGGAATAAATTTTATTTTGACTTTTCAAAGATAACTAACAATTCGGAACTTTCCAAAATAGTATATTGTGGAGATAAGCATGACATAAGTTTATAGTGGGTCCACACCAATTCAACCAATAAAATGGAGGGTTTTATTCACCTTCTTTTGAGGAGGGTAACAAAATTACACTCAACAAACTCGGACGGGAAAGTAATAACGTGGCACCTAAATATGAGGGTTTGTTCTTGTTCCCACTAAGTTCTAGGCTTATTGGGCTTTTGGGCTTTTGGGGTTAATACATCGTGAGAGAATCATCTATCTCTTAAAACATTCATTTCATTTCGAAAGGCATTTCTTAGCCAAGGATGATCATATCACAATCGTTGTGGGTTCGATTTGGGCTACCCAAATAGAATTTGAGCAATGGATAGAATCTGTTCAACATTTCGATCCATTAGACTAGCAGAATCTAAATCTCCAAATTAATACAAAGAAAACAGGAACAATTTTTTGACACACATTGTTTGTACAAAAGAAGAATTCAGAATTCCAAACTTTCCACTTTCGGAAGCTGAATGAGATCACCAAAAAAGCTGCTTCAGAATGATGCCACCCAAACTTTGCAAATCCATGTATAAGCTCCAAATATAAAATCGACATACAAATTGGACGATAAAAACCTGAAAATTTCACAAAATCGAATCAAAGACTGAAATTTTTGCCTGACCCACTTTGAGCCTCAAAGTGGGTCCGGGAAAACTTTTGTTTCTTGATTTGAGGAGAAAGTAGTCAGTGAAGACTATTTTAAAGATCCTGTGGAATTTTGAAAAGTCATACGGTTATTGTACATTTATGATACATTATTGGCTGGAAAAAATAAAGAGATGATTGTTGCCACCAAAAGGTGTTTGTCCTCTACTCTACCCTCTTGATCCTCATACTAGGATATCACTAACTAAACCTAGATCTCACTATTTTATTCAAAATATGTTTAGTTTAGTTTATGGAATGCAAAAATGGCTATCAACATTTTATTGTGTCACCAAGCTTTATCATATTGCATATTGAGATCCTCTGTACCGAAAAAATTAGTGTACAGTGCCAAGATGTTTCGGGTCATTGGATTGTTAGAGTTTTGGTTTTAGTTTCAAAATTTGAATGTATCCAATAGCCGGAAATACACCGATACAGAGATACACTTACCAAGTAACGCCCCACCGTTTATTAAGCTAAAACCATTGGTGGTTAACATCACGTGACAATTCTGTCATGGGTGCAACGATATCTATTAATATTAGGATGACCCTATTCTCAAGCATGAAAATAAGGACCTTTCCACTCTCTCCAACACCACACATGCACAACTCACACACATGGTCCACCAATCTTAACTAAGTCAAGAGTAACAGCCTATCCCATACGAAAAATTATTTGGTGTTCTCGTGGTGTCCTGATGACACCTTTATCTACCACATATCTGTGTGGGTCCAGTACTAAATGTATAAACCCATGAAAATATATGATAAATAACGATGTTGGTGTCATTAGGACACTAAATGACAGTGCCCCAAAACCACTGAATAAATACTCATCCGCATGGAATCTGTGTTCAAAAGGACAGAAATGGTAATCCATATACACATCAATTTCCTCACCCATTGAGGAAATCAAAGTAAAGTAACTTTCCCACAAAACCTTACCCAATTTTTGCAATAAAAATGCGAAAAAGTAATAACAGAAAATGGCAATGTAACAAATAGATAATAATTGCAACAACAGAAAGTGATGTAAATTTTTTCCATCCATTATTTGTAGTAAAATAAACACAATTATTGCCCGTGTAAAGTCAGTTCATACAGATTTATCATGATTGTAATTCGATCAATTACCAATGGATGATGTGATTGATCCTTAAAATTAAGATTAGTCGATGTGTGCTTTGTAATAACCTGGGTTTAGGGTAGAAGGTGTTTAGTCCGATATAGTACCTTCTTAGATATACTTTTTCAGGCTAAGTTTTTTAGCTGAAAGGAGGTATATAGTCACCCAAGTCGGGTCATTACATGTTAAACTAACTCGAACACCCTAAGGTGTGAAAGAGAATAGCTTCAAAATAAAATGCGGGTCATTCGCAAAAATACGTATTTATATGTATGGGTGTATTTTAGAGTAATTCTTTTTAACATTTTGAGAAAGTAGTTTTTTTTTTCTTTCCATTTTTCCTCCTCCATTCTAGCTGTCCGCTTGTCCCCTTCTAACGCAAATAAACACCACCTCACCTTCACTCTTCTCCCCCACCTCTCTCTCTCTCTCTCTCTCCCCCCTCCAAAACAATACTCCAACTTAGCCTCTCTCTCTCTCTCTCTCTCTCTCTCTCTCTCTCTCTCTCTCTCCTACGGCGTAAAAGAGGAAAGCGAAAGAGAAAGTACTCCAATGGAAACCACCCCAGAATTCATCCAAACAGGGCACTACTACTACAACACCAGCCAATTCAGTGCACGAGAAAAGCGCCCCTCCGAAACCAAGCCTGCCGCCGAACATTTCGCCATCGAAGACCTCCTCAACTTCCCGAACGACGATGTATCCTTTGCCAACGTCACGCTCGACCCCGTCACCGGGAACTCCACTGATTCCTCCACCGTAACCGTCGACTCCTCATTTTCCGGTGGCGAGCCTCAGTTCACCGGTGACATGGGCTGCCGCAGCTTCGCTGATGCTCAGTTCTCTGGCGACCTATGCGTCCCGGTAATTACAGAATTACACTTGTTACTTCTAAAATTAAAAGAAAATTGATATCTAAGTACTGTAATAAAAAATTAAAAGAAAATTGATATCTACAAGAAAAAAAAAATTATAATATAAATAGTTTAAATATGATATAAAAAAACACTTTTGATTTTATATTTTTTAACCCAAAAGCATTTAATTAGGAATACTTGATTTTACAGTTACGAGTTTGATTAATTCTAGATAATGAATGGTAGGTGAAATATTTGGAATAATTTCCGATTTAAGGAAGCGAAAATAGGTTGAGAATATTCACTCAATTAGACGAGTTTATCGCCTAGTCTATTTGAGTGGAGGCCGTTATTTTATTTTTCATTTTTTTCTCGGTGTAAGCAGTTATTTTATTTTGCCCCAACGGACGAAAATACCAATAATGCTATAGCAATAGTATTAACTTTGGGACTATATTCAAATATATTAGTACATGTCACACGATCCAATCAAATTTTTTATGCATTTCGTTTGTAGTAACTCCAATATTTGAATAAGAGAATATTTTTTACACTGCCGGTGTAAAATCCTCATTTTCCACCCCCACTTTTGTAGGCCTCATTGTTTATTAAATGTTAATTAATCTAAACCGTTCATCTTATAGGGTCTGCAAAAAACCCGTTTGATCGGATATCGAAAGGTATATCAAAATTTGAATTTCATTTTGTAAAATGTACGTTGATAGATTTTAAAGTTAAATTACCCTTAACCATCTATTTTGCAAATTAGAATTCAAAAATTTATATATCTATTGATGCCCGATCAAAATAATTTTTTGCATAGATGCAATATGTTGCGGGTTTTACAAAATAAACGGTTCAGATCAAAACAATAAACTCATAGTAGGACCTAGATATGACGGTGGTGAAAAATGAGAGTTTTACACCGGCGATGTAAATAATGTTTTCTCTATTTGGATTACCCAATTGAGGCTAAATTAACGTTTTCATCGGAAACCAAAATCCAAGGGAATTAACATCATTTTTTGTGTTTTTCTGACAGTATCATGATGATTTAGCTGAGCTGGAGTGGTTATCCAATTTCGTCGAAGAATCCTTTTCGAGCGAGGATTTGCAAAAATTGCAGATAATATCGGGCGTGAAAGCCCGGCCCGATGAAGGATCAGAAACCGGTGAATTCCAGCCCGAAGAAGAAAACCGAAACAACCCGTTATTCCATCCGGAGGTATCCGTGCCCGGAAAAGCCCGAAGCAAGCGCTCACGCGCTGCCCCATGCAACTGGGCGTCCCGTCTCTCGGTCCTCTCTCCGAATGCCACCTCAGCTTCAAAAACAACAGAAGGTGGGGACCACGAGGCAGCAGCCCCAAATCTCCACAATGACGGGCGGAAGTGCCTGCATTGTGCCACGGACAAGACCCCGCAGTGGCGGACCGGACCCATGGGTCCCAAGACGCTTTGCAATGCTTGCGGGGTCCGGTACAAATCGGGCCGGCTCGTGCCAGAGTATAGGCCCGCTGCCAGCCCAACTTTTATGCTGACGAAGCACTCGAATTCACACCGGAAAGTGATGGAGCTCCGGAGGCAGAAGGAGGTCCATAGGGCCCACCAACAGCATCAGCAACGGATTATCAATCAGAACATTGCGTTTGATGTATCCAACGGTGAGGATTACTTGATCCACCACCATATTAGGCCCGACTATCTGCATATGATCTAGTGCGTACCGGTCTACGGTAGTTGGGTTGAAGACCCGAGCTTTTGCAATGAAATTTTATAGGGGTAAATTTCAGCAGTGGTAATTTTCTAAAATTTACTTTACTAGGGGTAATGTTTCCTGACTTTTGAAGTTTTGTAGCTTTTTGTTTCGAAAAAGAGGGAAAAAGAAAAGAAAAAGGAGTGACAAGGTTTAAGGGTATAGACTCTTTAATTTCCTTCTTTTGCCAAAATTTGGCAAACTCTATAGCCAATTTTCGTAATTCAGAAAATATTTTTCTTTCATGCATTTTCAGTTTATGTGATTTTACTTGAAAAATATTGATAAAGAATTGTATTGTGATTCAGTTAGGCACATGTTCGCAGGAATACATGATTAATGAAAAAAAATGCTCTTCTGCTTACTAGTTGAGAAAAATAAGACATAGAAGACTCAAAACTTGCAAGAGTCTGTTTATAAGCCATATATGAACAATAATTTTTCCTAGATTTATGAAGAAAATTTAGAGGTACACGCGTCCATCGTTTCAAGTCCTTTAAAATCATCTCCAACCTAATACTTTATTTCAACTCGGTTTTTTTATTTATTTTAGAGTACCAATATAATATATTAATCTACGGCAGAAGGGTTTTGGAAAATTGTCTTATTTAAGCAAAGGGTAAATTTATGTTATATCCCTTCGACTTTTCCTGAAAGTTTACTATAGTCTTTCTTGTTTCAATTTGAACAATCTTAATCTTCGATTTAGGATTACGTTTCAATGTGAACCCCCCAACTTCCGTTTATTTTTTGGACGGAAGATAAACATGTGCTTTAGTGCTTATCACATGATTGGATGGGAAGGGTATATTTGGTCATTTCTCTTTCTTCCCTTCCTCATCCTATCTCCTTTCGACCTGAAAACTCAAAACCTCCAAAATCGCCACAACTGCATTCTTTTCCTCCCATTTCCTTCCGTCTTTACTAAAACTAACAAAGCTGGTATATAGAGAGAGAGAGAGAGAGAACCCCGTTGTCGCCGCAAAATTGTTGGATTAGCTCTCGGAGAGTGGAAATGCGGACCAACTTTGTAATTTGCTAAAATGTCCCTGTTTTGGGACAGAGTAGGTTCCAGCTTGAAGTAATTTTTCATTCAAAATCCGACGTAAGTCTGCCCGGTGGATACTTATTCCAGCTTTTTAATCCCAAGGTAATAGAGAAGAACATCGAGAAGCAATTCTTTGAATTGAAACTAAAACTTGTTCGAATTGAAATCCGAAACTGGGTCGCGAAGAATCGGTTTTCATCATGACCCTTGGCCAAGTGCCTTCCAACGTACAATCTCGGACCAAGAACAAGATTTTTTGTAGGGCGAGGTGGAGTTTGGAGAAACAGCACGATAGACTTCAATAAAATTAGGCCCATCCAATAAAATTAGGGCCGCAATCTTGGATTTCCTCGAAAAAAATGAGAATGAATTTTTATTTGACGAAGTATTTCATGGGTGATTTTCCTATGAGTTGCGAAAATTTCGGATTGACGTCTGCAGATCTTACGAAACAGAGTGATCAGAGAGTCAAAAAGGGTCGTCCGAGATATGTCTGTACAAGGATCAACTGCTGGAAATGTTAGAAACTGGGGATCACTCCAATCAAATTTTTAAATCATGGTCGGGTGTAGTAATAGCGATCGAAGTCAGTTAAGATTAATCTGTATACATAACGATTTGCTTTGGAGATGGGGTAAGGATGAGAAGAAAGAGGAATGGCCAAATATACCCTTCCCATTTGGTCACATGATGTGCACACGCTTGTTTTCTGTCCAAAAAATAAACAGAGGTTTACAGAGGGTTCACATTGAAACGTAATCCTAAATCGAAGGTTAAGATTGTTCAAATTGAAACAAGAAGGACTAAAGTGCACTTTCAAGCAAAGTCGAAGGGTTATAACAGAAATTTACCCTTAAATATTGGTTTCATTCCACCAAAATTCAAATATCATCAAATTTTTTTGTAAAAATATTCAATATGGATCTTATCATTATGGTAAAGTGAATAACTTTTAAATGGTGCCAATTTATTTGAAAAGGAGTATAGTGATTAATACAAGAAGAGATCCTCCATAATCTTTGACACTCGGTACTATTTGAAGAATCAAATAACATGCTCTAGAATAGAGGAGGGTTGGAGTGACTTTTTGATCCAACTTTTAGAGAAATGGAGAAGTCGAGTTTGTGTTGAAGATGCCCTAAACAAAACCAAACCAAATAACACCACATCAAGTCTTAAGTCTCACTTCGATCGACTAACTACATGAATGCATTGTCTCCATTGAGTTCTGTCTATTGCATCATGTTCTATGATAACTAGTAAACATGGGTCCTTTCTAATTACCGCTCCTAAAGTCAATTTTGGCCATTTCCCCTCCACTTCTTGTAATCATACCACTCTTTTATCTACCGTATCAACCGATCTATGACAAATTGTCTAAACCATGAACCTCAGTTTTTATCTCTCATCATATCTACTATTGGTGTTACCCCTACAACCAAAAGAATATTTTCATTTCTAATTCTCTCTCTTATAGTGTTATTATGATTAGTAGATGATGGGATCGATTCCTCAGATTTATCAAGGTGCACGTAAACTGACCTAAACAACACACTCAAAGTACTCCGCCACTTGACCCATCCATCTTTGTACTCTATGTATCACATCATCTGTAATTTAATCTCTCGATCCTCATGAACAATTAAGCCCGGATTTTTACAAATACAACAACAACAATAACATAACCCATTTAGTCCCCAATAATTGGGGGTATGGGCGGGGGATGGATAGGAGACAGACCTAACCTTTGGCAATAAATGCACAAAGTGGCTACTCCCAGAATACCACTGAAACAGATGGATTTGAGACAGACCTAACCTTTGGCAATAAATGCACAAAGTGGTTGCTCACAAAATACCACTGAAACAATGGTCCCCCTTATACCGTCGAGTTTGCTGCAGAATCATGCCCTCAAATCAAAGCCAAAAGGCATCAGAGAGGACAGACCCAAGAATCATTTTGATTTATGTGCACATTACCAAGCTTCTTTCATTCAACATCCAGAGCATTGGCGTTGCACACTGGATTTTTACAAATAGAAAATTGATATTTTGGCGGTGCCAATATTAATCCTTACTTGGACTTGATATTAGCACTTCCCTTATTGATATTGACACTCCCTTTTCGGAGTCCATTAACTATTTCGGGAGTGCCAATATCAATTTCTTATAAATATTGTATAGTAATGTTTGAGAAAAAGTAAAAAACTTTCCTACTGTAAGGACTGGAGGGACAATCATATATATTCAATTTGCTTGGAAAGTGAGAAACGGAAAAGAATTTCAGTGAAAGAGGGAAAGGATTGAATGTGGGTGGTGGCCTGGTGGGTGAATTTCTCTATTAACCAAGTAGTTTTACAGAGAATGTTAGAGAAGAAAGAAGATTATTTTACCAACTTGTATATAAATTAATAATACTACTTTCCATCGTTTTATGATATTCAAAATACACTTGGCTGTATGTTATTGACATATCTTATAGCAGACTTGACCCAGAGCATCTTATCAGGTGGAGGTAAAATTTACTTTTAGCTAGAATAGCTAGAGCAAGTATTCCATAGCCATTTGCCAGTAGGCTCTCTTCCAGCCGTAGCCTGAAATTTGCACCTGTGGGTCACATTCAACGCATGCGACTTTGTTCTAAAAAAAAATTAAAAATTAAAAAAAAAAAAAGGTGTAACTCATTTTAAGAATCTAACACGTTTTCATTTTCTGTTGATCTATTTCAAGGAAAATAATTCCTAAAGTTAGTTTTATTATAGTTTCCACAATTATATCTGCCCGTAAAATATTCAAAATTTAGTTTTAAACAAATCATCTTCAATACAAATATAGATGAGTTATTGATAGCTTTAAGGAGATAAAAATAAGGGAGAAGGCAAAAAGAAACTCGGCTTGACTTGCATTTTGTGATGAGATAAGGGATTATAGAATTCAACAACCGATCAAACCCTTTAATGGCCCAACGGTTTGAATAAAAAATGATGTGTGCAAGGAAGATTTGCAAGGAATCACGCAAGGAATACCCTACAGAGCCCAGTACGGATCCCAAACGGCTGATCTGAGCCGCTCAAAAATTTAAAAAACACATTTCGAGTGGGCTTGCAAGAAACCAGCTCCATCCGATATGTGTGGATGCTTCAGGCAGACTTTCATTTTTGAACGGCTCGGATGAAAAAAGAAAAAATGAAAGTTTGGATCGAGCATCTAAAGATATCGGATGGAGCTGGTTTTTAAAGGGCTCACTCAAAATGTCTTTCTAAAATTCTTGAGCGGCTTGGATTAGTCGTTCGGGATCCATACCAGGCCCCGTGTGGCCTTCCCCTACGTGATTCCCTGCAAATTTTTTCCTTAAACATAGCATTTCTGGGTTTGAATTGATGTTTAGCCTTCATAAGATTCAAACATGCAACTTCGACATATTAGAATTTAGAACATAGAGTTTAGGCTAACAGGAGTCTAAGAAAAGACCACTTATAGTACAGTACTCCTTCCTCCCTTTTTAAGCATCCTTTTAGGCTTTGGGTAAATTGAAAAAACTAGTTTTTGGTTTTTTTGATTGTCCTTATTTATTTATTTTTTACATTTGTTAGTTTTCGATCAATTTTTTGTGGTTTCTTGACTTGTCTCGACGAGAGGAATCTAAAAAGTATAAAATTATTAGCCAAACTTAAAGTTTTGTGAATAAAGACGAAAAATAATCCAAAAAACAGGATTTTTGGATGTCACCTTCGTCTTTATTCACAAAACTTTAAATTTGGCTAATAATTTTATACTTTTTAGATTCCTTTCGTCGAGACAAGCTAAGAAACCACAAAAAATCTACCAAAAACTAACAAATGCAAAAAAAAAATTAAATAAGGACAAAACTAAAAAACCAAAAAAAACCATTTTTTTCAATTTACCCAAACCACCCGTAAGAAATGTTTATTTTCTTGGACGTGAAAAATGTATCAATTTTATAGAATGTTTTAAAATTCTTTTGCAGCTTAATTTGGTGTCAAAAAATAAAATATATATATATAGAGAAAAGGAGAATTTTTTTTTTGGAGTTTGAAAATACATGTATTCCTATAATGGACAAATCTATTTCTCTATTACTAATTCATTACGAGCAAGTTAATTTTTTTATCAAAATAAAACAGTTTGGTGCATTATTTTTTTTAATGTGCTCGCACTAATGAAAAGAATTAAATGAAAATTTAGAAGTAATACAAATATCATGAAATTATGCATGTGAATATTTATTTTATTTGAAATATGTAATGATTTTTCGAAAGGACCTGAAATAATTGTGAGGTTGAAGGAGTAATGCAGTCTTCAGTTACTTGCTTCATATAAACTGACCATAATTTACCAATGCTTAATGGAATCACCAACACTTTAAGTGATCAGACTCTTTAACCTTCTTTTTCTCTCGGTATAAAGGAATTTATTAATTTTTGAAATAGAAAAATGATGATTAAACGGACCAAGGATTCAATGGTAAGCGTCACCCCAGACCCAAAAGCTAAGAAGGCAAGACGCCAACTAAACAACAAACCAAAGGGGGAAGAAAGAAAAAAAAAAAAAACCACCAACCCTCATAACCCCCACCCAAATAGAATACGACAAAGACTGCAAACCAAACCTAATCAAAACGAAGCCAAGCAGCAGAAAACCAACACTGGAGAACCTCAAACTCGCAATGTCACCGCTCCTGCTCGAAAAAGCCCAGAATACCACAAATTCAAAAAGAACAAACACCGAACCAATGATTGATGCTCAATTTTTTCATTTTCCCTATTATCTTGCTCTAATATTTACTCAAGTTAATAAAAAAACAAACTTCTCTTATCAAAAATACATAGTTCCTATCTATTTAATATGGGTAAAATATGTAGAGAGAGATTCAGAGGGAGACCATGCAGTTTTAACAATTGAAGATGCTAGTTAATGTACGTGCGATCCTAGGCATAGCCTGCCCGGTGCTAATTTTCAATACCATTATTTTTCCAAATAATAATTTCTTTTATTTATTTATTTATTTATTGAAATCATCTGTCAAAAACCAATTAATATTGCTTTATAGTAACGTTTTTTTATTACCTGTCCACTGTACAGTTTGTTTCTTCAGAAACTAATTAAACAAATTTTGGAGGAGCTGTCTATTTCAGAATAACAGTATTTAAATTTGTACAAACTCTATTTTTAAAGATTTTACAGTAATTGATTGATATTCCTGGTTTTGTATTAATTATTTCGGTATAATTGTACGTCAGCAAAGTATGCGGAGGTCACGTGATTTTTCTTTGATAGTACATGCATGTCTTTGGCAATTGGCATACAATATACTACACTAATTAATAAATAGGTCCTCAATAAAATGCACCATTATTGTATATTCCTATACACGTGTCAACTTTAAACAGATTTATGATCAATTTCTTAGAGCATCTCCAACGGTTGACCATACCTCCGGCCAAAAAATTGCCTCGGCCATTTCTTTTGCTAAATTTATTTGGCTTGGGAAAACGTCGCTGCCTATCACCCAAAAATTTGTAGATCTGTCCACCAAAAATCATGAGAAATCTTCGACATTCTTGCCATAGCTTCAAGTTCATAAGCGCCGCTTTTAGTCATCCCTTAACCCAGCCCAAAACTTGCCAGAGTTTGTGAGGTGTTGACATTGGCCTCTCAAAAAATGGCTTTAACCATTGGAAATGGTCTTAGCTTGCGTCAAGCTTCTATATATAGTTGGATAAACGTATATCAGCAAATGTATTTTAAGTAATGGAAAAAATAAAATAAAATAAAATTATACTCAAGCTCCACTTCACTGTATCCAATGACGGAGCCAGAAATCTAATTTGCCCTGGGCTAATTCATATAAATCTAACACTCGAGTTGCACTATCTGTTTTAGTAAAAGTAATTCTTCTAAGTTCTCACTACATTACATTGGAATCTACAGCTCAGTCTCTCCCTTTTCTTTTGTTTCTATATTTTCGAAATGTAATTTTCTCATGAAAAAAATATTTTCGTGAATACTCCCTCATAAGATTTTGCACTGATTAAAAGATATAACTGAACTCTTTTAATTGGTGGAAAAAATAATTTTAAAAGTTTAGCAGCGTATATATTCAATTTTGTCCCCCCCAAAAAAAAACAAACAAACAAAAGAGGACAGATATTGGCGTATAAACCATGGGTTCCCATCCCATTCACGAGAGGATATTCCCATGTTCTCCAAAAAGGGTCTTGTCTCCTGTTCTCAACCTTAACATATGCTGACAAATGACTTGGATTAAAAAGATCTAATTGATCTGGTTTAATTCGTGCAAAAAAAATTTTAAAATCTTAGCCACGTAAGCATATTATTTTATCAACAAAAGAGGACAAATGAAGTATTCCAAAAAATTTCATAAAATGAGCTACAAAAATTCGTAAGGCACACGTATTTCCCATACATGGGTTCCCATGCATGAAGGTATATTTCCATGTTCTCCATAAAGGGTCTTGTCTCCTTTTCTTAACCTTAACCTAAGCTGACAAATGACTTGTATTTTCCCTTTATCAATTATCATGATAAAGCTTTTCCTCAGTTGCCATGCTATCAGCCCGCAAAGAGATGGTTGACTTCAGAATGAGAAAGACATCAAGCATGAGCTGTTTTAAGGGTTCAATTAAATCCCATTGCTTTGGTTGCCATTGGAGCTTTGCTAATGTTCTACAGAGCATAAACAGGATAATTTACATATATAGTTGTGTGTGTATATGGATTTGTGAAAAATCATGATTTTAGCATATGAGTTGCGAAAATTATTTGGCAAACTCAAGAAGTAAACTGTAAAACTTTTACCACGATTGAAAGGAAGGAGTCATTGTATGAGTCATAGTGAATGACAGTGTTGAATGATGATACACGTGTCATTTATAAAAACTCGAATGGTTGAATTTAACATTATAAATATCTAGATTAGACCCACAACGATGATATAAGCCATTCTTATTTAGGTCTTGCAGAGATCAAAATGTGTGAAAAAAAGTTGACTTGATTGAAAATTAATGAATACATGAACCATTTACATAAACTAGACGGTCCACATGATTTTAAACGTGACTATATATTTATAATAGTTCATATACATCTCGATATCCAATCAAACTTATTTTTACTACTGCATTTGTCGTTCTCCATGACAATGACAGATATAAAATGAACAATTCATATCACCGTTGTTATCCAAAGTGGGGGCCAAAAAATTGTCTTTTGAAAGGGTTTGATGGATAGTAGTATGGAGGACTGAACCACACATGAGGAGTGTATAGAGATATCAAGGGGAGGGGACATGAATGCAAGGGCCGAGGGTCCTTCCAAAGGGCATAGGAGACATAATACAGTTCTCTCATTAACCTCCCCCACTCCTTCATCCTCCACTGCACGTTGCCCCCCAATCGATGTAGAAACACAATAAACAAACATACAGTCCAATATAAGTATTGCTACTACATAAACTAATGCAGTAGAATTCGGCTTTGTTAACGAAGTTGGTAATCCTGTCAAGAGGCATGACACAACTGTTCATAAACTTTCCAAGTTTCACCCCTCTGATAAGTAACATGGATTGATGAATACACACACATGCTAACTAAGGAAGAATATCCACATAATATATATCTATGAGACATCTACATATGTACACATACGGGATACGTATACAGATGTATATACCTGCGTATAAGAAGAGCATCTCCAACGGAGAGGAATCAAAATCCCCGCCGAGCACTTGCCTCCTCTTGTAATCCAACCATATGCCAACTGTGATGCCAAATCCCAAGTGGATTTGGTAAATTTGCTTAAATTTTGAAGCCTCGTGCGAAATTCAGGTTTTGACCTTTTTCAGTACAAATACAGGAGGTCAAAACAATAGGAAGTTAAAAATGGTAGTATAATACAATACAATTTGATTCTATGGTTGGAGAGGCTTGTTTGTTGATGTCAAATTTGAAGGTGTCAAATTGTCACATCAGACTTTAAAAAAAATTGACACCTCCAAGTTTGAAGTAAGGTTGGAGATGCTTTGAGCATGCCTCTCCGAGTAGTTATTCATTTGTCTCAAAACACAGCCATCTAATGCTCCAAATCATTCTAGCACCACACATTTACCTGGGTCCATAAACTTGGTCATGATCCCTACAAGAATGTGTGGTGCTAGAATTTTCCAAAACACCACATAACCATGCTTTGGGAGCACCGAATCATTTGACAGCCTCAAGTGTACTCCATACTTAGTGCAAACACATCAAATATCCTTCACTGTTGATAATCTGCAAACTTGAAGAGGAGAAAGACAAAGGCCATGTTCGGTTGGGAGCTTTGCTCCGGCTTTGTCAAGTTCTGTTTTGCGCTGACATCATTATTTTCTCACTTTTCTCTCTATCTCTCTCCACTTATAACACCTGCTTACATCATCAAAACTAAACTAAACTCCCTCAAAACTCCCAACCGAACAAGGCCAAAAAAACTGTGAAGAAAACATTTCCAAAAATACATCTCTTTTAAAAGAACTG
Source organism: Vaccinium macrocarpon (assembly GCA_022606695.1). Lineage (NCBI taxonomy): Eukaryota > Viridiplantae > Streptophyta > Magnoliopsida > Ericales > Ericaceae > Vaccinium > Vaccinium macrocarpon. The sequence continues at coordinate 26,915,809 of CM040177.1, forward strand.
AAATAGCTACCTCCACCATTCTAGTATTCTCCAGCAAAAGATGTAATCTGGGATACTAATTGACTCAAACTCCACGGCAACAAAAGCATTATTATTATTATCAAACTTCCATGAGAGGCCTTGTAGGCAATATTCCATGGCAATTGGCTTCCATTCAATCTATTAAATAGCAAATTGTTTCACGAGCAAAACAACAGCACAATATGTTGTGGCTGCAAAATACTATGTCCGCGTAAATAAAGATGAAAGATACGCAGTGATGACAATTCGGAAACATCCAACATTCAAGCGTTACAGTTCCATCACCAGCACATTTTTAGTTCCGAAAAAATAAATTCCTGACGCACAAAAGCAAATCAGTGTGGAGGAGAAGCTCAGAGCCTCATCAACAATGCTTATCCACTTTTCTCCTTTCTTTTACAAGTCTCTTATCGCGGCACACTGAGACCTAGTTCTGGAAAGTGACGAGTGAGAAGAGAGCCATAGCATTAGCACATTATCTTAGCAAGGTTTCTACACAAGGGGAGTAATAGAAGTCATAAATTTCCTAAAGCCAGTCGAAATTGAACTATAAATAAAATAAGATACATGAGTTAAAATAAACATATAAAGCATGAAGCTCGACATATTGTAGGACAGAATATATATATATATATATATATATATATATATATATATGTATATAAATCTTAGATTTGCCTATGTTGGACGCTTACATGAACAATGGTTTGAATTAATCTGGTGTTGAATGTCAAAAAAAATTCGTTCATTCATCTCCTGTTTGATGTCAGTCCATTAGAACAAAATAGAAAGGAAAAAAACAAAGAAAACATATGCATAGAGGAAATTTGGGCAACAGTAGAATGTACGCTCAAAGGTATCAAATTCCAGTAAAAATGCACAATAATTTATCTTTATATCAAATGCATGAACACAGCACGGGCCAACCGTGCACATAAATTGAGTATAGTATAGTTTGACCATAAGAACATGCATCCCTCTAATACCACTTAATTCGCCACTGTGATCTATACCATATAATTATATATTCCACGAGTAGCTTAAGTAGATCAATGACCATTGACTATGTAGCATTTACACATGCATGCAACACGACACCTGCAACACCATACCAACACGAAAATTTTCAAAAATTTGAGGACACAACACATTGGAAAAATATTACCCCATTGTATTATATGCAAAAAATTAAAATAAACGAAGTAAGGCTCTTCTTATAGTTATCATACCACACGTGCCCTTGGTCATAATTGTCATTACATCATTCACAAAAGTTCAATAACAAAAAGCAGTCCATCATGCACATGTCTTTATAAATCAAATAAATCATTATTTGTCACTAAAAAAGAAGACTTCCATAAGCTCTAAATAGAGTCTATACTATATCATTCCAGTTAACACCGACATGTCTTGCGAGTGTCAATGGAGTGTCCTAGCATGGTTTAAACTTTAAGTGTTGCCAGAGTGTTTAAATGGAAAACTTAAAATATGTATGTATTTTTTATTTGAGCACTTTGCAAACACTTGTTCGGAGAGTGGCTGTGTCCAACACTAGTACATGACCTCCAGCGAAGTGTTCATGCTTCATCACCCATTGACAAAGTGAATCTAAGGCCATTGCAAGGTAGGAACTAATAAGTGTATCTTCCGTATAGTCAGAACCATGTTGCATTGCCTCTGAAAAGCCAAAACTTTGGTTACTTTCTCACTATTGAATTACTGGTATGAATGAAGGACCCAGCTACCTCATTTCATTTAATTGCATTTGAATAATATTCACCCTATGGGTACATTTAGGCTGCTAGCCAAAAAAAAAAATTGTTAATGCATGAATTTTTTACCTTCAGTGATACCGCTTTGGTACTTAATGAGATAATAAATACAAATTGAGTGGTAGACTATGAAGCACAAAACACATTTTCAGAAAGTCATGTATCCTGATACCTGTTAAATAATGACACTCTATGGACAGTCCACATAAATGTCCGCCGCTCAAATTAGAAGTGTACTGGTTTTTGTGAATCTATTTCACTTCAAACCTCCCGGAACACAAACTGCTTTGGTCTTGGTGCAAATGGCACAAATGGTTCCAAAGCGAGAGTTTCCTAGCATGTCCAGAGCATGTTTGTATCAATGGAGTGTCAAGGTGAAATATCAAAATGTGGAGGAAAACTGGGATAATTTTGATTTGAGTGTCAAACACGTGTTCGGAGGGTGTCCAAAGAGTGTCCGGGTACAATACTGATAAGTCACTTCCAGATAAGTGTGTTTCATGGTTTACCATTCAATAATATTTGTTATCTCTGTAGATAAATTCCAAACTTTACCAATGAAGCTCAAATATCAAGGGGTAGGGAAAAAAAATCCCCCAATAGCCAAAGCATTCCTGTAGGCTGTATCTTATTCAAAAGAAGTTGAAAAATGCATAAGATTAGGGTTATATTAGTTTATAGTGGTGATTGAAAAGCGAGAAAACAACCAATGGTATAGCTTTCAAAAGATATGGTTATACTGGGTAAATGCTATGAGGCACCAACACTCCAAGAGGTTGCCGTATCCACACAGCAAAAAATGTATGGCACAAGCCACATTATATTTAATTAATTCTTTCCAAAGGAACATAGCGGGGACACGTATGGGACAAGGCAGGGGTTAATTAAGAAATTTAAAAAAAAAATACGAGCAATTGTGAACTACTTCAAATATTACGGGTTAAAAACTTTAAAATGAATATGAAGTAGATATGATGCTCTTCTATAAACATTGATGCTTCATGCTTCTACCTATAAAACTATGTTTCCACTCATTTAAAATAAATATTGTTCCTTTATTAATTTCTTTTTGTCGTGTCCCCACTTTTCTAGAAACCTTGTGTCTCGTGTCCATATTCGTATTCTTGCTACATAAGGTAAATGTATTATGTAAAAATTTACACCCATTGCTCCTATCTAGCTAAGAAGCATGGACACGGGACACGGTAATCTATTCTAATAAAGGACTACCCACTTTTGGTGTGAAAACTTTTGTGAGGTTGCATCACAAAAGTGAATTCAAGTATTTCAACAAATATAAATATTTTTCGCAGTTTCCATCATTTTGTTATCACAACAACCCTGATCCCTTATGACTCTCCATCGTCTTCTCTGGCAAGCAGCTTCCCTTTCAATTGCCATCACATAATCTATTACGGGGGTTCATAAAACCACAAGTTTTCAAGGGCTTAGGTCGTTAGATTTTCCAAGAGCTTCTAAAATTACCCACTGATTTACCCTACAAATGTTCCCCTATGTAGCAAGGACACCGACACAGATACGGACACGGAAATTCTAAAAAAACGGACACGGACACGGCAGGGGACATGGCAAGAATAAAAAAAATTATTTATATAAATATATTATATATGTATGCAGTACCAATTTATATAAATAAATATACAAACTTTTCTTTTGATATGTAAGATATTTACATTGTTATACACTACATATATACATGTAAGATATACACACACATTTGTGGAGAGATATACATCGAGAGAGGGAGGGAGAGAGACTGAGACCGTGAGAGTCAAAGTGTGTAGACATGGGACACGCGTGTCCATGCTGTGTCCCTCAAGTGTCCCCCTCTAAAAAATACAACAACAATAACATAACCCATTTAGTCCCCAATAATTGGGGGTATGGGCGGGGGATGGATAGGAGACAGACCTAACCTTTGGCAATAAATGCACAAAGTGGTTGCTCCTAGAATACCACTGAAACAAATAGATTTGAGACAGACCTAACCTTTGGCAATAAATGCACAAAGTAGTTGCTCAGTGGTCCCCCTATACCGTCGAGTTTGCTGTGGAATCCCCCTCTAAAAAATAATTTAATTTAAGGGACACGGCATGTGGCAAGTCCAATAGATGTCCCCAAGTGTCCTCTGGGTGTCCCCGTGTCCCATACGGAGACATGGCGACCTCTAGAAGTGTCGGTGCTACATAGAAGTACCCTCACATATATCATCTGAATTCTTTAATTAACCCAATTTCAGTGTTTGCTCATTCTATAATCACTAACTATTATTTTAGAATCCTTATGTTCTTTAGTTTATTGTTGCTTGACTTGCTTCTTTTTGCTATTTCTAACTCTCATATTGTTTGGCAACAATCAAGTGTTTGTTCTTTGTATTTGGTTTGGAACCCATTTGATGGGAACGCCAAGAGGGATATAAATTGTTGGATTATCAACTTACCACTTTTTGAGTTAGAAAAAGTTTAGGATTTTAAAATTTGGAAGATGTTGCATTTCAGTAAACGTTATTAAGCATTTTGACATGATTATTTTTGGAAAATTGATACTTTATAAAAGGACCAAGCCTAAAACTCAAGGGTAGCCTTTGACATGATTTGCTTTGCACATAACTTATTTAGATTGCATAAAGAATGTGTGTGCATCAACCTCTCGTTCAAAATAAATGAGGACACAAACATGGCAGGGGACAAAGCAAAAAATAAGCATAACCATTAATTTTTGTAGTGCCTCCTGGCATGTTCGTGACCCCACTTTTTTAGAATTCTCATGTCCCGTGTCTATACCCATGTCCTTATACATGGTACATAGGATAAATGCATTATGGAAAGATTTACATTTATCATGAAAAGATTTATAGACATGGTGGGGGACATGGAAAGAAATATGCATACCCATTAGAATAGATATTAAGTAGTTATTCATATTAGCATTTCATGAGGAAATAACCACACAAATACTCCTTTTGTCCCAGTTTGCTTGCTCTCTACAGGAGACCGAGTCATTTTGACCTCCAAAAATAAATTACTTCCAGAAACAATTTTTTGTTTTTTGCACCGTTGAAAAGAGCTCAATGAGTAGTTTTGAATTGTGCAAAAAAGGTAGTTTTGATGTCAAAATAACATGACTTTTCACAACAAGAAAACAAAATGGGACGGAGGGATTCCAATTGTTTTTGTTTTTGTTTCAAATATTACAAGTTTAACCAGGGCTTTATTTGGTCAAAATTCATCTATTCGCACTTCGTTCTTCGTATTTGTGGAACATCTAAAGCTTGAAACAAGCTATCAGTATTATACACTGATCCCTAACATGTTTCCATCTATGTCCAATGAGACACTGGTGTGCCAGATGTGTACCCTACTGATACAACAGAAAATTAGGAATGTCAGTGCTTCATAGCTACCTAGCCAATCGCAGCAACATTGTAGTAATGTTCTATTCGTGGTCTCACCTTGGAGATCCAAATTGTCAATGGTCTATGAAGCTCCAAAAGTAATTAACCCAACACTATCTGAGCACTCTCAAAACATACGAGGATCAAATCCTTGAGTTTCAAATTTTGCTAACCATTGTTCTTACGAAAAAACTCCAAAGCTTACAAGAATGCTCTCGAGATACTATGTGGACACTCACAAGCCATGTCAGAGGTCCATGTTATACAGATGTGGAACATGCATCAGATACAAGTGTATGTCTAAAAGTTGGGCACCTCAAGTCTAACAACAAAATATACGAAACTATGGGTCTAAACTAGAATAAGGATACAGGGCTATATCAGATAATTTCTTATAATCATTTTCTAATTTTAGATGTCTAAGAAAAACCATATTCTCCTATGCCCAACCAAAATGGCGTCTGAAAAAAAAATTGCAAAGCCCTATAATTCCTGAAAATTAATGAATCTGGTGTAATATGAGTACAGTATAGGTAAAATAGCCCAACTTTGAAAGCTACAAGATATAAATAAAATCTAAAAGGATAAGCCCATTTTTCAAGCCTAACCAACTTTTGATACTTTAACATTTGCCAAACTTTTCAAACTCATGAACCAAGCATAAAAACGTAGCCCAAGGAGGGGGCTGGAGAGGAGATGAGGCAACTCTTTTTTCTTTTTTCTTTTTTTCTTTTTTTCTTTTTTTTTAAGAGACCAAATGGCACAAGCGCTGCAAAACCAAAAATATAAAAAGGTTAAGCGAATATACAAGTTTACAAGGCGCATAGCCCAGGAAATGAACAAAAAACAAAGAAAACAAAGGAAAGAAAAGGTGTGTACTCCCCTGCACAACCCACTGGGGTGAGTTAACTCCATTAGTCAGTGTATGTTCTTTATTTATGGGTGAATTTCACTCACCTTCCCTAAGGTATGCATTTAATACATGGACCTCCCATTTGGAATTTTACTCTAACCTCCCCTACTTTTGAAAATAATATGCAAATGTTGGATGTAGATGCTTTTGGACAGCTATGGTTGATTTGGACATAAATCCTGATTTCTGTAGTGATCATCATAACATCAGAAGTCTTTGTACCAAGGAATTCGGGAACTTGGAAGTAGCATATGTTTGTCGAAAAGGATGTCATGTACAATTGCACTATGCACCACCAATGCACCAATTGGTGTCCACCTATCCTTCAAGGTATCAGAGATTTGTCAATTCTAACCGCAAGGGCAGTAAAAGTACTGTTTAAGACTTGAGTACCAATGTCTTCGCTCTTCCCCACCCAACCTCAACTTATGGCCAATCTACGAAGTATCAACCGCAGTCAAGGCCTTCCCTAACGATCTCCAAGTCCCAAGGCTCTGCCTCAACTTAGAATGCTTTAAGGAATAGGATAGTATTGGGTGCTTCTCAGGAGGGACTGGCGGCAAAATAAGCAAGCTGAGCTCTTCATCAAGGGTGACTGGCAAGCTAGGCAGTCCATGAGCCAACAGAGTGCAGGCTTGCATTAGTTGAGTCATGCTTTATCCACATAACTTAAGGAGAGCCACGTATAATCTTAAAACTAAAAGGCCAAAAGGGTGATTCAAAATTTTACTTTTCCCACTAGCATCGATTCTAATCACCTTTAAGTAAAGGACATATTAGTATTATCTTTTCGTTTTAAACATCGCCAAACACCTGCAAGTGCATCGAAAACCTCAAAAAATGAAGAAAAAAAACCAAATTAATACTATGATGGAATCATAAATAAAGCAGAGCTTAGTTCTACCCATGAGGTGAAAGTTACACTCAAGTACCAATTCACCCCAATGTACAGTATATCTAATTCCACATTGCCCAGAACAAAACCCGATAAAGAAAATAACTAAGTAAATAAACAGTGATATATCATATGAGAACAAACATAGGTTTAAGAAAGTAAACTAATCTGACGGAAACAAACGATAGAGTATAAAAAAGATAAATAAAAAAAAAAAAGTTGCTTACAGATACAATTACAAAATATCAAACTCCTGGGTTCGCGCTGCATATCATACCCTGGGACAACGACCTAGAACCCTTGGAGTCAGCACCGAGGCACGAGGTGAGCCGGGCCGATGAGACAGCCGTGTGCAGAGGGAGCAGAGATTGGAGAGAACCCAATTGCGAGATTGACCTGAAATGAAAAACCCAGATTTCAAAATTTGAAATTCGATTGAATAATTAAAATGCGAATGAGGAGGAGGGTTTTGAATGGGTTTTGCCTTGGAAGAGTTGGAGATGAGAGAGGGGTGCGGAGAGAAGGTATGGATTTGGGTTTGGGTGCGGACGAGGAAGTGAGTGTGGTGGATTTGAGAAGGTTGAGAGTTGGTCTGGATATTGAGCGGAAGCGAGAGGCCATTGGAGATGGTGAGAGATGTTGCCAAAATGCGTTGGGGGGTTAGGGTTTTGTGAGTTTAGTTGCAAGTTTGCAACTTGCAAGGATGGTACAGGGTTTTAGAAGAAAACTTTGGGTCCAAATAGTATAGGGATGACAAGGTACCCCTCGTACACATCAGCGCTGTCCAAGAATGCAATGAACGGCTCGGATTGAAACCCACTTTTTTTCTTGTCTTTTTTCTTTCTTTAAAATACATCCGACACTTTTGATCCAAGTCGTCCGTTGCATTTTTAGACGGCTCGGATGTACATGAGAGGTATCACGTGGTACCCCAATTTGTACCCAAAATCTTCTTGGGTTTTAGACTTTAGAGCATGAACCACCTAAATTCGTATCTCTAAAAAACTCATTATTTTTTTAAAGTTATATTATAGGTAATAGACAATATGAATATTGCATTCTTCCTTTAGAGGTGAAAGAAAAACCGAAAAAACCGAAAAAAAAAAAAACCAACCGATCGGTTCGGTTTTCGGTCGGCGGAAAGCGGTGTCGGTTGAAACCGAACCGAACCGAAAAATTACCGATTCGGTTTCGGTTTCCTGAAAATCGGTTTGGACCGAACCGAAACCATGCAAATTTGGACCGAAATACCCCAAAACCACCCCTATTTTGGACCGAAAACCGAAAAAACGATCTTAACCCCCCAAAAATAACAAATCCTAGCCGTCCATCTAAATTTTAAAGCCTGACCGAAAAAACTGGAAAAAAAACCGAAAAAAACCGAACCGATCGGTCCATTATTTTTTTCGGTCGGGATCGGTTCCTACCCAAACCACCCCGAACCAATCGGTTCGGTCCGGGACACCCCGAAAACCAAACCGAACCGACCGATTTTCACCCCTATCTTCCTTAATAGATCTCACTTGATTTTATTAAATAAAAAAATTTAATATCATAAATAAAACGTAGTAACGTACCCTCTTTGTCCCATTTTTTAAGCGTCAATTATGAGAATCTGTGTATTTTCAAACCCCCAAAAAATATATTTCTTGTTATAATTTTTTTTATTCTTTGCACCAAATTAAAGATCCCATTGAGCACTTTCATTTGGTGTGAAATTTTTTTTAAAAAATTATATGAAATACATTTTTTTACATCCAAGAAAATGCACGTTTTCCTAATGAGACACTTAAATTAGAACGTATTATATAAATTAAAAAAATATAAATGATTTTTTTCGAAATGTGAATAGTAGTTTTAGAAATCCGTACAGGAACAAATTGGAGTATTTATTTCACAGTTGAATTGGACATGGGGCTGCATAATTTGGTATGTGTTTGCACATGCCCTTTTCTTGTGGGGTATATTTGGGTATAATTTTGGTCATACGATGGCTGATACTTGCTTGGTATTGATTGTGGTAGTCTGGTAGATAATTTGAATATGGTCACAGCCCATACTATGGTGTATTGTGAGCTTTTTATTTTATTTTATTTTATTTCACATCAATTTTGTTCTACAATTCACTTGGTCACACAAATGGAAGTTCAAATTTACCAACTTGCATAGCCTTCCAACAAAACGACCGGCACATTTCATACTTGATTAAAATTTACAAGTAGCAATTATCTTCTCTCTTTTTTGGCCTTGGGGAGGGTCACTAGTACTCATATGTAGGGATGGCAGTGAGGAGGATAGGGAGTGGATACAACTACATCTATCCCCGATTTCTGAACCAATATCAATCTTCATCCCCTCCCCGATCCCCACCGGAATTTTTTTTTTAACCTCCATCCCCGCTACGATGTGGGGAACGGGGATCTCCATAGGGAATCGAGGATCCAAAAATGGTGGTTCTTTAATGTGTAAGTTTTTTTTAATAGTCTTATACTTTAAAGTGAATTAGCTTGGTACGGTCCCAAAAGCTCGAATTGTTTGGAACTTTGTCCAATAATGTACATCCAGCTATTTAACACTTCCATCATGTGCTACTGAAGAATTAACACTTGCATCACATCACATGCAATCCACTAGAAGAGTTTACCATGTAAGATCACAAATTAATATGAACAAATGGAGTGCACAATCAAATATCAAAACAAACTTTTCTATAAATTCGAAACAGATAAATATAGACAAATAGGCTGGGCGGCTGTGGTGGAAAATAAATTTTTAAAACTTATAATATAATAAATATTATATATATATATATATATATATATATATATATGAACAGGGATGCGGGGAGAGGCGGGAAACAGGGAGGGCGGGAATCGGGGAGGGGATTGGGTAGGGGACTGACAATACCATCCCTTACCCGATCTCCGAAATTTTTAAAAAATAATTCCCATCCCCTACCCGATCTCCGAAAAAATCCCCAAATCCCTTTCCCAAATGGGTAGGGGACGGGTTGGATAGGGGCAGATCGGCCAAAATTGTCATCCCTACTCATATGGATGGATAGATGAATCGCTGGGGGATACTATTCACACATTAAAGTTCGTTCTTTTGACAGTAGTTTGTCTCAACTTTTCCATCCCAACCTACAGTTTGCAGCAACGGCCACGCAAAGATTATCAGGCGTCTATGCCTTTAGGTACGGACAATTATTAGTAATTTACACAGAAAAAGGTAACAAAATGAATTTAAGTCCAAATAACCTGCTCAATTCTTGGTTCGAGTCTTTGGCCAGCCATTCGGGCGCCTGCAGAGAAACAACCCCGAAATACAATGACCTTGCATTCCGTTCTTACATCTTGCCATAATCGGGGGGATTTTTAAAATTTGGCTTCACTGTCTATTAATTCTAAATTTGGCTCGTGCTCAAAGTCACAATTCATGGTTTATGGCGCCGATCCCACTCTAGATCAGGATCTGGAAAATGGAGATTGAAATCGGGTCAAGTCCGCAGACTGTCCTGGTCAAAGACTCAAAGTCATGCACTCTTCACAAACTCTGATTGCCATAAGTCGTCGCATGCCTATGTTCTTTGAAAGGGAAAAAAAACTCACTCCAGCAACATAAATTACATAATGAAGAAGACAAGAACGCTTATTGTAAATCGAATTCTGAAGATCTGATATCAAACTCAAGGGATTCTGCATCCAATTGGTTGATTGACCAAGATAGAAGAAAGCTGCAATTTCTCAATTAATCTGCCTCAATAATGGTAGAATGTATTTCAAGAGAACTAGTGTAAATTCTTTCGAACTACAAATTACACACCTAAGCACCTTTTCTACTCTGCTCCTCTCTGCAGCCAAGAGGAGAGACAGTAAACAATTCAGGTATCTAAGACGGTTTAAGATGAAATTGAAATTAAGTTACACAATGCCATTTCGAGGAAATTACCACAATTTCTAATTTCAGGTTAACCTCAGAGTAGCCTGGATTACATTGACATCGTCCACACACTGCCAAGGGCAAAAATTCCATCTTGAACGTGACAAGAAGAGTTGCGTGCAAATCAAATGACATTTGGGTTGAGCAATTAAACCATCAGAGTAGGCGCTGTTTCCCTGTTACTGAATCAACAGTAGCCTTACTTCCTGAAAAAAGGAAAAGAAAAAAAAGGGGTGAGCAGATGGTCAGTACCGGCCAAGAAACAAAAGAAACAACTAATGAAAAGCAAGAGGCAATGAGGATGTCAGGGTCCTGGGGGCATAAAATTCTGAATCTGCTATCATTTAGAAACAATGGCATCCAGACAAGTTCTTCACCGTATCACAATTTCAAAACCAATGTCAAACCAAAGATTCCTGAGAATACATGCGCATTCTAGTTGTCTCATAAGAGATACGAGATGTGACTATGAACTTACGGAAAGGATGCCTTTTTGTAGATCTCCAAGCCTAGTATCAATCAAACAAATTGAAGAATCCCGCCACTTCTTTTTTTATACCCACAAATCATGGGATTTTCTTTTTTGTTCAACTTTTTAAAGTGGTCCATCCTCCCTTTGGTCATTCAGTTCAGAGCTTTTTTACATTCTGGTTTCTGCATAGGCATTATGTTCAGATCTTGGCCGTTATTCCCCTAAAGCACAGTTATAAGAACTCTATACAATGCAGCAGTCCAATTCGAGGGAGATGAGTGGCTTTAGGTACTAAGGCAAACAAGAAAATCACTTTTGTGATGCCTCTCACACATGCAAGCCCGCTTCATTACGGTTTCTATAGCTAGCAAACCTACGGGCAGATAACTCAGCAAGAAAAATCACAAAAAGAGAATCATGGGGCTTTCGAACTACTGCGGATAAAATGCAGCTTACAGGCAAATTTGTACGGAGATCAAAACCAAGTTGACCAAAAAAGGCCATAAAGTGAATCACCCAAAAACAGAGTATCATGTCAATTCAGCAAAGGTTCTTGAGGATTAAAGCGAAGCCAATTAAAACCATTTAGCAGCAAAAACGAAAACTGTTATAGAACTGGAGTAATTTGAAAGTTTGAAACACCCAAGAAAAAGATGTAGTGAAGCCAAAATGATATGAAGCATACCAGGTCCAACAGCAAGTACTGTCTTTGACCCAGCCGAAACCTGCACGGAACAAAATTGTTGAAGATCAAATACATGATGGCTTCTCTGACAACAGAAACAACATACAATTGAGGTGGCGCAGGTATGTTTTGACTTAATGTTATCAACTACTTCATCGGAAAGGCAGCTACCAGAAATGATTCAACAACAGTAGCACTTGCTCACAGGATGCTGCTTACATATCAACTGATCACCAATTAAGTTTTGTTCATTTTTTGATTTCAAAATTATCAACATACATTAGATTTAGAGGAAAAACAAATTGCGAACTTGTTTCCGCAAACTGGACCTTGAATCATCTTTTGGTAGAGTTAGACTGGATTCTGGTAAGATGTGGTCACAAGGATGAGACATCACTCCCTTGCTTGTAACTAACGAATATTGTTCCCTTATCCTTTCCTATTCATGGGATGAAATTCTTTGCACAAACACTTCCTACTAAGCTGACTTAAACTCTAGAGGTTTGCACATTGAAGTGGCCAGTTAAGATTTTCGATTTTGAACCCTCCATGGTTATTAAATTTTGGAGGACATCCAATTCCGCAATTGCATAAGTACCTGAGTTCGTCCAGCATCAGCAACAACAAAAGTTGGGAGGCCAATGCTCTCAGCAGCTTCCTTCAGCTTATTCCTGATAGAGCCATAGTGTCAACCACCAACACCAAGCAGAAGCTTTTCGAGTATAAACTGATCAGTATAACTAATAACCAAGCTAAAGTGAGATATACTGCTTACATTTCTTGTTGATTCTTGCATGTGACGACTATTTTGGGTTGCCCGCATAGCTCCCATTGTCTCAAAAGGGACCGTTGACTGCAATATATACATATTGTGCGGTCATACAAAGAAGTGACTTGTGTGATTTTGCCACAAGAAACTCATAGTTTTAGTTTTATTTTCATTGGTGATATTGCCATACGAATACTGACAATAAGAATAAACAAATAAAAAGGTCCATTTGAGTGGCTGTCAGGATGCAGTCCTTTTATATCAGGAAAATACTAAAAGCTGGCATTCTCAAACTGTTCCTTTGTTTCAAATTTGGAATCCGATATCTAGACATTCAAGTGCGGGCTCCACAGGAAAGAACTCATGATCCATAATAGTGACACAGTAAATCAAAATACTCAATGAGCTTAAAACTTTGAATTAACTAAATAGTGCAAATGCGGAAGAATGCTTGCATCAAAAGCCGAACATTGAACTTTGTCAAATGACCATGCTCCAAGAAGTAATGGATGCTTAAAAGCCAAAATATAGCTCCAAAGATTAAAACGTAAGCATAGAGAAATAATTTGGTTGGTCATCTCAAGATTAGGTCACTTACATGGAAGTCAATTGCTGTTCCCATTTACAACGAGAACTAATTATCAAAGAAATATTTGGGGGGGAGGGGTGGTAGGCGGGGAACCATCAGAATCAATAATATTAGGGTTAACTGACGTTTAGCATGTTTATACCTGTGCACCAGTTCTGAATATAACCCAGTGGCAGCATCTGCATGTTCAGATTGGATACTTACTCAACAAACTTTTAATAAACAAGGCACCGTGGTTGTGGATTGATCACCACAATGTGCAATCGAAAGCAAAACTTCATCGTCAATAAGAGTTGGATACTACTTACGAGCACATTGAGATGCAATCTTTCCAGGCCCCATCTTTAAGTCTTGTCTAACTACCAAAACCTGCCATCATTACATCCCAATTAACTGGAAAACAGGCAAACTTCCACCCTTCACCAGGAAATGTACGAATCATTCTCAACTGTTTCTGAAACCGGTTATTTATATTGCTATCACTGGTCATCATGTGATTTCAAGACTACATAAGAAAAATGGGTAATTGAACACTAATCTTTACAATGCAGTTGAAATTCAACAGAATGCCTTATAAACAACAACATTGAGTTATTTTAATGAGCCATGCCCAGTGGCGGAGCTAGGATTACGTATGAGTGTGGGCAATGTAAACAAGAATTTTGCCAATAACTGACTCACCATGAGTTGGTGGTTTTTGACAATACGATTGTTGCTTGCCTTTTGCGGCTTGAGAAAAAAAATGAGAATTTCAGACTTGATTGGGTGTTATTTAGTTCACTCACCTAAAATATAGATGAAAATTACACAAATTGCCATTGTCCGCATTGAGTAATTATTTCGACAATGAAAATACATTTAGTTTGTAGGGCTTGATATTTACACAACTCAAGAAGAAAAAAAAAGAAAAGAGGACATTCTTATATGACAATGTATTTGATCAAACAAAACGCATCTTGCTTTTTAATTTGGGTTAAAATTTTAGAAAAAAATATATTGTATCCTTTGATCTAGCATTTACGAATATGCAATTCCTACAATTACCTCTAGATTAGATTATAAAATAAATTATTCAATCAAAAGGGAGATCCAATATGTCCCAACTAAAGTAGGTAATGTTCTTTTTTTCTTTTCTTTCTTTTGAGTGAGTGAACAAAAGATCATGGGGTATGTTGTTTTGTGAGGGAAAAAGTGTCTAAATAATAATAATTTTTTTCTAATGCTACAATTCGCGAAATATCCAGCTGAGTTCAAAACTTGGCAACCGCTTGGGGCCAAGTCACGAGATAAATCTCTTTTGAATCTTCTTCCCAGCATGGATGACTTGCCATTGACTGGAGAGGAAATCAAAATGCATGAAAGCAAGTCCGGACAACCTCTAACTATAAAACCAAATATATATATATATATATATATATATATATATATATATATAGAGAGAGAGAGAGAGAGAGAGAGAGAGCGGCAGTGTGGGCACGTGCCCACACTGGCCATGCCATTGACTCTGTCTATGCAAGATACTCCAGATGATGGGACATTCCAGAACCACTGAAATGGCAAAAGATTGAAAGCCACCACACATTCCTCTTCCAGGAAAGGAACACAAATGAAAGGATAACAGAACATCAGTGACAGTAACATACCAATTACCACTAAAAGGAGAAAAAAAAAAAGGTTCTTGTATGGGATGGGAACATCTAGTAAGGAAAAACTTCACAAAAATGGAAGCTAATTCATTCCTAGGTTCTATCATAGAGGATACGTGGGTGTCAATGATCAAAATCGCCCACCAACCTACAAAGATCAAACTCACCATTTCATCTCAGAAATCAATTTCATCGAAGAGTTAAACAAATGACATTAACAATTTGTTAGACAATATTATTATAAAACATGACTGCAGCTTTACTGGGAATGCTAAGGTGAACGTAGGGTAAAACTAGGAGAGCTGGAATTAGAAATAGGAAATAGTCATGAATTAGTGGGGTTAACACTAATCGAAAGTTGAGAGAAAAAGGAATAAGCGATTTGGCCATATACAACTATGAATACTATACCCGATTCTAAATGAAAAACATAAGGTGTTCATTGAAATAGTAGGGAGGAGAAGAACTAAATTGACATAGGATGTTGTAGTGGGGAGGAAAATTATGAAACTTGGGGCAAAATTGAGGAGAAGGATGTATTAGCACGTCCCAATTCAAAGTAACAAATAAACAAGGGTAGGATATTTTAATTTGTTAGGAAACTTTACTCATTGCTTTTGTTTGTTTAAGTGCGATATGAGCATCTAATTCAGGGGTGGGTCTACACCTATGGTAGAGTGGTCAATTGAACACCCCAGAAACATTTTCTTTTTTTTTAGAATGCATGCAATTTTTTAGATTTTTTTTAGTTTAGCTCTCCTTGAAAACCCAACCAAAAGTATTTGAACACCCTACCCATAAAAATTTGAACACCAAACCCAAACCCAAAAAATCAACCCACATGTCCCACAATCAATCCAATGTAAACATCCCAATTAAACCCTATAAACGACTCCATAGCTTCCCATAGATGGTCAATTGAACACCATAAAGTCGTTTACTTTTTATATCACATGTAGTAATTTTATCACGGGTTTTGTTTGAACTCTTAGTATTATACTATGAACACCCATCAGTCCAAATAATTCATAATTGAACACCTAATACATTAGCTCAAAACAAAGTACATTCTTAATGACATAACTTTTTTTTTTAAAAAAAAAAAAGAACGAAAAAAGTATATGTTGGTATCGATATCATGCTTTGACTTTTCTCTAACCAACAATCAACTTTATATCTCATAAAACAAGAGTATATCTCCAAAAAGATCCGTGCAAACTTATTTGCCACACAATTTCCTACAACAAATACTAATGTATTTATGCGCCATTTTGATTTTGCTTGACGCAAAATATAATATTCGCCGAGAACATGCAATTATGACATCTATTGTATTTTTGTATAATTTGGTCGCATTATTCAAAGAAATACATGAGCATTTGTGTATATATGACTAGTTAATAGAAAATAGTATAGGTAAGGTAATTCTTGAACACCCTATTAAAAATTCTTAGGGCCGCCAGCCCGCGCGCTAATCTGATTGAAATATATATCCAATATGACAAATAATTGGTGCTTGTTCAGAATTTTTGCCACCAGATTAAACATTTTTCGGATATATAATCCAACACCATCACTAATCCTCTGATGAGTTAAGGACATTTTTCACTATGATCCCTCCAAACAAATAAACCCCATTATGCAAATACATGTATATAACCTATTACTAACATGAATTAATGGACAAAAAACTGAGGAAGTAAAGATAGGGGACCATTTTAAGCTCTTCGTAAGAGTCAAGGGCGGCCATCCTCTGCTGTTGATGCTTTCCCAACAAGTGATTGCTAGTCTTGGTACTAGCACTGGTACTACTACTTTTGCCGGGTTTTGATAAATCCAAGAACATCCCAAGGATGAAACCAATGACTAGACCTGGTATGAAGTTCTCTGGCTTGAAACTCACCGCAAACCATTCTCTTTCCTGCTTCTGCTGCTGCTGTTTTTGCAAAGCAACCCAATTGATAGAACAGAAAAATACGAAAGAAAATATATAATTAGAAAACGAAATAGATAAGGGGGTTCATACCTTCTTCGAAGAGTGAGAAGGGTTTCCAAACGAACCCATTTGGGAGTCAGGGACATAGAGCGATACGCTGTTGAGAGAGAATTGGATGAGGTTTTTTTTTTTTTTCCTTGGGGTTAAATTTCAGTGACCTCCACTGATGTTTCTAACAAATACAGATGCCTGCCCTCATGTTTTAAAATTTTCACTAACCTCCCCTCTGCTTAACTTGTTGGTTGCACTTTACCCCCAACCGTTAGTCAACCGTCACTAAAGGTGAGGGAAATTGGTCAGTCAACCAAAAGTGGAGATTCATTCCCCATTTTGCCCTCATCTCATGTCTTAAGCCATTTATACCTTATTTTTCATTCCTAAAAATCGCAATAAATATTTAAATAAATACCTAACTTATTTAAACATAATTTATAACCCAAAAAACAATATCTTCACCAAAAATTAACAACAGAGAATATATGTTTAACATTTTGGGTTAACCAAGGTACTCTCTCTATCCCAATTTAAATATCCTCTATGAAAAATCAAGCTTTTCAAGAAGTTCAAATTTTTGCTCTAAATTTCCAAAAGTAACCTAAAAAATTGTGAAGTCAATTAAATGTATTTAAATTGTTTATATCCTTTAATATGGATCTCAAAAAATACGTCATATGGATCTTGTTTGACATATTTCAATTAATTCTATTACAAAAAAATTTTAAAATCATGAAAAATGTTATACGTTGAAAGATATTGTCAGTTTAAGAATGATATGAATATCAAAAACTATCAAATCAATGAGTAGGGGTGAAAATCGGTCGATTCAGTTAGATTTTTGGGGTGTTCTGAACCGAACCGATTAGTTCAGGGTGATTTGCGGGGAACCAATCCGACCAAAAAAACAATGGACCAATTAGTTCGGGGTGATTCAGTTTTTTTTTTTTAGTTTTTTCGGTCCGGCGTTAAAATTGAGATGAACGGTTGTGATTTTTTATTTTTTGCAACATAAATGTCAAGAAGCTGAGATAGGGATGGTTTTCAATTCAAAGATGGGTGGTTTCGGGGTAATTCAGTCCAAATCAGCATGATTTTTGGGTATTTCAGTTTGGTTTGGTCTGACAACAATTCTGGGAAACCGAAACCGAGCCAAGATGGATTTCAATTTTTTTGGTTCGGTTTTTTTGGTTTTTTTCCAGGCTGGACCGACTGAACACCAAAACATGTATGAAACAATTTAAATACATTTAATTGACTTCACAAGTCGATTCGGGTCACGTCGGTTTTTTTTCACCCCTATCAATGAGTATTGATATGTTTTGATGGTTATTGATAAAAGTGGACACTTATTTTAGGGCATTCCAAAATAGAAAGGTGGACATTTAAAATGGGACAGAGGGAGTATTTTTTTTAAGTCTTTTTTTGAAGTTTTTTAAATTTTGGCAAAAATAATTGTTATTTTTTTTCTAGAAAAATATGGACCAATTTGAAAACAACAATTAAAAAATCAATAAAATAAACAAGATAATCCAGCTTTTTTATTTATTAATTTTGGCCTTTTTCTAACGTCTGTAAAATTTGATCCATAATTTTTACTTTCTCAATTTCCCTCGTTGAGAAAACCTAAAAATTAAAAATTATTTGCTAAAAGTTTTAAAAATTCACCAACAAAAACACGAAGCCAAGAAAAGTAATCAATTTTTTAAATTTTTTAGGGTCTACACTCTTACATAGGTAAATGGGTGATTCTGAGATATATATGGTGTTGGTTCTTATATTTCAATTACAGATTTGCTTTGTCAGACTTAGACTACACATAAACATGTATGAATCTTTTGCATTAAATTTCAAAACTTTAATAAAAACTAGGAATCTAAAAACCAGTATTTAAATCTCCGAAATTGGCAAAAGATTTAAAAATTTGAAGTTAGTTTTCACAAAAATGTTGAGGATACATAGATAAATTTTAAATACAAGAGTGATGTAGTCTCATATAAATAGGATGTTTTATAAAATTCAAGTATATTAATCAAGCAAAAACATAATATTTGAAACAAAAAGTGCAAACACCAAAATTTCGGCATTGCTTAATCACTGTCCGATTAGTTGAGATAAAAAAATAATCTCAATTAATTAAAAGTTAAGCCTTGGTCAACATTTTCAAGTGAATATTGGGTCCTTCAAATTTATGGGCTTAGTTTATTTGATATTTGTGGAAGACCAAAAATGCATTGGGCTAAATTGATTTGCCAAATGAGTCAAGGAATTGGGTTGGCCCGAATGTGTAGGCCCATTCAAGATAACCCAATAAAAATTTTAAAATATATATATATATATATATATATATATATATATATATTATTTATCTTTTCGGATTAATGTAATTTCTTCCAAGTAATAAAAGAAGTCAAATCTTCTTTTAGGAAATGAGACCAAATCAACTTTTTAATTGAAATTCAATTATCTTGCGTAAAGTTAAATTATCCTAATTGATAATCAAATCATCTTGATTGATTATCAATTATTTTGATTTATAATTCAATCAAATTAATTACAAATCATACCAAATTTAAACCCATTTTCCTGAGCATGTAAATAGAGGCTCATATGAAGAAAAAAAAAGAAACTTTTCACTCTTTGATAGGCATTCAACCAGAGCTCTCAAGCAATTCCTCAACGACTTGCGAAGAATCATTAAGCACGAAAAACAACATTCTGATTTCTTCATAGGTTCATCACCTGGCAACTTAAATCCTTAAACAAATCAAACAAATCATTCAACAAATCAAAGCTATCTTTAAACTTTGTTCTTCAGTTCATTCAACTTGATGACTTAAAGAAAAATTTCATTTTATGTGATTCAACAACAAGCATTCAAGCCGTTGAAACACACCGGAGATCGAATCAGAGGAATATCTTTTGTTTTTTTATTGTAAAAGAGCATTAATTGGAGATTGTACTCACATTAAATTCAAATCAATAAAAAAATTATTTTGTGCATCTTTTTATTGTTCTTTATTTCAGGACTCTAATTTGTGTGTTATAAAAAAGTAATGAATTTCTCATTAGTAACAAGTACTTTAAAATCTTACCGGAATTTTATTTTCACGATTTCAATATTAGTAGTAATTTAAATATAAGAATTCAAAAAATAGGCAAAACAGTGAAAAATTTTAAGTTAGTTTTTACAAGAAATTAGTGATAAAATGAAGTAAACTTTATTTTTTTGGACAACTAAATTAAATTGTAGACTAAATAACTAGTGTATTAACTCCAATAACAAAATTAAATTACAAATTAAATTAAATATAAAAGAGAGAGGAAAGAGAGACCTAGGGGAGGTATCCGTAATTCTTAGAAACTTAGGGGAGGTATCCGTAATTGTTAGAAACCTTAAAGGGAGGTCAATGAAAGGGTAAAAACGTACTTTCACATATTCCGTTAACAGAAGTTAACCAACAACACTGATAGGAGAGGCCAATGCAATTTCAGAAACCCAAGGGAGGTCTTTGTTGTTGTTAGAAACCTGAGGGGAGGTAAGTGAAATTTATCTTCTTTTTATTTTTATTTTTTGGGTAAATGGTTGAGGGTTGATCAGTCGGATGATGCAGAGGGAGGAGATATACGACGTCGCT
This sequence comes from Vaccinium macrocarpon, assembly GCA_022606695.1. Taxonomy (NCBI): domain Eukaryota; kingdom Viridiplantae; phylum Streptophyta; class Magnoliopsida; order Ericales; family Ericaceae; genus Vaccinium; species Vaccinium macrocarpon. The sequence continues at coordinate 26,936,556 of CM040177.1, forward strand.
TAACAGATTATTGGATGGCTCACTGTCAGTGGGTCGGTTTCAGAAAAGGTGAATGTTTTTGTTACTCCTATGAACACTTTTCAGTTTTCATGGCCCGGCCCATATGCCCCATATAGAAATTAAGGGTGAGTTTTCCGAGAAATATTTGATTTTAGTAAAATCTTCCTCTTTTAATAAAATCAACCGAAAATTTTAGCAAATGTTGATTTTATTATATTTTATCATTTAATTTTTTTATTTTAGCAAAAATCTTCCTCATTTGATAGAATCAATCGATAATTTTAGCCAATATTAATTTTATCATTTAGAAAACTCACCCAACACAAAATGAAGAAAAAATCGAGATTTACAGCATAATTAAATAATAAAAAAACCCGAAAGCAAGACACATACTATAATAAACAAAGTTCAAGATTTAGGGGGTTTGGCCCTCTTTCCTATTGGAGTTAGTCACGAAGATTTAACATTTTCAATTGTTCCTATTTTGCTTTAACTTGGCTTATTTTGTGGGTGTTCTTTTTCTTTCTTTTTTTCCCAAGTTATACATTTATAATTTTGATATAATTCAATTTTTCCTTACTAGAAGGATCGAAAAGTATAAAATATTTACTAAAGACTTATGAGTTATCTCAAATGAGGTTTTCACGCAAGTAATAAAATAAGCTTTTAAATATTTAGGGACTCAAGCATTGAAATTTACGCTATCTTTTTGGAATCAGCAACAGCTATACAATCACATCTCTAAATAAAAGTTCGCTGTCAATTAAATAAAAATATCATTTTTCGAAGTTATATACTCCCTCCGTCTCAATTTGTTTGTCCCTTTTGAGAAAGCGGATTTTTAAGGGGTGTGAAAATTTTGTATTGACTTTTCTATTTTGCCCTTAAATTCAGTCAATATTACTGTGACCAAGTTTGTGAGGCTAATTTATTATATGAAAGTCAAAACATATTCAATATGGATCTTGTTTGATAGATATCAATTAGTTTTATTATACAAAATTTTTAAAATCATAAAAATCGTTATAAAATAAAAGATAATAGACTAACCAATTAAGATGAGAAAAGTGTTTTTTAGGGGTAAAATTGGAAAGTGACTCTATTTTGATGGATATTTTTAGAAATGAGATAAATATTTTGAGATATCCCAAAATGAAAAGAAGAACCAAGAAATTGGGACGGATGGAGTATTTATTTAGATCAAGCTAGTAGTTTGTTTGTTTCATTAATTCATATAATTTCCTTGTTGGGTATGGTGTTACCATCATTATGCTAATCCACTTTGTAGGGGATCACCTGTCCCCCTCTTCTTGTCCCCATCTCCTGCTCCCTTAATATCACGTCGCCATGTGTCGCCAACAAATCTCAACCATTCGTCCAATTCTCTCTCTCTCTCTCTCTCTCTCTCTCACACACACGTCTCTGAGTTCCCAATTACCCAGATTCCAAATTTACTCCGTTGGCCATTGGACCCATAATCGCCCAAATTCCAGCATAATTTCATGATATAAACACACTCGAGGTAAAGTAAATGGACTAATATGCAGAAATTCAACACCCAAAACTATCAAATTAAAGTTTTACTTCAGTGATATGAATCAATGCACAATACATAAACACAATTTGATTCATGAGAAAAACTTGGCGGCATGCAAAAAGGAAGATGGGTGTAGCAGCCGGGTTCACGAGGGTCAGCAGAGGACCCTCCCCACAATTGCAAAGGGCTAAAAGGGTCACTGTCTTATAATCAACGAAACTGAATGTAGTTTGATCCGCCTCAACGGTGCCGAGCGGATGGCATCCTCGGCGAGGAGCACGTGTGTGTGGTTCTGGACGAATATGGATTGTAACGATCTTTGCCGAGCGAGAAGTGCCCAGGGTGTGGCATTCTCCGCTTGGCTCTCGGAACACCCCTCGGGACCTCCTCGCCGACCGCCAGGCCGTAGCTGCTCGGGGCTAGGCCACCGCATGCCGAAATACCGACCATGCATAATGTAGGGGCTCCCGAAATTCACTGGCTCGGGGAAGCTGCACTGTGCACGCTACACGCTCTCAATCCGGAAAGTATTAAATGCTGCTAGCCTCCCATTTGTAACCGCCACCGCAGCTGCACCAAAATGGGTGATGGGGAATGTCTCGGTGGCGATTGGACTACTGGTGCCCACGCAAGGCCATCGCCATCCCAGCCATGGCTGCCCGTGCGTGGACAACAAAACACCTCACCGCCATTCCTCAACGCTAACGCATGCGCTACAAGTGGGACGACGCCTCTTTGCCTATATAAATACTCATCACTCACAATAACTACCACTAAAGGGACATCTCTCTCCTCATTTACTACCCTCTTAACTCCTCACTTTCATTAAGTCTTTTAGAACATTCTTTCTTTTCGGCGACTGACTTAATCGTCGGAGTGCCTCCCCGGACAACCACCGTCCGGGCTAGGCACTAACTCGTTTATTCACGTGTGCAGGCCATCCCCACCGGCGGAAGGAAAAGGCTCACGAGGACACCTCTCAGTCCACTTTAACCCCCAGACGGTTCAGAGAGCTCACTTTGGCAAAGACACCCCCACAATGGGGATTTAGGAGAAATGGGTTCTTGGACTAACATTGAAAAGGCACACAGAATGGAGGAGGGCTTGAATTTTTTGAGGTGAAGATTGAAAAGTTGAGGGACGCCTGGTACTCGTCGGGAACAGAGATGGAAGAGAGCGAGAGAGAGGAGGAGGAGGGTAAAGCATTGCAAGGTAACAGAGGGTTGAGATTTGTTGGTGACACGTGGCGACTTAGGGTTGGTTTGGGTGAATTGGAAAAAATGGTTTTTTAGTTTTTTTAGTTTTGTCTTTATTCAAAAAAATTTGCATTTGTTAGTTTTCGATCGATTTCTTGTGGTTTCTTGGCTTGTCTCAGCGAGAGGAATCCAAAAAGTATAAAATTATTAGCCAAACTCAAAATTTTGTGAATAAAGACAAAAAATAATCCAAATAATTTTACACTTTTTGGATTCCTTTTGTCGAAACAAGCCAAAAAACCACAAAAATTTGACCGAAAATCAACAAATGCAAAAAAAAATTGAATAAGGACAAAATCAAAAAACCAAAAAATTAGTTTTTTCATTTCACCCAAACCAACCCTTAATATTAAGGGGGCGGGAGATGGGGACAGGTGAAGGGGACAGGTGATCTCAAGCCAATCCACTTTTAGTTCCGCAGTAACTTCCAAGTTGACCTAATTTCTAATTAGAGAAACAAAAGGGGATTTGTGTAGAAACTTTATATCTATCTGAAAACCAATTGATAATGAGTTGGGAGGTCTCACATATATTAAATGATTGCTCATTTTACTCCTAGGTAATGTGAAATAATATTTCTTAACATACCCCTTAACGTGCAGCCGCATTTGAGAACTGTCACGAGTAGCCACTTTTTGGATCTTATTATCGTCCAGCCTTTCTTCTTGTCTGTCGTGGGTGTGAGATTGTATTTTTTTTAAATGTGGAGTGGAATAGGCCCCGCTCTGATACTATGTGAAAACTTTATATTAATCTCAAAACTAATTGGAAATGAGTGGAGAGGTTCCAGCATATATTAATGATCACTCATTCTACTCCTAGACAATGTAAGACAATATTTCTTAACAATTTGTACAAAAAAACAAAAGAAAAAAGATGGAGTAGAACATTATTATCTAGTCGACAATATTGGACGTGGGTCATTGTCACTATTCCTATTAGCATGCAAATTAGGCGACCACACAGTACTTAACAGCATTTTATTTCCTCACGGAAACACTAGACATGAGCTCGAATAACCTTTTTGCCAATTCATGATTACAATTGAAACTCAAATGTGAAATCTTCACGCCACCTGAAATGACAATAACTAATTACGTCACTTGAAAATTAGGGATTAGTCTTCATATGCGTTTCGTTCAAAACTTTTTAGGCTCTATCAATTTCTATACGGGATTTTTTTTACTATTTGCTCAACTTTAATTAGGCCTTCCATTAGTGTTGCATTTAAAATTCTTACGATCCAAATTATATGTGTGTGATGTATTATGAAACAATTAGTATATGATATCTATGTATCTTCTTCTATTTTATGGTAAAAGAGGAACATATATTAATTACGATAACATTTTTCTGTGATATAAAATTCCTTGATTATTACAATACATCTGAAGGAAATTTTAGGAGCTACGTAGTGGGCTAGTGCCGAGTATGAAATACTTGGAGAGCAAGCACTTCATCACCTATGAATACCAAAGAAAAATTCCATAAGTTATAAATGGACATAAATTTGGAATGACCACGAAACACCGTGCGAAGTTCATTTTGGATAATTATTGGTTCATTTCATGTAAAGGGACTGGATCGTCTTGTCCACTTTTGGGCCCACAGTAAGCCTGCTTTGATGATTGAAATCGTTCATTTTTTAGATATTGTTAAGACTGCTAACAATGTCAAAAATCACATTATCAATGTCGTTTGACATAAAAAAATTCAGAGCACGTTTATATTGACATAAATTGGATAGATGTGTTGTGATCCCCTGTTGTAATCCTTCTTTTTTTTTTTTTTTTTTCCCTCAATCTATATTAATTACACAATGGTTTTTTCAAAATGTCCTATGTGACATTTCCATATTTCTAATATCTCTCATTTCTCTTCTAATAATATTTATAATAAGGCCCAAATCTTATCTTACGAGTCAAGTTCTGTTTCCGTAACTAAGAAAACTTACCTTTCTAAATTAACTTTTGGTTAATCACAAAAAAAGAAAAGAAAAGAAAAAAAAAGAAAAGAAAAAAGCAGTTCAACAAAAAATACCACGTAAAAGAAAACTAATTTGTAAAAAGAACAATCTTTTCATTTGGGAATTTCAAATTTCAAAAATCCTCTTTCTCTCTCTATAATATTCAACCCATCATAGGAATATTTCAATTTCAGAATATTCTCTCTCTATCTCAATTATCAAAAAGAAGAATAAGAAGAAGAAGAAGAAGAAGAAGAAGAAATGGGATTAAAAAAACCATATGGAAAAAACTCATTTCGGAAAAGAAACACCATACTTTAATTCATATGCGAATTTCAAATTTCAAAATTTTTCTCTCTCTTTGTCATCCAACCATCACAGGAAAATTTAATTATTGAATTCTCTCTCTCTCTCTCTCTCTTGATTTTGGTTGTGAAATGGATATTATATATTTGGTAAATCAAAACAAAAAAATAAGAAAAATCTCTTAGCGATGTTTCAAAATTACATAATTTTTGTCGTGCATGAAGCATTGGGTTTTATTAAATGTTACTAATTTGGTTTTCTTTTTTTCTTTTTAGTTTCACTTATTGAACTTGCACAATCATGACAAGGGTAGTGACATAGCATTAGCCAGAATACTCAATAACGAGAGCAATGCAGGTAATGGTATTATCGGTAGTCCTATTGGTATAGAGGATTTTGTACAGAAAATGTACAAATCGGTCTCGGGGACCTACTTTTGGGTCCCACACGAGTGATCCGAACGTTAATTGTTCTTAAAACATTTTTCCGAGTGGGCCCATAAAAAATCAGCTCAATCGAACGGTTAGAAGTGTTTGAACCAAAATCATACCATTTGATTTCGGATCACACTCGTGTCAGACCCAAAAGTGGCTCTCCGAGACTGATTTGTACATTTTCTGTGCAAAATCCGTTATACCAGTAGCAAGATCCGGAGTATTATATGGTTGGTTAAAGTTGTCAAAATTCATCAAGTGCCTTTAGTCACAGGCAAAGCGCTAGTATATATATAAGATCTGAAATTATATAGCAAACAATATTTCATTAATGTGATTTTTGACCCAATTAATGGTCTCAAGAAGATCTAAAAAATAGTGATTTCAATCATTGAAGTATGGATCCAAGAGTGTTGTGAAACATCTTTGTAGTGCGGCATTCGAGTCTTTAAGTCTTTATTTCATCTCGATTTTTTAGAAATCTATACTATCTATTATCATGATAAAATCTAAATCGGCAATTGACGAGATTAACAATTCAAATCCCGCACTAGGCCATAATCAGAGCCGGCTCTGGGTTAAAGCCCGTAAAGCAACCGCTTTAAGCCTCCAAATTTTGTCTATTTTTTGGGGCCCCTAATAATATAGGTCCATATAGTTACTAGGTATCAATAAAAAAAATTATGTTCAATTTGTCTAAAAAATTTGAGGGCCTAATTTAAAATAAGGCTCAAGTGAAAGGACCCAAATGTAATCTTGAAAATATTTTGGAAAGAAATGAGCTTTCTGATATTGAGGAAAAGGATTATGTTCGGAATTGAAAGTCTTGAGAGAAATTTTACCAAAAGAGCTAAGAAAGCCCATTGATGTGCTTAATTACTTGAAGATAATGGATAGTGTTTTTTTTTTTTTTTTTTTCTTCACGAATGTGTGGATTAGCGTCTGCAATCTTGTTGACTATTCCGATTTGATTCATACGGTGAAATAGGTTTTTTGAAGTTAAAGTTGATCAAAACCTATCTTAGGTCGACGGTGTCACAAGAAAGACCGAACGGATTGGCTATGTTGTTTATTGAAAAGGCTATGGTGGAAAAACTTAATTATGGAAGGTTTATTAGTACTTTTGCGGCTAAAAACGCGAGAAGGGTAATCTTTAAATGACAATTTTTAATGTATTGATTATGGGTACCTATGGTCTCAAATTATTGCATTGCCTTCCATATGAATGTTTTTTCTTTCTCAAAATATCATTATTTATCAAAAAAAAGATTGAAATTCTTTTTTTATCCTTTAAAAAAATTGACTTTTGCGCCGAAATTGAATAGGCCGTAAGTAATAACCCCGTTTCCGCAAAGTAGACCCGGGGTGGACCTCCTTTCAAAAAAAAAAAAAAGAAGACCCGGGGGTGGACCTAAAAGTTGGCTACTGCGCGATCTTGTCCATTTAAACGGATTGATGGGGAAATGGGAGGCTGAGGCTCTGTATCTTTTTGAATTTATAGTACTCCTATTTCATTTTTTAATGCGTAGAAAGGTGCAGTAGAGATAAGAATTACATTTGGATCATTGGTATAAGTACCATATAATACTAGTAGTAAAATAAATGGATTTGGGGTTGCAAATGAGCAGTACTGTGAGTCATCTGAGTCGTCTAATGTTCGGATAGACAGTCTAGATTTTATCTTTCACGCATAATAATGAACAATTCAGATACAAAGATGGAAGGTGAAATCTAAGCTATCCATCCGACCAACAGATGGCTCGGATGGTACACAACATCTGCCGTGTAGGTAGCACCTCCATGTTCTAAGGGCTACTTTGGCTTAAAAGCTAAAAACTAGATTATTGGATTATTTGTTTTGTCTTTATTCAAACTTTTTTTGCATTTGTTAGTTTTGTGTTAAGATTTTGTGGTTTCTGAATTTCTCTCGTCGAAACGAATCCAAAGAGTATAAAATTGTGGTCAAAAGTAATAGTTTTTTGAATAAAGCCAAAATAGGTGTATTATTGGCCAATAATCCATTTATTTTGGCTTTATTCAAAAAAAATATTTGGTTTGACCATAAATTTATACTTGTTAGATTCGTTTCGCCGAGAGAAATTTAGAAATCACAAAATCTTAACGCAAAACTAACAAATATAAAAAAATTTGAATAAAAATAAAATAAATAATTCAATAATCCAATTTTAACTTTTAAGCCATGGTAGCCCTCAATAAAGTAGTAGAAATAAAAGAAGACAAGTTTAGTGTACTAATCAAGTTTATTGCAAGCTACTATCTAAATTCTAATCCCAAGACCCGCCCGGCGATCTACCCCCACCTCTCTCTCTCTCTCTCTCTCTCTCTCTCTCTCACACACACACACACTGTCACACACACACAAGCACACACGTTACCGGGGAAAATGGATACTGCCGGAACATCTTCGAATTTGTCACATAAAGTCGTGTCAATTGCCGCCGGAGAATCTCACACCTTCGCCCTCACCGGTAACTTCCCATTTTCCGTGTAAGCTGGCCGGATAAACTGAGTATATATGTCTCTGTATTGACTCTGAAAAATATATAGGGGACGGGAATGTGTACGCATGGGGAAGAGGGACGTTCGGCCGACTCGGCACCGGTTTGGAAAAGGACGAGCTATTTCCAGTCCGGATCGACTTCGATTCCGCCAATTACAGATCCGCCAAAGGAAAGAGGGTCAAGTTCGTCGAAATTGCTGTCGGTTCTTATCATAGTCTTGCCCTAGCAGGTCTGCTTATTCACTCCCTGTAAATACTTCAGTTCTCTAATTGCTGTTCATGTTTTATAGGCAGTTTTCAATTCTTGATTGTTATTTTCAGTTATATGTAATCGAAAAATGTCAAGTGAGAATGCATGTGGGCATCTGTGTCTTCGAAACTCGATATGAACTACTCTCTCCGTCCCGTCCCAAATTGCTTGTCCTACACTAAAAGTCATGCAATTGTCAGGTTAAAAAATAAAATACTTCCGTGCATATTTCTTTGAATTCCTTTGCACCATATTGAAGAACTCACGAAGCATTTAAGTTTGTGTAAAGAAATTCAAAAAAATTATGCACAGAAGTATTTTAATATTTTTTCCAAAAAATTTCACGGCTTTTCGGGGTGAACAAGCAATTTGAGACAGAGGGAGCAGGTGCTTGATTGAGTCTTTGGATGCCCTTCAAATTCTAATGCTCAAGGTGCTCAGAAATTGTGGAAGTGTGGGCATGTTTAGACATAGAATTCCCATTAACTGAATCGGATAATTTTTGCTTGAAGGGGTAACTCTCTGAATTTAAGTGTGTAATTCTTGCTTATGAGTAGTGCTTCGGAACATGACAATTACCAAAATGATGAGAAAGTATAGAAAGAGATGAAGAAGATGACAAACTAATTGGCTTTTTAAGTTTCTGTTGATTGTGTTTCTTGGATTTTTTATTGTCCAAGGGATGCTGTGTTTCACATAATTAAAAAATAGGAACAAACTTCACTAATAAATCTCTATATCTTGATCTCTTCCCTAATGAGATGTTTGTGAAGATGAGATAAAACAACTAATTATAAACTCCCAAGGCCAGAGACTAGAGTATCATAGCATATTGTTCTTGATTGTGGAGCAACCTCTATTCATAGTACTTAAGTTAATTGCAGACAGTTATGGGCAAAAATCTGACCTTGTTAACCAAATTTTCATATTAAATGCATTTATGATGAGATATTTCACTTTTTCTTTATGAGAAGTCTTGTAGCCTAGCATGCTTGTATCCTGTAAGACTTGATGTCTAAATTAACATAATCGACCTTGTAGCATCTGTTCATTTCATGGATGAGTAACAGTTTGAGTTGTCAAAAAAATGGATTGAGGCACAGTGGCAAACTATGTCTTTTGAAGTCAAATGACTGGGCATAATGGCAGAACTACTAGATAGCAGAAGATAGAGTTAAGTTCAAGTTTGTTATAACTTGTGTTGTATTATTGTCAGTGTTACATAAACAATGAACATACCAATGACAACAAATTGGGATCTGCCTTATCTTCATTCCACTGTTTGATTGCAGATGACGGATCAATCTGGAGTTGGGGTTACAATACCTGTATCCTATATGACATAATTTACCCATTTGTTGAATAGACGTATAATTCATTTGTTTGGAAACTGCATATTGTCACACCGACTTGTCCTATCTTGCTATTCAAAATTTGTTCATCCTTGACGGTCACATGGATGGCCAACTTGGTCTCAACGGAGAGCATTCTCTGGTTCCCTGCGTGTTAGATCAATTCCTTGAATTGGGTTCTGATTATTTTGATGATGAATCAGAAGCAAACAGCAGAACACCATTGAAGGTATGGATATTGTCATATTTTCTAAACCTTCTTATATAAGAATAGAAGTTGGCATGCCATTTTTTACCATTTCGAACGAAATTGCCCTTTGGCTTGTGCAGTCTTGGGCTTTGCATGAGAGGTTAATTTGGTCTTCCTTCCTGAAAACCCAGGAAAAGCTGGGCTCTTTTTCTTCCATGGTACATCCCCAAATCCAGGAAGATTTGTGCCAGCTTCTTGTTCATTTTTTTTTCTGAAGATTTTCCAACTTGTTTTTGTGGGAGTAACTCATTCGGCGGGGCCTCACAGTACAGTACTTATACGGTCATATTGGATACAATACTTACTTTACTGTTGTGGTGTCATTGTATTAGTACTATTGGCTTTTGTTGTACTTTTTCTCCATAGGTTCACAAATAACAGAGAGAATTGGGATTCTTTAGGAACAAATGTTGCTTTCACGAGAAGATGTGCGCGCAAGGAATAGAGTCATAGGGCCACAAGGCTTGCGTCTGGGCATACCCAATTAAATACCGTTTGATACCAAAACACAAAACAATATAAAAAAAAAAAAAGAAGTCAAATTCCTTCCTGAAAACCCGGAAAAAGGTTGAGCTTTCTTTCCTTTCAGATGGTACCTCCCCAAATTTAGGGAAAAAAGATTTGCACAGCTGGACCCGCCCAGTGCTCCCACTGTTGCCACGGCTGTGCACAGTTGTGGTTTTGGCTTTTTTCTTTTTGTGTGAAGGGTCCAGATTGGATTCTTACTTTGATCTACGACTTGGATTACTTTCTTTCTTAAATTGTTTTTTTTTTTATTATCGAAGGACTATTATATTCTTTGTTAGGAGCAACTATTTCAAGTACAAGCATGACTCTATTTTTCGCTCAATAATCAAAAACACATTCCCTAATTTGCTCATTGTTTTAGACTTTCTTGGTGCCCAAGTATCTGATGCATATAAAAGAGCATTGTCCCAACCCGGACGATTCAAAACTCTCTCTCTCTCTCTCTCTCTCATATTCATTGTCCCAAAACCCACCCTCTCACCAACAACCAGAAAAGACAGTACCCACCCCATATTGTGCGTTCCACGGCGACAGAACAACCATCACCGGTTGAGTTCGTCACATACATCCATCGCAATCGAATTCTGTTTCAAACTCAACAACAAACCATGGTTGCCAGGAAAGAAAACGGTAATTAAATATCTCTCAGTTGATTATGATTTGAATTTCTCATTTCGTTTGGTTCTTTAAAAAATGCATGTGAATTGTGAAGTAGATACATTTTAAGGTTTTATACCCTGAAATTGGCTATCATCTGTTTGAATAGAGACCTTTGAGTTTATTCTTTATTATTAGAAGAAAATTGCTTTACGCTTATACTTTTTTAAGTTCATTCTAATGCCTATTCTTTCTCATTAGATCTTGGTCTTGATATTAATCATTTTCCTGTTTGTCCTTGACATTGTATTTGTCTTTCTTCCTCATTTGAAGCCACAAACCAAATAAAACGTTAAAGTTAGTGACCTGTTTATGGTTTTTATTGTACACAAGCATAATAAGGCATTAAGTATACTGTATAGAGGTTAGGCTCCATTAATGAAACTACGGTTTCAATGGTACTTTGATAAGTGACCTAGAGACCGATATTGGGATTTAGACATTTAGTACTTTGCATGATCCTAAAATTTGTTGGCTATTTTTAGAATTAGATTTAGAGGATTATAATGATTGAAAGATGTTTTTTTTATTTAGTCTTACCAAAGAAAAGTTCAAGTTGTACTTTACTGTCATGCTATTTAACTTATTTTACATGGGCTTTTTCTTTTGTCAAATGCATGTGTTTGTGTGCCATTAATATGGGTGATGATGTTATTCGACTTATATCATTAAATGTTACATTTATCTGGGTAACCCATCCTACTAATTTAAGTCTTCAAATATAAATTGAGATTTTTAGATTTGTTTTTGTTTTCAATTTGATTTAGATTGTTGAAAATGTTGTTTTTAACTCCATGAGGAAAGTTACTATCACATTGTTTCATCAATAAATTTAATCAAAAGATTTTGCTCTGTGAGCATAGAATAAATTAGGCCATACAAACGTTTAAAGACCATGCATTGAGGTTTTTTTTTTTCGATGAAGAGAAACTAACTTAGCTCTCTATTTCTTGGACCCAACATTATTCTTCAATTGCAGAAAACGTGTGGAAAACTTTTTCTGTTTTAAAGCTTCAACCATTGGTCCATTGGGACAAAATGCCCTTTCACCTTGCATGTTAACACTTAATGGTCCCTTAAGTGTTGCAAACGTGAAAATCAGGATATTCTCTTCTTTGGCGATACTTTTCTTGTCTTAGTTGTAGGAAAAAAATGTACTTACCAAAAAAAAAAAATAGGACAAACTTAATTGTCATTGGCTAGCTCAAAGTTAGGTTCGAGAATGCCAATCATTGCATCAATTAAGTTGGGTCTTGGCTTTGTGCCGGTCTTCTTTTGTGACTGTAACAATGGTTTTCTGGTTCTAAGACAATTGGTTGGGGCTGCTCATGCTCTAGCCAAGACTTGTATTAATTAATTAAGTGGAATGAATATGTTATGCTTCTGTTGCCAAACAAAAAAAAAAGTTTAGAAGGGAATTCTACATCACAAGGGATCAATTTTCCTATAATATCACAATATAAAAAATTGTGGAAATTATATTAAAAAAAAATTATTGACTTTTCAAGGAATAAAATACTTGTTGAACTTGCATTTATCAATGTTTATACCAATTTCCAAATTATAATCAATGGGCACACAGTGTCGTGCAATGCACGAGGACTAAAACTAGTCTGTTATAAAAAGGAAGCTGTTAGGCAGCTTTTGAATTCATGTATTAAATATGAACGGATTTTCGCATCATCTATTCAAGAAGTTAACCTCTAATTAGATTCTGAAATTTAGGCCCATGATTCAAGAGTGGATTTGAGACTTGAGATATTTAGATTAATTCTAGTTACTTTGACCAGATATATTTGAAATCCTCCTGCAAATGATCCTACTTGCAGATTAATTTCAACAAAAAATATCTTTACTATCTCTATTGAATGCCTTTCTTTTAGATTTATGAATCAATGTTTAGTAACTAATACTAAGTTAACTATCTTACAGTCTTTCAAATTCAAACTTTGAATCCACTCATCCGAACAGAATTTTATGGTGCATTACAATTTCTTTACCTCAGGTTTCTTCCGTCAAAGCTGGAGGAATGATGTCACTGGCAATCGACAACCTTGGAGCACTCTGGATGTGGGGAAACTGCCCTCCTCAAAGCGACTCCGGCAATGATGAGTTCTCTCTTGTCAGCAGTGCCACTCCATTTCCTGTCTGGAGTTTCCATGGCCACACTGTTGTCAAGGTGGCTTGTGGAAATGAGCACGTTGTGGCCTTGGTTAGTGCCGGAGAAACATACAAAGGCAGCGATCTAGTTTGCTATTCCTGGGGAAATAATAACCATGGACAGTTAGGCCTTGGTGACACACAGAGCCGGTTTCAGCCTCAAGTGGTAGAGAAATTTAACCAGGGCTCCCCGTGGGCTGTTTATGCTGTAGCATGCGGGGCCTTCCATACGGCTTTACTCGCTGTCGATGATAGAGCGGGTGACACATTAAGAAGTGTTTGTTGGACTTTCGGACTTGGAGATAACGGGCAGCTTGGTCTTGGGACCACTAAAAGTGCTATGTTGCCCGAACAAGTAAAAGGGTTGCCCCAGAACGTGTTTCTGAATTCTGTTGATTGTGGGTTGTTTCACACTAGTGTTGTTTCAATGGCTGGAGACGTGTGGTCGTGGGGAATGGAGAAGGGACTTGGGTTGTGCCCTGATGCGAGTTTTACTGGAACTGATGCAGGGGATGCTCTTTCTCCATTGGTTATTTCGCCTCATGGGTCTAAGTTTCCTGGCCCAGTTCAGGTGGCATGTGGGGCTGCTCACACTGTTCTTGTTGCTGACGAGGGATATAAGCTTTGGTCCTGGGGTAGGGGAAGGAGTGGTGTCCTTGGTAATGGTAAGACCATTGACAGTTATGCCCCTACTACTGTACTGTGGCCACCTCCATCAGACAATTTCAAGGAAGAGAAATATGACCTTAAAGATGGGGTCAAAAAGAGCAAAAGCAAGGGCCCTGGGAGAATCACAGAGATGGAGGAAAGATTGTCTCCAGCAATGGAGGAGATGAAGCTTCTTAATTCAAAACTCTCCTTAATGGAAAAATATGCTAGCATTCTTCATGGTTCAATTTTTGGAAAGCCTTTTGATGAGCGGGACATTCCTATTTCATTGCAGAACTCTGGTACTTTTGATATGGCGAAAGAATGGGACAACATGCTGGAGTCATTGGATCGTGGGAAGCTCGTTCGGTTGGAGAGTTTTTACCGAAGCATGGTTGCAGGTGTTAAAGATAAGCTATTGAAGAGGAGAATTCAGGAAATTGTTAAAGAGTGCCTCGATTCTTCAACTAGTGGGAACTGCTAAAGACCAGTGGCATTGGACCGATGTGCTTCCAAATTCAAGTTTTCAGATGTATAGAAGTAATCAACCATTTCTTTCGATAGTCAATACCATGATCTTTACCATTTCATCTCAGGTTCATGCTTTCTTGATAGTTTATTTGCGTGGAAAGAAAATAAGGGTGTAATAACTAATAAATAAAGTTCCGGATGAGTTGTAGTATTGTCTATCTGTAAATTTGTTAGGCTACCTTGTAACAACCCAATGTCATTTTACATATCTAGAAATAGTGAAGGTTTCATTTTTCTGTTTAGCTGGATGCTATTTGATTTTACTTGTCTAATTGAGAACCCTAGTTGATACTTTATTCAGAGCCACTTGGGTCTCGAGTTCAACAGCTCAGAACCCTTGATCCCAGCCTCGCAGTAGAATTTATACAGGTACGAGCAGCAGAAAACCTGTTGAGAAGAAGAAAGGCGAGTAAAAGGCTGCTGCAGATGATGTCCATGGTTTTGGGGTGTGATATTAGGAGCCTGAAATAAAAATCTTTGGACTTCATTGAGTTTACAAGTATATTGGGATTCTAAGTTTGCTCAGTGGAGATCAGACGTGTAAACCCGAGGAGCTTCTTATTCTGTGAGTCGGCTGGATCTTGCACAATTTTCTTGTTCAGGTTCCAAAGGTAAAGGAAAAAATAAAGGAAGAAAGAGATAAGTTCTTTGTTTGGGCACTAGGCACTAATTTTGCAAAATTTGTATTTTTGGTTTTGCAGCGCTTGTGCCATTTGGTCTCTTAAATTTTTGGAACATTTTATCAATATTGTTCCACACTAGTCGATGTCGTTTTTTTTTGTCATTCTCATATATAATGAAACAAAATTAAGCGACTGGATCTCTTTCAAGAATAAAATCTAAACCGTGCAGAATACAATCCAACTGAAACATAATATTCCTATGGAGACAATTTGTGGCTAGCCAATGTGCGGTTTTGTTCTTTTAGCTATTACATCACACAAACTTCCATCATCACACAAACTTCAATCGCCTTTAAGCTGCCCAGATCTTCACATCTTGCACCAAAGTATTGATCACCCATGGCCCTTGAGCATTTGGATCAGTAAAGCACCTGATGAGTTCCAAGCAATCCAACTCGAAAATAACCTCGGGTAGATTCAAATCCATAGTGACTAGGGTTGTTCAAAAAAACCGGTGAGCCGTGAATCCGATCCGGACCGAACCGATCCCCATGTTTTGGATTTTAACCGTGGATTAATGGTCCGGACACAGATTCATAAAAATAAAAAACCATGACTCGTGGTCTGGACACGGATTTTGATTTTGAAACTGTGGATTAATCGAACAGGACTGTGAGGTTTTCATTAAATATAATTTTTTTTAAAAATAAATATATGTGTAGAGATAAATAATTTTACCACTTTTATAGCCTACACAAATTTTGTGCTTGTGGTTGTCTATTTAGATGTGTTTATTGGCATGTTTAACAAGTTTAATGTTTACATTTTACAATGTTCAAGCTCAAATTCAGAGCCTACTGCCTTTGGAATTCCAAAATTAATTTTGGGCTTTGTTTTTTGGCTATGTATTTTGATTCCATAATGTTCAAGTTTAGATTTGTTCAATTAATTTGTTGGAATGTTTAATAAGTTTTCATTATTTCTTTCCAGTGACTGCTATATCTCTGTCCTTCTACATTCTTTATATTCTTATCTACTAAATATACTACTGAAGTGTTTGTTTCAATATTGAGTTTGGATTTTCAAATGAGTTGATGAGTTTTTTATAGAATAAGTTGGAAATTTGTGGGCAAATCTGGAACCGATCGTTAACTCGCGGATTGGATTGGAACCGAACCATGAAACTTTTGGATTGGACGCGGACTTTATTTTCAAAAAACCGTGACTCATGGATTAGGATTGGATTCATGCCAATCCGGACCATGAGCACGCCTAATAGCGATTGAACAAGGTAGAGCCCAAGCTTCAATCCCAACAGTCAAAGAGATTCGAATTCTGCCAACACACCACACTTGAGCGGATCCACTACTATCTCTAGCAATGATGCCAAAGACAGCCGAGTTGCGAAAGACGTCAATACTGAATTTAATCATTGAGTGAGAGGGAGGTATCCAATGCCCTCCTAGGTCAACTCTTGAAGGTGCCTACTTCACACTCCAAGAAGCTGCATGAAGATAATCATTATTCACCACAAAAGCTTTGAATCTTGTTCGTTATCCTGTTTAGTTTTAGTTTTGATAACATCATCATTTCTCTCATTTCTCTTTCTATCTCTCTCCACTCATTACACTTGTTGACATCATCAAAACTAAACTAAACTATCTAACCAATCAGAACCAATATCCTCTGGGATAAGAATTTTAATGAATTAAAACACAATCGTTTATCGACTTCCAAATGACCGAGCACAACCGGAAAATAGCTCCCATTTCTTCCCTCCTCGCCTCTTGGCTAGAGGACAACACAAGTCTTCCATCCATCTCTATCCACTGAAATAATCTCTTTTTCCAAGACCCAAAAATCTTTTCCGCTACTAAACCACACGGCTCTAGTCCAACTGTAATATTCTGAAATTTTTAATAAAATTTAGGATTATTTAATTTTGTTTTAATTACTTTAATTTCATTATTTAATTTCTAATTGCACTTAGGGCCCTTAATTTGTAATTACTACGGTTTATACCCTAATACTTCCAAATTGCTATCAATTCGACCCTAAGGCACGTTTACATTTTAATCACGAGCATTACATTTTTATACATTTATTTCATACATAATTATACATTTTTATACACATACACAAACAATACTAGTACACATACACACATATGTGTATACATATACTTTATACATCATCCTACACTACCCAACCATCACCAATACCACACTCTACCTCCTCCCATCAGCCAAAATCAGTCAATATGACCTCCCCTTGACTGCCATACACTCCACCACCCTCCCCCATCACTTCCTAACCCACTATGGTACTTCTTTCACAAATCCTACACTCCAAACTCCACCCAAAACCTATTTTATACTCCCCCAAACCCCAAATTTTGTCCAAAAACTCTACTGCCCCTCTCCTTCACTATCTTTCTCCTCCAAACTCTCCCAAGAACTCCCAAATCAAGAAAACAAAGCCTCATTACCATCTTTCAAGTTTTAGAGTGAGAAAAGTCAAGAAAATTGAGTTTTCACTTCAAAACATCAACCACAAGCTCCAACCTCTCATCTTCCACTTCAATATCATCTAACACACTCCAAGGTGCCCACATTACACCACCAAAGCCACCTAAGGCCAGCCAAAGAGCTCTCTCCACCAGTTTTTCACAAAAACCTATTTTTTGCCAAATCTTTGCAAAACAAGGTAGAAACTCAGACCCAACATATTCCAAGCTTTTTAATGAGTTAGAATAGTCTATAAGTAATTTATAGTTGATGGGTTAAAGCCCCAAGTCAAGGGTTTCACGAAACCCGAGCCAAAACGCAATGTGACCTTTTTTTTACCCCAAACCGTGTTTTTGTGCTTAGTAAACCTTAGATTTATTGTGGTTCATGTTTTTAATTATTCCAAGCATTTTTAAGACTTTACTAAGTGTTTATGTGAGTTTTACATGAATTTATTGTGATTAACCTTGTTCTTGATTGTTACGTTAAAATTAGGGGTTTAAAGTGTAATTTTGTGAAAGTTGGCGTCCGTACTTGTGTATTATTTACGAAACCTATTTTATCAACTAAGTGTCACTACTGAAAATTTATGAGCGTAGCAAAATGACAAAAATTCCCTTCGGGTGTAAAATGACCATTTTGCCCTTGTGTGTAAATTACATAATGTGTAGTTTTGTACTTAGTAAAAAAAAAAAAAAAATCAAGGAATTGCATTTTATGACAAGTTAGGACCTTATTAACTAAAATAAAGTATTTTTACGTATTTACCCTTGTCAGTGAGAAAATTATATTTTTGCCCTTGTATTATGTTTATTTACAAAAAGGCCCTCTGAATTTGTAAATTTCACTAAGGACCCTAGAGTCGTGAAATTATGTTGGACACATTTGTATTTACTTAAAATGACGTTGGTGGCCCTTACTTTCTTTAAATTATGTTTTGACCCCAATAGTTTAGTAAATTAAGTTTGGCCCCTGTAGTTTGGATTTATTACGTTTAGACCCTTGGTTTTCAACTACTTGAATTTCGTGAACTTGTGCATCAATATGTTTGGTTGTGACCCTTGTGATATCGTTATCGCTTTGCTTCTATTGTTCAATGCACTTTCCATAAACGTGTTGAATGCTAGAATGGACAACTAGGTTTCCGGGTTGGGTGATTGTACGCGGATATCACATAGACGATGGGGTTAATGAAAAAGTGAATTGGAATTGATTGATGGGGAGTTACCCCGAGATTGTTGTTGAATGAAAGTTCTGCCAAGTGATTGTTTTAAAGGATTGTTTGGTAGTCTACCATGATTTCAAAACCCTAGGATGTGACACTCTGTGATTTGCTTCATTTGAATTCTGAGGCGTTATAAGGGTGGAAGTATTGTAGACCAGTTTTGGCTATATACCTATAAGACATGACAGTTGCCATACGTAGCCTAGTGGTACAATTTCGTCCCTGGAAAATTCATCCTTGTGAGGTGGCTGACGGCTGGATTAAGTATGTAACTTATACCTTCCGTCAGGGCCCCCAAATGAAGGGCAAGCAAGGGGGGAGTAAATCATAGTTTGGTCATAGTCCTTAGTGGTTAACCGGGAGGCAAGTTCTCTAGGTTGAGAACTTAGATGAATATGTAAGTTAATGGCTAGTAATGAAATCAGCTATGTATTTAATTTATGCTTTATGATTTATTTCCTTCTTATTCCTTTAATTATTGTTTTTCAATCATATATGTTGTGCTTTTATGTTTAGCAAGGGTTGGGAGGGTTAGAGTAGCTATTGGGTGATTTATCGCTCACGGTATTACACTTCGTGTGACCCTGATATAATACTATGATGTTGTTTCACGACTCGGACGTATTATGTCAAACTGTGATCAAGCAGATGTTGTTGGTGTCAAAGGAGACAGTTATTTCGGAGCCGAGGGTTTTTCGGCAGACCAGGCTCAGGAGGAGCCATGGAATCCAGAGTTGAACCTTAATCTGTGGAACTCACCCCTTTATTTTTAATGTTGGATCTATAATATTAATTTCTCAAACCGTACTAAGTATTTTGTAATGGGCTGCACTTCACGTTTTCCAATGTGTACTCTGATGGAAACTCTTTTTATTAAATTAATCCTAATTAGTTGTCTTAATTAATGCTTCCGAAGAATCAGGGTGTTACACAAACAGTTCAAACTTAATGTAATTATAGGTACTCGATCAATTCTTCAATTTTTCGGTTGGTCTTGTAAAAAATTAGATCAATCGGAGAATTATAGGTATTTGATCAAGCTTTCAATTTTTCATTCAGAATTTAGGACCCTAAGTAATAAATGAATCTTGAAGAAAAGTTAGATAATTGTGTGCTCGTTATCATAGTGATCTGAACCGTAGAGAATGTAGGGCATTTTGAGAAGAATATTTATTTAAAAAATTATTTTGATTTGAAATCGATAGGTATCAAAATGCAAATATTATTTTAAAAATATGAATCGAATATCAAGATAGCTCTTCTAATGAATACTCTTCTCAATAAGACCTAGCTATAATATCTATGAATCAGATCATGATCATATCAGACACGCTATTATTAAACGTTTTTTTTTTTTCCAAAACTCATCCAGTACTTAATTAGGGTCCTAAATTTTAAATGGAAAATTGAAAGCTTTGATCAAGTACCTATAATTCTCCGATTGAGTTGATTTATTACAAGACCAATCCAAAAATTATTTTAAGATTGAACGCCTCGAATTTTATAAACACAAAAAAAAAAAAAAATTTTGGAATTGCATGGGGGTCACATGACCCCCTGTGCCCTTGGCTCTAATCCGTGGACAACGAAATAAAATATGTTTGGTATCGGTTGACGCATACATGGTCGTATTAACAATATCCTGATTCTCCTTAATATTGCGATTTAAAAACCTACTTGGAAAATTCCGTTCTATGTTAGTTGTGTTACTTGGCAGTCATCACAACTTCTCATGTATAAGAAACTTATTATTATGAGGCTATTTTTAGTTGTAAAATAGCTTGAGTGATGATGATACAGCATTAAAAAAGAAGCCACACAATTGAGGTACTACTTTAATTTGTACAGACTAGAGAGCATATATACCTTTTGATATACACTCATATTTTTGTCTATTACGGGAGTTTCTGTATTTTTAATTGTCTACATCTTTTGATTTACACTGGTATTTCTTTACTAATCTGAAAGTTTTTTTAAAAAATAAAATTAATTGATGTCTATCAAATAAGAACCAAATACTCACTCCGTCCCCAAATTTTGGTCCCTCGTCCAATTCTAACCGGATAAAAAACAAGCTATAACTTTTAATCGGTAATGAATTTTATATTTAATATCGATCTTGTTTAATAGATCTCAATTAATTCTATAAAATAATGTTTTCGAAATCATATAAAACAATGTATATTACGAGATATAATCAATTGAAAAGTGACACGAACTCTTAAATGGGACAAATAAATGGGGACGGAGGGAGTACTTTAAGTATTATAGATAACAACATATAATAATTTTTGAAGAGCACGGAAAACCGTAATTGGACAAACGATAGTTGATGGAGTGAGAAAATGTGTGTATAGAGTAGATTGGCTGGGTAAACAAGGAAAAAATAATAATACTACTCATGCATTTCTTCCGCCACGTGTTTTGAGCAGTGCCAAAAAACATTAACATGCGGTAAAGAGGTGAATTAATCCAAGCAAAACTGTTATTTCTGAATTAAGTGGTTGTAACAATTTTTCATTTTACCCGGGGATGGCTCGAGGGCGGTGAAGTGCACAAAATGTACTGCACCGTGTAGTGTACCATTTGGCCGTCTATTTCAATAATGGACGACTTGGATTTAATCTAAGTAATGAATTAAATCTGACGATCGGTTGTTTGGATTAAATCCAAGTTGTCCATTGTCGAAATGGATGACCGGATAATACGCACTACACCGTGCAGTGCATTTTCTGCACTATGGGAACCCCTTGGCCCCTGGGGATGGATCAAAGAAGCATGATCGGTTCTGACATTTGTGAGGCCTATAATATACTTTTTCAATAGGGCCCCTAAATCTCAATATATACTTTGCATAGATCAAATTACTTAGGGAAAAAAATCACATACTATGATTGGTACGTGAGGCATATTCGATAATACCATTCAATTGACCTAATTCAATTTTTATTCTTGCCTCACTCGTACATGGATCTATGAAATTGGATGCCTCAAAATTTACCCAAAATGGGGGCTGCTGTGAACGCATCCGAGTCGTCCAAAACTCTATCCAACGGCAGCGCACAACACCCCCAATTGTAAGCAAGACTCATTAAGTGGTGTTGATGGTTTATTTAGTGCTGAGCTTTTCTGATATTGTTAAAGTTTCATTTAGTTACCTCGGTTAACTTCTGTTAAGCATTTTCTATTGTGTAGTCTAACGGAGTTAGACAAAAGGCAGTTATCTGTTAAGCAATGTGAGGAGTTTTGTACTTAAAGGGGTTTTCCCTCTCTGTGTAATCGAGTAGACAAAATTACTGTGAAATGAAATTCTTCTCTTCTTCTCTGTATCTCTGTTCTTGATTCGATCTTGATAGGGTTTTAGACTTTCGTCACCAATGTCCCCAAAACCGGCTCTACAAAGGAGTAATTCCTGAAACATTTTTTTCAATCTTCATTTCTCGTCCTCGTCATGGCCTCCTCTCGACTGCTGCTTCAGAAAGCGAAACAACGTTGCCGTCTCTTGGGTTCTTTGACTTCTTTCAAGGTACTCTCTCTGTCGTGAGGATTTTTTGTTATTCATGTTATACAGATCTTTTGTCGACGAATTTTTTTTGTTTTTGATAGACATTAGAGGTGGCAAATGCAGGGAAAACAGAGAGTACACTATTAACTCCATCGCACCAGAAATCCAAACCCCGATTCTCTCTCTCTCTCTCTCTCTCTCTCTCTCTCTCTCTCTCTCGCAGCAGAAATCCAAACCCTGATTCTCAATCGATTCAACAATCTGTTGAGCTAGGGAGAGGATGATGAAGCCTGTCAACGGTTATTTATGTTCTAGATATTGTCAAAAATATCAATTATGTTAATAATTCTATTCATTAAATAGTACTAATGATATGACTGGGGAGCATATTTATCTAGTGAAACAAGGTTCATTTCAATTCCGAAAATTTGATATACACCATTCAATGGAAATCGCCACTGTCTAAAATATTGGGGAAAAAAAATCAAACCAATCGTTAGTTTTTCGTTATGACGTAACACACACAACTGCAGTGCGTATAATGTGCGCACACGGACTGACCCTTCATATACGAGGGTTCTTATTTATGTGTCACATGAGAGGATCGCGTGAGAGGATCTTAGTTCTTGGGGTAATTGTTGTAGACTCTCTCGTGATTGATGAAGTTTTATATTATTGTGAGTGTCATTGTACGATGTAATTTACTCAGATTGACTGTTACATTCTTTTTATTGAATAATAGTGAGATACCTGGGACTTGTGGGTGGTTTACAACCTTGCATTTGGAAAGGACAACTCCACCTACCCTATACATGTATGTTGAATACATGTACATGAAGACATATACCCAGGCCCGACCCTGAGAAATTCGTGGCCCCAGACAAGAATGTAAAAAAGGGCCCTATGTTTTTTCTTAAAATAAAAATTTAGAGGACCAATATTAACTTCAAATGATAAATACTAATTCGTTCTATATTTAGTCTTTTTTGTAATTTGTCGTTATGTCAATAAACAATAGTTTTTGGTTGTAATTATTCATTTTTATTGCAACAATAAAAAAATATTGAAATCGACAAATCGATGCAAATATTTTACGAATACACCCAAAGTGTTTTATTTATTTTCCCTTGACAACAATACTGGCAAATTTTTCTTTAAAAAGTAAACAAACAATATGGATGTGGTGGAATAATATGTTCACGCAATTGATTTCTTCTAAGATGATAGTTTTGAACTTAGTCTAATATTTATATCATTAATCGCACAATTGAAACACCTTTTTGAGGTAATTTGAACTAAAAATTTAATGAAACAACCTTTAAACATGTATAAATCTTTTATAGCAAAGGTGTCTACCAATGTTTAATGTAAAAGAAAACC
This sequence comes from Vaccinium macrocarpon, assembly GCA_022606695.1. Classification (NCBI taxonomy): domain Eukaryota; kingdom Viridiplantae; phylum Streptophyta; class Magnoliopsida; order Ericales; family Ericaceae; genus Vaccinium; species Vaccinium macrocarpon. The sequence continues at coordinate 26,960,192 of CM040177.1, forward strand.
TAAAAAACTTTTACAATAGAAATGTCAGGGAGAGGGGAAAAAAATTAAGAAAGAGAATGAACCTTCACATTGCACCCTGACTTCTTCTTCTTTACATTGCCATAGTACACAGCGGAAAAAAACAAAAACAAAAGAAAGACTGCCAGGGAGATTCGAATCCTGCCACACACTTTAGAGAGTGGAGGCTTTTCCACTGTACTAGAAGCTTTTACCATAATACTTGCACTACATTAATTATTTATTACTTACCAAGTTATATGTACCTAGTTGGGGCCCCAAAAATAGCCCATTTTTGGGGGGCCCCAGGCCCGGGCCTGCCTTGCCTGCCCACAGGGCCGGGCCTGCATATACCTATGGATCTCTCCTTCATCCTCTACCTTTATGGTTTTTGGTCACTGATATGATGTAATCCTTATTCCCCAAAGAACAAATATCAGTAGTCTTTTTATAAACATCCATTCGTAAGCTTCACTGTGCTCCAGAAAAACAATTTGAAAATCATCGTATCTTAGAAAAGCAACTCCATTGAACCCCATCCAATAGGGGGTCTATCCAGTGGCGACTCTAGAAACTTGAATCAGTGGTGTCAAATAATAATTTTTTGGCAAAGTCACAACATATTTACTGCATAAACAATTGAATCTACATTCTCAAATCTTAAGCAAAGAGTCCATAAACTTTTACAATTGCTCTTGATGAATTTTCATGTTTTTAAATGGGTAGTGATTTTTACACTCCATTTTCTTATGAATGCACTATATTTCTTGTCTTTTAGTGCAAAATTACACATAAAATTATATCAAAAAGTTTAGTGAGAAAATTATTTTCCTTTTAAGTTTAGTGTGAAAATTATTTTCCTTTAGAATGAGAGAGGGGAAGAAGGTTAGACCTTTGATTCTAACATACTCTCTTCATCCCATTTTGATAGTCTTTTACGAAAAGACGTATAATTTTTGGATAAAATAATAAAATACTTCTGCAAATGATTTTTCAAGTTTCTTCGCACTAAATTAAAAGATCTTGATTAGTTCTTTAATTTGGTGCGAAAAAATACAAAAAATTATGAAAGAAAGTACTTTTTTTAATACAAATATTGCAGGTCTATTTGTAGGAGACTATTAAAATGAGATGGAGGGAGTACATAAAAACAATTGATGTTGTCTAATTTAGTACATACAAATGAAAATATAAATTATAAAAACATTCAAATACTACTAACTTTTCATTAGCTTTATAGGAGTAACTTTTGTAGGCTGCTAATATTAGCACCTTTTACCTAGTGATCACATGGAAGCTGATACAAATCTAAACATATGTGGGTTCAGTAGTTCCTTTGGAGTGGTGTCATTTACTAGCATATCTAAAAAATGAGGAAAAAAATTACTCAGTAAATGTTGGGGATTTTTGGTCGAGTGGGTTCACTTGACACCATATGCTGCTGAATGGTGTCGCCCCTTGGTCTATCGTTTGTAAGAAAAGTGGTGTTCCTCAACCAATACTACAGGGTTTTCTAAATCTCTATTCGTTACAGTACTCCTGACCTTGACCTACATGATGACTCTATTTTGAAAGGGTTCTTTGTTAAAACATAAAGAGGCAGTAAAAACTGAGAGCAGGGTGTTTATTCAAGAGTTTATCATTGTTACTCCTGCTTGTTGAAACGTAAAGAGGCAGTAAAAGGCTTTCATACTGTTTTTCTTTGTGTTTTATTGCCTTGTTTGTTGGCTGTTTTTGTTTGACTTGTCTGAATATCTCTATTTGTTCTTGAATATAGTACGGGATGCCGGTGCATTCGAATTGGTGCCATGATCGTGGTCTTGTCAAAATAATCAAAGACCAAGGATCCGAGAGTACTTGCTATGCCCATGCATCAGCGACAGCCATCGAATACCAGTATCAGATAAAAAGAAACAAATTGATTAGAGTTTCTGTCGAAGACCTTCTGGACAATGGTGCTGGCTGGAATAGCCAACAGGATCCTCCAGGAGGGAGCTCACTCTTTTGCTTGAACTGGATTAAAGAGAATGGGGTTGCCCTTGAGGAAGATCACCCCTTGCTACCTGATGAGGTAAGTAATTTGTCACAAAATTCACCCAACCTTGTCTCCTTTATCACAAATTCAATCACTTGCCATAAATGTCGCATCATTTTTTGACAGATTAATCACGTCATCACAATTGATGAAGTGATTGCTATCCTAGTGAAGAAGGATATTGTTCTCCAGGATGGTATTCTTAGATATGGTCCGATGATTGTTGATTTTCATGCCTCCTATGATTTTTGTGATAACAATGGTGAGATTTTCTATTCTGAGGAGAGACACCGTGCAAATCATTCCGTGGTATTCACTGGCTGGGGCACTAGTGAGGGCGGTGTGCCGTATTGGAATGTCCAAAGTTCCTACGGTACAGTTTGGGGAGATGGCTGCCTTGCGAAGGTCAAGTGGACGGGTCATCCTTGGTGGGTTCCAAACGGCTGCCTTGTCATGGGCTGTGTTCCGATTCTCAAAGGATAGCCAATAAGGAAAGAAAATCGGATGTAGGAATATAGACAGCTACGGTAATCTCTTAGTTGCTAATTAGGATTCGATTTGTTGCCATTTTTCATCCAAATGTTTCATAAGGAGGCAAAAAGAGACAAGACACCAACTTGTCACGGACTTAACTTGTTTCAAGTGATCTGTGCGGCACTTAGACACTCACACTTGATCTTGACTCGATCTTGTGATGCTAAGTAAGCCTTGGTGTGTGTGTAAGAAGAGTAAGACAAGTAGCACTTGAGTTTGGGAAAATGGAGAGTGTACTACACAAAGAGAGTTTACAAGCTCTTGAATGATTTCTTGGTGCCTTGGCCAAATGAGGCCACACCCTTTTATAGGCACTAAGGGAGAGTTCTAGAACAAACTCTAGAATCTTCCTACCTCCTCAATTGGGTCTTTCTAGATGTGTGTATAGGAGGTTCTTGAATCCTCCAACACTTACAAGGCTTTTCTAGAATGTTCACCATTTTTCTAGAGTATTCTACAATGTACAAGAATATACAAGAGTCTTCAAGAATTTTCTAGACAAGTCTAGACTAGTCCAAAAACTTTAAGATTTCTCTAGAAAATTCCGCGGGGCGTAACAAACTGCTTCCCTATCTCTCCTCCGCCATCTATACATCTACCAGTACACATTCAGACTTCATATCTTTATGGGAAATGGGAATATATAATGTTGGGTCTTATAATATCGTGAATTCTCGTCTGTACATTTGAAAAGCATTGAGTTGGCTACGCCATTCAATCACAGGTGAATTTGTCTCGTTGTTTGACAAGGTCTTAGCACAATTAAGTAGGAAATTTTACACCAACAAAAGCAAGGATGTTTTGCCACTTGTATTTCTAGTTGAGTCTTTAATTTCTCTTAAATATTTGTTCTTAACTGAATTCTGAGTTCACTGTTTTTGTTCTTAATTGAGTCTTTAAAATAGGTCCCACATTCTGCTATTTTTGTAAGGAATAGGTTGTATTTACTTGATTAACTGAGTTCTGATGTAGAACACGAGCATGGATTCTTATTCATGTTAATTGTGCAATTCACTCATGCTTGTTGTCATGACTCATCAGCATGAGCCTTGCGCTTTAGAAATGTGCTTGAACAGTCAAGATATCGTGGAGTTTCAAACCCTAGAAATACACATTACACGATTTATTGAAGAAACCCAAATCAAAGCATATCTGAAAAAAGCAAACTTGATTTTTTTTTCTTCTTCGAGCCATGGTAAGAGTTCATTCATCAACAGCATTAGCCGACACCGATTCATGGTATTGTGCCTTGTTTTTGGCATTGATGCTGATTTTGAGCTGTTGTGAGTCCACCGAAGGTGATGAGTACGTCACTGTCCAAATGATAAGAAAGGACATGACGATGAAAAGACTGTGCGATGAGATTTACGTAGTGGGAGAGGGAGAGACTCTCCAGACTATAGGCGAAAAGTGTGGCGATCCGTATATTGTTGAGGAAAATCCGCATATCCATGATCGTGACGATGTTTTCCCCGGCTTGGTTATTAGAATTGCACCTTTCATGCATATTTAGGTGGAGACCGTGCGACTTTTTGGTCTTGGTAATGATGCCCTTTTGGTTTGGTTTGGTTGCAGCAATGCCAAAGGCACACTCCGTGCCTAGAGAAATACACAACCATGAACCAGTTGAATCGTGATGACTCGCGATTTTGTGCAGTGTACTATTCTGTGCATGGATTCATATGGTTTGATTGGGTAACCATGTTATTTCTAAGGTAGTATTAATTTCTTTGTTTTTACTAAAGTATTTATTCTTAATGAAGAGATATTTTTTGTCTCACTCCTAGAAATGATGTCATATTGAGATTTCAGATCTCAATATGCTTAACACTGGCCTATCAATTTAGAAGGTCATCCCTTCTTCCTTCCTTAGGTCAGGAATGGCGGGATGCTTCTCATTAGATTATCCCAAGGCTAGCCTATCGAAGTCACTTACGGATCCAGATTCCATTCTTTTTGAGTGAACGAAGCCAAGTCAATAGCCAACCAGGGCTTGAGAGATGCGAAACCTTAATAGAATAGTGTGGCCAAGCCGAGAATCAGCTCTTGGTGGTCGGGGCTTTAGGAAAAGGCCTAACTTCCTTTCTTGTTCACAATCCCTTTTCGATTTTAGGGAAGAAGACGGTGCTATAGAATTTAAATACCTTCTTGTCGAAATAACCACGGGGATGGAACATCCAACCCCCGGGCTTAAGGCAGGATGAACAGCCCCCTCTTTTTTTTGTTCGCAGCTACTATAGATACAGGCTCACATCTCATTTATAGCTACCCAACTCTAAGAACAGGTAGGTCCAAAGTCATAGGGCTATTAGTATCTGGGTAGCCTATTTTTTTAGGCTTGATGACAACCTTCCTTTTTTGATCTAACACTACTACCTTTAAAATCTCTAGCCAGCGGGGGCTGTTATCTTCAACCATGGAAGGCTCACAACTAGACTCTTTGATAGGGCTATCAAAGAGTCTGGTTGTGTTCTCGCCAGTGGAAACTAAAGACCAATTTTCAGTTTATGAAAAGGAAGTAATGCGGCAGATCAATACTCCAGCATGAGTCCACTTTTAGAGATCAGGAACGTTCTTTGCATCTTTCCAAATGATTGGATACACTGAAATCACTGGGATGGAACTAGGGAGGAAATACCAGAAGCTTTTGTCAAATGCAATGAAGAACAAAATGGCCCAGCGAATATATGTCCTATTCATTTTGATAAAATAGTTGTTTGTTGGATGAGTTTTTTTAGTAGAACATGTGTGTTTTATATACTGGCTTTGCTAACGTGAGGTTCGTTTGGTAGTCCATCACCGATAATTATTAAGACTAAATATTCCGTTATCTTTTGAATCTTGGGAGAGTTATAATCCTTGTTTTTATAGTTTAGCGGTGGAAACAGTTCCCAATAAAAGGAAAAGAAAGAAGACTGCTGCTTTAAAGCAGAATCTTATTGCAGAAGTTAAAACGGGGAAATTTTTTCGGTGGATGATGCTCCATGCACTTTTCTTATATTTACTGCCTGGAAAAGATAATGAAAATGTGCATCATTATTAACTTCGTTGAATGGGGTGAACGTACCCAGGACTGTTTCTCTGAGCTTTGTTAGGGTTCTTCATTTGGAAGTTCAACCAGTACAAACACAAAGGAGCATCGCAAAGGTGCATTCCAAGTTAAGGTTTATTGCCATCGCTTCACCAAAGGTGCAGCCGATACTCTCAAGTTCAACATGACTCTCGTACTAGCATATTTTGTTACCACCAGAGTTTGATTTGCTGTTGGATTTGTCTTCTAGGACTAGGAAAAGAATAGTTCCCAGCTCAGAAAAGAAAAATACAAGTGCCCTTGAATGTATAGTAGCTACGCTGGAATTCTATAGGCACCTCTCTTGCAAGTACGTTTCAAGTTAGTGGTACCACCCAAAAATGTGTCCTTAAATATCAGAATCTTATTGGAGGGCAAGTTCCCCTTAGCGCAAGCTAATGGCTGAGACTTGAGAGATTGTTTTATATCCTTGCAATTGAACACCTTACCTTGCAATCTGATTCTTTGGCTTTTCTTATGTAGTTCTCTGCGCAATGAATAGTATGTTTGCATCACTTCTCCATGCATCGTCTCACAACTGTGCTTTTGTTGCAGGATAGGTGGGCAAGAGAACTTCCACTGCAATAAATGCCTTGAGTCATGACTGCCTTCGTCAAATTTCCTCCTCTTCGGGATATGTGTGTATCGTGGGGGTGAGAACATGAATCAATCTTCGTTGTTTGTGCTAATTATGCCGTGGTTATAATATATATGATGCTGCTACTTTGTGCTCTTGATGAACAGCCACCCGTGTGTAGGAGCAATGCACCATGACTGTGGCTATTCATGTTGACGACGACATGCTTACAGGTCTGGATTCTTTGCAACGATTATGGTAGCACATTAGAAGCGCAGTTTCATATTGTAGGTTAGAAATGCTCCGACTGCAAGTCCTACAACCCACGCCAAACATGATGAACACAAATTAATATTCGGATGGCGACACCACTGTTGATTGATAAATGCGTTTGTGTTTACTTGGAAGCATCCCCTTAATCCAGGAGTTGTGTTTACTTAATCGAACCCAGATACACCATTGACCAAAAGCCTACTTTTTTCATTTATGAAGCTGCAATAGTTCTGGTGGGAGTACAAGAAAATCGGCACAAAAGGGCAAACCTATCCCATATACTCCATTATGATCAAATTTGCTGCATTTGAGAATTATATGTTCACATATAATGAATATTTTTGATGAACCCACAACAACCGAGAAAGCAACCAAGGAATCCCATCTAAATTAAAGCAAAAACAAAATAGGTACTGTATGAGCGAAAATTAAGACCCAACCTGGACCTTCCCTATTTTACTCTCTAAAAGTTTTATCGTTACCTTTCCACTGCATCAGAAATAAAATACACGTGAACGGTACCAACCCAGGCAGATAGAATTCATAACCTATGTATGCATGTGCAAGATCAAAGATGAATTTTTTCAGAGCTAGCTTGATATATAACTTACACAAACAAAATACAGGCTGTAGTAGTGTTACCCTTTTCCAGCAACTTCGATTTTCAGTTCAGATTTTAGGTCTTGATTAGTCAATAAACAATCACGGCAATTGATTTCACAATAGGGAAAATACTGTAGAAGATCACAACCAAATAGCGCAAATCAACTTCTCCTTCCTTCCACAATTGAACAAAACACAAGAAATCAAGAATCCACAAAATTTGCAACTGATGCATCAAGAGAGAGAGGAGAGAGAGTTTGAATGGGTCTTAACAGAAAGAGAGAGACAGAGAATTTGAATGGGATTGAAGGAATTGCTCTGCTCTGGGAGGGAATGTGGCTCAAAACATGGGTAGCTACTATATGTCTGTCACGGAAGCAGATTTTGTGGAGATTTCTGTAATTAATCTTGGCTTCCAAGTTTTACTTTATCTTGGGTAGCTGCACATGCTTTCTCCCTCCAGGAAAAGAAACTTTTTTTTATGGATGCAGAAAGACGATCTCACCCTTGGACTAGTGTGAAGAGCCGGTATAAGAAGCCAGGGGTAGTTTGGTCCGAAAGTGGCAAGCCAACTTGTGTTCTTATATAAGAAGGTTTGGATATCTCCCTTGGCTGGAACCTTACTGCCTTTATATAATGTGAATGCCCAGCCAAGAATATTTCCTTGTTGAAGAAGGATTTTCCTATATTAAACACTTTCCTATTTAGTTATGCCCGAAATCTTTCTGGCACGTGCAATAATTTCTCTGTGTCCACCAATTCTTCTACGTCCAGCCAATTGGTTATCACTTCACGTGTAGTCGTGTACCTTATTATGCATAGTCCAAGGGTTGCACCAATTTCTTCACTAGTAAATCCAAATTAATGCCGCGCTTGTAAAATACCAATGGACCAACCAATTAATTGTTACGATCAGGCCCGACACTGTATTTCCCGAGGCCCCAACCCTATCCTCAATAAAGAGGCCCTTCATATATAATTTTTTTTTTTCTATTAGAAGAGTAAGCAAAACTATTATTGTAACAAAGATCAACATCTCATGTAAATTTCAAACAAAGTTCGGAACTGGGAATACACATACAAGACTATTACTTCAATGCGCCAAAATATACATAATCCAATACACAAAAAGCCATAATCCCATACACAAAAGTGCTATTACCATGCATTGACCATTTACAAAAAGATATTAGTGTCATTGGCTAGACACAAAAAATAATTATCATTCAATGCTTTCAACTATAAGCAATTAAGCAATTAAACTAGTGGTCGGTCAGTCGGTGGTCCTTGGAGTTAGATCTAGAATACAAAAAAACAATTATACAATCCAGAGTCCCCCAAAGAGTCTATTAGTGTTGGGATTATGTATTTTTTTTAAAAAAACTCTTCAAAAACAACACTTCGCTCCACATTTAACTAGAAACTGTTGTATTTCATGTTTTTTTAAGTGGAGGCTCCCATGAACTATTGATGAGCTAGGACTCAAGAGAGGCCTCAAGGCTACATTGGAGGCCAAGGTCCAAGCCAATTTGTGAAAACCGATCCGGGTGCGCGTTACGAACCTCGTGTCCAGGGGGGGTGCAAATCCCCGAATTTGGAGCCTCGCACACATATGAAGTTAGCCCACGTTTTTGCAAAAATTATCACAGATGGTAAAGTAGTTGCATTTTCTTTTCTTTTTTTTTTCCTTAAGCCTCTAACAAAAAAATGGGGCTTAAGTGATTTTGGTGGGCCTCTTGGATCAATTTATTAGACATTTTATGCAAACTCATACCTATACTAACCTATATACTTGGGGGCCCCAAAATTGGCCCATTTTCCGTGGGCCCCAGGCCCGGGCCTACCCAGCCTCCCCACAGGGCCAGGCTTGGTTACGATTGGTCATGCATTAATGACCAGCTAACAGCACGACTCGGATTCGACGCCAGAAATATTTTTGTTATCATATTCTCCTGCAAATTAATAATTCAGAGTAAATTACCAAAAATATAATAATAATAATGTCTAATTAAACACAATAAAGGACTAACAATATGCGATACATGAATTCTATGTGTCAATATTTTGGGCTCATCATGTTCCAACTGGGAAGAGAAAATAAAAGCAATAATCACTTGACTGCTGCAATGAAGGACTCGAGCAATACGTTGGGGAATCAAATGAGGGACGACTCAAGGAATACATTGGGGAATGAATGATCAACTCTGAAGCAAAGGACTTTGAGTGTTAGCCGAGCTCGATGTGACCGAGGAAGATTGGGTCAAAAAGTTCGTATGAGCAGTTAGCTTTCTTGGACGAAAGTGTTGTTTAGCTACGGGTGCCTAGAACCTTGAGACTGTAATCTATTCTAATATAGAAAGGTGAACACCAATTGATATAAACAAATTTTTAAAACCCTATTACAAAAGTGAGCCTTAGACTTGGTTTTTCATTTACTAAAATGGAAATCTCACAAAATCAAATGGTTGATTTTAGCAAATGAAGTGGGAATGTGATTTTACCTCTAATAATTATTGTAATGTTAAGTATTTTTTGTGACTTCAACATTCAAGTTTCTGCAAGTTTTTTGTTTGGAATGATTTGCATCATTTGGAATTATAGTGTTTCTTAAAATGTGAAAGGGCCCCAAAATTGAGGCTTAGGGTTCCGGAAATCTCAAAGGCTAAAGCCAAAGCCGAAACCAACTACAACCCGAACAGTTATGTTTCCCTTAACCAAAAACAAAGTCATCAAATGTTGGTTTGGTTTTTACCCGAAAGGGTGTTTTTCTTAACAAAGAAAATAGGATGAAGGACGAACATACCTATAATACAACTGATAACATGATAAATAAATCTCACAATAAAAGTAATAACATGAAAAATAAATTTCACAATACAACCTATAACAATTACCAACAAGCAGCTGTCTAATACTCCTACAAAAGAGTAAAATAACACGTTTAGTTCAAACAAATAACAAGAAAAATCAGAGTTTCGTTTGAACACCATAAAGATAGACAAAAAGCTTTTGAAAAAACAAATATTCAATAAGGGCTGCCTTAAATTCTACGATGTGGGATTTTTTGTTCGGGATCAAATTTTGACGATCCGATCCGTTAAATGTGTTTAAAAAGTGTTTTAACATCCAATCGTGAGGATTCGTAACAAAAAAAATATCCGAAAAGGCTTGATCTGAGCAGTTTTTGATAAAATGTGTATATGAACATTTTTACCGAAAACTGCTCAGATCAAGCTCTTCTGGGTATTTTTCTCTTACGAATCCTCGTGTTGGACCTTAAAAACACTTTCTGAACACATCTAACGGTTTAGATCGTCGAAATTTGATCCCAAATACAAAATTCCACACCGTAGCCTATACAAAGGAGCCCTTACTAGAAATGCCTCATATATATATATAGAGTAGTGTTCTAGTCCGGGAGTCCCGGATCCGGGACTCCATGTTCCTGATATTTTTTTGACGATTTGGGCCGTCCAATGTGTTCAAAAGGTGTTTTCCAAGGCCCTCGCGAGAAATCTTCAAAAAAAAAATACCGGGAAGGGCTTGATCCAAGCAGTTTTCGCAAAAACTTTATATTTACAGTTTTTGCGAAAAGCTACTTGGATCAAGTCCTTCCCGGTATTTTTTTTTTGAAGATTTCTCACAAGGACTTTGGAAAACACCTTTTGAACACATTGGACGGCTCGGATTTCCCAAAAACAATGTTTAAAAGCATCAAAACACCGAAAAATGCTCCAGTCCGGGAAATCCGGGATCCCGGACTGGATCACCGGTGTATATATATATATATATATATATTGCGAAAACTGCTTGGATCAAGCCTTTCCTGGTATTTGTTTTTGAAGATTTCCCATTTAGACCCTTGAAAACACCTTCTAAATACATTGGAAATTTTTTGCGAAAACTGATTGGAACAAGCCCTTCCTAGTATTTTTTTTTGAAAATTTCCCGCATAGACTCTTGAAAACACCTTCTGAACACATTGGACGGCTCGGATTTTTCAAAAATAATTTGCCACACAAAAATCAATTTTTTCTTATTCTCGGGAGGTGTGGACTAGAAGTTTATATATATATATATATATATATATATATATATATATATATATATATATACACACACACAATAAACTTCCTATCATGGATCCCGGACAGTGTTACGGTCTGGACCTCCACTTTTTGGGCCAAATTTCGATGATCCGAACAGTTAGATGTGTTTAGAAGGTGTTTTTTAAGGCCCACGCGAGGATTTGGCAAAAAAAAAATACCCGGAAGGGCTTGATCCAAGCAGTTTTTCATAAAAATGCATTTATAGCGTTTTTATGAAAAACTGCTTGGATCAAGCCCTTCCGAGAATTTTTTTTTTGCCAAATCCACGCGAAGGCTCTAAAAAACACCTTCTAAACAAATCTAACGGTTCGGATCGTCGAAATTTGGCCCGGAAAGTGGAGATCCGGACCGAGTCCAAACCGTAGAGGTTTGGATAGGAAGGATATATATATATATATATATATATATATATATATATATATATATATATATATATATATAATCCCGATCTAGTTCGGGATCCCTAAGTCCGAGACTCATAGTTCTAGACCAAATTTTCATGATCCGAACCGTCCAATGTGTTAAAAACGTGTTTTCAAGGGTCTCCTCGAGAAATCATCCAAAAAAAATACCAGGAAGGGCTTGATCTAAGAAGTTTTTCATAAAACTGTATATGTATAATTTTTGTGAAAAATTGCTCGAATCAAGCCCTTCCCGGTTTTTTTTTTGGATGATTTCTCGCGAGAACCATCAAAAACACGTTTTAAACACACTCGACGATTCGGATTATGCAAAAACAATTTTTAAAACCTTCAAAACACCAAAAAACCATCAATCCAAGATCGTTGACTGGATAACCGGTTTACACACACACACACACACACACACACACACACACACACACATATATATATATATATATATATATATATATAGAGAGAGAGAGAGAGAGAGAGAGAGAGAGAGAGAGAGAGAGAGAGAGAGAGAGAGAGAGAGAGAGAGGAATTATCTAGTCCGGGACTCATAGTGCCAAATCAAAATTTCATGATTCGAACTGTCTAATGTGTTTAAAATGTGTTTTCAAAAGGTCCCCATGAGATATCATCCAAAAAAAATTCCGGGAAAGGCTTGATCCAAGTAATTTTTCACAAAAATTGTACACATAGGTTTTGTGAAAAACTACTCAGATCAAGCCCTTCCCGGTATATTTTGTTTTGACGATTTCTAGCGGGGACACTTAAAAACACTTTTTAAACACATTAGACGATTTGGATAATGTAGAAACGTTTTAAAACCTTCAAAACATCAAAACAAAAAAAAAAAACCCTCCAGTCTGGGATTTTGGACTATATATATATAGTGAGCTTTCAATCAAGTATACTTGATGGGCTTCCCATCAGGGAATCCCATTTACCAATCAAATTTTCACGATCCGAACCGTCCAATATGTTTAAAAGGTGTTATGAAGGGTCTTCGTGAGAAATTTTTATCGAAAACTGATCGGATCAAGCCCTTTCTACTATTTTTTCATTGATTTCTCGTGAGGATCGTTAAAAATACCTTTTAAACACATTGTACGGTTCGGATCATAAAAATTTGATTAGGAAATTGGAGAATTTGAGAACTCCCTGATGGGAAGCCCATCAGGTATATCTGATTGGAAATATTTCGTGTATATATATATATATACCGACGATCTTGTCAAGGATCCTGAATTTATATACCGGCGATCTTGTCAAGGATCCTGAATTTCCCAGATTGAAGCATTTTCGGTGTTTTGATGCTTTTAAAAATTGTTTTTGGAAAATTTGAGCCGTCCAATGTGTTCAATAGGTGTTTTCCAAGGTCTTGACGGGAAATCTTCAAAAAAAAAAAAAAATTGGGAAGGGCTTGATCCAAGTAGTTTTTTGCAAAAACTTAAATATAAAGTTTTTGCAAAAACTGCTTGGATCAAGCCCTTCCGGTATTTTTTTTTTGAAAACACCTTTTGAACACATTGGATGGCTCGGATGGTCAAAAAAATATCGGGAAGGTGGATTCCTGGATCCGGAACTCCTAGACTAGATCACTACTATATATATATATATAAATGCGAGAGAGAGAGAGAGAGAGAGAGAGAGAGAGAGAGAGAGAGAGAGAGAGAGAGAGAGAGAGAGAGAGAGAGGAACTTTTAGTTTGGGATTCCCGGCATCCAGGATCCACCTTCCCGATATTTTTTTTATGATACAAATAGTCCATAGTGTTTAAAACGTGTTTTTTAATGGTCCCCATGAGAAAACGTGTTTAAAGCGTGTTTTTAAACGTGTTTTCACAAAAATTGTTTGGATAGTCCTTCTCGTTTTTTTTTTTTTAAAATATGATTTCTCGCGGAGAACCCTTAAAAACACGTTTTAAACACATTTGACAGTTTGAATCATGCAAAAACAAGTTTAAAACCTTCAAAACACTAAAAAAACTTCAGTCCGGGATCCTTGACTGGAAACGAGGCTATATATATATATATATACAATCATGATTCCCTAAGGACTCCCTCACGGATATCCTTCATGAGGACCACCCTGTTTTTTATTTTCTGGACAAAATTTCGACGATCCGAACTGCTTAATTTGTTTAAAACATGTTTTCCAAGGACAACGCAAGGAATCTCCAAAAAAAATAGAAAATACCCGAAAGGGTTTTCATCCGGGCAGTTTTTCATAATAACAGAGCATATACAGTTCATCGAAAAAAGCTCAATGAAACCCTTCGGGGTATTATTTTTGGCGACTCCTCGCAGGGACGCTTAAAAATATGTTTTAAACACATTTATCGGTTCGGATCGTCAAGATTCAACCCCAATCTATGATATTCTCATGGAATTTTAATGATAGAGTCCTCATTAAGTATTCGGTTTTGGTTGCGGTTCAGTTTAGTTCAAATAAACATCCGGTTTCAATTCGGTAGTGTCAAGTTTGCAAATCTTAAACCAAAATCCTAACCACGGTTTAAAAAGTGGGGAAATCGCGCCAAACAATTCAGATTAGTTCAGATATTTATCAATTTCAGATGATATTGCCATCCGTAGACGTCTGAGGGAGAAAGGGGTTTGTTGGAAAAACTTGGTTTTATCCGGTTTTAATTAATTATTAAATTGGGTCCCACACGTCCACGTGGCCGGACCCACATACCGTTGTGTTCACCTTAGTTAGGAGATTAAGATTGAACCCTTGATTGGATAAAAACAAGTTAAGGTGAATGAAAAATTGACCTTGAAAGTACCTACATGAACATTGGTAGAAGGGGGAAAATGAGTTGTCCCACATTGGTGAGGCACAACTATTTCATTGGGTATATGTATCCCAAGTTGGACACTAAGGGTTGGCCCTTTGGGTCATTACAACTTTTGTTGGGGGAGAAGGCATGGACTTGTGGCCTTTGGTCCATATAACATGCGCGCGCCGCTGTCCGTCCGACCGAACCGGGTTGGGTTGGGTCATTAGATAAGATGGGCTTAGGCCCAAACCAGTTCTTATCTTTTTACTGAAATTTTATACGGACTAGGCCGGGTCGAACCGGTCAGTTTCAATTAAATTATTTCCTTCTCCGAAACAGTGTGTTCCAGCCGGAATTTCATCGGACATGACTGTTCATTTCCGACGGGTTGCGTCCTGTTCCGAACAGCCACACCTTATTGCTTCGTACCCTCTCGTTCGGGTGCCTATTTCTCTATAAATAGGACCCTCCTCTTCCTCATTCATTCACGTTTTCACTTGCATACATTCGGCACTTCCTGCATAAAAACTTCTGAGAGTTCTGCGTAGTTTTACGGTTACCCTCTGCGTCCAGTTAGCGTCTTTGCTAGCGGACGGTGAAAGGAAGGTATTCTGGGAGGCAAGCGCCTAAGATCCTCCATCAAGACCGTGTAGTGGAGGGGCTTAATTTGCCTTTAAGGACGGGGTATTCTAATACTTTCGCCTCACCGAAAGCGTCTCTCGCCAATTTCCGGTGTACTGAAATTGGCTCGGTACGTTTACTGTTTATTCTTATTTTTGATTTTTTGTTTATTTTCCAGATTATTGAAACCGAGTTTCCAACAAGAGAAAAAGATCAAATACTTGAAAGTGGAAAGTTTTGGATTAAAATAGAATCACTTCCTTTTTTTTTTTCTCTTGTACTATTCCCTAATTTCTTTCAGTATATTCTTGATCTAAGAGCATCCACAATGGCCTAATCAAAATTGAATAACCAAAAGTTGTCATATAAGCTTTTGATTATTCATTTAGAGGTTGCTAAAGCTAACAATGTCAAGTCCCACATTGGTGTTTTTTGTCCATAACAAAAAACAATGGACCCTCATCACTTATTCAAATGATAAACAAAACTTGTCACATCACTTTTTCAAACTATAAAAAAAAGTTTAGGGAATTTTTTTAAAAATATATTTTGAATTTTTTTTATAGTACAAAACAGTTTTTCAAAAAAAGAACAGTTTTTAAAATATAAATTTTGAAAAAAAAAGTAACAGTTTTTTTAAATGAACTTTTTAAAAAACAGTTTTTTAAATTAAACTTTTGAAAAAAAACAGTTTTTAAACTAAACTTTTTGAAAAAAAAACAATTTTTTAAATTAAACTTTTGAAAAAAAACAGTTTTTTAAATTAAACTTTTGAAAACATTGTTGAGAGTGAGAGAAAGAGAGAAGGGAGGAGAGAGAAGGTTTTTGTCATTTTGTGTAATGATGGATGTACTTGATAGGGTAGATGTGGAGTCCATATATTAAATTTGATTATTGGCAAAATGTTGCTAGTTTTGGTTATTCAAGTGTCAAAATTTGGTTAGTTGCTAAGAGGTTGTTAAGTTTGGTTATTCCAATGTGAGTACTTTTTTTAACAAACATTGCTAACCTTAGCAACCTTTTGGTTTTGGTTAGGAAAATGTGATGCTCTAAGGCTCTAAATTGACATAAAGAAATTTGTTTGGAAAAGGAAAAAAAAAGGGTTAGAGTGGCATAGTATAGGAGTATTTATTTGTGTGATAATCTGAGGGAGCCTTAGCTCGAACTAATGACACCACAAGGGTGTGTACCTCTTCATAACTCAGAGCTTTTGTATAATGTATTTATTTACTCAAACAAATTAAAAATTCATTTTTTGGTTTATTCATTTCGTCTTTATTTAAATGTTTTTTTGTATACATGAGTTTTGCGTCAAGTTTTCATGGATTATTGATTTATCTTGATAAGACGAATCTAAAAAGTATAAAATTATAGTCAAAATTAATTTTTTTGAATAACCAAAATTAATCCAATAAACTAGATTATTTTCAGCTATATAAAAAAAAAGCTTAGTGTTGACCATAATTTTATATTTTTTAGATTCGTCTCGTCGAAATAAATCAATAATCCATGAAAACTTGACGCAAAACGAACATATGCAAACAAAAAATTAAATAAAGACAACAATAAACGAACATATGCGGATTTCCCTTGAGAGAGATCAAGCACTTTTTTGGACTTATTCTGTATTTTTGAAAAAATTTAAGAGTTTCGGTCAAATTTTTTTACTTTTCCGATTCCTCTCGTCGAGACGGATCAATAGGTCACAAAAGTTTGACGCAAAACTAAAAAAAAAAAATGAATAAAGACAAAAAAAAATAGTAAAAAGTGACTTAACTTATTAGACCAAATTAGGCGTCAGTCCCCAAACCCTGTCCCCATCGTGTGTCCCTCCCTCTTATTTTGACAAGTGCCCAAAATAAAATCTTTAGTCCTTGATGAAATCCTCTCAACCTCGCTCTAACATTTCTCCAGCGAAAAGCGTCTTCACTCTTCACCTTCTGTACTTTGTCGGCGGCGAACTCACCGGACCTCACCCTCTTTCTTTTACAGCCCAACAACCTTCTCTCCTTCTACAAACCTTCCCCCCTACCCTAAACTTTTAGGTAGAGCATCCAAACGAATTGCATGCAGATCTAGGACATCTACCTACAAAGGTGTGGTGACGCTGACTGAAAAAAATATATCTCCGGTGACCAAATTTAATGTTGGGTTTCTATGCCAAGTGTTGCAACATTTTTAAAAAAATAAATGGTAAATATTAAATCCTCAATTATCTCCTCCATTATTTTACCGTTACAAAATTAAGTAAGTTTTAAACCAACATCGGTTACAAATGTTAAAAGCAATTTATATATTTGTATTATGTACAATAATGAATTACTCTCCTATTACAACTATATATTGCTACAACTTACAAGTGTTGATTTTGGGAGAGTAACTAGTTTGTAAGATATGTACACATAAAAGAAGATATACTGCAAGAGATTTGAAAGTCTTTTCTATATATTATATATCTATTTGCTTTACTTTGGACAACTCGGTTAATGACTCGTTCAAACCTCTCGGTGGTCGTGAACATCGGATGAGGAATGGTTGTGAGCGCTTGGGTTTAATCTTTGGGCAAGTACACTCCAGTGGAACCTTCACGAGGGGAGAAATATTAGCCTTAAGACAGCGTCCAACATGACTCTCGTTCTCAAAGGCAACATCTTTCCTACTTTCACTATTTTCGTACTCTCTTGGTTTACTTGTGTTTCTATGTTCATGTGTTTTAATAATTCTTGTGTTAAAATAATATTTTGAGAATTAAAGTTCTAACAATTTAAGGCTAATATTTATCTCTCAATAAATTTGAACAGTAAAGTTGTGCTTCTATTGATTGGCGATGGGAAATCAAAAATCAGAGTCACTATTCTTGCATGCTTGCTAGTACTTGGAAACTTGTGTTGTGCTATGCATGTGTTATTTAAGAACAAAATCATAACAAAAAGGATGATGATTTGTCGGCAAGCACATGAGAATTTATATCTCTCTATATTTCACTATTTATTTCGCACTTGTCATATATTTTATGCTCCTACTCATGAAAAGGATTGTTTGGTTTCATTTTTGCTTGGTTTATACATGATTACAATGAGTTATCGATTTTACATGTCAAAATCAGAGGGAATTTTGTTAAGAGTATTTGACAAATAATAATAATAATAATAATAATAATAATAATAATAATAATAATAATAATAATAATAATAATAATAATAATTAAAAAAAAAAATGGGAGTCAATGCAAAATTTTTTGAATTACAAAACTTGTTTGCTGCATATTTTTATTCCATCTATATATCATTCAAGCTTCATGGATTTTTACTGTGGTTAAATTTTTTTAGATATTGTAGAAAGCATGTTTTTGACGATAGAGATAAACTGATTGGGTCGACAGATGTATAAATCCCAACTTCATTTTTGCTTGGTATCATTCTCAATTGCGTACTTGTCATAGAATTAGGTTTCTCATTTAACTACATAATATATGTGAAAACAAGGATATGTGGGATAATATCATTATGTGAAACAAAGATACTACAGTATTTTCTAAAAATAGTATCGTTAAACTTTAGTGCAAAAACCGTTGCTATTGGTAAGATTATATTATATTAACTTTGTGTGGATGGTATCTTCATCATTAGAGTTCAAGGAATCCAACCAACAGTTATTCCTTCCGATGGTTATCACGAAGCAATTAACATGTTGTAAGATATTTGTAAAAAGCAGAGGGATCAACAATGCATTACTGAAGTTGTTATTCCTTTACATGTTGTAAAGTTGTTATTTTCAAAATATTTGTATTAATTCATTTTCGTTAATAGTATAATTTGTTGTTGCTTTTCTCCAACACCTAAAGTTGTTAATCCATTACTTACTTTTCCCATATTATTTCGTGATGAGCATTGATCTGTTGGTGTACCTAATAATCGTGCTAAGTAAAGGCCGTGATAAGTCTGGCATGTCATTTGTGTAGAAACGAGCCCTTATCTTGGTTCCAGGGATTTGTGGATAATTTTATATAGCTAAGGGTGGGAAAGGGAATTAATACTTGAAAAATCAAGGTTCCCTTAAAATCTGTTAAAACCCCAACAGTATGAATGTGAATCACTAATTAATACTACCGGCAGAAAATTACGCAAGCAGTCAACTCTCACAACACAAAGATATATGTGGAAAACCCTAAAAGGGTAAAAAAACACAGGAAAGAATCAAAATCACTATATTTATTGTCCAGTTACAGAAATACCTATCCAAACGATGTAAATCCTCTCAAAGTTCTAAGTATCACTTGCCAAGTCGCACATACACCGCACCTAATGATCTTGATCGCCAACGCCTTGAATCTCACAAGTCTTCCTTGGATACTTTTGGAATCCCACCAAAAGTATTCCCTAGAAATCACTTCTAGATTGTAGAGAACTTCTTAGAGATGAGCATGTAGTTGTACGATCGCTCGATTGCTTAAAAACTCCAAGGTAATCACTCAAAAAATCAAGAAACCTTTCTTACTCTATTTGCCTCAAAGTGTGGCTGCTATGTTATGAGAGATAATGAAAAAAAATCCTAGCACATCGATATTTATAGAAGCTGTTCGCACCCAACTTGCTCGACAGGTTGCTCGAGCAAGTCCTGAAGTTATTCTTGGCAGAAGAGTTGCTAGTTATGTTGCTCGAGCAAGTCTTGAGCAACTTTTGAACTAGTAAAATAACTTACTCAACTCACCACTAAAAAATATACTATCGCACTCTCAACCATTACATAAAGAGATGATTCATTTCCACACCTAAACAGACACTCTAAAAAAAATAAAATTACAACTCGATTTAAATGTGTGTTTTGTCAAACGGAATTCCTAAAACAAAGAACTCTAGAACTTGATCCTTACAATCTCCTCCTTTGGCACTTCTATGACAAAACACACTACAAAGGCAATCTATCATATATGAATGAGTTGTAGAGAGCCTGCAAACAAAACTCAACATCCAAACATATTAGAATAGTAGGCAACCTACTCCCCCTTTCATCATTCTCCCCTTTTTGACATGGAATGACAAAGGGCAAATAGGAAAAATAATAAAGCAATAAATGTGAACAATTTAAGACCAAGAGAAGAAGCCAAATAAAAAATAGATAAAACGAAGCGTGGAAACTAGCATAGATAATATGACAGCTAAATTCAATAGTGAAATAAAGAATGAAAAAGCATATGAAACTCAATAAAACATAATGAAACTAAATACTAAAAGATTAATTTTTTTTTTGAAGATACGAGCATGAGAATGTTTTAGCACAAGTATTATATCATGAGATGAGATATGACCAAGACATCCATACTTTAAGACACAACTTGATGATATAAGATCATGCAAGGCAGAAGAAATACAATACGCCATGATCAATGACAGGTGAGGAAAGTGTGTGCATGCGCATCCATGGCCTAGATATCAGGTTAACTCAATTTAGGACCCATATTCTCTTGAACAATAGGAGTATCAAGATGACTCCCCCTTAAGAAAACAAACCAAGCTAGGTCCTCAATGATTTTTTTGTTAATATGTACTTGCGGAGCTCCCCCTCAACCTCTAATTTTAATTCTTTTTACAAAGTATTCTCTTTTACCCCACTCGCCGTTTGACGTGATCGTCCGGACTGGATAGAGACGATTGCAACCGGTTACTAAAAAAATGGTCCAATACTAATACCACATTTTCCATAAACTCTTTTTTTTTATTTTATATATAATCTCACTAATGGATATATATATTTTTTCCATTGCATTTTGCACTATCATCGGCGGCTTTCACACTAGTAGGACTTTTGTCCCTATAGGTAGCCCTTTCCTCAAGTCATCCATTCTCTCAATTCCTGAGGGGGAGATGGAGACAAAAAAGAAATGGTGGTGGATGAATTTCAACATTACATTTGGAATTCTAACCACAGGTCAATCTCAAAAAGAAATCTCAAGATACAGACCAAGTTTATGAGAGCAAGACCCCTAATTGTCAAACATCCATAATAGCCATGAATAAGTGTATAGAATGTCGGATACTCATGGTTTATTGGCATTCAAATGTTCTTGCAGGGAGAATACCAAAAGAAGTGCAATAAAAAATACAGATAAACATGTTTATAAAATCCGATGATATTCAACTACGCACCAAAAACTATCATGCTCAATACACACAACTAATAAATAGACATAAATTTTTTTAATATTTTTTTTGATATAATAATACAAAGACCACTAAAATAAGACAACTATGAAACAACTATAAAACTCCATAAATCTAGGTATTAAGATATGCACGATCAATTAAACTTAGTTTATGGAACCAAACCTAGCCTTTAAAAGGCAAGGTCAAACTCTCCAAGTGAACTATAGTCATCTAAAGAGTCAAGATCATCATCAACCGGAGATACCAAATCAATTTTACGAACCCACATCTGTCTAGACTTGCCCTTTTCAACATGAGTCTTTTTAATGGGCATGGGCTTTGGGTTTACCTTTGTAGAATTAGCATGCGAAGATGTCCTACGTCTAGGCATTTGAAAATACTCCCTATGATTGTTCATGTTATGGTAATAGGGAGGAGTCCTATGATAGCTATGAAGGGCAAAACAATAAGGACGAATATGACATCTAATTCCACAATGATGGCAAGTGGGTACTGATAAACCCCCAATATTTTAGATAATTGGGGTTTATTTTGCTCCTTTTGTTCACACACACACACACGCGCGAATTCACACTTAATTTGGTTGATATGTGTGTAGTAGTGCTTTCGATGAGTTACAGGTCAAACATGGAAACTGAGCGCGTTTGGTGCGCATTGGAAAACGTGCCCCATGGCATGCCAACACTGGGCCCCTCGAGCCACGAAACGACGATTCGGTTGAGGCCCAGGAGTACGGAAGGTTTGTGTTTTGGACTCGTGTCTCACACTCTCGAAAACTCTCAATGGAGTCCGGGATTGAACAAGCACCCATAAGACTGAGGAGCACCTCCCCCGAGGGTCGCACGACTCATTTAGGAGTTTTGGAGGAAGTCCGGAGGCACGCAAACCAATGGGAATGATCAAAGGGGACAAAAATAAGTCAAGACAATTCTGGACCGATCCAGATTTTTTCAGAAAGTTCCAGACTGTTTTGGTTCGATCCGAATTTTCACAGCTTTCTCAATTGATTCTGGACCGATCCAGAATCAATTTGGATCGATCTAGATTTTCACAACTTTCTGAACTTATTCTGGACCGATCCAGAATCAATCCGGACCGATCCAGTTTTTCGCAGCTTCTTCCAGATCAATCTGGACCGATCCAAAATAATTTTGGACCGGTCCAGAAATGCTCCAAGCAACTTTTTCAATGCACTTTATGTACATGTCATTAATAGAAAGTTGTTGGTTGTTGTGAGAGCTTTTAGGATATTTTGAGGATATTTTGTAGAGAGAGAAGGACAAGGCTATAAACACTCTCCTCTCTCTTTCTCCTTCTCCCCCACTAGTTACACTTTTCAATTTCCTAGCTTAGTTTTTGCTCTCCATTGGAGACTCTTGAAGCTTTCTCTCTCTAGTTTTCCCATGTAAGTGTTGGTCTTATGTAAATTTCATGTTTATTAATGTTGTTGCTCTTGATTAGCTCTACCTAGAAATCAAGTTTATTTTTATTTCCATTTAGTATTTGGTTTACTTGTTCTTCTCTCTATTTCCTTAGTTAACACTTGGTTTGGTTGTTTGTTTGTTAATTTCTCCAAGTATAAAGTGATAGGCCAAGGTAGTATCTTCATTAAAATCAATTTTATTTAGTTACTTGTTATGTTCTTTATTTTCCTTATAAAAACAGCCATGTTTTCCTTAGTAATGAACGAGTAGTCGGTTTAGGCTCGGTCATGGGTAGGGATGGCAATGGGGCGGATTGGTTCGGGTTTTGGCCGATCCACACCCAAATCCAAAGGGTTTCCGTTCGGTTCGGGTTCGGTTCAGAAAAAGGAGAGGATGAACCATAACCTAACCATTCGGGGTATGGGTAATTTCGGGTAACCGATTTTGTGAAGGAAAAAATAGCTACCCATTTGGGTAACCGAATTGTACCCATCCCGCCCCACCCCAAACCGTACTAAAACATGAATAAATTGAGTTTAAGATATTTTGTTATCTCAAAAAAATTGAAAAAACATGAAAAAAATAACAAAAGAAAACTACAAATATCAGTCAAGAGACTCAAGACTATAATATATAAAATATCAGTCAAGAGAGTCTTAAAATGTACAGAAGGGGAAAAGGGTATTTTTCAAATATATATAGGGTTTATGTAATATTTATATATAATATGGGGGGTCTTATGTAATTAATATAAGTTCAGTTTGGTTCGGTTCGGGTATCGGTTCGGGTTCCAGGTGAACCCATAACCGAACCTAACCCGTTCGATTTTCCATCCATCGAACCCACACCCGCACCCACGGGGCAAAAATCGGTTACTGTTCGGTAAAAAAAACCGGTTTCGGTTCGGTTACTTGTCGGTTTGGTCGATATTGCCATCCCTAGTCATGGGGTGATTAGCACCCCGTGGCTTAGGTGATTCACTCTCCTCGCCTTAATGCAAACATTGCTTGTTAATTAAAAAGTACGGATTGATTTTTATGTATCAAAATGGCGATTTGTTAATCCCGTTGATCACGCGTCGCCAAGGGCTTGACCACTTGGCACGTGTGATGCTTCGGGCTATGGCAATCAAAATGTTTGTATAAATGACACAAGAATCCTACTTTTTCAGAAACACCGTTTCTAGTTAAATGAGTTTTAAGTATCAAATCTTCCGTTCGGGGTCGTTTAACGACGCCCCGAGCCGGTAATTTTAGAGGAGAATGTATCGGCCTAAGGCATGGGTGTTGTGAACCCCTTGACTTAGCCTTGTTTTTAATTAGTCTTTCAATCTTCCGAGTCATTTACGTAGTTGAGTGAAATCCACCCCCCAAACTACAAAAGCCAAGTTTACCGCTTAAAGGCTAAAACCTTCACTCGCGAGTCAATTTACACGCTCAGCTCATTTGGTCCCTGTGGACTCGACCCGGACTTCCAGTTTCTATGCCGCGCGTCGCCTGAACCCTACGCTTGGGGAAATTATATTGATTAACAATCCAAGGACGCAAGCAGGTACAAAATTATTATGACCATAAGAATGAGCTACATATGCATCATGTGAAGTGTTTGATTCATGCATCTTCCTACAGTGCGGTCTAATATTGGCCAGTCATACCGCAATAATGACAAGTAGGGACAAATTTAACGACAGGAGTAAACACTTGAGACTTAGCATTATTAATAACTTTAGCTTTTACCTCCTTGCGTTTGGGATGTTTGTTTAATACTGTTGTTGTTTGCTTCTTTAGCGTGGGAGAATTGAGCCTATTCTTCATGCCATTAACATTCTTCTTCTTACCTTTACGATTGGTCTCTTCTTTCCCAATTGGCGGAGTTGAAGATGTCGCATGATAACCAAGCCCTGAATGATCACTAGGATGCCGTTGGATTGAAAGAATATGATCCAACACTTGGGTCCCAGTCTTTGTATCATCTTCTAATTTTTCCTTAGACTTCGCATTAGTCAAGGTCTTGTTTTTCTCAAGAAGGAGCTCATTTTTTTGTTTCTCTCATCACTTTCTTGAGTGCGTTCATTCAGAATATTTTCTAAATTCTTGACCTTATCAGAAAGTTTATCATTAACCCTCATCACTTTTTTAACAAAAGCACAGAGTTTGTTATACTCCTCTCTGGCCTCATCTAAATCATCCCAGCTTTCTGGCTTGCTATTATTTGTCTCAGAATCACTCGATTTGGAAAGACTCTCTGGGTTTAAAGAAACTCCAAAAGCCAAAAAGTTTCTATGATTATGTTCTTCGCCACCTTCTTCTTCATTTGATTTATCAGAATCGCTATCATCCCACATTTGAGCAACAAAACTCTTCTCTTTCTTTTTATTGGCACATTCTTCGGCATAATGACCAAAACCATGGCATTCAAAACACTGTGGTCCCTCAGATGGTCCTTTTCCCTCCTTTTTAATTTTGTTAGAAAACTCTCCTTTTCTTTTATCATTTTTCTTTTTCATAATATTTTTAAAATGGTTGAAAAAGCTTTTATCTCTTCAAAATCAACATCACTATCACTACCTGAACCTTTCTTATTTTTTTGAGTACTTTTAAAAGCTCCAGAAGTCTCAGAATGTTTTACTTTAGGCTGAACAGGTTCAGATTGCAATAAGTCAGCCTCATAAGTTTGGAGAATCCCTACTATTTCTTGAACAGATTTTTCTTTTAATTTTCTCTTACCCTCCAGCATAGTTACATGAATTTTAAATCTAGGAGGTAAGGAGTGTAATTTTTTTTTAATAATACGAAAGGAAGGAATTGGCTCACCCAAGTTCTCGCAGCTATTGACGATGGCAATGAGCTTGGAATAAAATTGATTGAAAGTCTCCTCCTCTGCATTCTGATGGTCTCAAACTCCGTAGTAAGCCTTTGCAGCTTAGACTGCTTAACCACGTCTGTCTCCTCATGACAAGTAACGAATGTCCCATGCCTCATTCGCTATTTCACAGTTAGCTATTTTCCTGTGCTCATTAATATCAACAGTAGAAAATAAAATATCAAGTGCACGATTGTTAGCCTGAAGTAATGCTTTTTCAACGACTGATAACTTAGAT
Source organism: Vaccinium macrocarpon (assembly GCA_022606695.1). Classification (NCBI taxonomy): domain Eukaryota; kingdom Viridiplantae; phylum Streptophyta; class Magnoliopsida; order Ericales; family Ericaceae; genus Vaccinium; species Vaccinium macrocarpon. The sequence goes on from CM040177.1 coordinate 26,985,891, forward strand.
TGGGGTTTTTTAACCTGTTTGTCCTCCTTAGTTTTCATGGGATGAGTGTACCCCACAACACATGAATCCCAAATTTCTTCATCAGCTGATCTCATTATAGCCGTTATTCTAGATTTCTGGTAATCAAAATTATCAACATCAAGTATAGGCAAATTTCTAGACACGTGATTCATGTTCATACTCGTGATGGATCTGCTCTAGGAAAATAAATCCGAACGGAAGGAGCAGCTCGCTCTGATACCAATTTAAAAATCAGGGTTCCCTTAAAATCTGTTAAAACCCTAACAGTATGAATACGAATCACTAATTAATACTACCAGCAGAAAATTACTCAAACAGTCAAATCCCACAACACAAAGATATACGTGGAAAACCCTAAAAGGGTAAAAAACCACAAGAAGGAATCAAAATCACTATACTCGTTGTCCAGTTACAGAAATACCTATCCAAACGATGTAAATCCTCACAAAGTTCTAAGTATCACCTGCTGAGTCGCATGTACATCGCACCCAGTAATCTTGATCACCAACGCCTTGAATCTCACAAGCCTTCCTTGGATACTTTTGGAATCCCACCAAAAGTATTCCCTAGACATCACTTCTAGATTGTAGAGAACTTCTTGGAGATGAGCATGTAGTTGTACGATCGCTCGATTGCTTAGAAACTCGAAGGTAATCACTCAAAAAATCAAGAAACCTTTCTCTCTCTATTTGCCTCAAAGTGTGGCTGCTATGTTATGAGAGATAATGAAAAAACCCTAGCACATCAATATTTATAGAAGCTGTCCGCGCCCAACTTGCTTGACAGGTTGCTTGAGCAAGTCCTGAAGTTATTCTTGGCAGAAGAGTTGCTAGATATATTGTTCGAGCAAGTCTGGAACAACTTTTGAACTAGTAAAATAACTTACCCAACTCACCACTAAAAAATATACTATCGCACTCTCAACCATTACATAAAGAGATGATTCCTTTCCACTCCTAAACATACACTCTAAAAAAAGGGAAAATTATCGAAATGGTCCCTGTAGTTTCACCCGAGTCTCGTTTTAGTCCTTCTAGTTTCAATTGCACTCTAACAAACCCGGTAGTTTCAATTTTGGTCGAATTTGGTCCAATCGATAACGGACGTTTGCGAATTAGACGGAAAACCCAATTTTGGGGTTTTGTAGGGGCAAAACTAACTTTTTGACCCTCCTTCTTCTTCCCCAATTTGAATCCCTAACCCTAAATTAGCAAAAGCCAGGTGCCTCAATTGCTGCACCACACCTCTCTCTCTCTCTCTCTCTCTCTCTAAGCAATCACAATAGCAGACCCAATTGCTATCTGCCTTTAATTGAATGATTTAATCTTCATTCTATTTAGGAAGACTAAAATACCCTTTCCTGCCTCAAAAAACCATAGTAAACCCTCTAAAGCCATTCACGTTCAAACATACTAGTAATACACCTACTCAAAATTCGTCTAGTAATCACCTCTATGTGAATAACCGTCACTCATCCTCCTCAGCACCAACTCCAACCACCCTCGCCGGCCCCGTCTAAGAACACACCGATTGCAATCCTCTTGTGTCACCGAAAATCTAAGCTACTCCATCATCAAATGCGGCGTCTCTCTTAGTATTGCCCGAGGTTTGCAACATCTTCAACCTCTTTGACTTCCGTCTAGCCAATGGAACATCAGTGGTGTTGAGGACTAAGTCGTAGTTCACCGAGTTTACAGTTTATATCGAGGTGACATAGCATTCTTACCAATTCAGTTGCTTCAGATCGTTGATCACATCTTCTAAAGTCATGAAAGCGTTGGAAGAGATGTTATCATCGTTTAGTGTGGAATGAGAGGGCTCGATCAGGTCGATTGACTTTATTGCATCGATCACAACATTCTGCAAATTTCAAAAATGGAACAGAGGAAAAAAGAGTGAAAGTGAAATCGTGTTGCTAGTTTTTTGGAGTGAAAAAATTAAGAAAGGAGAGAAACAGCTTAGATTGATTTGAAGGCTCTCTATCACCTTCATATATGGCTTGGATTTTACGAAACCATGCATCATAATAATCATGGAGAGAGAGAGAGAGAGAGAGAGAGAGAGAGAGAGAGAGAGAGAGAGAGAGAGAGAGAGAGAGAGAGAGAGAGAGAGAGAGAGAGAGGTGGTGCAACAATTGGGGCACTTGGTTATTGCTAATTTAGGGTTAGGGTTGGGGTTTCAAATTGGGGAAGAAGAAGGAGGGTCAAAAAGTCAGTTTTGCCCCTCAAAAAACCCCCCAAATTGGGTTTTCCGTCCAATTCGCAAACGTCCGTTATCGATTGGACCAAATTCGACCAAAATTGAAACTACAGGGTTCGTTGGAGTGCAATTGAAACTAAAGGGACTAAATCGAGACTCAGATGAAACTACGGGGACCATTTCGATAATTTTCCCCTAAAAAAAATAAAATTACAACTCAATTTAAATGTGTGTTTTGTCAAACGGAATTGCCAAAACGAAAAACTTTGGAACTTGGTCCTTACAATACTTTTTGGGTCCGTAGATAAAAGGAAATCAGTTTCCTAACCGCATAGTTCTAGAGTAAAGAAATCATATTTTTTTTTCTGCTTAATGAAGTTACGTCTAGTCATTTTGGAATACCATGATATACTACTAGAAATTATTAGTCTCCCCATGAAATCGGCTATATATTAATGTAAGGATAAACAAGGTTGATTTGGGGGTAATTTGGCCTTGTATGGAGTTCTCCAAATAGTTTACGATTAGCTATATTCAAAGAGCCAAATGTTATGAATCGTTGATCTTTTATTGTCAATTGATAGCTTTTGAAGTTCAATACTAATGTGAATTTGTGTGTGCTTGACCGTTCGGGTATCTAGTAATTAACTCTAATTTTGTCCCAAGCGCAGGACTATAGACCGGTGCAGCATAATAAATCCGGAAGTACCGGAGTCGAACCACAGAGACGGTCTACGGTGTTAACCCAAACAATGCTAGATTCTATGTTTGTAAAAGGCTCTCAGGAGCCACCCCTTGTTCCAGATGACTGATTTAATTAACTAAATTAAACTAATCAAATTATTGAACTCTTAATTAAAACAGAAGAGCACAGCCGTGGACACTACAGTGCCTGCAGCTAGCCTAATCCACATCCACTCGGACCACAATTATTTAATTAATAGGTTTTCAAATAAGAAAAGAATTCCCAACAAATGCGCACCACGTGTCACCAACCACTGCGCACATTTGAAATTGGCAATGCCCGGGTTCGTTTGTTAGAAAAGGTTTCGTATTGAAAAACTGCACATTAATTTGAAGGATTCAGCACCGAGGTGGAATGCAAATTAGCCTAGCCACGGGACACCTTCGTCCCGCGGCCGCACTCTTTACGACTACTCACACATGTTGAAATCAATTGAAGAAAATAGATTCAAACTGAAACTAATCATGATTTTAATGAATGAAATATAAAATCAACAGAAGTAAATACCGTAATTGCAAAAGCAAAATTAACCCAACGAGCAATCTGTGAAACGAATCTTCGAATACACTTGGAAGCGTAGCAATGAACGAAATACTTCAGATCTGAAATCGAGAACTTGTAAAACTAAAAACTAGGTAAAAATTCGTGGAACCCTAGACAAAACTAAGTGCTAAGTATTTATACTAATTTCGGAAAACCTCCTAAGAAAAACAATAAACGTCAGAAAATATTCCTCGCGGCTGACCAAAACGGCAGCGTTTGGCATGCCCCTAAACCACTCGGTAGCGCTACCTAGAAATAGGTGTAGCGCTACCGCCATCTTCATCCTTGCGTTGACCTGAAACGGCACCGTTCCACTCCTTCCCGGTAACCATCTCGGTAGCGCTACTGGAGAAATTGTGTAGCGCTACCGCCCTACTCATTGCGTATGTTGACCATTGACCCTCTCAGATTGATCAAGACCTTCTCTTCTAATCGCCACCTGGCCCAGCTACACCTATTCTGGTGTAGCGCTCAAAAACATTTTGTCCATTTTGGGACCCTTTTTAGGCCATCTTGAGCGCTCCAAGGTATTGGGGTAGCGCTCCCGACGAGTTTCGACCACCCCATGCACAATTCACTTGCCTTCAACTTCTGATCAACGTGCATGGCCCTCCAAAATATTTAAAATCGCACTTGCGCCCCTCAATTACCTGCAACTCACACTTACAACACAAAAACACCTCATGCACGCATTAATTGGAAAATAAAGCTTAAACCGCATGCAAACTAAGCCAAAACCCCCTACTTGGGCGCTTATACACAAGCTTCTCACGCGCTCATCAGTGTGAATGGTTATTTTCTTCTTGCAAGTTAATTGATTCATTGTGAAAATATAAATTGCATTTATGTATGTGCATGTTATTGTTACAAAGTATGAATACCAATAGCAATTTTCGATTTATTCAAGTCTTGAATAAATCATGGGAAAAAAAATTAGCTAGTCATTTGTCGTACTTGATAAGGTGTCCCATTTGGAATTTTTAATATTCTTTGACTTTGATAGTTTTGGGAAATCGATTGAGAAGTAACTCACGTGTTGTTTGCTTCTTCGTACCTGTTAGCAAAGTGTTTGGTGTTATATTCCATTGGATGAACCTATCATTTGGGATATGTGATGATGGGTAGTAAAATCAAGTTGGCCCCCCAATAATTATGACGATAATTTAAGTTTCGGTTACTACAGTGAGGATTAAGAGTTAGAATCTTAAATATTTAGAACGATTATTGTTGTTTCTTCTAAGAAACATGATGCATAATCAATCCTCTATTGCAACTTATTGCTTGAGTTGTTACATTTTAAAAATTCTTGACATGTGCTTTATTGCATAATTATAAGTAATTCATACCTTTTCATCGATTTTTCATGTTATTCACATTCACATGATATTTTCTAGTAGCATTGTCTCAATGTTGCATAGTTAAAAGCTCTTGAATTATTGTGGTGGCTTATTTAATATTGTTAAGTAGATTATTTATTTATTTATTTTCCAATTCTTTTACACAAAAGTGTCGTTGATTTTTCATTATACTATTTCACTGATATCTAAAGGTGGAACAACAAAAAAAAAGAGGTTATTTTGTTTACCTTTTATTTGGATATTGAAGGGGGGAAAAAAACTTTGACAGAAAGAAAACTGTTAATAGTATCTTGTTTGTAATTTTTTTTTTTATAAAAAAATTACATTTATGGTTACAAACTCTTGGTATTGGATTGATGAGATTTTTGACCTGGTAAATAAATGCTTCTGTTATTTTGTAACGATTTGTGGACATATGTTTAAATTGCTTTTGTACTGAGGTGGTGTATTTTTCTCATGTTTACTATGAATTTCATTAGTTGATTGGAGTTTTAAAACCTGTGGGGGAAGGTTAAACTTAATTTTATTGTGTAAGTTTCAAAACTTGTAATGTGAGTTTATGAAACATTAAAAAAAATTTATTTTGTAAGTTTCAAAACTTGTAATGTGAATTTATTAAACGGTAATTTTTTTTTATAAGTTGAAAATGATGTTGGATTATGACTAGTAATCAAGTTCTTATTTGTGACTCAGAAGTTAAGTGTATACATTTTATTTGTAGGAATGAAATTTTCCTCTATAGTCACTATGTGAAAATGAAAGCGAACCCTTATTATAGTATTGCCTAAGTATTTCTACATTTGAGAATTTTGTCATAGTGGGGTTGTGGATTATGACTTTGTCTTCTTGTTCTAAGCACCATGCATGAGGTCTTAAATCACTTGAAAGAATTAGAGGGATTGTTTTTGGTGTTCATTTGAGTTTGAACATCATGATTTTGTCTATTTCGACCCATATAAAAATAAATATTGAAATCAATTTTTCTCTTTCCGGTTAATTGGTCAATGTGAATGTCATAGTTGTAGTTTTGCAAATAATTTGTATTATATTACACTTCGTGACATCTTTTAGTCACCAATATTAGAGAATGTCTTAATACAAGATGGAGCGTGACTATGTGCCTAATACAATTACAATCTATTGTATGCTTAGGGTTCAGAATTACCAAAGCACACAAATTCTACTTACTACTTTCTAATTGCTTGATATTATCCTTGTCGATGTAGTTTTTTATGGACGACTGTAATGTGGGGGTATAAACAAGTTATTACAAGTTAAGTAACAGATTGGTTTGATTTACAATCTTTTGCATATTTATAAGGAATGTGGGGGTGTTATTTATTATGGGAATGTTGCTTAAATATTTTTGAGAAGAGATGTAGTATGATATGCTAATGTAGAAAATCTTAGCTTGGAAATTTGATCACATGAGCGAAGTTAATGTATATGGCATGAAATCATCTAGTGGTGTATTGGAGTTTGTTGATTGTGTTCTCACAGGACCGCACATAACGAGTTAATAAGTTGAAGAGCAGTCAAGCCTCTAAATTCGACGTCAATAATATATGGGCTCGGACTAGCGATGAGGCTAGATCCATATAAGAAATAAATTCATTGTCCCGAGACTAGCATTGAGGCTAGATCCATACTAAAATTGTTAATTGGGATTGGACTAGCATTGAGGCTAGATCCAATTTATGTCGAGGGGGATGGGCTTAAGCCCAAAGGGAGTCACCTAAGGAGGTAACCCGTCTTTTGTGATTGGAGATCCTATGAAGGAAGTTCAACGGGTAAAAACAATCCACATTGCGTGACTTGTTCCTGCACTCATTTAATGAAATGAGATTATCTCTTAGACTCTCCTGCTCATCCCTAAGGCAATTGTGTTGAAGAAAGTGACTGGTTCAGGAAGGGTTATACCCTTAATGAATCCAAGGCAGACATTCTTCTGCAAGGTACATTCCGTCACTGTACCCTTGGAGGATTCAACAAAGTGGGGGCCATCGTGAGGCCGTGACTATGAGGCTCGGGCTGACCTCTAGTAACTCTCATGAGAATCAAGATTCAGTGCATGGCCATTAATAGCACTAACCTGCGAACTAATGTCCAATACTAGTACTGTGTGTGTGACATGTTGAACTTTGGCTCAAAGGATCTAGTTCAAGGTATAGGTCTTCTATGATCCTTTAAAGGAATACTGTTAACACTGAGTGTGAGTTCAAGTCCGGAAGACACCCACACCGATTGCGCAGTATATAATTGCCCAAAATTTTATTTGTATATATCGTATTTTAAAATCATGCTCCTTTAAAATTCAAATAATAATTGCTTTATTTTTATCAAAAAGAGGGGGATTGTTGCAACATTTTAATAAAAATAAATGTTAAACATTAAATCCTCAATTATCTCCTCCATTATTTCACCGTTACAAAATTAAGTAAGTTTTAAACCAATATCGGTTACAAATGTTGAAAGCAATTTATATATTTGTATTATGTACAATAATGAATTACTCTCCTATTACAACTATATATAGCTACAACTTACAAGTGTTGATTTTGGGAGAGCAGCTAGTTTGTAAGATATGTACACATAAAAGAAGATATACTGCAAGAGATTTGAAATTCTTTTCTATATATTATATATCTATTTGCTTTACTTTGGGCAACTTGGTTTGTGACTCATTCAAACCTCTCAGTGGTCGTGAACATTGGATGAGGAATGCTTGTGAGCACTTGGGTTTAATCTTGGGGCTAGTACACTCCAGTGGAACCTTCACGAGGGGAGGAATATTAGCCTTAAGACAGCGTCCAACATGACTCTCATTCTAACAGGTAACATCTTTCCTACTTTCACTATTTTCGTACTCTCTTGGTTTACTTGTGTTTCTATGTTCATATGCTTTAATAATTCTTGTGTTAAAATAATATTTTGAGAATTAAAGTTCTAACACCAAGGATTCTGAGAAATTTGGTTTGAAAAAAAAAAAAGAGATATCGAAAACCCACTTCAGGGGATTGAATCGCAACTGACAAAAAAAAAAAAAAAAAAAAAAAGACATTGGAAGGCCGATCAATGTAGTGTTTGCTTATACTTGGAATTATTGAAGAAAAATTGGTGCAATATATAATGTTATCATATACGGTTCTCAGAGTCACAGAGGGTTAAATTTTTGTATTTTGGTTGGACTGGGATCCAAAAATATTTGAAAATGGTGACGAGGAGGATCACAATTTCAAACTTGGTCACCGATTTGATGTTGGGGTGCGAAAGAAGGGGAGTCTGGCGAGTTCGCCGACAGCAAAGGGAGAAAATATAGAAGATGCGCTAGTCTGCTGGGAAAGTTACAGAGTGAGAAAAGGGGAGCTTCATATTAACGGCTAGGATTCATTTTAGACACATGTTGAAACGGGAGAGTTGGGGACAGAGGATGGGGACAGCCTCTAGGGACAAAGGATCCCAAGCCGGGAGATCACCCCTGGTGGGGATAGACATGGGGACGGATCGAGGCCGGAGACTACTATCTCCACCCCCAATCCCCAAACCCCTTACTCATATCCATCCCCTATCCAATCTCCAACGGAGATTTATCTTTATCCTCCATCCCCACTCCAAATGGGGAACGGAGATTCCCATGGGAATTTCGGGGATCCAATCATTTTCCCTAGAGTAACAAGTAAATAGTTATAGAAGCCCAATTACAAATTATTTTCCCTAAAATTCAATTACTGGACAACCCCTGGACGTGTAAAAATTCATGTGTTTGTAGAACAACGTAAAGAGTGCAAAAAAGTAGAAATTATGAAGAGTTCTTGTGTATATTCATGAAATTAATTAAAATTGATTAAATGTAATATGGGTTGTCTAGTGGATAGCATACATAATTGTTTCAAAGGAAAATAGTTTACAAGTCTACAATTCACTGTTGATATGCCCAAGAAACATTTTAAAGATTTTACTACTAGGTATTTTTTGTATAGTCGATCACATGAATGGTCATTTTGATTGGAACATACATGTTAAATCCATGTCATTGCAGTGGATGAAAATGCTTCAATTATCAAACCAACCCTATGCACGAGGAAGGAAATTTTGGTGTAACCCCATTTATTTGGAGAAAATTCAATGAGACTCCAAAGTTTCATAATTCATGAACAGACCCCTATATATTTCGGGGATTCGGGGATGGGGCAGATCTGGGATAGGGCGGAGCGGGGACATGCCTATCTCCACGCCCTATCCAATCCCCAAACATTTTCAAAAAAAATTCTCATATCTTATCCAATCTCCAAACAGATCTCCATATTGTCGATCTGTTCAGATTGAAAATCCGATCAGATTCAGACGGGGTGGATGAAATGGCCAACCCTAACCCCTAGCCACCTAATGAGGTAGTGTACTTCCATTTAATAAGTAATTTGCAAAGTTTTTACAAAATCCACTCAACTTTATCCTATTTTATCACAAATTCACCTAAATCAAGTACTATTTAATCCCCTGCCATAAATGTCACATCAATATGGGCTTACCCTTACTAAATAATACTCCTTACTATCTTATCCCCTACTATTTAATTCCACCAAAACTTATCTTGCATCCAATCGGGCATTACTATTTGGTCTCCATGGTGGATAAAAGTACCTCAATCCCTACATCAAACCCTGAACTAAATTCAAATTTGAGGGAAAAAACCCTCAAATTCATCCCTTAGCCCTTGAACCAAACCTATACCAAATCAAACTTTTCTCAAATTTTCCCCAAATTTGGGGAGAAAAATTCTTGAACCAAATATCTAACGATAACTTTGTGGTGGTGATGATCGTTGGAGCACCTTCCTCCACCATCGTCATGGTCACTGCCGGCGAAGGTAAGAAGAATGTAGATCTATCTGGAGGAGAGGTGGTGGTTGTCGTCACCACGGTCATCATTGTCGCCACTATAGCAGAGCACAGTCTATCCACCACCGTTGTCGTTGTCATTTACTTTGCTGCTCTTTGGCACCTCAAGGAAGGACGGTGGTGGCGTGATTTTCCAAATCTCTATCAGATTTTTCAAAAGAGTTGCGACGGCGGGTGGCGGAAGAGTTTCAAAATTTGATTCTAGGGATGGAGAGAGCCATATCTAATGAAGCTTTGAACCAAATTTTTGCATCAAATTTGAGGGAAAAATTAAAGGGGTAAAGGCTGGACTTGCTCTAACAGATTTTGTTTGGTTTAACATTTCTTCTTCTTTTTTTGAGTCATTTCCTACCATTGATGTGATTGATGGGAAATTGACTTTTCCAAATAATCTCTATCTCTATTGCATGATTATGTTTTGTTAAACAAAAATCCTTTACGTACTAATGATTTATCCCAACATGGGACCCATCTATGGGTTCTACGAAATTGATCCACATCGTTCATTAATTTTAACATATTATTTCGAGTAGCCCCATAAAAAAGGTGTGCAATCAAATCCTATAAGTACTTGATCCAACATATCAATTTTTCATATAGAATATAATATTCTTGATTCTGAATGAAAAATTGGTACTTGAATTAGCACTTATACATATTCGATTGAGTTCATTTTTTGCAAGGCCACTCAAAAGAACATTTTAAAATCAATGAACAGTGCATATCAATTTTTTGAAACCCATAGATGGTGTCATTTTGTTGACAGATTAATCGCAACATCATCGCAATTGATGATGTGATGGAGATCCCAATAAAGAATGATATACTTTCTAGGATGGTATCCTGAGATTCGGTCCGAATATTGTTGATTTTTATGCCACCGGTGCTTTTTGTGATCATAGTTGTTAAAAACCTACGCTACAAAATACGTATCCTACAATTTGTATCTTCTCCTTCGGAAAAGGATACGTATCCAACCCGTATCTTTTTAATATAGAAATCCTACGATACGGTCATGTATCCTATGATTTAAAGATGTATCCTAATTCGGTACGTATCTTACAATTATTTATTGGGAAAAATTCTGACCTTATTTCAAGATGCGGAACTCCAAATTCATTAATCTAAGCTGTTTGATCTAATTATGGCATATTTCAAACTATTAAATAGAAATTCAACTCCATTGTAGGGCTTGTATAGAAGAAAGATCCACACTTCGATTGTGTTTTTGGCCTAATCATATAGTTGCTCTTGTTTTCTTTCCCTTACAAAGGCAACAAAAAACCTTATTGTTATAGGCTACAATTGAGAGATTGAAAATTTTGCATCTTAAAAACATTTTTTTAGATACAAGCATAGTTTGTTGGTGTTATTAAGTATATTTACTTTTTAATTGTATATTAATTTTGATTAACATTGTCGAAAGATAAACTAGATTTAATATTTTAACACAAGAAAGTAAAGCATAAACAAGCCCAATAGACAAAGCCCTAAGACGAAGGATATTATTGAAGGAGATATGAATATCTAGTTTTTTTGAAACTCTAGAATATCAAGCCATAGAAACTCTAGAATATCCTTATGAAATATCTAGAGATTTTTGTGAGAATTAGTCACATGTGATTCTAAAATTTACTTCAGTGTCTATCTTGTGTGAAAATATCTTTGGACTAGAGCTCTCCATGGAGTAGTATAAGTAGGGATGAGTTCTAGCTATTTAGCATCCATGACGTCTTCTAGGTTTTTGGATTTTTTCTTGAGTGTCTTCGCCAAACCTTCTCTCGTCAACATGTTCTTCACCATTTGTTGCCAAAGAGTGAAATCATTGTGGCTGTTGAAAAGCTCGATAGCGAACCCCATACTTTTTCCCTCCATACCGTAGCTCTGATACCACTGTCATGGATCGATCAAACAAACACACCCACACGCACAAACAACTGAAACAAATAACACAAACAATTTTACATGGTTTCCCAAAATCGGATACGTCCACGGGAGAGAGAACACTTTTCACTATTTGAATGAATTACAATGAGATAAAAATACCCAACACAAAGCACATGCTCACTTGTATTTTTATCTGTCACACACTCACCAATATTCTCATTCTCACACAATTTCTCTCAATAAACACTTTACAATTTTTCTTCCTCTCTCTCTCTCTCTCTCTCTCTCTCTCTCTCTCTCTCTCTCTCTCTCTCTCTCTCTCTCTCTCTCTCTCTGTGTGTCTCTTTTTACCCACACACGGCACAAACACATGCATGACCCTTTTATACATGAGGCTAGGCAATATTCTTACAAGCACACCAACCTTTGGAATTCCAAGAAGACTCCCTTTCAACTAAAACAGCCGGCAAGCATTGAATACCATACCAAAATGATCTTCAACTCCTAGGAATTCAATGCACCGCCAAACCAATTTAATTAATGCCAAACTAAGCAATTTATATCTTTTTCTTTTTCAAAGCCATTTAACTTGGGAAAAACCCAACACGACGTCCACACACATCGTGTATGTCTTGACTTCTAGTGCTATAGTGTGACTTAACCGATGGAAAAATACTCAATTCACCAACTTCATGAATTACGTAACCGATCACTTCTATCAAACACCGATCAAAATTCATGAATTACGTGATATCGCACACACACACACATATATATATATATATATATATATATATATATATATATATATATATATATATATATATATATATATATATATACGCCGAGGATCCGGTCAGGACTCCCGGACCTAAGATAGGTCCGGACCTCCCACTTCCCGGCCATTTGGCCGGGATCCAAACCGTTGGATGTTTTTAAAATGTGTTTTTAAGGTTCCACGCGAGAAATGGGAAAAAAAAAATACCGGGAAGGGCTTCATCCGAGCATTTTTTGATAAAACTGCGATTTTACAGTTTTATCGAAAAATGCTCGGATGAAGCCCTTCCCGGTATTTTTTTTTTCCCATTTCTCGCGTGGAACCTTAAAAACACATTTTAAAAACATCCAACGGTTTGGATCCCGGCCAAATGGCCGGGAAGTGAAAATTCCGGACCTAAGATAGGTCCGGGAGTCCTGACCGGAACCGGACTCTATATATATATGTATATATTTGGTAAAACCAACTTGAAAATAAAAGAGGGTAAGCGGATATAAAGCCTACAAGGGGCATACCCCATGGAGGACATAACAAAACAAAGAAAGGAAAAGAAACGCAACAAAAGAAAAGAACAAAATAGCGTGGGATGGCCCTAAGGCTACAATGGGAGTAGATATAAAGCACAGATAGGTGGGCCAAAAGGCTACAAACTGAGATAGGTAAAAGAAAATTAAAATAGAAGAAGGTGTTTATGATCCATCTTGGAGAGGGAGAATAAACACCCAACAACATGAAGTTGGAGTTCCGGATACCAGTGGATTGCTTGGCTAAGGAAGATGGAGAGATCGCTTGATGGTGAACTAGCTTCCACATTGCAACCTATGTATATTTCCACTGAGGAAATTGGGCCAGCAGACAACCCCTCCGGCATAGGTGAAACCCACACAGTGGGTGGCTTGAGGATAAAATAAATGTAAGTGGTAGGGACAACTACTCGCCTTACAGACAACTGAAATGAACACATCGGCAGGCCAATAAAGCAACACAGCAAAGCAGTAGGCCAATTAAGTACACACAACAAAGGCACTGCAAGGCAACAGGCCCCTCAAGACGTACATAACAGCAGATGTAAGAGTCCACAATGCAAAAAGCAAAACCGTGGCAGTGGTATGGAAAAATAGTAGCACATGACAGGAACCAATGATGCACACTCTAGAAACACAAGTGAGTAGCAACATTAACTCAGCATAAAGTACAATGGGGCTGCAAATCTAGCCAGTACTAGTAGCGTAATCTGGGCAGCAACCATAATTGGGCCGTAGCCAACCATATTAGCAACACCAGCAATGTACTAGCAGATATGAGCAACACAACAACAACCAAGGAAAATACAGCAGCAGACCATAAACACACAATACAGTAGCAGCAACTGAACTGCCCAGAAAATACCCACCATACAGCAGCAGCAACAGTAAGGGAAAGGGAAGGGGACCCATTGATTGATGTACTCACACAACCGATCACCCTTAACGACTCACCCTCCCCCTCTTCTTTTTTGAGATCACAATGGGTCCTAGGATAATCAACCCGACTCCCTCATCTCACTATGTACCAAGCAAAGAATTTCGCTCTGGAAAAACAAGGATGGAGCTCAAACACACATCTCACAGGGAATCTCTCATATGAGTAGGTCACTCCACACAAGCATCAAGAATCAATCACCGATAGCCACTGTAGGCTCACAAATTCCTATGGAATTCACAATTACAGTGGAACTTTCCAGTGGAACTCACAAAGTTAGCCTCTGAAGGCATAAAATGAGTAGCATAAGGGAAAGTACAGATAACTACCTTGTAGATAGGAGTATTAGCAGAGACCAAATTCCGAGTATTCTTGAAATTGAACCTGCACTACAGGTTGCCCAATTGGGTAATTAGCATAAAACTTAGTACCACTTGACATGACTGGCCCAAGAAGCAAACCTCCATCCTGCAAACAATCACTGGTCCCAAATGGAGTTAGAGAAAAGACTTCAATTCTATATAACTATATTGCATAAGCATAGAAACGTTAAAACCAAAGGTCTTAAAGTAGTTGTTTCATACGTATATTAAATTCTTTTTTTTTTAAAAAAAGGGATACTTTTACTTAACAATTCAAAATTATTATAATAATTTATTAAAATTAAGCTACCTCCATAGGGATGGGCATGGTGGCAGATTGGGGCCAGATAGTACTATCGCCATCTCCGATCCCCGAACCCTCTCTCTATCTCCATCCCTTCCCCAATCCCCAACGGAGCTTCATTTTTATCCTTCATCTCCACTCCAAATGGGGAACGAGGATCCCCATGGGGATTCTGAGATCCAAACATTGATTTTAAAAAACAATATTAATGCTATTCATCAACTTTTACCATTGGATCAACTAGAATACGAAATTAATGCTGCAAAAAACAAACGTGCATGCAAGTATGGTTACTAAAATACAAACATAAAGAATCCACATAAACGAGTGATAGAAACTAAAAACACATATCCATCAAGATCAAAATCTCTTGCCTAACAGACCTGTGACGCCCTCAATTTTAATAAGCCAAAATACAAATAAAATCCACGTAGGATCGATTAAAATCTGACAATTTCCCATAGAAAGCCAAAGCCAAATACAATAAGCTCTTGCTCAAGGGTACCCATACCCATACAAAATAACAAAGCCTTTAAAGTTATAACATAAGTAGAAATAGCCAAAACTTGGAGAAATTAAAGTTACAGGATTATCTCTCAAAAAAATGTACTTAGTATGAAGATGAGAAAATAACTTCATGATCATAAAATCTTCATGGCATGCATTCACACATCAAGCATCCGATCTCGTGGTCCATGCTGTGTACCTGGGAAAGATAGGGTGAGCTCACTAGCTCGTAGGAAACTTTTCTACCAACACTAAGGGTATAGAGAATGAAAGATGCACATGAAGGTATGATACACATAAATGAGTAGGCTAAGATGGACCAAGATAAATCAACTCAATGACAAAGTGTCTAAGAGATGCCTCAAAGATCTAATGAAACTAGAATATTCATAAGCTTCTTTATAACCATTACATTTCGTGTCGTGTGTTCATTCCCCTCAAAACACAGTAATTTACATAGACATTTCATTTTACAATACATCACATATACCCAAAACATCTAAAATAACCCAAGCATCCTTTACATTTATCAAATACATCTTATTCCTTTGAATCATTCACTTGTTCTCCGGGCATGCCACAAAGGCCTCGTGTCACTCGAAGAAAGCACTTAATCAATTAGATTTCATTTACTCCCGTCATTCGTGTCTAACACTCACACAAAATGCCTCATATATTTTGCACAATATCCATAGCCATCTCATTCATTTTCAACTATTTGATCATTTTCTAGGCATGCCATATAGGCCCCGTGTCACTCCGGGCATACCCTTTCGGGCCCCGTGTCACATATTTCACATTTATATTACCATTTATCGACTCATAAGTTCAACTTAGTGCCCAAAAACAATTCACATATCACAATAACCTTTCACAAGTATCCAAAACATTCACACAATCATCTTTGTTCAAAAACTCCAAATGTGTCGGTGATGGTCAAATTAACACGTGTCCAATGTGCGTGAGAAACCAAGACAACCAAGGCAAAGCATAAAATGCACCATGATGGGTTACCAAAGCTTAAAGGTCAATTCGAGAAGCTTTGAAATGGCCAATTAGGGCCCGGAGCGATGGAACATAAAAAATGGAGTTATAAATCTCAAGAAAATGCGACACGCTGAAAGTAAAAAACACATTTCTCTCAAAATACAAAGGATATGAATATGAGACCAATTGGGTTTGAAAGTAGACTCATAGAGCTTTCCAACGGTTCAAGAATCGCCTCAATCGGAGCTCGGACGAAGCCGGGGTGTGCCTGTGAAGTTGGAAAAAAATCTGCCTGAACAAAGGAATCTGGATCGATCCAAGAAAGGAGTAGATCGATCCACTATGTACCAAAAGTGCAACAGAGCATTTTGGATCGATCCACTTTCAAGAGTGGATCGATCCACCTAGGTTTCGAGAGAAAAATCAACAACCTTGTTGGGGGCTTTATTCCAAGTCCAAATTGGGGTTTCAAAACACAACTAAACAAAGGAGGTAGACATATTCACAACCAATTCATAGAGTTATCAACCAAATATGCAAACCCAAACTTATTCAACTCCAAACTCAACTTCCATGGTGACAAACAAGTGTACATGAAAATTTTAGGAGCAATAACAAGAGTAGTGCATTAGTTCATTCAACATACACTTAGAGAAGGTAGAAAATTGTTCCCTACCTCAATGTTTAGAAGCTTGCAACCCACCAATGAGCAAAACTTCAACTCTTCCTCTAAGCTCCAAGTGAAGTTCTTCAAACACCGGGATGAAATAGATACATCAACGCGTAGAGCACGAAATTTGGAGAAGCTTTTGTGAAGGGACTAAGTTTGGAGCTCGAATTTTGGTTAGATTTGTGAGGAGAAAAATGGGAGAAGCCATGGAGGAGAGAGAGGGAGAGGGACGCTGGTGATTTAGAGAGGGAGAGATAGCTGATTTTTGCCCAAAAATCAGCCACACACACACACACACACACACACACACACACACACACACACACATATATATATATATCCACCACTAATTGCACTAGCACCCCTTGTGTTTCTAATGTGTTCTAAAGACACCCCACATCACTCTATTTTTATTTTCTCATATTTACCCAACATTTGTTTCCGGAAACTTATTTTAAAACGCAGGTCTTTACAAGACCACTATTACATATGAAACAATAATAGTTAAAACCCAAACTAAAACGGAGTCACAAAGGCCCAAACTCCCTGCCTTTAAACAACTACATTAGAGTAGTTCAATAAACTACAATATCAGAAAAACAGAACATGAGATTCCGAAGTAGGCAACTAGACCCCTAAGTTTAGTAAGACCGAAAGTTTCATAACTCACGAATAGACTCCAATGTTTCGGGAATTTGGGGACAGGGTAGGGTGGGGCAGGGCGGGGATTGATTGTGGAACGGATTCGGGGCAGATTTAAGGCGGGGATATGACTATCTCCACCTCCTACCCGAATAGATCTCCAAATTGCCGATTCGTTCAGAACAAAGATCAGATCGAATTTAGATGGATCTGAGGAAATTGCCATGCCTACTCCATGGGCAATGGCTAACAATCGAGCAAAGACAACCTAAGAGCATGTACAATAGACTCCATAAATTTTCTCCTATCTCTATTTTACCAAGCCAAACATCAAATTTGAGCTCCAAGAGTCTCCCTAAATAGGTTAACAAAATACATATGTGAATAGTGTCTCCTTATATCACCTCTCATTTAGGGAGTCACTATTCACTCCCCAACCCTTTTTTAATCCTTTTTTTATTATTCTCTCTCCTCTTAAGTGTGTGCATATATATTATAATCCCTCCGTCCCATAAAGTTGTATCACTACAAAACTACGTGTAATTTTCAAACTAAAAAATAATGTATTTACCAAAATAATTTTTGAATTTTTTTTGCATCGTATAAAAGTTTTCGATGAGATCTATCAAACAAGATCCATATTGACTAAAAAATTATTTTCGTAAGCACGTTATTTTTTAGCTTGAAAATTACACGTAGTTTCGTAGTGATACAACTTTATGGGACGGAGGGAGTATGTATTAGTTTATATTATTTAATTAGTATAGAGAGAGTAATAGAGATGATTGTTTGAGTGTTGAAAGAGATGTGAGAAGGTAAAACACCATTCACCAATCTTTTTAGGAAGAATTTATGTTCTTTTTGTTGGGGATGCTTTAAAGGGTTGACAAAATGGTCTTGCCTTTGTACTTAGAGGTTTACCACTATCTAAAGTCTTAGGTTCAAATCTCTTTGCCATGAAACTTTTGGGGCCATTGAAAATTATGCCTAGACATTCTCACAATATTCGTAGTTAGTAAAGGTGTGAATGAAATTGTATATCTCCTCTATTTAATAGAATAGTTTGTTACGAAAAGATGTGTAATTTTGGAGTTGTTACAAAAAGATGTGTAATTTTGGAGTCAGTAATAAGTAAAATACTTCGGAGCATAAAATTTTAAATTCATTGACACCAAATTACACAGCTCAATTATTTTTTATTTGGTGTCAATAATTTTAAAAAATTATACTTAAGAATTTTAGTACTTAATTAGAAAATTGCACGTTTTTACTGTGAACCATTTGTGAGGAACAGAGGGAGATTCTCCAAATTCATTACAGACCCCAGGTAAGAGACGCGAAGACCCAAAACAAAAACAAACGCGGTAAGGGATTTCAATTTTCAACCATTCAATACAATTGGCAATATGGCTGCTTCTCCCTCCATTAGAGCTTTCGGAGCAATTCTCAACAGATTCTCCAATGGCTTCTCCTCCAAATACCCCAACTCCATTGCGCTTCACTGTATACTTATCTTCCTCTCCCCCTGCCCCCTTCATCTCTCTGTATTCACACACACACACACACCCACCCACCAATACGTGTACTTGTTTCAGATATATTTGTATATGTTACAGCAATTTTTTCTCCACCAGTCAGTCTTGTTCCAGAATATGGGCCCAACATTAGTTGAATTCGTGTTTTCTTATGGAGTTTATGGGTGCAGGTACGGTTTTGCTTAGTAAGACCCTATCTCCCTCATCGTCGTTTTCGGATTCTTCACGGGTCGAATCACTTGTCAAATCAATTAGAAAGATTTCGACTGTGTCTCCTCTCTATATGGGCAGGCGTTCCTGCAAGATAGCAGGCAGAAAGGTATATCCTCGCACACATTTTTTTATGACTAAGTACGCGGGCCAGCTTATTTGCAACTAATCGTGGGACAAATCCACCATCTCCTGGCGGGTGCCCAGTTAAAGCCTGGGCGAAGCCTCATATGAATGAGTTGTATAAAGCTGCTAGCTTACTGCCATTTGGGTAAAGTTCTAGTGTTAGCACTTCACTTTCGAACCCCATGTGTTCGATGAAATTTCTGATTGGATTAATGGTGTTCATTGAAGCTGGAGTGGCGTTGGTTTGTTGCCCTGACAGCCACTAGCATTGTCATTTTCAAGATGGAAATGTCATGGGTGGAGTATTTTTAGTGGGGATCTATTCTCATGGTTCTCAATTGGTAGTTCAGTAGTTCTCTATGCTATTTCAAATTATAAGCAAATGTATAGATCATTTGTGATGACCGTGATTTGAAATTCGGAAATAGGCTCAATGGGGTTGCCTTGTATTATTGGGAAAATTGGTGATTCCCGCCATGTCATGTGTGAATAATAAGCACAATAGGTGTTAAAACAAAGGCAAAATAAGGCAACCTAGAAAACCAAAACTTAAAGCTCCTTTAACAAGATCATAAAATCACAGGGCAAAATAATACTGTCTACCGTATGAAAGATAATGGGAATACAAATTCATAGGAACATGCTTTCGAAGTTTTTTATTTTATTGGGTAATCATGCTTGCGAAGTTGTTGTCTTGTTCGTTGACTTTTCATTTATCGCAATTGTGCCTGAAGCGCAGGGAGCTCAAGATGCAAAGAAGGCAAAGCTCTATTCGAAAATCGGGAAAGAAGTAGTATCTGCGTGAGGCTTCTGTTTTAACCCTCTCATCACTTGTTGTAGCATAGTGTTTCTCTTAACCACAAAGTACTTGCGAGTCTGTTAAGTTTCATGTACCTGTGCATCTCAGTAATTGGCAATGTTTTCTGTACCAACTTGATACGATCTTTTAACCATTGGGCCGTTACTTATGATCACTAGTGTTGATGAAGCTCACATTGCCAATGTTGTAGTGTGAAGAATGGTGGTCCCAACCCATTATCAAATCTTGCTTTGGCTTCTGTAATTGAAAAGGCTAAAGACCTTGATGTGCCCAAGGAAATCTTAGAGCGCAACATAAAAAGAGCTTCTGAAAAAGGACAAGAAGCTTACATTGAGAAAGTCTATGAGGTAAGCATGCTCATTAATCACATCCAACAGTCAGATTGGCACCATGTTGCAGTTTTTGCCGTTAAGGTGATCATATTACTTATATATGGTGATAAATGTGAAAATAATTAGGGTTTGTATGATAATCACTTTTATATACAGGTATATGGTTTTGGTGGAGTGGGCATAATAGTTGAGGTCTTAACGGATAAAATAAACAGATCAGTGGCTACTGTTAGAGAGGTGGTAAAGAACTGTGGTGGAAAAATGGCAGGTCCAGGATCCCTTATGTTTAAGTTCAGACGTGCTCGTGTTGTGAACGTAAAAGTCATTGATGCCAACAAAGACCAGCTCCTTGCCATTGCTTTAGATGCTGGTGCAGATGATATCATTGAACCTCCAATGGATGAAGATGATACTGATGAAGAGAGGTCTGAAAGGTATTAGCCTACTACATTTTTGGTAATCCCTAAGTATATTAAAAAAACAACCACATAGAGGGAACAAGAGAGGCATACCTCTTCATGCAAGAGGCAAACTTCAAGCTACTGGATTCCTGAAACACCTTAAATTCATTTCCTACCAAATTGTACATACCATAGCTGCCCAGGAAAGCTTCCTAATGACGCAGTGAAAAGATTTCCCAAATAGGCACATAGCTCTAGATATGCCACAGCTGAAGCACACATGCTGTCTTAGTACTAATGAGAAAGGGGAGTTGAAGAAGAGGTGTTGGAGATCTTCATTATGAAGATTGATCAGAGAACTTGGAGGGGATGCTTGAAAACCCCAACCTATGTATCACAGACACGGACACAGACACGAGAATTCTAAACAATGGACATGGACACCGCGGGGACATGACAAAAATAGACAAATAGCAAATGACTATATATATAAATATATTTTTTTATGTATACAGTGACAGCTTATACACGTAGATATATACACTTTTCTTTTGATATGTAAGATATATACACCACTATGCACTTGTATTTTTACCAGTAGTACATATACACATCTACATGGTAAAATAGCTTAGTTTTGAACCCCTCATAAATCCAACCCTCCATTTCTTAAATTTATGGCTAAGATGGGCTCACACACACACACACACGCGCGCGCACACACACATGTAACTAGTGAGATATACACACACAAATTGACTCAAATATGTACATCGAATATATACCAGTACACACACACAGAGGTCAAATTCATGTCCCCTCGCCCAATATGTGGACATGGCAACCTCTAGGAGTGTCGGTGCATCATAGATAGATCCCAGCTGATAAGTCTGTCATTGGTCCAAAGACATCCTTTGATGGCCATCCAAAGATAAAAACAAAGCTTGGCATGGACATTGGGTACCAAACAAGGACGTGCCAATGCATGTTGGGGTGATGAGTCCTTATGCTATGTCATGTTGTTGCAAACTTTGAAATTAAAAGGAGAAGCAGTGCATTGAGTAATGAGGTGTAGCATAGTAAGGCCATCTCCAGCAGCATCTCTATAAGTCCGGGGAAGGTAAGACGGCGAGCCCATCACCCATTTCCGCGCCCAAACGCCTCCACGGTTAGCCTCACCGCCAACAAAATCGCGGCTACAGTACCTCGCCACAGCAGGCGAGGTATGGCGAGATCGGAGCAAGATCATCAAAGCCCCCCTCTCTCTCTCTCTCTCCGTCGCTCGCCGGAAAAATAGACCATCGGAATAATTGTGCTAAAATCGTTTTGAGATACCCACAGTGTAGCTGACGTCGAGACGATATGATTGGTGCAAGATCCGTCACCGTCAGAGCTCTGGTGCTGCCGCACGCGCTGGTCAAAGGTGGCGTGTTCTAGGAAGAAAGATCCACTCGCGCGCTAGGTGGAAGATGATTTTGCCATTTTGGTGAGGTTGTTGGGTGTTGGGGGCTTGCCAAAATGGTTTTTGGCACTTTTCCTAGCCAATATGGTCAAAAAAAATGAAGAGGTTGGTGGAGATGCTCTAAGGGTGCAAATGCTTTTGGATCTTGAAATTATAGCCAATTGTTTTTGGATTAGGGGAGAGATTTTGAGCCTTATGCTTATTGCCAGGACTCTTACCAAGCATGTTATTGGATTTTCCATAACACATTCCTTTGTCTTGCAAATTGGTTACCTCAAGGTCCCTTAACTATCTCTTTTGGTCCCAGAATCATGGCTTCTTCAAGATCCATATCGTTACTAAAGTTTCAGCTTCCTCAAGGTCCCCTGAATGCCTTAATTATCGTTCTTCTACATTTTACTATCTCTTTGGTCTCTCTGTTCTTGAACGCATATTGTTATCATGGCAAAGTGGTGTTACATTGCCTATTGAAGCTTTTCTTCTCGGCTTTTAGTGATAGGCAAGGTTGTCTTGGAGCCCCTTCGAAATATAACAAAAAAAGTATGTTTGCTTTTGACCAGAATGTTATCTTACGCTGTGCTATGACCAGAATATTATTTTATATATGTGAAAACCTGCTACCGACAAAAGACATAAACCATAAAAAACGAGAAAGATAAAAGGTGTAATGAATATAGTATTACTCCCTCCGTCCCAAATTGTTGCTCCTCCTTTGCGAATCCAACTTTTTATGAATAGTATATAATTCTACCCAAAAATGGAATGAAGTACGAATTTTTCTTTGTGAACTTTTTAATTGGCCCTTTGTTTTGGGACAGCCAAAAAAAGAATGAAGGAGCAACTTGAGATGGAGGGAGTGGTATTTTGAGATTTGAAGCTTGATATCAGGCATCAGCCCCTCAAATTTGAATGGTGAGATAGTGTTTTAGCCATCTATCTGAGCAAAACAAAAGAACAAACCATTCTGTCTTTTATTTATTTATTTTTGAGAGAGAAATTAATGTCGAATGTTTTTCTAACTGAGGAAGAGTAAGCTGAGCAACACTAATACGATTGTTATAGGGTCTTGGATGAAACTCAACCCCAAAAGCTAGCCATTGAAGTGAGGGTGCCCTCACGCTTATATACCAATATTTCTTTTCTACCCATGTGATGTGGGACTTCGCTTCACACCCTCCCCCACGCGTAACATGCTCACCCGGAAGTGCTTGTCCCATGCAAGCCAAAGACATGTGTCCTACTCATCTTTGGGACCTAGCTCTGATACCATATTGTACGTTCTTGGGTAGAACTCAACCCAAAAGCTAGCTATTGAAGCATGGGTGCCCTCACGCTTATATACTTCATATAACTTTGGTACTTAGGCGATGTGGGACTTCACTATACAACTAGATCCAGGCAATCGTGCCTGTGTCCTGGACATCTGGGACACAACGCCCTGGACAGGTTTTTGACATGCTGTTGACCGTGACACATGTAGTGTTTCATATTTTCCTGGACATAGGAAAGACACGCCAGCAGCACTTTTTTCATCCAAAATGGCTTCATTGTCACCAAGAAGCAGCATTACTGCTGCTGCATTGTTTTGTATTGAGAAGAGTTGTTTATTTTTATAGAAAATTGGTCTAAAGGACAAATTTGGGGCTTTAAATGGTGTTTTTGGTCCAACTCAACTTATTTTAAGACATCCAATACATTGATAGGAAATTTTTCATGTGTCAAGGACAACACTAGACAAAAATACCCTTAATGAACAACACCACTCACGCATGCGGAGGAATTTCCTGCAGACAAAAGCAATTGCCCCACGGACAAAAGCAATTGTCTAACAGTTGGGTTGACCCCAGGAATTTCCCGACAATGACCCATCATTGTTTGACAATCGATCAAACCCTCTCTCTCTCTCTCTCTCTCTCTCATGTCGCTGTCAAACCCTTTCTATCTCATGCGTGGGATTAATGGATGGGATCAAATTAATTTCTCTCTTCAATTTTGGGGGTGGGTTCAATTTTTAGGGGGGCCTTTGGGGTAGAGTATAGTGGGTTTAGGCATTTTGGGTTTAGGCACTTAGGGTGCACTTTCCAATTATAGGGTTTTAGTTGTTTAGGCACTTTCATAGGGTACCCTAGTATTTTAGACTCTTTCATAGGGTACCCTAGGATTTAGGTTTAGGGTGCACTTTTCAATTATAGGGTTTTAGTAGTTTAGGCACTTTCATAGGGTACCTTAGGGTTTTAGGCACTTTCATGGGGTACCCTAGGGTTTTAGGCACTTTCATAGGGTACAATGGGGTTTAGGTTTAGGCACTTTCATTAGGTTTTGGGGTTTAGGCACTTTCATTGGCTAGCGGTGGCATTTTTTGGAATGTGTAAGTGATTTATTCTTTTGGCATTAAAGAAAAAGTTGATGTCCTTATAGAAGTAAAGACCCCTTTACTATGTCCTTCCCAAAAATGGACCCTTATTTTTATGGCTTCGGGGTTTTTTTTTCTTTCTTTCTTTAGTTTATCTTGGATTGGATTTTGGCCAATTTATGTTGGAGTTTTATACTTCATCTTATGTTGTCTTGGGCTGTGTATTGTGAGTCTAGCTTGTGCCTCATCTTTTTCAGCCTTGGACTAAACTAATTTTTTGGCCATACCACATGTTTAGGCCTTATTTCACAAGCAATCAATATGAACGAGTAAATATTTACATATTCAAGAATGTTGTAAATGAAAATATAACAGTAAAATGTTAGTTGACGTGTTCCGAAAGTAGGTGCCTAATTTTTGGAAAATTTTCTTGTCCTGATGATCTTATATTATTATGTCTGGATCGGTGTGTCTGACGAGTGAGTAGTCAGAGGAAAACGAGGTAAAAAGCCATTAGATATTGTGCCCCTTTAAGTGAGACGTACATGATAAGATAAGATCATGAATAAATTATATAAATCTTTTTTACCTGTTTTGGGAAAGAACAAACCAAATTGTATGACTCCCTCCATTCCATTGTTTCTCCTACTTTTTATGAATAGTATATAATTGTACCCAAAAAAGGAAAGAAGTACGAACTTTTCTTTGTTAAATTTTTAAATTGGCCTTTTGTTTTGGAACAACCAAAAAAGGAAAGAAGGAGCAACAATTTGGGATGGAGGGAGTAGTATTTTGAGATTTAAAGGTTGATATCAGCCCCCCAAATTTGAATGGTGAGATAGTGTTTTAGCCATCTATTTGAGCAAAACCAAAAAATAAACCATTCCATCTTTTATTTATTGATTTTTGGTATTTGAGAAAGAGTACAATGTCGAATGTTTTTATAACCGAGGAAGAGTAAGCTAAACAGCACTAATACGATTGTTATATGGTCTTGGATGGAACTCAACCCCAAAAGCTAGCTATTGAAGTGAGGGTGCCCTCACGCTTATATACCGATATTACTTTTCTACCCACTATCCGTGCTCACCCAGAAGTGTCTGCCCTGTGCAGGCCAGAGACACACCTCCTACCCATCTCTGGAACCTAGCTCTCATACCATGTTATACGGTCGTGGGTAGAACTCAACCCAAAACCTAGCTATTGAAGCAAGGGTGCCCTCAGGCTTATATACTTCATATTACTTTGGTATTTAGGCGATGTGGGACTTTGCTGAACAATGAGATCCAGGCTGCCTGTGTCCTGGACATCTAGGACACAATGGCGGCCCAGACAGGTGTTTGACATGCTATTGATCGTGACACATGTAGTGTTTCATATTTTCCTGCACACAGGAGAGACACGGCAGAGGCACTTTTTTCGTCCAAAATGGCTTCACTGTCACCAAGAAGCGGCATTACTGCTGCTGCATTGTTTTGTATTGAGAAGAGTTATTTATTTTATAGGCTTCGGGGTCTTTTTCTTTAGTTTATCTGGGATTGGATTTTGGCCAACTTATTTTGGAGTTTTATACTTCATTTTATGTTATCTGGGATCGTGATTCTAGCTTGTGCATCATCTTTTTCAGCCTTGGACTAAACTTAATTTATAGGGCCATGCCACATTCTTAGACCTTATTTCACATGCAATCAATATGAGCGAGTAAATATTTACATATTCAAGAATGTTGTAAATGATGATATAAAAGTAAAATGTTAGTTAATGTATTCTGAAAGTAAGTGCCTAATTTTCGGAAAATTTCCTTGTCCTCGTGATCTGATCTTATTATGTCTGGATTGGTGTGTCTGACAAGTGAGTAGTCAGAGTACCATTGTAACTTGTGGAAAATCAGTTAAAAGACATTTAGGTACTGCACCCCTTTAAGTGAGGCGTAAATAAAGTCTAAAACACATCAAAGCTTCTAAGTTTCGAAGAGTTCTTTGTGATGTGCATGGCGCAAACCTGTTAAAGATTGGTTTGTTTGGTTGGTAGATATTACAAGGTTGTGAGTTCATCAGAGAATTATGCCGCAATATTATCAAAGCTACGTGATGAAGGAATACCTTTTGAACCTGATAATGGATCTGAACTTCTTCCAATAACCCTTGTTGAGGTATGGAATTTCTCTCCCACCAGAAACCATGCTAACATTATTTTCTATCTTAGTTTTTGGTTGTTAGTCATTTTCAGCCTTGCAGACTCTTTTCTGTACTCATTTTCAGAGTAAAGAATTGAATATGTTTTGGTCTCAGGTGGATGATGAAGCTATGGACTTGAACAAGGATCTTATGTCCAAGTTACTGGACCTTGACGATGTTGATGCTGTGTATACAGACCAAAAGTGAATAAAGTTATGCTTGGTTCTGCTACTGATGGACTTTTTATCCTCGTATGATTGTTTGCTGCTGAACCAGAGGGCTTGTTGGGCATCTACCTCATGACAAGGTCATGGATCGCCGCTCAGTAAAGCAAATTAAACTTCAGGTTGGATTTTTATTTTTCATGTATCATCCTCTATTACAATTAGTTTTGTAACTCGTGAGTATTTTAGTTCATTGATACAACTATAGAAGAGGAATATTTCTTTTACCTTTTTTATTTTTTTATTTTTACTGCTATAAATGATCAGTCTTTCTTTTTTTCCCAATTTCAATTTATCTTGCCCTCAAATTTACCTCTTATGTATTTTCCCTTTTTGCCAAAATTTGCGTTCGGGATCAGCAAAATTGGAGAGTCAAAACCCCACAAAAATGTTTTCCTGCCACTTCCATGAATCTCACCCATAGACATAATGACATCTTCCTTTAATAAGTTCCAGAATCTTTTGACGAACTCAAAGTTCTTTGCTTCCATCAGTACTGCACGAATTATTCAAAATTACTTCCTCTTGAAATTTCGTTTCTCTCCTTTTGCTATTGATATCTTTCGTTATTAATGCGGGTCTAGTCCCTCTCGCCACTTCGCGATTCTAGAAAAATGATTGACAATGTTCTCGTGTTAGATAAGCTTGATATGCGTTCTCTTGTTCATTTCCCTGTACTTTGGAAAAGTAGCGATTTAACATGGTATTGGAGCTTTTTGGTTTCTAGGAAGTTTGGGTTCAGGGTTCTCTATTTGTATTTGTTTCCGTTCACATTTTTCTTCTCTTCTTGTTCGTTGGCTCATGAATTCATCTGCAAGGTCCATGCAAGATATAAATTCACGGTGGAGCATCCGACATCCCCCCTTACATTCCCCTCATTTCCGGACAGTACTATGATATATGAACTCGTCGCACCGATGATACCTGAATCAAACCTCTCAATTCATTATTCATGATATATTTTACAGAGAGAGTATTGAATACACAATTTATGTACATAAAAGTGTCTGAAATCGTCTCATTTTCGCAAATCCGTCATTGTTTTGTCGGGTCCACGCGCATCAGACAATTCCAAACACAACTTTTTTCGATTCTTTATAGACAAATTTACATGCTCTGATTTACCATATTTTACAGAAGCGCAATTCGATCCGAGGCAGTGTGCTAGTAGTGGCAATGAAGGTGTAATCCATTTTTTGTTAGTTCTTTTTGGGGATCCAGCATCCATGAAGCCCATAGGGGAGACCATAAGGGAACTTTGCTCTTGCAATTTCTTCAAACGATGACCCATCTAATACCAAAGCATATCCTTCACCATTTCCGTCGCTTATTATGGAGATCACCAACCCTGTCAATCCAATGTATATACACGTTGCAAAATGAAATTGAATAAGGAAATTACGGCCGTCCCTTTTTAAGCGATATATTTGAGAAACGTGTATTTTTGTGGACGTTAAAAAATGTACTTCCCTAGAATGTTTTTAATTATTATTTTTTTCATACCAAATTAAAGTACTCAATGAAATTGCACGTATTGCGATAGAGATCATTTAAAAAAGGGACGGAGGGAGTATATGATTTTTATGCAAAATGATTTGATATTCTATAACCTTGTGATATTAGACCATTACACTTACTGTTGCTGCTCGTAATTTCAAAACCAAAATTGCAATATCGGTTTGAATGACTTTTTTTTTATATGGAGTAGCTTCTACCGTCCAAATAAATAATACTAGTTTTCAATGAAAAGAGATGCAATTTTCCAATTCCAAAATAAAGTACTACTATCCATGATTTAAAGATCTCGATTATTTTTTAATTTGGTGCAAAAAATTCAAAATATTATGAACATAAGAACCTAAGTTTTTAATTCGAGAATTGCAAGTATCTTCGTTGGTATTATCATGGGATTAAAGGGAGTATCAATTTTGTTTGTACGAATATTTTCATAATTTCAACTCACCATCGTCTTCTTCGGCAGCACCAGGCCGTGGCACAAAGAACGGCTCCGACGGTACTGAACCCTCTTCGAACCAGTTCTTTGCCTTCTTTTCAACCAAATCGAGCTGCAATACAATATTGAAACCATTAACCATCCATTTGGAAACGGAAATCCCTGGTCTGTGAAATTCTAAATGCATGGTTTTTATTTTCATTTTCCAGAAGGGTATGTGTACCTTAGTGAGGGTGTTGGGGAAATTGCAAGGGCGTTTGGCACCACAAGCATAAGCATATCTATATTTCTTGCCCAAGTAAGAAGGGTTGATGCTGCACATATCCATACCCTTGCCATGTTCTTCTGGGTTCAATGCTGCCTCTAATTTCCCATATGGACTCCCATCTAATGGTATTACAAAACGACCAACCCTGCACATATATTGGTGCACATTAGCTTCGCCGGAGACATTGTCATTGTACTTAAAATATTCGGACTTTCCACAATTACCTTTTATGGAGATATTATCATTACACATTTTTCGACTAACTTTTTCAAAAGAATCTACTCAAAAGGGAAAAATGAGAAATTTACTGACTTTTACTCGCTAACTTATTAAAATGGACACTATAAAGGAACAACAAAAAATGGAATACTGGACTACAAAAAAGGGGATGGAGGTATATTCCTTCTGTCATTTTTAATTTTGTAACTTCGTAAATCCAACTTTAAATGATTACATTGTCATTACACTTAAAAATTATAACTTGTAAATAATTTTCCTTTTAAAAAAAAACATCATTATTATACTTTTATGGGATTTTTTGGATAGATTCTACTCAAGAAAAATATAACAACTTTTATCAACTAACAATTCAAAACGGAAATATATTAAGAAATAATTCAAAATGAAATACTAGACCATAAAAAAAAAAGAGAGGGACAACCTAAAATAAAATACTCAACCGTAAAAAAGAGACGGATGAAGTACAGTACATGAGAGCATGTGACATTTCTTTGTATAAATACATGACGGCATTTATGTAAAACTTTAGGACAGTTCAAGTTGTGTTGGGTTCCAAGTACAAAAAATTGTACAAAACCGAGACATGCCGACTTTGTCAAATTGAAAACTGAAACGATAGGGCAAAAATGACCCGATTGGTTAAGTTTTGCATTAGTTCGGGTGAGACTGTCATTCCTAGTTTGAGCTCGCGTTTGAATTGAGAAAAGCTCATTTGAGATTAATTTATTGCCTGAACAAATCAAACATGAACTTTTTTTTGAAGCCCATAAGTTCTCAATCCATGCCTAAATGTACTATTATTCAGCTCGTTCATTTGATTATATGGGAAATTTCAAGCCACTTACGATTAGCTCGATTAAAAAGCTCGTTTAGACTAGTCAAGGGTGAACGCATTAGCCCTTGCGTGTGAAAATGCAAGGTGTCTACCCAGATTTGGCTTACGGTATAAGCTAAAGAAGTCGCAATTTTGGACCGCAAAATATTGTCAAAAATAGGGGCTTTCAAATAAGGCCCTTTATATATCTTAGGTCAAATTCTTTTTGTTTAAGCCAGCCACACATGAAAATAAGTCCAAATAATTAAGGCAATCCCTTTACCGATTATATTTGCGTTGGGCAAAATAAGCTTTTCACAAGAAAATTTGATTGAAACTTATCTTTGGTTGACAATGTCTCAAGAAAGATTAAATGTACTGTCTATTGAGATAGATTCAGCGAAAAAGTTTGATTGTGATAACTAAATTAGTACACACATTTGTAGTTAGTAGTGTGAGAAGATTAACGTTAAAATAATATAATTTTGAAGTATTACTTATTTTTTGAGAATTATGTTTAAATTTTTGTACTGGTAGCATGCTGTGTGGGGGCTGGTGTCGCCGTGCCGATATTGGTCCGACGATTAGAGACCTTCATCACATAGAGCTCGTTGAGTACTATAGAAATTAGCTCAATTGAAATATTGTTAGGTGCGTCATCAGAACATTATTATTTTGAAATGCATGATTCTGAATGGATCCAAAACATTAGATCTAAACCACTGCAACAAGTTACGTGTTCCAATGAGGCACTTATCGATATTCAATCGAGCTGATTTTTGGTACACACATAGAACTTGACAAGCTTTACGCGATGAACGTCTCCGATCGTTGGCACGACACCGGCACGGCGGCTCTGTGCCCCTCATAGAATGATGCGCAGCATCCACCTCGGGTTCGGATTTTTATGGGTATTCTATACTTAGGGGGGAATTGAATTAAGAAGTTCGTTTCGGACTCCCAAAACGTTTGAGCTGGCACTCTATCTACCAATGAGTTGTCACTCCACTTGTAAACTTCTTTATGTGTCAACATACATGAGAAGGGAGTTCTTTCTTGGTATGGGATGACTCTCCCCTTAAATAAACATGAAAGCAATTCTAATAAGAATTCATTTTTTTGGTATCCAATAAGAGCATCCTTATCAGATTCAACAAAAATTGGGCCACATTTAACCTCGGAAAACACCTTTTATAAATTAACAAGTCACTTTTTAAAAAATTCACAAAATCAGACTCTCTATTCAGGAAGTCAGAAGAGAGAATTGCTTTAACTCGTGAACAGTGCTTTAAAGGATTTACCGAGTTACTGTAGCAAAGTTATAACTTTTGTAGATTTACAAAAAAATTGTTGTGTTTGATTTTGGGATTTTTTTCCCCCTTTCATTCAACAACTTAGCCTTCAAGGAGATTTGCTCCGCCTGAGGATGTTATCTTATTTTCATAATGATGTTTTTCTAAATCCTTTTTACCCCCTTTTCATGCCAAACATACTCCTTTCATCTCATAATTTTAGTTGCTTTTTGTTATTTCATATATTTAAAAATATAAGCATCTAATGCACTTGAATTCGAAAAAAAAAAAAAACTTAGTACCAAATATCTACCCCTACCCTAAGTTTTCAATGTTAATACCCACTTAAGAAAGATAATTTTGACTAGATATTTTAATTTTAACTTTTCAAAATAAATTTGTATTTTAAGACATTCTAAAATTAAAAAAATAGACTAAAATTATGGGATAGATGATTTAATAATACAACAAATATTAGGACACCAGCCCAGGACAAGAGACAATATCCAACTTTCCTTGCAAAATACTTCCATATATAATTGAAAACAACGATATCTATATGTGCCGGTGTTTAAAATCGCGGAATCGGCTGATATCAGGCCGTATTCGCCCAATACATCGATAACTAATGGTATTGAGGGTCCGAATTGTCGTTACGTAACATTGATTATAAAATACGTAACAACCTTTATTTGAAATTTGTATTATGTACGTGTATAGTGTGGCATATACCTAGCATCTGGCAAGACATCCTCGCCGGAAAATGCTCGAAGGTTCTGCAGCCGGAGCATGTCTAGAATCGTTGGGTCGGCGTTGTGTTCACAGCAGTCCGCGATGACTGCCATAACCCTACCATCTTCATCCCTCTCTTCATAAGCGTTGATGAAATGAAATGTCACATACAGTGGAACTTCCACACTCGTCACCTTTCGACAAACAAGAAAAATAAAAGTGTTAAATAAAATAAAACGACCGGCAGCACATTTTACGTATTCCAATATTATACTACCATGCATAATTTTAATAAAATTAAGACTGTCCCGACAAAGTTTTAAATAACGGTTTTGTAATACGTAACGGTAACGTATGTAATTGAATCTAATAGTTTCGATAGTATCAAACGTTATGTAATTGGAATCAAGTGTAGCGGTTGTGAATTATTAAAAATCATTTTTTGAAAAAAACAAAATAGTTTTAAATTGAATAAATAACCCGTAATGGTCAAGTATAGACCGTGACGGTCATGATTATGGATTGATGCGTAACGGGAACCGGCCAATACACATGCGATTTTTCCTTATTCACTGGTATACCGATATATGGAAAGGTGGAATTCTATTAGTGCTTAATGACTTATTATTGGCAATTTGGCATTGTGTGTTTGTGTGTGTGTGTGTGAGAGAGAGAGAGAGAGAGAGAGAGAGTGTGTGTGTGTGTGTGTGTGTGTGTGAGAGAGAGAGAGAGAGAGAGAGAGGACTCACGATCTTGCCACTGGCCTTGCACATAACATGCATAAACCCTTTGGACTCCGGACGCCACTCAAACTTATAAAGTGGTGTTGGCTCGGCCTTCAATAGATTTTGTACACAATACCTCAAAGGCATTTCGGGCACAATCACATAATGTTCTGTCACGGGGAACGAGTGGACCCAACCCGGGGCAAGCCCGCCACAACAACCCACCCGCCCAATTACCTCCCTTTGGTTCGTACCCGGCTCCATTCTCACTACCAAGTAACCCGGATTGATCAAATCCGGCAACAAAGTCCAAAACTCGGTATCTGTAACGATTGGGTGGGCTGAGTGTATTAGCCCACCCAATTTGTCACTATACTCAAATTTCCCTAACGTGTCCAGCGTGTCCGGGTCAATCAGTATTGATCCTTTGACAGTCTCCGTCAAACAAACTACCCGTCCGTCTGATAGTTTAACGACCCCGGTGTTGGCATTATCGGTTAGCGATGCGCCAGAGAATAGTTTCGCTAGGTCGCCGATGTAGGATAAGAAGTTGTCCGGTTTGGGGACCTCAGAAAACTCGCGGTAACACAGTTTCTTTTCCGTTTTTGCAGATTTGTATGCTTCCGATTTGATTTGGCGGTGGCCCATCGTTAGTCGCCCGTTTTCGAAGTGAAGTCGGACGAGCGTGGCGTAGCCGTCGAAGAGGTGGCGGAAGTTGTAGTCCCCTATGTGCCATATGCCTGGCCCGTTTCGAAGGTACGTCCCTTTCTGCATGAAATCAAAGAATCAATACTCATGTTATTCTTGTACCCAATACCGGTAAAAGTGTCTTCTAAGTTGGGTACTTGGGTAGGCTTGTAGTGGTGTTTTTCAAAATTTGGCGAGGCTAGTAAGGATGCTCTTAAGTATTACAACTACTAGTATTTGGAGGCCTCCAAAATATTGGACTTTTTTTGGGAGGCCCGAGACCGCTGCCTACTAGGCCTTGCCCAAGGGCAGGTAACCAGCCGGTGCCAACGGGTTTTAATTTTACCTTCCTAATTGAAATGTTTCAGTATTATTTTGATAAATGGGTATTTCAGTCACTAATAGGAGACGATAAATTTATAAAATGTACTAAATACTGAAGGAAAATAATAATAATGGAAATACTTTTTAGGAAAATGCTACAATGCGCATCCCTTATTTGGGAGGGTTGTGTATGATACACACCTCTATAAAAGTTACGATTTTTTGCAAAAAGTTACGAATTTTTTGGAAAAGTTACGAGTTTTTTGTAAAGGTTACGAATTTTTTTTTTTTTGTAAAAGTTACGAGACACCCCAAAATATTACGAATCATAGAAAATATTACAAATCCTATTATTGAAAAGTTACGGAAAACTAAAAAATATTATGATTGTCGATGAGGTGGCACAATCTGGATCATACAATAGGTGCATATGATACACCTAAATAAGGAATGTGTATTGTAACCATTTCCTACTTTTTATCAATAAATTTATATCTTTATCAGTTCAATCCCATCCTCGAAGCGGCCCTGTTAGGCAAAGATTCTTAGGCCCAGTTTTCCACTGAGTCGGATAAAATGTGTTTGCAATGAAGCATGTCAAGTGATCCTTTTCCGTTTCATTTGCAATAATGATAGTTATTGCACTAACCTCCGAAAACTACTACGTACAAAATCAACAATTCCATGGTCTTCGGGATCGTCACGAGGTGCTCCAATATTCTAATTCGCTACATATTTCAGTATTGAACTTCACAAAAATGTATGATGAAAAAGAGTACTGGAGCACTATGTGACAGTTCACCGAGACTATGGAATAACTACTCACAGCCTATACAACGCTACTACTCATGAATATCACACTTCCATATAATATATCTTACTAGACTTGTGTTTGTAGATCATTCACCAACCTCTTATGACTTAATTTCACTGGAAAAATGGATTCCTATTTGCTTCTATGAGATGCCAAATGCTAATAGTGGAATTGTATTATATTCCGACTCCAAATAAAATATAAAGAAGATGAAGAAGAAGTCGGTTTATTATCTCTTAGCTCGATTACATGTCTATTATTTTTTTTTACAATTTCAGGTAATCGAGCTAAGAGATATAATCAACTACTAAACGATACTTCAATTTATTTTGGCAAAAGAAATCTATTTGACATTGGCTTCTCGCCTCTCATAGAAAAAGTCAATTTCTACGACGGACAATCGGAGAAAGAAATAGGGATTGGGCCCTTGACATTCATTCTCTATCGCAAAAATCACCACATTCTCCCTTTCTTTTTCTTGTTAACATGTTTTAGTATTGGTTCGAATTTTCTTTTTGTAAACTCTGAAAGGAAATAAGTCCAACTCCGCTGGTGCTTGTTAATTTACATTTTTTCACTATATTGAATGTCCAATGTACTACGCTGGCGGTGGCGGAAAAATAAAATAAAATATATCCATGATGTAACATACCAGCCAGAGTGGAATTTCGCCTTCAACGGCAAGCTCTCCTTCCCACCTCTCCTGCTGGATGCTAGTCCATGCGGCAAGCTTCTGGTTACCGGAAATTTCTTTTTCAGGTGGTGGAATAGTTTCCGGTAATTTTCTCACGACCTTCCCAATCTTTACATCCCTAGTGTTGTTTTTCTTCAAAAAAATGGACTTCTCAAATAGAAACCCATATCTACCATGGATCGAACTGTTGGAAGCTATCAAGCTCGACCGGAAATTAGTAGTTCCGGTGGCCGAGAATGCTAGGGAAGCCATGGGACAAATACTAGATGGTAAGTAACTAACAAGATGGTAGCTAGAGCCAGCCAAGGATGATGGTAATGTTTGGTCTTAATATGTGACACATATATAGTAGTAGAGAAGAACTGTGCATAAATTTTGGATTATTTTAATAAAAAGATAAAAAGGGAGAAAAAAAATATGCAGAAAATTCTAGTGGGGAATCTTCAGTGCTTGAATTGGGGTCACACTAGATGACAGCTTTATATATATATACATTTTGGTTACACCAATTGTCTAGTAACCACTTTATTGCCAACTAATGATAATGGACGTACACTTGGCAGAATATTTGCGGGATTATAAGATTTAATTACATTTTTTTGGCTTGGATCTAGAAATTGCTAACTGAAAAAATTTAAATTTATGTACTTATTCGAATTTGAGGACTGAGATTAAAAAATTAGCATTGCTTTTAATTAGAAATTTACACTCATTTTGTTTCTCGTTTTGCTTCCAAGCCGAAAAGAAAACAAACAAGGGTTCTTCTATTGTGAGCTCATTGGGCTGACAATAAATAAACAAAAAGATAAAAAAAAAACCTCGCATTTCAGTGTACTTTTTACACCTATATATTAATGCACTTTCACACCTTTTAAAACAATTTTCACATATTTCAATACACTTTTTAAACTCTAATGACAACTCTGTAGGCTAATTTAGAATTTTCCAATTGTCGGGCAGAGGCCAGGTGGGTCAAGCCCAGCATCCTGCCGGGGCGGTGGCTAGGTGGGCCAAGACTCAGTTGACTTGTTGGCACTTGGGCACGATAGAGATTGAATAAGGAAATAAAGTTGCGCCTTCATTCACACCTGCGGGTTTTGGTGAGATGGTAATCGCTTTATCCTAACAAGTCGTATCAAAGCCTCGACTCTAGTTATTTTTTTGACTTAATCGTCTTAGAGTAGATATACATGGCAACCCCTAATGGCACCTTCCTTCCTAAATGTCAATCGAGCCACTACCTCCTCTGTTTTGCGGGTCTAACTACAATTACTAGAAGGCAAGAATGCATATTTATATTCAAACTAACTACAAGTTGTGGAAAATTATTGTTGGTGGGCTGCACCGTCAAAAATAGTTCTAGCATCCATGAAGCTAATAGATGTTGCTATTGAAGAGAGAGTAGCAAATCCCGAATTGGACACTTAGAAAGTGGACTAGATTATAAAGTTGCAAACCGAACCACAATAAATCTTTGCGTTCGATCTCTCTTCCCTTTACTCTTTATTTACTATCATTTTTTTTTATTAAGAGTTGCATTTAAGTCTTTAATCCCGTATTATTATTATTAAGATACATAATTCATTCCTCTCTTTTGTTGTTATTTGGGCCAACACCAACAAACAAAAATAGCCTATCAAAACCAAATATTTGCACAAACCTTGAGGTACTGTGGCTCAGTAGTCAGGTAACCGCCTTTTGGATGGTGAGGTGTGTGGTTTAACTCCTACAGAGAGGAGTCTAGTTCTTGTAGGGATTTAACTCGTACATACATATGGAAAAAAAACATAAGCAATATTTACACACTTTTGCCAACTCTTTTTCTCTGTTCTTTTTTTTTTTCTTCCCCTTTCGGGTTCTTGGTGTCACGTGTTTGTTGAGATTCAGGGGTGCTAACTTAGTTAGGATGTCCATATCTCATTGATGACTTTGCCTTAGGTCCTTTTAATCCGTTTCCAATGATTAATAAATTTTATTTTGCTGAGACAAACAACAAAACAAAATCAAATCTAATTCTTCTTAACCAAGAAACCAACAAAATAGAAATATTAGATTAAGGCAAACTAGGAAACTAAATACGTCTACAGAAACTTGATTAAAATAAAATGTTCCTACTAATAAAAAATATTCCTATATTTATAGAATAATAAAATATTAGCCTGCATCATTCTCCTGCGCTTGAAGAAATTAACTTGACTTCGAATTCATATGGTTCAATTCACGGAAACTTGTCCACATCAATCTAGTACATTAAATTGATCTTTTCAAACCCAAACTTGAAAGAGGAGTCTTGAAATTGTGAAGGAATAATTTTTGTCAACAAAAAAAATTCACCTTTCTCGTTGATCGAAACATATGCTCTTGCTATAGACACCCCATTTGAACCCATGAAAATTCTCAGCAATTCCGATGATGAAATTGGACCAAACACGTGTACATGGGAGCTTGAGAAATGCTTGAAACAGATGCAATAGCCATGGAGGAAGAGTACCGTAGGCATTTTAAGCCAAGGGTAGCAAAATCATAATTATGCTGCTGTGGAATTTTGTGTTGGGCCCATTTGGGTTGGACCCAAAACGGCCCAATGATCAAGACCCATCGGTTATGGCCATGGCGTACGTCGTTTTTTGGGCTTCCGTCGCTGATTAGGGCTTTGAATGGCCAAATTTCCCGTTTAAGGAAAGATTTAACTTGTCAATTATTTGGGCAAGGAAAATTTGAATTAAGCTGCACTTTTGAGAAACATTCTAGAATTTTCTCTAGTTTTTATTTTGCTATTAATTACAAATTTTATGTTTTCGGTAATTTTTCGTTAATAGATTTTGCTTCCTTTCCGGGGCAAATCAATTAGGGTTTCCATTTTCCTATATAATAAGTTGTAAGCCTTAAGGGCATAGAACATTTTGAGTATTATTATATGAAAAAGAGTCTAGAGAGCGTTTTCTCTAAACTATCTTATTTGTGTTTGATTGTTGCACGTCTTTTTTGTAGTTCATAAGGTGCCCTGCATAAGTTGGTATTAGAGGATTGAGTTCCAATCCTGACTATGGTCGGAGGACGTGCTAGAGGTCGAGGGGGAAGAAGTGATCACACTGCTAGTTTGGAGGACATCTATGAAAGAGATGACGTAGCACATGAACGCCTACCTTAGCGTCAAGATCATCTCAATAACTGTCTTTCATCTCTACAGACTTCTTCGTCTTGCCTTCTAAAGCCTTTGAGACACCTTATTGGATCATAATATTCTTCATACGTCACTACCACAAAGAGAAGTTATTCTTACCGGTGAACTTCTCCACATACTTGGTATTCAACATCTTAAATGAAATCCTAGATTGAAACCCTAACTGGGTACTATAAGGACACATATTTTTACATAATTTCTCCGGAATAATGTTGGGTAAATGTGAGGAATTGAATTTTGATTAAGAAAAGTCAATGTGATAGTGGTAGAATGCGTTTGGGTGTGTTTAATATAAATTTGAAAGTTTAGGGGTGAAAGTGTAAGAGGGTGGAGTATATAAACACATTTTGTTCTTTCATTTTATAAAAAAAATCAGCCCTCTCTCTCTCTCTCTACACAACTGACCCTCTCTCTCTCTCTCACTCCTCTCCTCTAATTTTTCTTGCTCAAGAGCTCCAAAATTCACCAAACCTTCAAATCCCCTTCAAGAACCCCACCTAAAATCACCTCCTTTACGCGTATTGAAGCTCGTATCGCGTTCATTTCGCACCTAAAGCTCATTTTTCGGGTTAGAGCTCATTGGAGGCTAGGACTTTCATTTTCTCACTCAATTCAAGCTGAAATCTTAAGGTAGGAAGACAAATTCTACTCTCTCTAGTTGTATCTATGTGATGTATGACATATATCTTGTTCTTGTTGCTCAAATTCATCATTTGCTCTCAAATGGGTTTGTTTGAGCTTGATTCTATGATTTGAGTACTTGTTTGATGTAATTGATTGTTGATTTACCCTCCCTTGATGTCCATTAGTTGCTCCACATATCCACTTTTGGCCTAAAATTTCATATATGCAATTGGGTTGAAGTTTCATGTTTTGAGAGAAACCCGCAGAAATTCTAGGTTTTCCCAACCGGTTGTGCAAAAACTTCCAACCGGTTGGGCACTTCTGAAGTTTTCACACGAATCTGTCTCTACCCAACTAGTTGGGCAAAAACCACCAACCAATTGGGCTTTTCTAAAAACTTGTGTTCGTCTCTATTTTGGTTCAACCAGTTGGACAAAAACCTCCAACTGGTTGGGAAATTCTAAAATATCATATTTTGATCTCTGATCCTTCCCTTGAATATTGGACATATCATACATCCCTCCAAACTTATTTTGGCATCGTTTGGATAATGTAAAGAGTTGGTTTGACTTTTCGATGCAAATGATAATTTTGGGACAAAATGTAAAGTTTTGAGATGAGTTTTAAATTGAAAGTATTTTATGGATAAATGTGAACTCTAGGGATCACCCATTTGGTGTCCCTGGCCAGGGGTGCACAGAGCCCGCGAAATCTGGTAGGGGTGCACGAAGCCCACGAAATCCGGCAGAGGGATACTCCCCTATTAAATTGATGAATGTTTTTCTTATAAAATGTTGGAAATGACATATTTGAGTTAAATTTGGAATATATGGCAAAAATTGGGTTTTTTATGTACGTGTATGAAGATTTTGCAATTACATGGACTTAGGTTGTATACTTAAACTTAGTTTGGGACACTTGGACACATGAACACATTTTGGGTACTTAGTGGTTGAGTTAAAGCCTTTTGTTCATCCTAGCCTTATACATTGGTCGTGTCCACCATCATACCTACTCATTATGCATGTATCATGTTTATACATCTAACATTGGTAGAATAGTTTTTCTACTGGGCTAGTGAGCTCAACCTATCAATTTTCAGATACTCAACATGGAGCATGAGATGGATGCATGAAATATGGATGCATAGCATTGTAGTTCATTGAGCATGAAGTTATTTTTCCATCTTTGTTTTATATTTTTGAAAGATGGTTTTGTAACTTCTAATTGTTAATCTTTTGACTATTTGGTTATTGTAATAACTCTTCAAACTTGAAACTTATGCATTTGGGTTACGGGTACTCGTAGTTAGAACCCATTTATTATTTATGGTGAGAATATATCTATTTTGACGTTGAATATTCAAAGGGTAAACGTAAGACTTTGATTTGTTCTACGTGGATAATACTTATTTTGGGTTTATTAAACTTGAGGGCGTGACAGGTACTCTGCTAGAAACCCTAACCAAGAGCTCTAATACCTCTTGTTCGAAGTCTGATCTACCTAAGATTCTTCCTGTATGCATGTAGGCCCAATGCTGTGGGAGTGTCCATGGAGTCCAACACATCACATAGAGCCAATATACACTAAATGATCCATATCCACTTAAAAGGCTAAGCCTTCTAAGTGGTAAGTCATCCAATTATATATTAATGTCCAACTTTCTTTCTGTTTATCCAATGTGAGACTCAATCTTTCACACATGTTTCCAACAAATCTACAATATCTCAAAGTTTCATTTGTTGTGTCTTTTATTGAGTATCTCAAGCCATTTCTCTATTAAAGGTCATGCTTCTTGGGGAACTTTTTGGGGTTGCTGGTGATAATCTATTTTTTAGGTTACTGAATTTCTCTGTTAAGGGTCACATTGAG
The DNA here is from genome assembly GCA_022606695.1 of Vaccinium macrocarpon. Taxonomy (NCBI): domain Eukaryota; kingdom Viridiplantae; phylum Streptophyta; class Magnoliopsida; order Ericales; family Ericaceae; genus Vaccinium; species Vaccinium macrocarpon. The sequence goes on from CM040177.1 coordinate 27,027,117, forward strand.
TCATCAGATGGCATGCTGTTGCTACAAATTTTTCTCAAGATTTGTCAAGGATTTCGCTACTGCCTCAAAGGGATGTGATTGACTGCCTTCGGCTATTCTTAGCTTGCTATATTGATGTTATTTCTTTGCTAAATTGATTGGCTTGGTTTGATATACGACAGATTGGCTTAGTCTGATTGTAGACAGACTTAAGCATCATGTAATTTGTTTTGGGTGCTGTGCTTTTGGTCTTGATCTTGGGAGTTGGGATTCTACATCCACTTTGGAGATTGGTTGATCACTTACTAACCATGCTTCTTTCAGGATTTTAAGGGCATATGATTGTCAAGTTAGGTGCCAACCTCGTTGGGATGCTTCTCTCTTTTTGATGTGATGTATGGAAAAACTTCAAAATGAAATACATATACCTCATATTAATGAAATTCAAGCATTCTTCATGGCAATGGCTTTTCAACAGTTCTTAATCCCTCAGGTAGAGCGTCTAGACTTAATACACTAAATGACCTCCCCAACCCAAAAGTCAGAGCAAGGTTGTTTGAAGAACAAAATCCTTAGGTCTGACTATGGGTACACCATTTGGTGTACACCAAATACACACTACATTATGTGGGAACCAACTCGTGATCCACATAAATGATTAGAGCCGCTTAATTTGTTTAAATTTTTTTTTAAGGATCCATATGACAAAAATCAACTCAATGGAATTTCGGTGATGATGAATCGTTTTCGGACCTGCTCAACCAAGGACCTGCAAAACAATGTTCGGGAGCCGGCCAACACCCCTCCAATGTCTAAGTCAGTATTTGTTGGAGATAAATAAATGAACTCAAGTAAATTAGAATACTTGGATGGCCATACCTCCATGTTGAGTGTATGGACCTATTTATAAGCTTTATGCTAGAGCATTTGATGTATTGACTTTTTCTATTATGTATGGTTTCATTGGAGAATATCTCAGAGGAGCTCAATGGTAATGGAGACCTTGGCCGTAGTGGGCCTGACTTCCCGAAGAAAGTCAAGAGACTTCGTCCCCAAGAGTAGGGATTTCTAATAAGTTTATTTAACATGGGAGAATCTTTTGGAGATATTCATAATTGGACCATTGTAGATTCCGAATAAAGTGGGAGTCTATTACAAAGATCTTTATTAGACAAGTCTTAGCAAGTGTGGCCTACTCAGATGATCGACTTATGATTATTCCTGGTCGGACCAGGTTGAGTAAGTCTGGTCTGCTCGAGAAACACTAGATTGTGCTGAGCACCCATATGATCTTAGGTTGGAATCTTATTGATGTCATGGGCCTTACATCTCCTCCATCGCCAATATGGATGGATCAACTTTGAGGCCATAGTGTTCCATGGGTGGTTTGGCTCTCATTCTCCAACGAATAAATCACTAGAACTGAGATAGCATTTTCGTTGGCAATGTTCGGTGACTGGAGTTTTATTTTAGTTTTTTGTTTGTGTTGTTAGTTTTATGTGCTTCATTTGTGGAGTGCTTATCCCTCCCCTTGTGTGGGAGTTTTGTCCCAGATTTCGTCAGTGCTTTCTCATGGCTTGAACTGTGTATCCTTTTGGATCCTCTACTGCCACGTCTTTGATGGGTTTTATTTACCAACCTCGTTGTTGGTCTGCTTTTGCAGTATGTGTCATTGAGCCTACTAGGCGGTGTGAGATCCCAAGCTGGGTATCACAAAATGTGATGTGCATTTGGTGCATCCATAGTTTTATTGTTCTTCTTGGGATGATCCTAATGGGAAGCATGGAGAGGTTGGAAAATGTGTGAAGTCACCGAGTGCACACCTTTCACCTCCGATGTGACCATGGTCATTCAACATTAATGCATGACACGAGAAACGAGGGGAATAAGAGTCAAAATTTGCTTCCTCCCCTTTTTGTAACCATCTTTGCAAAAAGAGTAAATGATAGGTATAAACCGACTGCCGATAGCTTTACCAGCAACCTGTGTGGGTTAGTTTCTCTATTCGACCTATCATCACCCAGTTACATTGGATAACTATGCATTTCTCGATATATATCCCAAGCGAGTTTATTAGGTATGCTAGGACACTCCTACATCACTTCAATCTCCATTATAGTAACCATAAACATTCCAATGTAAGAGTAAATTTAGTTTAGTCATTGTTATGGCCCATATTTTTTTATATATGTGTGATGTATGAATTATGGGTGTAATAGGATTCTCCTATCTTCACGCCTAAGATTTTATTCAATTGGTCAAATAGAGAAGCTATTTCCTAGATAGAGTCTACTTTGATAGGAAGAGAGTAGTTCATTAAGGAAATAGGCCCTCTCTCTGCCTATAAAAGAGCGGTTAGGGTTCCATCAAATTTATGTGATATGATATACTGCTGCTAGAAGGAAGGCAAGAAAGAAAAAACCCATTGTGTGGGATGTTTTTCCAAAACCGTAAAAGTTGCACAAAGAAGCTCGTCAAAATCACCACATGCCTATACACGTAGTAAACAGCATGAAAGGAAACATGGACGACCACCAAACCCACAACTCAATATTAACAACTATGAACCTGCTCGTCGAATGGTGCAGTTGGAACGACCTAGCATGGGATAAACCCTAGAAGCAGACTTTCCTTGCGAAGATAAGGAAAGGAAGGAATGTTCGAAGATATTCACAGAATCAGTTGAGCTTGCAAAGATAAGTATAATCTTACTCGGAGATGGAAAGCCAGTTAATATACTAAACAAGGGGCAATCTCCCATTGAGGTTAAGGCTCCAAATGAGAAACTTGGCAAGAATCCTTATCGAATAAGGAATCCAGAATCATGTGAGCTACACTGCCCAATAAGGAAGAATCCTAGACTTTAAAGGATTCCTAATAAAGAAGAATTCCACAAGGAATGAAAGTGCAAAATAGTCACCTATATAAGAAGATGAATCATAAACACAAGAGGTATGCATTAATCCATTTCATACAAACACTCTCGTTAAGTTCATCCTCCAGTTTGTCAGTACTAATTTTAGCATGTGAGGGCTCTTACCGCCTAGAGACAGGGGTGCTCTGACAGTTTGTTCATGCTGCGGGATCAAGGTTGCTCCATACGAAGAGGATTTGATCTCCTAAGGGAAAAGAAATAACTTCGTGAGTTTTTCCCCTCTTAAACTCGTATTCCACCTATTCTAGTTAAATTGATGATGGTTGTTCAAATAATTTATTAGATCGCTTAAGTCCTGCATTAATGGATATGGATACACCACTCTTGTTTATTTAATTTCCACTTAATGTTTATCTTGTGATAATCATGTTGTGTAGGCTGTTAACTATGTAACATCCGTTAAAATAATTTACATCCAATTCGCTTGGGGTTCCTAATCCTATGGGGTTAGAGAGGCTTTGGCATTGTGTCTTATTGGTGACATCTTTATCAATATTCCACGACCCAAGAATCCATTCCTAATATGTTTTTATATCCCAATCGCCTATATGTACTCCTCATACAATGGGGATAAGAATGATCCAATATTCTAATTTGCTTGAGCTTTACTCTACACTCTCCACAAATATTCTAATTTAGGAATTGGAGAATTGTTTGCTGGCACCGCACCAATATCAATTTTCCTTTTTCAAATGATCTGGACTAACCACGCCAGAAATCGACTCTTTCAATCCAAAAAAATCTAGCCCTGTTTGTTTGGTGGGATTTGGGGGTGGGATGGAGTGGAACCCAAATCTCATGTTTGGTTCCCTTATTTTGGATGGGATATGAAATCCCTCCCCGATTTTTATCCCAATACATACGGGATTTGGATGAGATGGATTTTTCAATGGCTAAAACAACAAAAAGTGCTTTCCGGTGGCTATATCCTATTGAACACAAACACCGGATATTGCTTTTCTCCATCCATTGATATCCTAAGCATTATCCCAAGGATTTCGCTATATCCCATTGAACACAAACTCCGGATATTGATTTTCTTCATCCATTGATATCCTGAGCATTATTCCAAAGATTTCATATCTCATTCATATCCCAAGAATTTCATATCCCATCTATTTATCTCTAGTCAAACAAACGAGGCCTATGACAAGAGGCGAGTACATCTTGCCCGTCTAAAGTGGTTGTGAACCAAGCATTAATCTTGCTGGCCCATTGAATTTCAACTCATGACAAAGCAACAATAATTGTTTCCATGAATAAACGCACTCCCAATTTTCCATCATTTGAGTTTCATTTCCCCCACTCATTTGTTTTCTTAGTCCATACCACTTTGGGAAAGTAGGTGCGCAAAGTTTCTCTTCTTTAATCTTTACGGTAAAAATATTACCCCTCCCTTCCAAAACAAATAGTCCGGTTCACAAAAAGATAACTTAAGAATAATACATTTTTTTTTTGAGAAAAATTTTAAACTCTTTTTCTAAAATTAAAGAACTCATTGTATCTAGTAAATTGCTAAAGCCATTGAACTTTTTCTTTAAAAATATACTCCCTCCGTCCCAATTTTATAGTCTTGTGGAGTTTGTGTCACTTTTCAAAGTGTTATATCTTATAATCTACAATGTTTTAGGTGATTTTGAACACTTTGTTTATTAGATTGAATTAAGATCTAACAAACAATATCCATATTACATATAAAATGTATTACTGATTGAAAGATATAATCATTTTTTTATCTGGTTGGGATAAAACGAGAGACTATAAAATTGGGCTGAAGAGAGTACATTATTTTTAATTCATCGTTTTGTGAACCGGACTATCATTTTGGAATGGAATGAGTAATTGATTTCGTTGGCCACTTTTTCTTTTTGTTACTATGAAACTACATTAGTGGACGTATTAGATAACAAATGCAAATCGGGGTCCACGTGCCTGCCACCTGGTCCCTTTTACATGTCAAGGCTCCTAAATTAATCCAAAATGACTTCCAATATTCGAAATAGCAAACAAAAGCTCCTCAGTCAAATTACTTTCTCACATGAACAATGAACTTTTAATCATTGCAGTTGCAGCCGTGGAAAGAAAGTTTTTCACCAGAGGGTCAATGTGTCGACGCTTGTGGGATCCTATTTTGGAGTGATTATCCATTGCTCCTGGAACACCGGCCTTCTCCACTACACATTTATGTCGGGGACACGTTGAGAGATGGAATCCATAAATGTGCGGTGGATAAAGCCTATAGAGCATCATGCGCGTGCCCATACCACAAGCCAAGAATAATTTCCCCCCGTTTTCAAAGTTTTAAAACTCACTAGGAGCTTGCAGGGCAGCTAGACACCTACTAGCTTCTAGGGCTAAATACTCGGTGCTTACTCTAACAACTAGTCAGGATAGTCGGTCTAGTTGGGCGACTAGTCTGTTAGTTGGACCAGTCGGCAAGGGGCCTTCTAACACTTAGGTGGCGAGTACTCGAACTTTAGACCTTTTTTAGAACACTTGCCCCATTATGGGGTTGCTCTCCTCTCCATTTAGCCGCACCTAATGATTTACATACACACTAGGAGAGTGATGTTTGAACTCCCCTTTTTACCATCCACAATTTTTTTTATTCACCTGAAATTACCATTTTAACCTTTCATTTGTTCACTTTTTCGCATATCAAGGAATATTGGAGTAAATTTGTATGAATAAAAAAACAAAGAAAAGAGTGTGGATGATATATAAAAAGAGGAATGCCAAAGTGTGTGTACTCTCAACCGAGAAACCAATGAGTCAAATCTTGCGGGATGCAATAATTAATTGTTGATTTTGATATATACACACACACACACACACACACAAAATAAGGATCTAATAAGGGTGTCCTCACAAATTTTGTGCGGGAAAAAGACTCTGGGCCGTTGGATCGCTTAAGAGGAGTGAACGGCTGAGATCTGGAGGTGTGACACGCGGGTCTCAATCTGGGTAAAAAAAGACACCCGAGTCAGGATTCGGGTTTAAACCCCCATCCGGATCCTGACCCCCTCATTTCGACGATCGAACCAGAGAGAACAAGAGGGAGAGGCGATTTCAAAACCCCAGGGCAATTTCGATAACCCCATCGCGATTTCGAACCAAACCACTCCAGATCTTTTCGATTTCGAAGGTATTCACCTCTCTTCTCTCTCTTCCCTCGCTGTATGTCGTTCGTGATCTCGATTTATGAAGTGGGTTTTTCAAATTTTAGGGTTTCAGAAAAACGCGATTTCGAAGAAGAAGTCGATCGAACTAGGTCCTCTCTCTCTAAGAAGTCGATTTCGAAAAACGCGATTTTTAAGGATCTAATAGGTTCGTTGTTCGTTTCTTCCTTATTTTCGTAACTTTCTCCCCAAAATTATTCTTTACATGGTAACTTCTAACTAAATGCTGGAGTTCATATTCTTTGTGGATGAATTTCATAGGATGTGCCTGCAAGAAGGTAATAAATTAGAACATTCCAATTTATGTTACATGATATTTGGGTTGATCGTATGGAACTTCAAATTAATTTGAAGTGGTAACATTTGTATGCATCCCTTGGGGGGACTTTTATCATATCAAGTCATCGAAATTCTTCTGTAAGGGGAATTTTAGCCGGAGTGGCATATTGTCATTAGCTCTTCTAAGTATTGAGACCAGGATCTCCTTTGGGTAAAAAACCACTTTTTGGTTTTTTTAAAAACCATTTTGTCCTTATTCAATTTTTTTTTTTGCATTCGTTAGTTTTACGTCAAGATTTTGTGGTTTCTGGATTTCTCTCAACGAGACAAATCTAACAAGTATAAATTTATGGTCAAAACTCAAATTTTTTTGAATAAAGCCAAAATAGTTGGATTATTGGCTCTCAATCCAAGTATTTTGGCTTTATTAGGGTTTCAGAAAAACGCGATTTCGAAGAAGAAGTCAATCGAACCAGGTCCTCTCTCTCTCTCTCTCTCTCTCTCTCTCGCTCTCGTTATCGTTTGATTTAGGGAATTTTTTGGATTTTTTGAACTGCATTTAATTTTGATTCGATGATTAGTCAGATATTGTGTCACATACAGTAAAAGTGCTTCATAGTAGCACTTTATTTGCTCAGCTTGGAACCAGAATGTTACCGTCTAGTCGTCTACTCTACTACTACTATCTTTGCTTGCTTCCTATTGAAGTGTCTGGCTAAACGTATTGAATATAAGCCCACTTGATGCACATAAAATAGGGGGATTATCATTGACTGACCATTACCAATAAATAGATTCCTAAACTGGTTCAAAAATACTTTTGAACCATTCAATTTTTTTAAAGCATCCATCTTAAATCTTTGAATCTTTAATTTATGCCATCGTTTAGGACTTCAAGACTTCTTGCTATCGTTTTAGAAAATTGAACTTAGAAAATTGTAAGTTATGTGTGAGTTATTTTGGTCATATTATGGTCTTCATGTGTTTTAAAGGTTATCCGAATTTTAATCTCTTTCTATTTTCTTGCTGGTTGTGTATTAGGAATTCTTATGATGAACTTTGGAGCTGTCGTGTGTGATCATGAGGTTCGTGTGGTCCAATTTTGAGCTGCTATTTGAGTTCAAATGTATGGGATGGTGTATCTGAATCTCCAGGTTTTTTTTTTCTGGAACTTTGAATCTGGAAGTTATTGTATGAATCTGTTTGTGTACTCGAAAATTGAAAGTGGAAGTTATTGTATGAATCTGTTCATGTGGTCCAATTTAGAACTTGTTTGAATCAGTTGGTGTACTGGAACTTTAAAATGTTTGATTGCTGTCAAAAAATTGACTATGCTATTTTTCCATGGAATTGGAAGTGTCGGACCTAAGTCCTAACTACTACTTTTCCACGATTTAAAATCCGACTCCTCATTTTCATGTAGCATTTGTTAGATGCAAATCCAGAATGCGGTTGGGGCATATTCTTGTTGCTTCCATGCTCAAATTCCTGGGGACAAACTGATTTATGAAAATGGTTTACTAGCCTGGGGACAAACTAATTTTCACAAACTGATCTATGAAAATGGAGCTCATAATCCACTTGATTATGGTGTCACAAAAAGTATAATTTCCATATAATCATGTAATTGCTCAAAACAACAAGTTACTTCTTCATAGAAAACACAACAATGAACCACGTCTTAGTACATATTTTCGTCACTTAAGATATGCAATAAAAGCTATCACTAAGGCAAATAAGAAGATGGTTACATTAAGATTGGCCACTTTCACTTCAATGACTTGAACCCGTGCTTCATTTCTGCAACCTCTTGCATTGGGTTGGTGATATCCAATTGGGTTGCACCATTCCCAATACGTGCATCTTCCTTTTTCCTTCTCCTTTGGGGAGTCTTCCAGGATTAGCATTTGACTCCGAAATTCTCACCGCCGCTCTCAAACCACACCCACACGTTGTGTTTCGAAATCGAGGGTAATGAGTTTCATTGGAACCCATGTTTGACGTAGACATCACATGGCTGCAGAGCAAGATAAACAAAGAATGGAATGGAATGTCCAACTACCATTGTTTTTTTTAGCAACAAACATAATTAGCTACTATTATGGAAAATTTACTTTTTAACGTAAACAAATATATACTAAAATCTTTCGTCTTTCGACAAGCAATCAGCAACAGTAACTAACTTTTCATGGTATAACAGCAATATAGTTCCTTGTCACAATCATCATAACCAGAATTACAACTGAAATCCCACTAAATGCAAGAACAGTACCAAGGCTCAGAAACATGTCATGACAGTTAGAATTTGAAATGATTTCCCACTAAGTGCAAGTAAAACCGTAGCAAGGCTCAGAAATAGGTCATCACAGCCACAATTTGAATTGATTTCCCAGTAAATGCAAGTAAAAAAAAAGAGTAAAGCCTCGTAAACTAGAAGTTACGTAATTAATTTCAACCGAAATCCCACTAACAAAGAAGTAAGAACAAAGAGTAAGGCTCGTAAAACAATTCATCACAACCAGAATTCCAACTGAAATCTCACTAAATGCAACTAAAAACAGTAGCAAGGCTCACAAACAAGTCATCACATCCAGAATTTCAAGTGAAATCCCACTAAATGCAAGTAAAAAGAGTAGCAAGCCTCAGAAACTGGAAGTTATCGCCACAATATCAACTGAAATCCCACTAACAGCAAGTAAGAACAGTACCAAGGCTCAGAAACAATTCATCACAGCCAAAATTTCAACTGAAATCTCACTAAATGCAAGTAAAAACAGTAGCAAGGCTCACAAACAAGTCATCCCATCCAGAATTTCAAGTGGGATTACAGTAGCAAGCCTCAGAAACTGGAAGTTACAGCCAGAATATCATCTGAAATCCCACTAACAACAAGTATGAACAGTAGCAAGGCTTAGAAACAATTCATCACAACCAGAATTTCAAGTGAAATCTCACTAAATGCAAGTAAAACAGTAGCAAGGCTCAGAAACAAGTCATCAAACCCATAAATTAAACTCAAATCCCACTAAATGCAAGTCAAAACAGTAGCAAGGCTATATTCCTCATCTTTTTGTATAAGTCTGCCTAATGGCTTTACCATATCGTCCTACAATGCCAATACACCCTTACGTAAGTACAAATAATTCTAATATAGGAAACACAAATATTTCACTTAACCAGTGTTGTAAAGAAGTTAGTTAGGACCTTAGGTGCAGTTTGTTTCCCATCATATTTTGAAAGAAAAAAAAATTACGGTTTAAAATTTGTAAAATTCAAATTTTTACGTATTGAAAAATTAGGGTTTAAAAGTTGGGCTGGCCAAAATTCACTTACCTCCTCTTCTTATTTGAAAATCAACAACTTTGGATGTACCCGAGTACCTCTTCTTCTTCTTCTGGAAACAATAAACATCGAAAACAAAAAAAAATGAGTTAAAAATTGCACGAATAGCAAACCCTAAATCAAACGATAACAAGAGAGAGAGAGAGAGAGAGAGGACTTGGTTCGATCAATTTCTTCTTCGAAATCGCGTTTTTCTGAAACCCTAAAATTTGAAAAACCCACTTCATAAATCGAGATCACGAACGACATACAGCGAGGAAAGAGAGAGAAGAGAGGTGAATACCTTCGAAATCGAAAAGATCTGGAGTGGTTTGGTTCAAAATCGCGATGGGGTTATCGAAATCGCCTGGGGTTTTCGAAATCGCCTCTCCCTCTTGCTCTCTCTGGTTCGATCATCGAAATGAGGGGGTCAGGATCTGGATGGGGGTTTAAACCTGGATCCTGACCCGGGTGTCTTTTTTTACCCGGATTGTGACCTGCGTGTCACACCTCCAGATCTCAGCCGTTCACTCCTCTTAAGCGATCCAACGGCCTAGAGTCTTTTTCCCGCAAAAAATTTGTGAGGACACCCTTATTAGATCCTTATTGTGTGTGTGTATATATATATGAAGTATTTCTTATTGATTTATCTATTCTAAGTGGTTCTCCATTATTGATTTTCATTATGTGGTTCTTGCTTGGTTGCTATCTGCCAGTTTTGGTCTACTTATAGTCTTTCTTTTTTTTTTTTTTTTCTTTTAGAACGTAGAGTCGCTACCCAACATGAAGTTTGGGCGTGCTAGGTCACCCCCTAAATAATCTAGAGATAATTCAAATATTTTTAAAAAAAATCCGCGGGTATGAAGACTCGATTTTTGAAGAGTGACTTTGTTTTGTAGTCTGTGTGCTCAAAAAAGAAAGGGTTTCGGTAATTTACGGTTTAGAATAGGAAAGGGTTTAGCACTGCACCCCACATTGACCTTTCAGTACTCTTTTTTCCTTGAAAACATAAATGATTAAAGCTTTCCAAATTTGATGAGAATAATAAAAATAAGATTATAGAAAGAAAAAAAAAAAGTGCTAACGGCTTATTATAGAGACCTTTTTCAAAAGGAAAAGTTAGGATCAATGGCTAACTATCTCACCAAAATCTACACGTCCAAAATCTGCACATATTAGTGAAGACGCAACTTAATTAATTTACTTATTTCAGTATTACACTCAAGCACCAACAGGTCAATCGAGACTTGGCTCATCTGGCCTCCGCTCCAACATGATGTTGGATTCAACCCACTTGACCTCTGCCCAACATCTTTGAACGGCAATATATATAGATTTTACTGACTCTTGCAAAAACAAATCTACAAGTTGCACGGAGCCTTCATTTGAAAATGTGGAGGAATTGTTAGAGAAAAAGAAAAATGGAAAATGAATGGAAATAGCACATGAGAGTACGTAGCCATGCCGTCCTATCTATTTAGAGTTTGTGTATCACATTTTCATTCTTGTGTATAAGCAACTTTATGTCATCTTCTCAATTGAATGGACTTGTTTCAAGATACTCTATAGAGGTGGGCTTAGCAGTTGAAGCGATGTTGGGGTGTATAATGAAAATCAAGAATTGTCTTCATTTAAAGGTCATTTCTTTCTTGTCATTGGAAGAAAAAGGACTGTTGCACAATTGCTTGGGTTCCCTTCCTGCCTTCGTTGATTACCGCAAATACCAATTAATCAAGTAACAATGAGAGTTTTCCAAGTGTGGCAGACAAAATCAGGGTTTCCCCCACAAGACCCGACAGTATGTTTAACATCAATTTGATCCCTTCAATTAACCTCAATTAAATTAATGGAGGTTCCAAATCACGCCAGTGGCTGCGCACTTGCGCACCACTTTCGCAAGTTGATCAACTAGTCACTCAAATGTAAATCGTCACTAGCTTGACTCCCACTAAAGGACAAAATTGCTTGACTCCCACTAAAGGACAAAATTGTTTGAGCCATCTGTTGTGCGGAGAGCCACCAAAACTCAACCGCATCCAATAAAAGAGATTATGAATATTTATTTGAAGAACAAAATCAAAGATGCAAACCAAACGCGAGAGAAAGTGGGAGAAATAAAAAAAAAGTAGAGAGTACGCGAGTAGTTGATCGATGACTTCACTAAACAGGCAAACACAAAAGCTCAAAGAGGTACAAAGAAGAAGTTCTACATAAACCATTTTAACTACGAATAATGATAGTGACACAAACTTTGTATCACAACAAATCACAACCCCACTCACATAGGATGTGGGGCCCATGTGGGACCCATATCCCATGTGAGTGGGGTTGTAGTTGGTTGTGGCATAAAGTTTGTATCACAATTATTTTTGTTTGCCTAACATAACCAAAACCATAACAAAGGCAACTCTTTCAATCCCAGCCCCGGAGCCGAATATTTCGTCTCACATCAAATAAAAAGGACATAAAACACGTATTTATACCCTAAAGAAAGCTGCCTAACAAAACAAAACCAAGTTAGACTTCAGAACCCTAAAAAACTCTAAAATCCGAAATTTTGCTCATGTTTGTGTTCCCAACCACCTGAAACCACCATTCGGATAGAAACTTCAAAGATTAGATGGAATCCAAAATTTGAGTCTACTGTCTGGACGACCATGAATCCCACCCGGATCAGATTTGTAGAGTACCCCAAATCGAGCAAACTTCACAAACATCAACCTCGACAAGATATCCGAACCAAGTGCCACACAAAGCCAGAACCCTAGTGAAATCAAATCGACATGAACAAAAACTCTCATCAAGCGTGAACCAACAGAGAGTCAAAAGGATGAATCAAATGCAAAGGAAGCAAGGAAGTCCTCAACAAAAGAAAGCCAAACAAATGATGCCCCAACTGCAAATGAACCTAACAAACCAACCATCGGAACGAACCCAAACAATTTCTGAAGCTTCAAGTAATCTTCAGAACTTAAGAAAAAGTCGCAACCACTGCAAATTCCAAGATCTGATAGCCAGACCAAAATCCAAACTAACTCCAAAAAACCAAACATAACCAAGAGCCAGCCAAAGACACGAGATCAACCAAACTATCTTCAAGCCCCCCTAAACCTCGCCTAAGGTGCGTATGCATCCTGAAAGGTGCTAAATAAATTCCAAGGTAGATTAAGTCCAAACCACATTCAAACTAAACTCCATAAACCTTTAGATACCCAGTTGTTACAGCGCAGGTTCTAACACAGGATGACCAATATGTGAACTCGTAGCACCCGTTGCAACGTGTCGTATATATCTTTAGAATCGCCGCTTGCTTTCAGGAACCGAGAAACCGGACGCAGATTCATATTTAGAAGCCTAGGGCACGGAAAGGGATGGTTCTTAACCCAAAAGTGGGGGCCTCTACTTCAATTGACATCAGGCTTTTTAGTTATTTAGTTTGATTCACAAGAACTTGATCAACTACCATTAAAATAGATGTAGGTGATTGACAGGAAATTAAGGCACACGGGCATAGGAGCATGCACTGTAAAGTAAATTAAATAAACTAATAGAAAAACATATTCCATATTCCTCAAGAAATCGATTTGTCGGCCGCAGAACAGATTAGTTGGGGGCCGATACTTCTTTCTACATGAGAAACAGATTATGCAATAAGAACAGAAATCGACAAAAATATATAAATACATCAAATGTGTTCAACTAGAAACTGATTGAGCATCCCACCTTGACCGCTTAGTTGCTAAAGTGATAAACAATCGAGAAATCTAGAAATCTTTTGGGTACATTCTGTGTTTTCCTCACAAATGGCTAGACTATGGGTGTAGTTCAAAGTTATAGGGGGTGGTGTATGTGATTGAAGTTAGGGTTTTGAAGCAAGAGCTTGTATGTGGCTTGCAGAGAGTAAGAGAGGTAGAAAATCTGATTAAAAAAAAGCATATAATGAAAGGCCCTATTTATAGAGATTAGGAATAGGGTTACAGATAATTAATAGCTAGGAAAGTAAATAAATTCAAAAATACTATGATTCTTTTTTAATCAAAATTCATCCGAACAGTGTTTAGAATGTGTAATCCAAGATGAATGACCAGCAATGAAGAGGTAGAATGAAATCAACCAGTTGCAGAAGCTTTTAGATATTAAGAAAACGATTTTGCAGCCGTCAATTCAACACAACAAAAATTACCAAACTTTGTAGGCTTGCCATAGACACTCTTGAACTCCAATTTGTGCTTGTTTGAACCATTGGAAAGCTTGACAAGTATACTTTCTAATGCAAGTAGTTTGGATTCAAAATAGTTTGTACATCAAAATACAAGACTATTTAACCCAAATTTGGCACATGGCCTTGATCAGACCTGGGAGGCTTGGTTAGAACTTGGTAGGTCAAACTCCAGGAGGGCCTATGTTGATTGCGGCCCAAGAGGCCCATTTGTTTCATAGGAAGGATCAAGTTCAGAGCCAGTGAACAAGGCCTGTAGGATATATTTTTAAGACGGTTAAGGAGTACATCCTCATGTAAGAGGAAAATGGAGAAGATATGATAACCATTTATCATTATCCCTTCCTAAAAAGGAGGAATTTAAATATCAAAGAATTAAAAAGAAAATAAGAATTGGCAAGAAGTGAGGGGAACGGTTATGCCACATGGCACAAGGCCGTGACTTTACCTGAGCTCCATAAAACCCACTAACCCAAAAATATAGGAGGTTTGATAATGGGTCCGTTAGCCTCTTACCACAGAAATAGGGCCATGACATGTGGTAACTGTCAGCAACCGTCGCAATGGAGGGAAAATTGGCAGCTTATGGCACGTGGCAACATCAAATTAAAGCATGAAAATGCTTTGGACACTTGGCATCATCTCGGCATTGGAGGAGTTGGCGCCAAAGTTCATATTTCTCACTTGGAGCCTATAAATCCAAGAATTGAAGAAGAAAAAAGGGTTCCATAGCCATCAACCCCATGGTTAAATCAAACTCAAGTCTCTTAACTTACACTCAAAGTCCTCATCCCGTTGCAGCCATTCAACCTCGCTGAAACCTCCAATACAATTGAGTCCTTTATTTTCCAGTCTTTCAACAAGCCTAACTCAAGTTTAACCCTTGTTATTGACTCTATTGTACCACACTTTTGTTAATTTTCATTAATAAAGTTGGTTTTATTTTTATCTCATTGTTCTCAATTTTCCACAACGGTTGGAAAATTCTAAGTCCTCGCATGTAAGGCAAACCACGAACCATTTGCAGCACTACCATTTGAGGGTTGCACACAATCGCACGAACGAAGTCAGAAAAAGGTCTCAAAGGCCTCTATTACATTTGGACTGTGATGTACAGTCCTGGCACGCCCAGCTCACAAACAACATCAGGCGTTTGTTGTTTCTTCGGTAACATTTTTGGCACGCTTGGTGAGACCCCAATCAACAAAAGGTGAACAATGGGACAATGAGGTGCTCCACCAAATCCTCCTCCACAGGAGGAACCAGACCTTCTGCATGAGGTCACAGTTGAAGAAGAAGTCGAACTTGAAGCAGCCCTTCAAGAGTCACGACGGCTGCAAGATGAAGCACAACAACAAGTGGCCCTTAGGAACAAGTCGAGGCCTCAAGTAAGTGCCTAAAGCATCAATGAATCTTTTGCCAACATGAAAAACTACATGTTTGTGGCCAACTGTGAGATTTCTCAAGACATTATTCATTCCGTGAGTTCAACCATGCATGAGATAAGGGATTCCAGTGTGCAACTTTCAGCAAGTATTGGTCATCTGACCAATAATGTGAATAATATGTCGGAAACCATTTTCAATTCTCTTAACCATCTCTTGGCTATTGTAGCCAAAGAAGCTAAAGGAAAAGACAAGGCGGAGTCAACTCCACAACCACCACCTATGCCCTAATTTAGGTGTATCGATCAACAAGCCTTGAAGGAATTTTTCCCACAAAAGCCCATTTATCAAGCCAAGCTCAACTACGACAGTTGGGGGTAGAATCCAGAAGCAAGGAGCGAATGGGGTGGGTCCATCTAGTGCCCCAATCGACAAAAAGCCTACAAAGAATCAAGACAAGCGGTTCATGCTATGAGGCGGTTCAAAGCCTTAGCCATATGACCAAGGATTAAGGCCTACGACCAATGGAGGCCAACATCCATGTGGACACACTTCTCGCAATACTCAAGGGGCATGGCTTGAGTCTGGCACTTAGGTTCAACAAACCTATCAGCCACCTCCACAGAAGAATGTTCAAGCAAAGCAAGCCTATCAGACTCAGGCCGCTCAAATTCAGCAAGCCCCACAAGATCTAGCCTTAGGAAGGGATCAAATCATTGTTTTGCTATAGGAGCAATTAGGCCCAAAGTTCAAGCCTATGGGCCTAGATAGGAGCTAAGAGAGAATCCAGGCCCATTCAAAATGAAAGGGAACATTGTGGCATGAAAGAGCATAGATTAAGCATACTGGTAAAGAGTCCTAACCTGCCACCAGCCTTAATTGTAAAGTTCAAAAGGCCTCAGTAGATCAAAGTAAAAAGCCTTAAAGAACAGGCTAGTCAAACAAATATGGACAGACTCAAAATGCATTGGCTAATAAGATTTGTTCAAGCCAAGCATATAAATCAAACAAAAACCTAAAGGTGATCATAAAGGTTCCCTTTGAAGCTCTCCCATAGCATCTTCAAGGCCTGCATTTTTAGTCATATTTGATCTTGGATTGGTTCAACTACCCAACATTCAGAGCCTAATACTGATCTTTGGAGCGATTGACTTCATTGAAGATCTCATTCTTATCGGCCTGGAGGGATTTAACATTGATCTCTGCTTGGCTGAGATCTTTCTCAGCCGCATCAAGTTGAAACTTCAGTTCATCAATTCTTTACTTGGCAGCCTCCCTTATCTGGACTCCTTCTTCAAGCTGGGCTTTGAGGTCTTTCTAGTCTTTAGTCCTTTGGTTTAAGGTTTCTGTCAAGTTAAAGGCTTCTTCAAGTTTCATCTCAATCCTATTGAGGCCCTACTTAGCATGATCAAACGCGTCAAGGAGACTTGGAAATTGCTTATAGAAAGAGACCAAGTTGGTTTCTTGGGCAGGAGCTAGGGCCTTGGCTTCAATTAGGGTTTTCATGATTTCCTTTAGTTGAGAGGCCCTTCCATTATGGAGTGCTGAGAGTAGATTTTTCCTTAAAGCAGCTTTTAGGCTCTCCTTAGCCTTTAACACATCATCAGAGCTTATTGAGGGTTGTACAGAGGAGCCAACCCCACTACTTAAGGTTCCAGAGGTAGTAGAGACAATGTCCCTAAAGGTCTCAAGCAGCTTGTTAATGGCCTCACCCTCTATTACCTCAATCTCTTTGTCTTTATATTCTCCTGGGGAGACAGAGGCTTGAATGTTAATTAGTAAATGGCCTTGATCCTTATCCTGCAATATAAGCAGAGTATGGTTAGGAAGGTTTCAGTTGGGAAATTTCAACCCCAAGGTCAAGAGAAGCCTCTTAAATCTTATCTTGATGGTTCTTTCTAATGGGGATATAGGTGAGTCAGAGGCCCCTTTCTCAGTTCCTAAGCTCTCTTTAGCCTTTACTTTCTGCATTAGGGGTGGATGTGTTTAAAAGCATAGGTTGAGAGAATAAGAAAGTTATCACTACAAGTGAAGAAACTCACCAGATTATACGGAGTAGATTCTCCATGAGTATGATCAAAAGGGGAGTCAATAGCTTCTCTTGAGGGAGAAGAATCAACAGAGGGCTCTTCGACTGGTGATAGTCTCTCATTTGTTTGTTTAACCTGTAGAGAGTCGAGGATGATAGGAGAAAGGCTAGTTTTCTCAGGAGTCCTGAAAGATGCCTCAGTTTCAGCCACATGTTGTTTCACTGATCAAGATCATTGGAAAAGAATAGGTTTATTCATAACACCAAGGTTGAGATAAACTAATTAAGGTTGTATCTACGCTTGTAAGCCTTTCTTTTGATTACCTTTAAATGTTTTCTCCGATGAGGAAGTGGGACAAGAGGCTTGTCTATGCTCTTCGGAGTAGAGGCCTGAAAGTAAGGCTAAAAAATTTCACTAAGAGTCCAAGGGGAAATGATGAAGGCATAAAAGGTTTAAGATTCGAACCAAATCTTCTGGTGAGGACTTTTTGTCCTTAAGGGACTTGCTTCTCGTCTTGGTAAAGATGGTAGAGACTAGGATCTGCAAGAAGTATTTGGTAAAATAAGTTAGTTAAGGCCTTTAAATTTTGTCAGAGCCAAGTTCCTAGTAGAGGTCATTACTGTTAGGGTGGTTCTGGACCTCTCATGAGCCATTCTTATTTTCTTCTCAAGGGCCTTATCAAGGGTTGTGTTTGATACGCTTGATTCTAGGCCTAACGAAAGAAATTTGTTAGTGAAAATCGAAAGAGGTAGTTGAAAAGGATTAGTGTAAAACTATTACCTTTTATCTTTTGACTAATCATAGGGGAAGCAGTGTTGATTTCTTTTTTCTTAGTGGTGGTTGCAGTAGATGCGGTTGTGGCCTTTGAGGTTTTCTGACTTGACTTTTCTTTATCTTTTGGAGAAATTTTAGATAAAATTTCCTCCATTGGATCTACAAATTGTTTGGCCACATAACTATCCCACCAGTCCTGGAATGAACTTGTCCTTTCCTGAAACTCAATGAAAGGAAGGAGTTGGAATTGGGCCTTTGCTTGGAGGAACTAATTCATAATGGCCTCCAAAGTTTGAGCAGCTAGAACAGGCCTGTGGCTATATCCCTCATTCTTGGAATAGATGGGGGGAGCTGGAACCATTTGAAGCAGACCAAATTGGCGGGCGAGTTAAGCAGCATGTTAAAACTCAACTCTACATTGATAGTTACTAGAGGTAGATGTGCTTAACCCAAATAGAAGATCTCTTGAAATCAGGAAACTGGCTCACATTTCCCTATGATATTCAAGTTGGTCCCCAGACACGTGGTTGGATTTTTTCAACCAATTAAGGATTGTGTCTCTTTCAATTGGGATGTAACGGGTTCCTAGATAAACAAGGTCTAAATAGAAGAATTTGAAACATTCTTCAAAGGGGTTTTTGCCCCATGTCCCACTGTAATGAGCCCCATAGCAAGTTGCAGATAGAACTTTGGTGAATGTAGGGCCCATTTGTGGAAAGTAGGACCATAACCAGAGGGTCATGATCCACAATGGGCCAGGAGCAAAAACAAACTTGTGATTTAAGAGTTCATTCATGCCTTTGTATATACTGGCTAGGATTAGATGAGCCAGCAAAAGTTGTCTACCAAAGGCAAGAGCTTTGGCAAGGTCAGTAAAGTCCTTGGTGACCTTGCTAGAAGAAACACAAAAAATGAATTGATTTAGCCAGTAAAGCAGAAAGGATAAGTGTTCTGTGTCCCTTACCTCTCCTCTCCATGGGCTCAGAGGCCTGTGAGGAAGTAAACATCTTGAATAGTGGGAGACATCGGTCCAACTCGAAAGTGGAAGACATTCGTATGAGTGGATCAAAATTGGCATCATTTCGGCATTGGAGGAGTTGGCGCCAAAGTTCACATTTCTCACTTGGAGCCTATAAATACAAGAATTGAAGAAGAGAAAAGGGTTTCACAACCATCAACCACATGGTTAAATCAAACTCAAGTCTCTTGACTTACACCCAAAGTCCTCAACCCATTGCGGCCACATTCAACCTCATTGAAGCCTCCAACACAATTGAGTCCTTTATTTTCCCGTCTTTCAACAAGCCTAACCCAAGTATAGCCCTTGTTATTGACTCTATTGTACCCCCACTTTTGTTAATCGTCAATAGTAAAAGTTGGTTTTATTTTTATCTTGTTGCTCTCAATTTTCCACAACGGTTGGGAAATTCTAAGTCCTCGCACGTAAGGCAAACCACGAACCATTTGCACACAATCGCAAGAACGAAGTCAGGAAAGGTCTTTAAGGCCTCTGTCACATTCGAACTGTGACGTATAGTCCTGGCACACCCAGCTCACAAACCACATCAGGCACTTGTGGTTTCTTTGATGTTAACAAAAACACATATGAGTTGATTTTTAGACTTAATTGAAATTCCTATTGAGCGATATGATTAATCAAGTAAGCTAACAAAAAGGAATTGAAAAATAATACCCCTTCTGTCTCAATTTTATAGTCCCTTTTAGGAGTTCCTGCCACTTTTCAAAGTGTTATATCTTATAATCTACAATGTTTTAGGTGATTTTGAACACTTTGTTTATTAGATTAAATCAAGATCTATCAAACAAGATCCATATTACATATAAAATATATTATCGATTGAAAGATATAATCATTTTTTTGTCCGGTTAGGATAGAATGAGGGACTATAAAATTGGGACGGAGGGAGTAAAAGATGAACACAACGATATACATGCAAAACTCCTAAAAAGGGTAAAAACCACAGGAAGAAATTAATCCACTATAAGTAAACATTGTGCAGTTACAAAACAATCTTAATTGACACAATCATGAATCCTCGCCAATTGACCAAACATCGAATTGCCGAATCCATGTACACCGCATCAAGTGGTTGAATGCCGCATGCCTTGAATCCTCAAGTCCTCCTAGTTACTTCCAGAATCCATCGGAAGAATGATTCAAATAGTAGAATCAAAGATTGAAAATAACTCTTGGAGTTATTCCAAAAGCTTGATGATCAACGGATCATATGTTCTTCTCAAAGAGATAAACTAAAAGCTCTCTTAAGTATTTTTCTAAATTTTGAAGCAAGAGAGAGGCAACTCTAATATCTTCAATCATCCTAATGTTGGAAAAATAAAAGATTTGTTCGAATATTTAGGTGAGCCTAAATATGAACAAAATTCATTTTAAAGATGAATGAGAATTGTCTCATTGTGAGAATCAAAAAAAAAAAAAAAGGGACGCGCGTGCACTCGCCGTCACTAAACACATGAACTAGACCAGGGCCGAGACCAGGACTCAGATTCGTGGGCCCGTAGCCTGTGGTCCGAGATTTGTGGTCTGTGTCTAGCTCTGGTAAATTCAATATTAAATTTGGGTAATTGGTGCATGGGTCGGACAACAGTTGAGACGTTGGTGTCCTTTCAAATGTCCAAGGAAAATTTTAACTTCACCAGTTACATACCCACGTGTAGCAAATGCTACTTATTGGCTATCAATTGGTCCAATTGATCAATTCCCAAGATTATGATTTTGCTGTATTGATTTTGAGAATCAATGCCCTTTAAATGGAATAGGCTCCCCGTGTATATAAATTGGATGCTACGGTGAAGGATTGAAGGCACACCGAAACACACCACTGCTACACGAAAAATATTCGTTGATTTTTAGTGGGAGAGAGAATAAACACTTGTTCGTTTGACAAGGTGATCCGGTGAGTGTTCCTGTTGGTCATTTTAGCCGTTGTATCTTAGGAAGCAAACGCCGATCAAAACCCCAAACATCCTACGTGGGCCGGTGAATTTACATTAAGGAGACCGCGTGAAACACGGGCCCCGGCTTGGTTTTTTCTATCCCTTACATATTCATTATTGTTGAATTTCGATTTTATGTAATTTCGTGTTCCTCATTTTCTAGAAATAAAATTGTCGATTATTGTTTTTCCGGTACATGTTTTCCTACAATCTTAAAGCAAATTCATGCTTTTGGGGGCAAACAATTTTCAGAACAAAAGCAGTATTGTTTCTGGGAAATCTGAAAGTTTGAATTGGGAAAATACTTTTTACTTCTTTACAGCATATGAGCAGTTTGTGTTCCTAGTTCTCGTAACAGATTTGAGAAATTTGTCTACGTATTTTGTCATATAATTAGAGCAGAATTACGTTTTACAACCTAGCAATTGTTTTGTGCTAATATTTTCTGATACAGTGAGTGACGTTAAAAACAAGTTGGAAAGTCGGAACATATTTTATTCCTTCTAAACTTGTGTTGAATCGTTTAACCAAATTTGAAACCTATATTTGGTTTGATATTTGAATCTGGTCTAATTATTTCTATTCTGAGGCTTGTGTTTAGCGTTTGGTACACTTGGGTTGCTAAGGATTTCCCTCGTGGAATACTGAAATTGGTTGAAGGCAGCAAGTGCGTTTGTTACTGATTGTTTATTTTGAAAGAGAGAAACAAAACAAAAAAAAAAAAAGTCCACTGACCTTGTGAGGTTTTTGTGTAATAACGTTTTTGACTTTGGCGAAGGCATGCAAGACAAACAACATTTGGCAGATCTGGAGGCAGTCTAAAGAGATGCCTTTGATCTCAACCTCACAGCAATGGTTTCTGAGGTTAATATGGTGGGACTAAACCCACAAGATTGGTGGGTGGACATTGGAGCCACTCGCCACATATGCGGTGACAAAAAGATGTTCACCTCTCTCAAGCTTGTTGCAAATGGCGAGAAGTTGTACATGGGCAACTCAGCTACCTTGATTGTGGAGGGTCAAGGAAAAGTGGTGCTGAAGATGACTTCAGACAAAGAGTTGGCCTTGAATAATGTCTTGTATGTGCCAGAAATTTGCAAGAACCTGGTGTCCGGGTCTTTGCTAAGCAAGCGTGGCTTTCGCATGGTTTTTTAGGCGAATAGGGTTACACTTACCAAGGTTGGGGTGTATGAGGGGAAGGGTTATTTGACCGATGGTCTTTTTTAAACTCAATGTTATGAATGTTATTCCCAAGGTGAATAAAAGAAGATTCTCTCTCTCTCTCTCTCTCTCTCTCTCTCTCTCTCTCTCTCTCTCTCTCTCTCTCTCTCTCTCTCATGGTAAACCCCCATGGGCATAAGTTGCACCAACAAAATCTCAATAATGGAGAGACCGACACTATATTTAGAACCCGTTCGGAAAAAGAGAGAGCAAGAGAAAGTAACAAGAAAGAAACACTAGGGAAAGTTGATTCCTTTATTTAGTTTTGAAACAAAATGGAAGTAAAATGGTTCCTCTAAAGCTATGTCAACATTTCCCACTTGTTTTCTTTCCTATTTTTCCCCTCCATCTTTCCTCTTTCCACTAGCAACTAAACAAAGAATTTAGGAAAAAGTTCTTAGCATCCTCTCGTATCCATTTCTTCCCCTACACAACACAAGAGAATTGAGTAATACGCTACCTCACCAGGTTTACAGGTTCACAGTCATCCTTTTCCCCCTATTCTATTAAAACCTGAAAGGCCATTTAAAATTACTTTGAACTTGAAAGGGCCATTACAGAGCATTGCTCACGAGAGAATTAAATCTGGGAAATTCCAGGCCGCCCCCACTTTTTGTGGGGGCTTCCATCCAATTTTGTCTTTCACTTCTCCTTAGGTCATGTGCACGTGCACATGGAGAAGCTATTATGCTTCAATTGCCCACTCGCTCTTTCTCTCTCACACACACATTCTGCCCACTCACTCACTCTCTCTCTCTAGAATCAGAATAGCCTCCCCTCTCTCTTTCTACTGCCAACGCCAACACTCTCTCTCTACTAGCAACATACTCTCTCTCTCTCTCTATGTCTCTCTCTCTCTCACACACACACACACACACTCTCTCTCTCCTTTTTATTTTTAGAACTTTAAATATTTATAACTTTTAATTTATATATCCGATTTTGAAAATATATATTTTTAGAACCTATTCGATGACATCTATCGAACAAGACCGATATTGGATAGGAAATTATGCGCAAACAAAAAAAGATTTCTTAGAGTAAATTGTGTAGAGATGTGTGAATTCTGCACTTGAGTGGTGTGAATTCTTTCATTTTGGAGTGTGTGAATTGTTCGAAAGGGTTGTTCATTTTGGAATATGTGAATATTGCATTTTGAGGGGTGTGAATTCTTTTATTTTGGGTGTGAATTGTGTATTTTAGGGAGTAAGTTGTGATGAGTGAATTCTGAATTTGAAGGGTGTGAATTCTTCTATTTGGAAGGTGTAAATTCTGCTTTGGAGGGTGTGAATTCTTCCTTTTTGGGGTGTGAATTATGTATTTTGGGAAGTAAGTTGTGATGTGCGAATTCTACATTTTGAGGGGTGTGAATTATACATTTGAGGCTATATTTTTTTTTTGAGTTGTGAATTGCTTATTTTGGAGAGTGAGTTGTGATGTGTGAATTCTTTTATTTTGGAGGGTGTGAATTTTTCAAAATTGTTTTGAATTCTCAATTAATGTGTATAAAATAATTTTTTTATATGTACATAATTTCATATTCAAAATAGATCTCGTTTCAAAGATCTCATCAAGTAGATTTCAAATATATATATTTTAAATTTTTTTTATATGCACAACAAAAGGAGGAGAGAGTGGCCTTCAAACAATTTCTCAACCTCTCTAGAGCTGAGGAAAGTTTGGCCAGACAAAAATCTAGAATTAATTGGATGAAATTGGGTGACCAATGTACATCCTTTTTCTTCAAGTCTATCAATAACAACATGAACAAGAACAAGCTCACCAGTCTTGTTCTTAATGCTTCTTTCATCACTCATGATATAAAAGTCATCAAAGATACTTTTGTTAAATTTTACTCTGAGTTGTTAGGAAGTTCCCACAATTCCCATTACTCTGGATCTAACAGGGTCCATCATCTAATAAGTAGGAGACTTAGTGACACTCAGAGCCAGCTTATGATTAGGACATAACTGACACAGAGATTATAAATACCCTGTGGGAACTCAATCCCCACAAAGCACCTAGTCCTGATAGGTTTAATGCTGGATTTTTCTAGAAAGCTTGGCATGTGGTTGGACATGAGATTATGTCAGCTATTAAGAATTTTTTTAGGTCTGGCCAACTTCTTAGCAAAGCTAATGCCACTGTGATTGCATTGGTTCCTAAAATCCCCAATCCTTCAAAGGTTGGAGATTTAAGACCAATTTCATGTTGCAATACCATCTACAAATGCATCGCTAAGATTTTAGCCAAGAGAATCCAGAGTGTCCTACTCTTACTCATTGATCCTAACCAATCTGGATTTGTAGAAGGGAGAAGGATTGCGGATAATATTTTCCTCACTCAAGAATAAATGAGAGGATGCCATAAAACTTCTCCTTCCCCTAGGTGCGCCTTGAAAGTTGATATAATGAAGGCTTATGACAATGTTAGGTGGGAGTTTCTGTGGGACATCCTAATGTTCATGAACTTCCACCCTAAGATGGTGAAATGGTTACAAGCTTGTGTCTCTACAACAAATTATAGCCTGAGTATTAATGGTGAGTCAATTGGTTATATAAAAGGCAAAAGGGGGCTAAGGCAAGGGGACCCTCTTTCCTCCTACCTTTTTGTCATTGTCATGGAAGTATTGTCTTGTATCTTGAGAGAGAAAGCCAATCTTCCTGATTTTCATTTCCATTGGAGGTGTAGTAAAAAGAAGATTATCAATCTTTGCTTTGCTGATGATCTCATGATTTTTTGCAAAGGTGACATGAGTTCTATAAAGCATATCCATGCTTCCCTTCTTGAGTTTGAAGCATTGTCTAGACTGTCTCCTAGTCCTGGGAAGAGTAGTGCCTTCTTTTCTGGAGTTGATTCATCTACTAAAGAAGGCATTCTCTCTCTGCTTGGCTTTAGGGAGGGTTTTCTGCCTGTCAAATACCTTGGTGCCCCACTACTTTCTACCAAACTCAATCATGTGGATTGCAAAAACATGATAACAAAAATAACTGCTAGAACTAAAACTTGGACCAATAGGGATTTGACCTATGCTGGGAGGGTGCAATTAATTAAGAATGTATTATTCTCCATGCAAATCTATTGGTCATCCCTTTTCATTCTACCAAAAAAGGTAATTAGGGAAGTTGAATCTATACTTAGATCCTTCCTTTGGTCTGGCCCAGACCTCAAAAAGTTTGGTGCTAAAGTTTCATGTGAACACTTGTGCTCCCCAAAGCAGGAAGGTGGCCTTGGGTTCAAACTATTCAGGTTTGGAATAAGGCTGCAATGGCAAAACATATATGGTTCCTCATCTCTGGTGGTGAGCAATCTATGTGGTGCCAATGGGTTGAGTCATATTTACTTAAGGATAGAAGCTTTTGGGAAGTCAAGGTCCTTAGCAATCCTTCATTGGTTTGGAGAAAATTACTTAATCTCAGATCTATAGTACAACCCCACATCAAGGTATCCATTGGTAATGGTAAGGCTACCTCTTTGTGGTTTGATAACTGGCTTGTTCCCAGGCCACATCCTTAAATGTAGTTTCATTGCATGGATTGCCATCCAGCAAAGACTCTATACTGAGGACGGACTAGTATCCTTTGGCACTAAAGTTGTGTCTTGTTGCTCTTATTGCCCTGATAGTGAGAGCCATGATCATTTATTCTTCAACTGTTCTTTTACATCTCAGGTGTGGAACCAAGTACTCTCACTTTTAGACATAAAATGGGCTTCTAGAACTTGGGTTCATTGGATCAATCAAATATCAACAATCAAAGGCAAATCTCTTAGGGCCCGATTGGCTGCAGCAATTAAAGGGCGATAACTTAATACCCTGTCCCCTTATCCCGGTCCCATCGGTTAATCCTTGGTTTGGGAAAAAAAATGGAACCCGGATTAAGTAATACCCCCACCCTCTCAATATCCCTCTATACCCTTTCCCCCTCACTAATTAATAACACCCCTTCCCCTATTACTAATTTATACCCCCTCATACCCCTTGCGAAATTACCCCGGTACCCTCCCTTATATCCCTCCCCTTAACCCCAGTTTGTTCACTGCTGCGATAAAAAAAACCGAATTGCATTTTAATGCTTTACGAACTCTTGCGATTTCCTTCGAATAAAAAAGTGAAGTACTTTTGTGCATAATTTTTAAAATTTGTTTGCACCAAATTAAACTACTAATTGAGATCTTTAATTTGATACAAAAAAATTGAAAAATTTTATACTTTAGAATTTGACATTGTTGGCTTGCTTTGTAATATCATTCGGATCAAAAAATAAAGTATTTTCACATTAATTTTTTTTACTTTTTTGCACCAAATTAAACTACTAATTGAGATCTTTAATTTGATACAAAAAAATTTGAAAAAATTTACACTTTAGAATTTGACATTGTTGGCTTGCTTTGCAATATCCTTCGGATAAAAAATAAAGTATTTTCACATTAATTTTTTAAACTTTTTTTCACCAAATTAAACTACAAATTGAGATCTTTAATTTGATACAAAAAAATAAAGAATTTGACATTGTTGGCTTGTTGGGGAATACCATAAAAATTACTAATTAGTTAATTATTAAAAACATACAATTAGAAAGGAAAAAAAGCAAAAAATTAAACTTCGAAATATTATTAAAATGAATAATAAAAAATAATTACTAAATATTTTAATTTTATATATAACTAATAAAAGGAATTATTTATTGAAAAGTATAATTAATTTAATTAGTATTGTTTTTATGTTTTATTTTATCATAAAATCTAATATGACTGTACAAGGGCAAATAAGTCATTTATCAAGTTTTTACATCATCCACCCAACTTTATCCCCCTTTATCACAAATTCATCCAAACCACATACTAATTAATCCCCCCTTCCTAAATGTCACATCACTGTGGGTCCACCCTTACTAAATAATACCCCTTACTATCTTATCCCCCTTACTATTTAATACCACCAAAACGTATCCTGCATCCAATCGGGGCCTTACATCACTCATACTCAAATTGGCTTTTACCACCACAATTTACCAAGTTTGGATTGAGAGAAATGTACGTAAATTCCAAAACCAAGCATGTCCAATCCCCATTGTGCTTAGCAATATTTATTCCATGGTTAGGTGTAGGTTGTTGTCCCTAGGTGTAGGTTGTTGTCCCTGGGCAATCTTCCCCAAGGACCACAGTCTCCAATGCTTCTTACCAAGTGGGGTATTTCTTGAGTTATTTGGTTTGATAGCGTTTGTGATACTAACATTTTTAGATACAAAAAATCAAGTACCTCTGTTGCAGGTTCAGGTTGGTTAAATCATGAAAGCTTGCTGGGATACAGGGCCACATGTAAATCACAAGGAGTTTGATTTAGCTTCTAATGCTCCTAGTATCAAGTTATCAAGTTGCTATCAGTAATGATACAGTAAAAGACCTGTCGTTTGCGGTGGGTAAAGTCTTGGTATCCACATCTATCATGGAAGGTATTAACGAAGTCGTTGAGGTAGAATGCAAAGGCAACACTTACAGAATCAGAGTACTTGAGGAACAATTGGTAGTCAATACATTCCTGAAGACTAATTGTGGTTGTAAAGGTTGTCCCCAATTTTGCAAGGAGAAGAATCAAGGTCAGGAAAATGAGTTAATTAATAGTAGCTCTATTGGTATGCAATCAAAAGAAGGGGTCGAGTTGATAAAAGATGGCAGGACAAATAAGGCTGTTGAGAAACCGGTCAGGGTGGAAGATCCAGATATGTTGGTGGATTCAGCTAAGTCAGTGGAAGTGGTAGAAGATTCATACGATAATAATGTTGGTGAACAGTCAAGAATTGAAGGTTCAGGTGAATTTCAGGAGCTACAAGTAATTGATAACACATTTAATGAAGAGTTGGAGCCACTCAACAACAACTGCAAGCAATTAATTTTAGCCAAAAGCAATTTTAATGACTCCTTGGGGCTAATGAATTCTGCTATGGGAATTGGAAGAGACACTGCAAACAGGAGAATAAATCAATTAGTTATGTGTCAACAGCTGGAATCAAATCTGAGAGGCAGTGGTCTACTTTTACATAATGCTCTCTCAAATTTTGGCAGAAGTGATGAATCCAGTTGGAGTGCGGATGCTTATAACAGAGAATTTCAAAGGGCTGAAAAGGAAAATAGTGGGAATGTGAAGGTTAAGGAATCTACAAAAGCCAAAAGAAGACAGAAACCTATTGAGGAGATATTAGGTATCCCAAAAGTTGCTTACTCTAACAAAGGTGGCAAGAAAAATAAACATAAGAAGGCTGTGGTGTTTAGAGGAGCAATTGCTGAAGCAGCACTTTCGGTTTCATCTGGGGGGATTAATAACAGGAACAGAATCTTACTGAATGAAGCTGAAGCTGTATTAGCAGTCACAAAAATCCTGGGAGAAGATTATTCAGGAGAGGATGGTGAAGTGATAAGTAAAATCATGGCTATAGAAAATCAGGAAAATGAAAGAAGTATTCAAAAGAAGGATGATCTCCTAATTGTTTGAAGTTTCTGAGTGAGGTCTTATAGGAGGAGGGTGACAAGAATTATGAGAATTCTCTCTTGGAATGTGAGGGGTCTAGGGAAAAAAGAAAAAAGGGGGAAGCTTAAACAACTAGTTATTCAGAGGAAGATTGACATTTTGTTGATTCAAGAAACTAAACAGAGGACAGCATCTAGAAACTTTATCAATTCAATTTGGGGAGGTTCTGATTTTGAGTTTGTGGAAGTGGAAGCTGAAGGATCTGCTGGTGGTTTACTCAGCATATGGAATACTGATGCATTCACAAGTGAAGAATTTTGTTGCAATAGGAATTTTCTACTTGTGAAAGGTACTATCAAACCTAACTTCAAGTGCATTATTGTCAATGTCTATGGCCCATGTGATGTAGTTGTGAGTAGGAAATTTTGGGACTGTTTGAAAGAAATGAAAAGTCACTTCAATAATCCATGGTGTTTAGGGGGTGATTTGAATGAAATCAGAAGTATTGGGGAGAGACAAGGGTGTTCTAGAAGAGAAATTGGAATGAGAGATCTTAATAATTTTGTTGATGAAATGGAATTTATTGATCTGCATATGTTGGGAAGGAAGTTCACTTGGTCTAATTCTCAAGTTGATGAAAAATGGAGTAGGTTGGACAGATTTTTGCTGGATATGGAATGGTTAGAAATTTTTAAATTCAAACAATGGGGTCTTCCTAGATCAATGTCAGACCATTGCCCTATTCTATTAATGGAGGATGAGAGAAATTGGGGCCCTAAGCCGTTTAGATTTTTCAATGTTTGGCTCACTAATCCTAAATGCATTCAGATAATGAAACAATCTTGGGATACGGTGGTGAACAAAAATTGGGCTGCCCCCAGAATTATGAGGAAGCTAAAGATAATGAAAGAAAATTTGAAAGGTTGGTCTAAAGATGAATTTGGAGGGCTCCAAAATCAAATTGATAAGTTAGAAAAAGACACTCAAGTGATTGAATTGAAAGCTGAGTCAGGTATTATTAATGAAGAGGAATACATGTTGAGAAGGAAATGGAGGGCTGAAATGTGGAGATTGAGCAGGGTGTCAGAATTAATGTGGATGCAAAAGTCAAGGGTCAACTGGCATTTGAAAGGGGATAAAAATACAAAGTTTTTTCATATGATGGCATCGTGCAGACAGAGAAGGAATTTCTTGAGTTCACTGGAAGTTAATGCTGTAGTCATTGAGGATCCAGATCAAATCAGGAATGAAGTCTTCTCCTTCTTTAAAAGTCTGTATGAAGAGTCTTGGGAAGAAAGGTTGATGTTTACTGAATGTCAGGGCAGAGTTATTGAGGAGGATATGAAATCAATGCTTATTAGAAATTTTTCTAAAAGTGAAGTTTGGAATGTGATTAAACAATGTGATGGTAACAAAAGTCTTGGGCCTGATGGTTTTACTATGCAAAGCATTAAAAAGGGTTGGAATTTTATGAAGAAGGACATTATGGACTTTATGCACGAATTTCATAGGAACAGCAGGCTTCCCAAGGGTACCAACCAGTCTTTCATTGCTTTAATTCCAAAAGTGGAAAATCCAAAAGGTCTTAAGGAGTATAGACCTATTAGCCTTATTGGATGCATGTACAAAATCCTTTCCAAAGTCTTGGCAGCTAGGATAAAAAGCACAATTCCTGTGGTGGTTGGAGAAGTGCAGTCAGCTTTTTCAGGAGGAAAGAACATCCAAGATGGGATACTAATTGCAAATGAAGTAATTGATGGGTGGAAAAGAAACAAAAAGAAAGGTCTTATCATTAAGTTAGACTTTGAGAAGGCTTTTGACAACATCAATTGGATTTATCTTTTTAAAATGATGTTTCTGATGGGTTTCCCATTAAAATGGATCAGCTGGATCCGAGAATGTCTGACTTCTGCTTGGATTTCTGTTCTTGTCAACGGAACACCCACAAAGGAGTTTCAAATGGAAAAAGGGGTAAGACAGGGAGATCCCTTATCTCCCTTCTTATTCATCATTGCAGCTGAAGGGTTAAATTGGATGTTCAAAAAAGCTGAGGAGCAGGAGTTATTGAGTGGTGTGGAAGTGGGAAATGGTGGCGTTAAACTAACTCATTTGCAATTTGCAGATGATACTTTAGTTTTTTGTAAACCAAATTCGAAGGATGTGATGGGTGTAAGAAGGGTGTTGAGAGCTTTTGAATTGACATCAGGCTTGAAAATCAACTTCCATAAAACTGTGATGTGTGAGGTGAATCTGAATGATGAGGAACTGAAAGATTTTGCAAGTATCCTGAATTGTAAAACCCAGAAATTCCCTATCAAATATCTAGGAATGCCTCTTGGTGCATGTCCTAGGTTAAGTTCAACTTGGAAGGAGGTTATTGAGAAAGTTAGGAGAAGACTGGCATCTTGGAAGAGGAAATATTTGTCCTTTGGTGGAAGAATAGTTCTAATCAAATCTGTCCTATTCAGTTTACCAATATTCTACATGTCTTTGTTTAAAATTCCGGAAGGGGTGGCCAAAAGAATTGAAGCACTGCAAGCTAGATTTCTGTGGGGAGGGTCTGATATAAAGAAGAAGATACATTTGGTGGCTTGGGGGAAAATAACTCAGGAAAAGGAAAATGGTGGACTGGGCATTAAGAAAATCAGAGAAATGAATGAGGCTCTATTGATCAAATGGTGGTGGAGATTTGGAAGGGAAAAAGAGAGTCTATGGAGGAAGGTAATTAAGGCAAAATACAAGATAAATGGTAGTGGCTGGATCCCAAACATGCAGATCAACAACAAGGTCTCTATGCTTTGGAAGGATATTATGAGGATTGGTGAGAGGAAACCAGAAATAGTTGGAAAATACATGGATAACGTGGAAATAAAAGTGGGAAACGGAGAATCTATAATGTTTTGGCATGATGAATGGCTAATTAAACCTTGCCTTGCATTATCTTTTCCTTTATTATTCAGGGTGGTCAATAATAAGGAGGAAATGCTAAGTGAGGTTTTGGATAGAAAGGCAGCATCAAATCATTGGGAATTCTCACTCAGAAGAAGACTGTTTGACTGGGAACAACCAGTTTTAGTTGAACTGTTAGCCTTATTGGAAGCTTCTATCATAACAAGGATTGAGGGAAATGTGGACATGCTGAGTTGGAAAGGGGATAACTCCAATGTTTTCACTGTAAAATCGATGTATGAGTTAGTTATGCCAACTGGTAACCCTCATGTCACAGCAGATGTACTGGATTTCATTTGGAATAATGCAGTTCCTTACAGAGTACAGTGTTTTGGGTGGTCGATCAGTTTGGGGAGAGTTAAAACAGGGGAATACTTATTAAGGGTTGGGATCATTCAAAATGTGGAAGAAGCTCTTTGCAAATTTTGTGGGACGGAACAAGAATCCATTGATCATATGTTCCTTCATTGTCAGCATATTTGGAACATTTGGACACATATCATTGAGTGGTGGGGCATTCAATGGGTCACTCCTCCTACTATGGAAAGCTTATTGTATTGGTGGTCAGGAAGTAAATGGAAGCCAAAACAGAAATCATTATGGTATTGCATACCCTTTGCTATTCTTTGGACAATTTGGCTTCAAAGGAATGCGTGTGTGTATGATAATGTCAATCCTATATGGGATGAGGTGGAGGATCTCATTAAAGTGAGGATTGCTTTTTGGATCAGATCTAAGGAGGATTGGAAATCTTACTCCATGGATGATATCATTTACAGAATCAGAAGTATTCTGGAATCTTTTCAATCGAGTGGGTTTTGGGGGTTGATTTTGGGTGGTGTCTTTGGTCTGTCTGGCATATTCTGAGCAGATTGATGAATTCTCTTTTCCCAAATTGTTTACAAGCATTTGGTTGGGTTGGAAAAGAATTCGAAGTTGTAAGCCACTTAGACTCAACTTTCCTGGAGCAATACTTATTGATACGCTTGTGGACGGCCCACCGAAATTGTGCTGCATTGCGC
Organism: Vaccinium macrocarpon; assembly: GCA_022606695.1. Classification (NCBI taxonomy): domain Eukaryota; kingdom Viridiplantae; phylum Streptophyta; class Magnoliopsida; order Ericales; family Ericaceae; genus Vaccinium; species Vaccinium macrocarpon. The sequence goes on from CM040177.1 coordinate 27,059,852, forward strand.
ACGAAAAAGATTGTGATTTGTTAGAGTCGCCACCCGGATTTGAGGTCCGAACCCGAGAAACCGGTAAAAATATGACTCGTTTGCCCGTTTGAAAAAGATTTCACTGATCATGGCGGAACCAAAAATTTCTCGGATTCGGGGGTTTGGTTACGAGAGGGGAAGGGTTTTACGGCACCCCTCTCGCCCGGTCCATGAACCGGTCTCTACTCAACATTTTGTGGGATTTTGCAAATGTTTTGAAGTTCAATTTAATCACGAAAATGAGAATTAGGGATGGGAACCATGTAAACAATAAAACATAATGAATAATGCAAATTTAACGTGGATGCTTGTGCACATGATTTACATGAAAAGGGGAATAAATAAAGAAAAATTACAACAAATATTTACAGAAATTAACCAGAACAGAAATTGTACCACAATTCCAGAAATCATGAACATGAGACTTATTAAACCCGACTTATAATTTGGATTTCAACACAAGGGTTGGCCTTTCCAATGGTCGTGTGGCTTGAGCGGCCAATCTTCGAATCGGTTTGAGCTCAAAGACCATAGATTGAGCGCTCAAACCCATTTCTGGATACTGTGATTTTTGACCCATCCATCACTTCTTTAATCACTATCTATAAGATCAAACGTTAAAAGAGTGTTTTTCATAGAAATTCAGATGACAATAACTAGATTGATCTTACAAATAATGATAAAAAGAAGAAAATCACCTTATTTTAACAAAGAAAACATTTTATGAAAAGGAATCCAGATTATAATCACAAAGAATAAAAACCCATCACATATCCGAACTTAAATAAATCATGATCCATCATTGAGACAACCAAGAATCCAAAATTGCTCAAGAACGGCTTGAAGGCCAATTGGTTGGCTTTGAGCGCTCAAGCCATCAAGTGATTTTCTGATTTTCATTAAGAAAGAAGGACTCTGGATGATTCTCACGACTACAAATGCATGGTATAAAAATTCAATAAGTATCACAGCCACTGTTCTATACTTGAACATGAGATTTTTTTAAAGATTTTAGAACTTGATTGTCATAAGATAGTTAATTTGAGCTCATGCAAGAGGTTTTAAGGTAAAAAGAAACTATTTAAAGATTATATGAACATAAATTAACTGTGAAATGATGATCAAAATCCCAGATAAAGTTCAAAATTCAATAAAATAGAAACTGTCCAGAATTGCGATTGAGCGCTCAAGGCCTGAGGCTTGAGCGCTCAATCCCTACTACAACTGCAAATTTTGACAGTGTTTTAAAACAACTTTTAGACCTTTGTGAGTTCAATTCAAGTATAAAGAACTTGATTGAACTCACTGGTCACCCTCAAATGAACCAAAACAGCAAAAATAGCTTGTTTTACTACCTTTTTGCACTTGACTGAAAGCTTGAACTGGATTGTGGGTTTGGAAGTGAAAGATTGTTGAGATTTTGGTCAATTTATGGACTGGATTGTGTAGAGTATAAGGTTGATTGTTGAACAAAGGTTGAATTTGGTGTTCACAGATGATTTTTCAGGTGGTTTTCCATGGGAGAGAAATGGGTTTGTAGAGAGAGAGAGATTGGACGAAATTGGGGAGAGCTCTGGAACTGAACTGGTGAACCCCTCAATAAGGGGTAGTGGAGGGTATATATAGAGTGGGTGGAGGAAAGGCAGTAGAGAGAGAGGAAGTGGGTTTGTAGTTTAGGTGTAGCTTAGGTGTAGCTTAGGTGTAGTTTTAGGTGTAGTGGAGGGTATTATACGTGTATAGAGGTTGTTAGATGCTCCACTCTGCATGAAATCTCATGATGAGATACTCTGCAGATTCCCCGGCCGGTTGAGTTGGCCAAAGCCGGGCTTGAGCGCTTTGGGGTGCTCCTTACTGATTGGCCTTCAAGGTCTAAGGCTTGAGCGCTCAAGGTGCTTGGTGGCAGACTGTTTGGTTCAATAAGGCTTGGTTTTTCTTAGGTTATTTGGAGGTGTTTGGTTGATTTTGATCACATTCAAACTATCTTCACAAGTTCCGGGTAGTTATGATTGGTTCGTTCTCATCATTGGGAATGCTCGAGTGTGCACTAGGTTCAAAATCGGGGTGTCTACAACACTCTTCATTTTTTGGACTCATTTGAGATAGCTATGTTTACTTTAAGGGTAAACTTGATACTGCTGATGTATCAATCATATGAGATTCTACTGTGATTATATACCTTGGGTTTTTCTGTTGTGCTTTGTGGGAAGTGGAACATAGCTGTTGTTACCATTCTTGGTTTATTCTACCATTTCTTGCTGCATCAATTTGGAAGCTTTCTTTCGTTGGTTTGTGATAATATTGGGCCATCTTCAGTTGACTTAATGAGGGCAACAATTCAGATATGGGGAGGAGATGTTTGAGATATGCAATAGTCCACATTTGCTACTTTAGATGCTGCTATCCAGTAGATACTTTTTTTAGACTTGGATTAAGCGATCATTATTCTATTTTCTTTCGGGTATACTCTTATGAGCCCAGTGGTTGTTTTCTTTTTTGGCTTCCGGTTGGTTTCTTGCTAACTGTGTTTTGTGGGGTTGGGGAGGCATATGATTGTCGAGAGGATGGGTGCCAACCTAGTTGGGATGCATCCTTTTCGTTGTGATGCCTTTTTTTCTTCTTCCCTTTAATCTTGTAATCATCTCCAAGATTAATAAAATTTCTTTCGCCGTTCAAAAAAAAAAAAATCAAGTTGCTATCTTTAAAATCCATGTCTTGATATGGGTTTTTGCAGATTGGTGTCTTGCTGGCTAGTTTCCATATTCCTGTTTGCTTGGATGGACTGATTTTGTTTGTGAGTTGTGTGATCCACTTTAAAAGAGTGCCTTGAAAGTTGAGAGTTTGAGCCTCAGAATTCATTGTGAGAGGAGGTAATATCTAGTGGGGGTATTTGGTGAGGATTAGATGAGGGAGTTTGGTCCTTTAGAGAGAGTGTTGAAGTGTGAGCTGTCAAGGGAGTTGAAAGGGGAGCCACTACACTTTTAGGATATCCCATTGTGTAGACTTGAATTCCATTGCTAAATGTTTGAACTAGTCACAACATGTTGTATATGGCCCTTACCTGTTCAATCAGGTTTAGTAATTTGTGTGCCTTATGGGCTGAGCTGTGCCCCTAGAAAGTAGCATTGTGTATTGTATTTGGCACTGTAGATCACTGAGATTACATTTGGTATCTCCAGTGTCTGTGTCTGTTGTTGTTCTTTGCAGTGTCTACTGTTATTGTTGCTTAGAACTGCTACTTTTGTCTATAGCATCTGCTGCTAGTTGTTGTTCATGGAGACGGCTACTTGATCTCCATTTTGTGTTACTGTTCATGGAGACTGCTACTTAATTGTTTATTTTGTAGGTTTTGGTTAATGCACATAAAGAGAGATTTTACACCAAATCACTACTCCAATAGCCAAGATTTAAATTTAAAGGGGAGAAGATTAAGGACAAATCTTACTCCTATATTTATTTTGGAAAGCTCCTCTTAATTTAAAAAGGCCAGGAAGCTTTACAAGGCAAATCGGGAATCGTTATGGCTGCCTTATGAGTTCAAACGGCTAGTGCAATCTTTTGGTTCAATTAAGGAATAATGCAATGGATCAATCATTTCCTGACTTGTGTCAATCGGCTAGTGAAGGAATGGAAGTTACTGGGGATAATACACAAACGGCTAGAAATCCCCTCAAGGAAGAAGAAGATATGGTCTATTTGTCAAAGGAGCTATATTGGAAATAAACCAAAGAACAAGATGGAAAGCTTTCAAATTCAACTGCTAAAAGATCTATACCCAACGGCTGAAAATTCCAACGTTCCATTTTGGGTGTTCAAGAATAAATAAAGAAGAAAAAAGAAGACACATGGACGACCACTTTTGAAGAAATACTGTGAGCTATCTCTTGAAAATCTGCCATCCATCATCTCAGTTCTTCATCTTGAAAATATTATACAAATTTGAGTGTTATCTTGAAGCTTGATTGTAAAAGGGAAAATACCCACTTTGTTTTGCTTTAAACTGTTTACCTTTTTTTTTTTTTTGTGAGTGATTTTTTGATTGAAAAATCATTTGGGATAGGTTTTACTAGCGCCGGATTCATAGCTAGTTGGGAGTCGATTCGGAGTAATCGATCAATTGTCAAGGGTTTTTCTAGCACCCGGGAAGCTAGAAGGTTGTAATTACTATTGGAGATAGTGCAGCAATTCCCGAGTAGGATACTTGGGGAGTGGAGTAGGCCGTGAAGTTGCGGACCGAACCACTATAAATCCTCGTGTTTGATTTCTCTCTTCCCTACTCTTTTATTTTGTGTTTCGCATATTTAACTTCGTGTTTCGCATATCTAAAACTCCATTAGTTGCTTGAACTTTAGTTTTATAATAGAAAGTAATTTGCATCAGTCATATAGAATTTCATTTACTTGTTAATTTGTTTACTGCAAGTTGATCCAAGTACGCTTGCTCTATTGGCTCATTCTATCCTAGCTAACTGCAGTATCCATTTTTGTTTCAGGATTGTATCTAGTTTTAATTCTGTATTATTATTTTTGATACACAATTCACCCCCCTCCTCTTATGTTGCTATTTGGACCTTCAATTGGTATCAGAGCTACGGCTCTAATATTTTTTGACTTAATCGTCTTAGGGTAAGATCTATGGCAACCGCTTTTGGCACTTTCCTTCCTGAAGGCCAATTGACCAATAGACCTCCTTTATTTAGTGGGTGTAATTATAACTATTGGAAGGCTAGAATGCGCATTTATATTCAAGCATCAGATTACGAGTTATGGAAAATTGTTGTCAATGGGCCTCACCGCCCTACCAAAACCGTGAAGGAAGTAGTAGTTCCTAAGAATGAAAATGAATGGGATGAGAATGATGTGAAAGGTATTCAATTGAATGCCAAGGCTATGAATCTCTTATATTGTGCATTAGATCCTACTAAATTTAACAGAGTATCTGCATGTGATTCTGCTAAAGAAATTTGGGATAAGCTAGAGGTCACGCATGAGGGTACTAGTCAGGTTAAGGAGTCTAAAATTGACATGCTTGTCCATAAATACGAATTGTTTAAAATGATGCCTGATGAATCCATTTCTAGTATGTTTACTCGCTTTACAGATATTATTAATGGCTTGAAATCTCTTGGAAAATCTTATTCTAATGTTGAACTTGTAAGAAAGATTCTCAGGTCATTACTGAAACAATGGGAGCCAAAAGTGACGGCAATTATTGAGGCCAAACGAGACCTCACAAATTATAGCTTGGATGAGCTTTTGGGTTCACTAATGACGCATGAAATCACCATGAACTTGGAAGAAGATCAAGGCCAGAAAAAGAAGGGTTTAGCTCTCAAATGTTCCACTTCAAGTTCAAGAAATGATGATCGAGAGGATTCAGATTCAAGTTGTAGTGATGAGGAGATAGCACTATTCACAAGGAAATTCAAAAAATTCATGAGAAAGAAGAAAGAAAATGGCAAGAAATTCTTTAGGAAGGATGGAATGAGAAGTGAGAACAAGAGAGATCCCATCATATGCTATGAGTGCAAGAAACAAGGACATGTTAAGTTTGAATGCCCTCAATTGAAAGAGTCAAGCAAGAAAATAAAAAGAAGAGCAATGCTTGCGGCATGGGGTAACGAAAGTGATTACAGTAGTTCTGATGAGGAGAGTAACCAAGCCAACCTATGTTTAATGGCTCATGAAAATGATGAGGTAAACTCTATTGACGATTCTGATGATCTTTTTACTTATGATGAACTGTTAAATGCCTTTCATGAATTGCATGATGAATTTAAAAAGTTGGGTTCAAAAAATAGCTCTCTCAAAAAAGGTAACTCTTCATTGCTTGCTGAAAATAAATTTTTGAAAGGAGAAAATGAAGCATTGAAAGAAAAAGTAGAAGGTTTTTCAATAAATAAAATTTCAGATTTGGAACTTGAAAATGAAAAACTAAAAACAGAAGCTGAAAACTTGAAAATTACTTTGACTAAGTTTGTTAAAGGGAGAGACACTCTAGATGTCATTTTGGGGAAACAAAGATGCATTTTTGATAAAGCTGGTTTAGGCTTTGATCCTACGAAAAAATAAAAGTTTTATCAACATTTTTTTGTGAAAGCAATGAGTTCATCTTGTCCTTTTACTGCTTGCAACTATTGTGGTGAGAAAGGTCATATCTTGCATTCATGTCCTATTAAAAGAAAGACCTATATTGGACCAAAAAAGATATGGGTTCCAAAGAATTTTATCACTAACCTTCAAGGACCCAAGCAAGTATGGATACCAAAGACCAATGTCTGAAAATTTTGATAGGTATGCTTGAGCACAAAGGCAAATAATGAAAGGTGGTTCTTGGATAGTGGATGCTCAAGACATATGACGGGTAACGCTAAGCTTTTTAGTGCCTTATCATCTAAAGAAGGTGGATTTGTAACATTCGGTGACAACAACAAAGGTAAAATCATAGGTATTGGTGATATTGGTAAGGATCCCTCCCCTACTATTGAAAATGTGTTACTTGTTGATGGATTAAGACATAATCTTCCTAGTATCAGTCAATTATGTGATAAGGGTCATAGAGTTATTTTTGAAAAATCGCAATGCATTATAGAAAATATGGCAGAAAAGAAAACCATTCTTGTTGGCACTAGACATGATAATGTGTACATTGTAGATGCTCACTCTTTATCTTCCAATAATGATAAATGTTTGATTGCTATTAATGAGAATAGTTGGTTGTGGCATAAGAGACTTGCTCATGCTAACATGCATTTGATTTCAAAGCTTTCAAACAAGGAGTTGGTTATTGGTCTTCCTAAAATAAAGTTTGAAAAAGATAGACTCTGTGATGCATGTCAAATGGGAAAACAAACTAAAACTTCTTTTTCATTCAAAAATATTGTTTCTACATCTAGACCTCTACAACTTTTGCATATGGACTTGTTTGGACCTACTAGAACAACTAGTCTGGGTGGTAAACACTATGCTCTTGTTATTGTTGATGATTATTCTCGATATTCTTGGGTTATGTTTCTTGCACATAAAAATGATGCATTTTCTGCTTTTACTAAGTTGTGTAGAAAAGTTCAAAATGAAAAAGGTTTTCTCATATCCAGTATCAGAAGTGATCATGGTAGAGAAATTGATAATAGTGAATTTGAATTGTTTTGCGATGAACATGGCATTGATCATAATTTTTCTGCTCCTAGAACCCCTCAACAAAATGGCGTAGTTGAGCGAAAAAATAGGACCTTAGAGGATATGGCGAGAACGATGCTATGTGATAAAAATTTGCCTAGATACTTTTGGGCTGAGGCTGTTAATACCGCATGCTATGTTATGAATTGTGTTATGATTAGGCCTATTCTCAAAAAGACTCCATATGAACTTTGGAAAGGTAGGAAACCTAACATTAGTCATTTTCATGCATTTGGTTGTAAATGTTTTGTTCATAATAATGACAAGGATGATTTGGGTAAGTTTGATGCTAAATCTGATGAAGGCATATTTCTTGGTTATTCTACATCTAGCAAAGCATATAGAGTTTTTAACAAGAGAACTTTAGTTGTAGAAGAATCTATCCATGTTGCATTTGATGAATCTGATCATGTCCCTTCCAAGGGTTTTACTCGTATTGACAGCATAGATGATGAGATACCACAGGACACCTCAATAAGCAAAGAAACTCAAGTTGAAGCTGCAACAAAATTAGTCTCTAATGAGGCTATTGAAGCTGATGGAGTTAGCCCAATTGCAGCAGAGCAGGGACAACAAATTAGAGCAGAGGAGGACCATGGAGTCCGCTCAATTCATGATGTCGTTTCCAATATGCCACAACATAGAGATGTCTCTACTGTTCCAAGAGAATGGAGGTCTGCGAGTGATAGATTCAAAGAACAAATTATAGGTGATCCATGTCAAGGTATGATGACTCGATCTTCTCTTCGTAATGTATGCAATAATCTCGCATTTTTATCTCAAATAGAGCCTAAGTCTTTTGTTGAAGATGAAAAATATGAGAGTTGGATTCTTGCAATGCAAGAAGAACTTAACCAATTTGAATGAAACAAGGTATGGACCTTGGTACCTAGACCTAAAAATAGTTCCGTCATTGGAACCAAATGGGTCTTTAGAAACAAAATGGATGAAACAGGTGTGGTAATTAGAAATAAAGCTCGTCTCGTAGCCCAAGGTTACAATCAAGAGGAGGGCATAGATTTTGATGAAACTTTCGCCCCCGTCGCTAGACTTGAAGCTATTAGAATGTTACTTGCATTTTCATGTTTTAGGAATTTCAAGCTTTTTCAAATGGATGTAAAGAGTGCCTTTTTAAATGGTTTTATCTCTGAAGAGGTTTATGTTGAACAACCCCCTGGCTTTCAAAATCATGAATTTCCAAATCATGTTTTCAAGCTCTCTAAAGCACTCTATGGTTTAAAACAAGCACCTAGAGCATGGTATGAACGTTTGAGCAATTTTTTGATAAAAATTGATTTTACAAAAGGAAAAATTGACACTACTCTTTTTATAAGAACCAAAAATCATGATATACTTCTTGTTCAAATATACGTTTATGATATTATTTTTGGTGCCACTAACGAAACCTTGTGCGAGGATTTTGCAAAATGTATGCAAGGGGAATTCCAAATGAGTATGATGGGTGAGCTTAGCTACTTTCTTGGACTACAAATAAAGCAATCAAATGATGGAATATTTATAAATCAGTCCAAGTACATCAAGGACCTATTGAAGAGGTTCGGAATGGAAGATGCAAAGGCAATGGGTACTCCTATGAGCACTTCGACCAAACTTGACAAAGATGAAAAGGGTAAGCCTTTTGATGAAAAGAAATACAGAGGTATGATTGGATCTCTCCTTTACCTAACAGCTAGTAGACCGGACATAATGTTTAGTGTGTGTTTATGTGCACGATTTCAATCCTCTCCTAAAGAATCACACTACACGGCTGTTAAAAGAATTTTTAAATACTTGATTGGTACTCCAAATTTAGGATTGTGGTATCCTCGAGTTACTTCCTTAGACTTAATTGGATATTCTGATGCGGATTTTGCTGGTTGTACAATAGATAGAAAAAGCACTAGTGGTACATGTCAATTTCTTGGACATTCTCTTGTTTCTTGGTTTAGTAAAAAACAACACTCTGTTGCTTTATCTACTGCTGAAGCTGAATATGTTGCTGTTGGTAGTTGTTGTGCGCAAATTTTGTGGATGAAACAACAACTAGAGGATTTTGGTTTATACTTTGACCATATTCCTATTAAATGCGACAATACAAGCGCTATCAATTTGACTAAAAATCCTATTCAACACTCTAGAACCAAGCATATTGATAGTAGACATCACTTTATCAGAGATCATGTTTATAGAGGAGATATTGTTATTGATTTTGTGCCCACTGATAATCAACTAGCTGATATTTTTACGAAACCTCTTAGTGAGGACAGATTTTGCAGCATAAGAAGAGAAATTGGTATGTCGAATCCTTGTTGATAACTATTGATTTCATTACTCATGCTTCTTTGATTCTATCATTGTTGAGCAAGATTAAGCTGTTTTTTTTTGGGTACTAATGTCTGAGATTTGTTCATAAGACAGGATTTCTTTTCGATGATTGCTGACTAAACTGCTCAAACATCATGAAGCCATCTTAGTTTTTTTTTTTTTTTGGCTTGGTGATATCCTTTTGGAAATATTTGCACATATTTTTTTACAACAATAACATATCTTTATGGGATCTATATTTCTATGCTGCCAAGGTTTCATATGATCTTATGCTTGCTAAATTTCTAGTTAATACAAATGCCGTGTTTTCGGTTTCTTTACTTGTTGCTACTCATAACTCTTGGTCGATTTTTTTTTAATAGGTTCATTCCAGGATCTTTTTGTTGATAATCTCATTACTAATGATACTTGAGTTGCTTATTCTCTCTCCAGTCGGACAAATAGGCACTCAATTTTTTTTTTTCAAATTTCATTTGGCTCATGATACCTGAACTATTTTTTTTCAAGATCATCCTGTTCCAAAGATATAAAGAAGCATTTTTTTTACTAGTGCTTTACATATGTCTATTGATGCTTCTAAAAATTAGACATGTTTGTTTTAAGGTTCAAAGTGGTAGGACTTCATACAAAAATAATTGGCATTTTTTTAAAGATCTTTTTGTTGATGACAAAGGGGGAGAAATATTCTGAAAGCTACAGGGGGAGAAAAATCTTGAGCAAAGGATGCATCAATTAAGGGGGAGTATCTTATCTTTTGTGCTCTAATTATAATTCTGAATTTTATTTGATTAAAATTATTTATGGTTTGTCATCATCAAAAAGGGGGAGATTGTTAGCCCAAAGTTTTTCTTAGAAATACATTATTGATTTTGATGATAACAAACATATTTTGTTAAATGAGAAATATAATTAATTTTGTGATATGTGGTACTCATTTGAATTAATTGTTTATTTTGTAGGTTTTGGTTAATGCACATAAAGAGAGATTTTACACCAAATCACTACTCCAATAGCCAAGATTTAAATTTAAAGGGGAGAAGATTAAGGACAAATCTTACTCCTATATTTATTTTGGAAAGCTCCTCTTAATTTAAAAAGGCCAGGAAGCTTTACAAGGCAAATCGGGAATCGTTATGGCTGCCTTATGAGTTCAAACGGCTAGTGCAATCTTTTGGTTCAATTAAGGGATAATGCAATGGATCAATCATTTCCTGACTTGTGTCAATCGGCTAGTGAAGGAATGGAAGTTACTGGGGATAATACACAAATGGCTAGAAATCCCCTCAAGGAAGAAGAAGATATGGTCTATTTGTCAAAGGAGCTATATTGGAAATAAACCAAAGAACAAGATGGAAAGCTTTCAAATTCAACTGCTGAAAGATCTATACCCAACGGCTGAAAATTCCAACGTTCCATTTTGGGTGTTCAAGAATAAATAAAGAAGAAAAAAGAAGACACATGGACGACCACTTTTGAAGAAATACTGTGAGCTATCTCTTGAAAATCTGCCATCCATCATCTCAGTTCTTCATCTTGAAAATATTATACAAATTTGAGTGTTATCTTGAAGCTTGATTGTAAAAGGGAAAATACCCACTTTGTTTGCTGAAACTGTTTACCCCTTTTTTTTTTTTTTTTTGTGAGTGATTTTTTGATTGAAAAATCATTTGGGATAGGTTTTACTAGCGCCGGATTCATAGCTAGTTGGGAGTCGATTCGGAGTAATCGATCAATTGTCAAGGGTTTTTCTAGCACCCGGGAAGCTAGAAGGTTGTAATTACTATTGGAGATAGTGCAGCAATTCCCAAGTAGGATACTTGGTGAGTGGAGTAGGCCGTGAAGTTGCGGACCGAACCACTATAAATCCTCGTGTTTGATTTCTCTCTTCCCTACTCTTTTATTTTGTGTTTCGCATATTTAACTTCGTGTTTCATTAGTTGCTTGAACTTTAGTTTTATAATAGAAAGTAATTTGCATCAGTCATATAGAATTTCATTTACTTGTTAATTTGTTTACTGCAAGTTGATCCAAGTACGCTTGCTCTATTGGCTCATTCTATCCTAGCTAACTGCAGTATCCATTTTTGTTTCAGGATTGCATCTAGTTTTAATTCTGTATTATTATTTTCGATACACAATTCACCCCCCTCTTGTGTTGCTATTTGGACCTTCAGGTCCCAAGTTCAAGAATCGATTGTGTCTTGCTGTATGCATCAGCTAGGTGTATTGCTACGTCTCATTCATCAATTGCTTGTGGGTGGTCTCAAGTTCAAGAAATGATCGACTGATAGATGATTAGACTAAGGCCTAGTTTTCCAAAAGATTTTAGCACTCAGGTGCTAAAATCATGATTTTTCAAATCAAAAAATGAAATGGTTCCATGTATCTTTTTTTAAATTTTTTTGCACCAAACTAAAGTACACGAGGAGTACTTTAATTTAATGCGAAAAAAATTAAAAAACGATACATGGAACCACTTCATTTTTTTATTTGAAATATCATGATTTTAGCACCAGAAAAACTAGGCCTAAGTTTTGTGTAATCAATTAAACCGAGTTTCTATGTAATCAATTAGTTCTTAGGTAAATCTTTGTCAAGTATGCTTGTCTTTATCCTTTAGAGGTTTCCCATTGTAGCCATTTGGCTTTATTCTCATTTTCCTTTCTTTTTCTTTTCTTTTTCTTTCTTTCCTCCTGGGTATGCCCCTTGTAAGTTGTACATTTGGTTAGCCCTTATTTATTTGAAGCTATTTTCCCCAAAAAAAAAAATGTCATGTTCCATCCATATGGGATAACTTTTTCTGAATGAGAAGCCCAAAAAGGCACTAAGAAATCTGTTGAGTTTATGTGGAATAGCTATGACGCGCTTAGGTTTTAGAAGGGATGATGGGGAGGAAACAAGATTGGCTTGTCAAAAGCCCAAATGGGATTGTTATACTCTACTAATCTCATCAAGTGATCCAATAGTTCAATATATTTTGTGGTTGAAAGTATAATTTTTTTAGCTAATAAAAAGAAAAAAAAATGTATCGTTTTATTTCATGTATCAGTGCATAATGGTAGTATCTATTAAGTATTAAACAAGGTGTATGTACACTCAAAATAGATTGGGTCCTCAAGGCCCATCAAGGAGTCTTGATATATGTTGGGCCGAAACTTTAGGGTGGGATAGTGGCCCATGCATTTTATATATGTTGGGCCGACAGTGGCCCATGAACTCTCAAGCAGTCTTGCTCTTTTTAAAGGTTTCTTTTGTACTGATTCAGTAGAGAGTGAGAGATTTCTTAAATTATTATTTTCTCCTTGTAATTTTTTTTTTTTTTGTGTGTGGATATATTTCTCCCACACTTCTGTTCTTTTTCCCTTTTACGGTGTGACCCATCTATCTATCTATATCTAAATCCAATGATCTCATTAATTAGATTCGTGAATTAAAATAGATATCATTAACTGTTCTAATATTGGTAGTCCCTGGATTATTATTTTGTCTCGTTAATTATACTTTTTAATCAACACTTGACTAACACGGGATTACCTCTGAAAGAGAGAGCTTTTTTTTTTTTTTTTTATATTTTAGAGTACTTTCATTATTTTCCTGAAACTTGTATTGTCCCAGAATGTCTTTTATAAATAAAAATGATTATTGGGCCTGCATATAACGTTCTTTTTGGCTTTGATTTGAGGGCATAATTCCTTGAAAGAAACTCGACGGTATAAAGGGGACCACTTTTTTTGATAGTATTTTGTGGCTGAAAGAACCACTTTTTGTGCATTTATTCGCCAAAAAGCCAGTCTATCTCAAATCCATTTGTTTCATTGGTGATACGAGAAAGAAATTTACTTTGTGCATTTATTGCCAAAGGTTAGGTCTGTCTCTTATCCATCCCCCGCCCATACCCCCAATTATTGGGGACTAAATGGGTTATGTTATTGTTGTTGTTGTACTTGTACTGTCTTGCTAGTATATATTTGAGAGTATTTTTATAATTTTTCATAACTCATTAACATGAATTTCCAGCCGAACTCCCCGGAATCCCGCTCAATCCCGTCTCCCCCGAGGATTTTGCTCCATGGCTTTCTCATAGTAATTGTATTGATACTTAAGAAGAATAACGTTGGATTTTTCCCATTATGTTCCATAGAGGGTATTAAAGTTTGACTGGACAATGTCAAAGTGTTTCATTCAAAGTCATTTCTTTTTCAAATGGTTGCAAAATACGGAAGAACACAAGGATAGAGCTTGGTGCTTCAAAGCCCCATTTGCGAGCTCTCGATCCCACCATTAGCACCATTGTTTTTCAGGTAGTTTCATTCTGAGTTTTTTGTTCATGTTTTTCATGTTTTGGATGTTCTAGAAATTGAGAAATCAACAACTCAACATGAGATAATTTCTGTATGGTATGGCAAGAAATTGTATCGACTGGTCTTTGTTCACCACGGCCTTTCAGGCCCTGGTCTATTCTCTGGTTTCATAACCCACATGGTCGTGTACACAAGTCGCTCTGATACGTATCATTAGTAACATTCCATGTAGACCACTGACTCAGTAACTTGATTTTATCCACAAGCCACACTATATAGTCCAAAATACTTAAACTCAAAATACTGCTAGTAACTTACATGGTTTATTATATTGTCTTTTCTCAACTTTTTTTTAACTTCTGCTTATATTTTTTTATTTTGCAATTGCTCTTCTTGAGAAGAATGATTAATTATTGACCAAAAACACTACGGGGACCCTTTTCACTATTCCAATTGATAAGGTGGATTTTTTTCAAGGAGCTACAAAGTTTACATATGATATTAGAATGAGACACATAAAAACCCCCTATTTTTAAATTTATAATCCACACTCCATAGTGACAAACCAGTAAAAATGTTGCACGATAAAAGACTCCACAAGACGCTACACGTGGTAGACCTCAAATGCAGATACACCCGAGTAGGAATGTTAAGTCATATAGTTTCGCATTACTTGAGGTTAGAATAAGTAATCACTTAATATAATATCGGGTCCACTCATTACTAACAAGCTTTGAATTGAATATAAAGTTTCCTCGTACGGATCGCCCCAAAGGAGGTCTCTGTAGATCCTATCACACACTGAAATATAGGGATGGCAGTGGACCATTGTTTAATTCGTGGTCTCCCTATTGGAAATCCTTCTCATTAACGGCCCGGGCCACCACCATCATCTTTTTTAATCATAGACAGAAATTATGTTACCTACTCTACGGGTGAGTGATATGCAGTACGTGTTGTGTATCATGTTATGCGGCAAAACTACGTTGTTTGAAATTATGTCACGTCCTCTACGGGTTGGGTGTTATTCGATAAGTGTTGTGCACTGTGTTATGCGGCAAAACTACGTCGTTTTGCTTGATTTTTTTGTACACACCTCCAAAGCTTCCAAAGGCCTTGTTTGGAGTAACAAAAAAAACCTACGTCAAAGTGCCTAAACCTTTAACCCAAACTGTCTAAATCTACTATACCCTACCTCAAATAACCTAAGTCGCTTAAAATTGAACCCTAAAATTAACTCTACAAATAGGGTCCTTGGATATTGTACCAAGAAAATGAGCAAAACGACGTAATTTTGTCGCACAACATTTACTGTACAGTGCCTCCCCTGATAGAGAATAAATGGTCGACAAACGAAAGAATCTAGTGTCAGTGTGCCACTATCTCCTTGAAATATCCAAATAACTCCGGAATTTTTTCCTACCGCCATTACATGCGTGCATGCGCTACAGCTCGATTGACCTTGAGGGAAAAAATAATTTACCATGATTCGCGAATGTCTTTTGTCGCTGATTGCACTAGCCCACTTCATTGCTTACCGACGTCGAATCCCTCGCAAGGCCTCAATAGTCAATGTTATCGGAAGCAACTGTCAAAAGTAGTGATTATTACTATGTTGCTCGTTGATTTATTCCACATAAGTTGGATATAAAGCATTTGCATGTGCTCGAGTGTATGGGCACCAAAGAAGCGTAGATAGACCGGATTTGTTGCAAAGACATGACACTTTTTTTGAGAGTTCATGACACTTTTTAACTGATTGTCTTATAATTTAGGAAAAAATAATAATACATACTCCTTATTTAAGTGTGTATCATACACACCCCTATAAAAGTTACGAATTTTTTGCAAAAGTTACTAATTTTATGTAAAAGTTATGATTTTTTTTTATAAAAGTTACGAGACCCACAAATCATATTGCTGAAAAGTTACTAAAGACTAAAAAACTGAGGGATTCAGGATGGGTGCTACGCGGTAGGTGTTGTGCGCTCTGTTGTGCAGCAAAACTACATCATTTTTGCTTGATTTTAGTGCACGCCTCCAAAGCTTCCAAGGGCCTTATTTGGAGGAAGAAAAAATCACTATAAAGTGCCTAAACCAAAAGTGTCTAAATCCACTATACCTACCCCAAATAGCCTAAATCCCCTCAAATTGAACCCCAAAATTAACTCTCTAAACCGGGCCCTTTGATGTACCAAGAGAATGAGCAAAACGATGTAGTTTTGCCGCACAATACCTACCGTACAACGCGTCCCCGAGATTCAAAACTGAGGGAGGCCAATATTCATATGTTGTCGTAAAATTAGAATGAGCATCGTGCCCTGTCGTGTTTGTGTAGTGTCATTGCGGATTTTTTATCATTTCGGGTTCGTGTTAAAACACAAGTTGACATAAACGTGTCAAATATCTTGACACTAACCCGACCTGCTTAAAGCTATGTCATGTTCATATTGAAATTGTTAAGACCCTTAGTTAATTTTCTAATATCTACATAACAGCCCAATTGGAAGGGGTCTTAAAGGGGGTAATAGATTTGGGGGTATTAGTCATCCTGGTCCCACAACGTTGCCTTTGTTTGGGAGGGAAAACGAGATGGGTGTTATTTATCACCCGGACTAAATAACAACCCTATAGGGATATTATTTATGGACATCCCAAGGGGTGTCTATAATTATGACCCCCTTATCCGTGGTAAAATTACCAAGCTACCCCAATTAATTCCCCAGGCCCAACACATACTCCATCCTTCCCCCTAGAGCTGGAAACGAGCCGAACCGAGCCGAGCTTTAGAGTGCTTGAGCTCGGCTCGTTTGCTTAACAAACCCAAAACTCAAGCTCGAGCTCGAGCTCGGCTCAGTCGTAAACCAACCGAGCCAAACTAATTTACTTATCGAGCCTCTTTAAACAAGTCGAGCTGAGCTGAGCCAAGCTTTTATGAGCTGAGCTTAGCTCATTTACTAAACGTGCCCAAAATATGAGCGCGAGTAATAAACGAGTTGAGCTGAGCCAAGTCTTAACGAGTCAAGCTATGAGCTGCTTGCAAGCAGCTCGGCTCATTTGTAGTCCTTCTTCCCCCTACTGTTGATGGTGTAATTCTAAGCAATTTTTTTTTCTTTGCAATGTCCTTCGAATCAAAAAGTAAACTACTTCCACCCATTTATTTTTTCCCCTTTTTCTTTTGCATCAAATTAAACTACTAATAGAGATCTTTAATTCGATGCCCAAAAAAATATATAATTTTTTTTGCATGTTTATTACATGTATGTTAGATTAATTACCACACGCACAAAACAGAATACGAAAACAGTAAAGGAAATCAACACAAGAATTTACGTGGTTCCCTAAGATCAGGTACGTCCACGGAAGCAAGAGCGAGTCTGTATTATTCTGTCACTCTGCTCCGGCATCTGACCTTTCATTAGAACTCCTTAGTACCTCTCTATATGAGCCACAAGTTCCAACAATGTATTTTTTAGATTAGTATTTGAGAGTTCAATAAATTGTTCTTTTCTTGAATTAGTAGTTTTGCTTTTTTTTTTTAAGCCTTTGTAATCGTATCTCAAAAAATAAGTCCAATTATTTGAGATTTCAATTAAAAAAATTCTTATGAGAGAGAACTTGTTCAATTTATCCATTTGTTCATTTATTATACATGGTGTTGGGGTATAATATAAAATTTTATAAAATGGATATATAAATTACAAATAATCACGACATATTAGGTGGTATATTCCAAAAATATTTTTAAAATGTTTTAATATTTAATAATTTTTATTATATACTAAAATATTAAAATTATTTATTATAGCTTATTTGTTGACATGTGTAATAAATTAATAAATTTTGTATTTAATTTAAGTAATAAAACACATAAAAATATATGGACATGCACAAGGGCAATTTTGTCTTTTGACAGTTTTTTACATTATTCACCCAACCTTACACCCCCTATTTCAACTACCAAACAAACCAAGTACTATTTAATCCTTTCATATTATCAAAATCATGCAAACCAAATATTTTACATTATCCAACCAACCTTATACCCCCATTTCAACTACCAAACAAACCCAGTACTATTTAATCCCCTCATGTCATCAAAATCATCCAAACTAAATATTACTTAATCCCCCCTCCATAACTCTCACATCACGGTGCCATACATGATCCCCTCAATATAATACCCCAAAACTTATTCCGCATCTAATTGGGCAATAAAGTTATACACTTGGCAATGTTGTGCTTGAACAACTTGTTTTATCCAATAACAAAAATGAGAACATTTTCAATATCATCATACAACATAAATGACAAAACCAACAAAAAAAAAAAAAATAGCCAACAATAACCAAATCATGAAATAAAAAAATTATCTTAAGCTATAGCAAGACACATGTCTCATATTAAATACTTTTGTATAGTGTTTAGCTAAAATAATAAAAACATACCAACAACTATACACAATAGGAATTTTGCTCGCGAAATAATTAGGATACTAGCGTAAATGGATTTAATTCATTTTGAATATTTTTACATGGGAACTCAGTAATTTGGAATTCAATATTCAGTTGGTTTTGATCATGTAATAAAAGTTCTAAAATGCGTTGTATAACAATATGCATGTATTGCATTTTTATAATTACATTCATATTTTTTATACAAGTTGACCAAATATGATTTTGGAAAATCAAATTTTCCACTGTTAGGAAATTCAAAAGAATATAAAAACTATTTTTACGGAAATACAAGTACGGGCTATGAGTTGGCATAGTCGGCATCGTGTCGTGTTGTGTTTGATTTTTTTATCATTTCGGGTTAACGAGTCAACACTAAAAATTAAACAGCTATCTGTAATGCCCCTAATTTTGGGAATGTTTTATTAATACATTAGTCACAAATAAGGTCTTACAACAACAATATCCCAAAATGGAAATTACATAGATCACCCTGCTAATACATTTATTTACTACAGGAATAACTAGGGTTTCTCTACTCCATTGCACGACCGTCCATCCCGGAGATGTCCTGCTGTGCTCCGCAGGCCTTCATGCCATATTACTCCTCCTTCTCATCTCTATAGTCTAGCACAATACGTCAGAGTCGCAAAGCAATATCGTGGTATTATGCCAAGGTTACACAAGTGCAATACTGCTTGACCAACCGGGTGACTAAAAATTAAACAGATAAAGACGCGTCCCAAGCGTAGGACTCTCGATCAGTGTAGCACAATAATTCCGGAAGTACCGGAGTCAAACCACAGAGACAATGGAGTGCTTAACCTAGATGTGTGGAGTGTAGTTGAACCGGCTCTTAGGTAGCCACCCTTTCGATTGGAGAGATTGACTAATTAACACTTAGATTAATCTAATTGATTAAATGCGTAATAATTAAGAGAGCGCAGCTGTGGGGACCCAGCGTCCACACCTAGCCTAGCCAATAATCACTCAGGCCACAATGAAATATTTTGCTGATTTTAGAATCTGAGAAAAATTTCCTAACGAATCTTGCGCGACCTTTGTCACCCGACCGTTCCGCGGCGCATTCAATTCCTATAATGCCTGGGTTTGTTCGTTAGAAAGTTTCCAGTTCCCAAAACTGCTCGAAAGATGATTTAATTCAGCCCGAGGTGGAATATCGACTAGCCTAGATACGGGCACCTTCGCCCCGCAGCCGCACTCGATGCGACTACTCACTCATAATTGTTAAAGTTGCAAGAATCGGTAAAAACCTAGAATTATGCATGCTTGATGAATTAAGTATAAGAGCGATAACGAAATACAACTATAAATTGCAAAGGAAGAAAAAACTCAATTTAATTACCAACGCCTTGAAACAAACAAAAAATCTTTACTTAGTCTTTGAAGAACTAAAACCAGAACGTGAGCTTGAATGTAGAACAAAGATCCGTAGCCGAAAACTTGAAACTTGAAAACACTAAAGAACTAAGTAAAATTCGTGGAACCCTAATTAAGTCGCAAAACAAAGTATTTATAACCCTAATAAAGTCAAAGCCGGTGATGAAGCCAACAAACAGCCATGTGACCCTCGGTATCGATACAGGAGAAGTCCTGTATCGATACCCGTGCCTTCTGTCCTCAAGTGATGCAATCTGTATCGATACAGGAGAAGTCCTGTATCGATACCGGATCCTTTATAGTGCCTTCCAAGCTGGTCTGGCCGTCCCCACTTGGGCCCCGCTGGTTCCTCACGTTCCTGACCGCCAAGTCCACTTCTCACGTACTTTTACGACTTGTTTCCCTACAAAACAATCAAACACACGAAAAACCAAGAATACACCGCATCAAGTGGAAAATGAGATAAAATCGCGCCTCTAACATGCTAATTCGCCCTACTTAGGCGCTTATATCTACGACATCACGCGCCTATCACACCCCCCAACTTGAGCGTTGCTAGTCCCTAGGAACGAACGAAATAAAACTGAGAAAGAAAAACTAGAAAACACCAATGGTACGGTGGTTATGCAACCTGTAGAAGCAGTCAAACACAACAAGAGATATTCACCTTCCAATAAGCCTGTAACTCACATGCATGCATGCTTCGACAGACAAGTAAATACAGATAACATTACTTCACGCATGACAATGAACACCCCCCTCATCATAATCGCATTACACTCACTCACTAGAACACTCAACATCCCATAAAAGCGCTTGGCGAACTGTGTGGAACCGAACAACTGGTCGCCACATGCCAATCAAAATAGGCGCAGCAAGAATAAACGCATACCCGAATATGAATCCGCAAATTAAGAAACATCATTATCAATCATGCATAAGTGAGAGTGTAAACACGTGCACAAGATCTACTAAGGACTTTTTGGATTGTAATGACCATGGTAGAACAAAAGAAAGGAACTGCAAAAGATAGGTGCCGGCCTATCGAGGCTCAAGGTTAACTACCCACTGGCTGCACCTGTCATGTCTACTACCTGTCAAATACCCATCAGCGCTATCCAAACCAAATTCACAACATAAAACATAACCCACGCAAATTATATTACAGACCCCAATTTATAACAAAAAAAAATAAATCCACATGAAATAACGAGTTCCTAACATGAAATAACAAAATGTCCAACATAAAATACTCCTCCTTCTCATACTACCTACCCCCAGTCAGCTCCATGCAAAACAAGTATCCCAATCACTCCTCATCATCCCCACTCTCCTCACTCTCATCAGCAGCATCATCATCCGCAAAATCATCACTGACCTCCAACTCAGGCAACTCCAGTGGCACATATGGCTCCGAGGTCGACCCCTCAATACGCCTCACCATCCACTCCTCTCTGTGACTCATCTGCTGCAAAACCCTTGCATTTTGTCGCATCTCTCTCTTAAGTTTCTGCTGACTCCGAATAGTGGCAACACCTTGGCAAAAGATCTTCTATAGCCAAGAGGTGCTGGATGCGTGGGGAGGTGGTTCGGTAGTCAAAAAGACTCGCCTCACGGCACCACGAAGTGCAGGCTATGCTTTTAGTCAGGATAGTACTGTCAATCGGCCCAGGAATCAATGGGTCATTGTTAAACCACTTGGCCCCCGTCAACCCAGAATCTCTAGCAATGGCGGTGATCAGGCAAGGGAACGGCATGCGGGTCTGTGTCGGGGCATCTCAGAAATCAATAATCTTAGAGTAGATAAATAACGCCCAATCACAAACAGTGTCGTCCTCCATAAAAGCGGCCAATAAATTCCCTGTATGCTCAGATGGTTTGTTCTCAGTTGCCCTAGGGTCTATGTTATAGCATACCACTTGGTTCAGGAACCTAATAGCCGGCCTAAAATTGCCCGGACGGTGAGGAATATTAGCATCTTTACGCTTCTCATATAACATACCCGCCACTCTACGCGGGACAAACTCCTCAGCAGGGCAAGGGTAGTTAGTTTCAACAGTAGGCCTCACATATCACAAACTCGCAGCAATAACATCGGGTGTGACAGTGATGGGAACCCTAGCCACTCGTGAGGTTATCTGGGACTCAACACTGAAAGTAGTCCCAGATGCGGGTACATGCAAATTCCTATAAAATTCCCTCACAAGTTCCAAATTATACCCTGAGTTTGGTTCGAACCAAAAAGACATACCTTGCTTCACGATGGCTCGAATGGTACTGTTGTTCGGGGGAAACCCATCCCGGATAATGTGGCGCTCGTTTTTAACCCCCCTCTGATCCATAGAAGCCTCCCATTTATCCCGCTCATCCCGGGCAATCTGATCTTTGGTCCTCCTACCCCGGTAAGCTTGCTCACGAGGGGCACACTAGAAAGATCTTTGCTCCCTTCCCTTTACCGCTAGTGGAAGCCTTCCTAGGTGCCATGCTTGGAATAGGGTTAGAAATTTAGGGTTTTAGATCTGGAGGGATATGGGTTTCGGAAGATATTAGAAGGTTTTAGATTTGGAGGGATATGGGTTTCGGAAGATATTAGAAGGATGTATGTGGTAGAGAAAGAGAAAAGGAGCGCTTTGGTGAAGTTTGGTGGAATTCGGGTGAGATTTGGTGGGGTTTTGGAGGTTTGAAGGTGGTGGTTATGGAGGATTTTCGTGGGTTAGGGTTTGAGAAAGAGAGAGGTTGAAGAAGAAGGTGGGAAGTGAGAGATATGACCGGCCGAACCTGTTATATTTGCGTTTAAGAGGCTCGGTATCGATACAGGTAAAAAGCCTGTATCGATACCCAAAGGTTCTGTTCCGAATTGGCCCTACCGGTATCGATACGGACTTTTTCCCGTATCGATACCGAACTCCACTTTTTTTCTTTTTTCTTTTTTTTAAAACTAAGGAATTGAGTAATGGAAAACGGTTGAAGGCTTTTAGGTTTTAGGGTTTCGGTTTCCAAACACAACACCTCATCAGACTTCCTCAAGCACTAATCATTTAAATACCCATCGCTTACCAAATTTCCACAACAACTCGACACTTATGATGCACGGAGCCTGACTTTTCCCCCTAACTTAAATCCAACCAAACACCAGTTTCCTAGGCTAGGCACGGGAACTGACTCGGACTGGTTCGAGATTGGTCAAAGGGACTCATATGTGGTTTAATCATGCAAAGAATGCCTTGTATCATCCCCTATGCACGTTATTCACTCTCACAAAAGCATAAAAGACAAATTCAGTTTCTATTGCAGAACAAAAGCCTACTATTTTATGCGATTGCAGAAATGAATACAAGGAAAATATGGGAATGCTATCAGGGACACACGATCATCACTGCGAGGACACTCATTCACATGCTTCAGCAATGCATCATGCTCAACTAAGTAGTTAAATATATGCATGCATTCAAGTTACACAGGCATATTAACCAGCTAAATCTCATATGCTCACCGACTATCCACAAAATGCATAACAACAGTACCCCCAAAAACTACCTAGCAACGCTATATTCAAAACAAATGTACAAAGTACACCCTCCCCCCAACTAGAAACATGCTATGTCCCCAGAGCATGGAGACAGACAAAAGAAAGAACAAGGGGAAGAAAATGGACCGTCGGATGGCAGCCAACCATCATGACCCCGGCCGATGTATGGGGAATTTGCTGTCACTGTTGTGGTTCGTCATTGAAACTACTTCCAGGATCCGCTCCTTCGGACCTGACGAGGTCCACAGCTAGTCACACAGAGCCGCGCCGAAGCTTTTTAGGACTTACAACCGCCACATTTCGTGGCACCTCTGCTTGAGGCTCCTGAATGCCGCACTCACTCCGGTGGTGAGGCCCAAACTACCAAGGCTGGTGTGGTAGCATGCTCGTCCTGCAAAAGACTTAAGAAAAAACTACCTACTAGGCAACAAACGACATTAGTACCGCCCGCTAGTAGAAGCCGGGCCACAACATGAAATAATATCATAAACGAAATCCACATGCAAACCACCACTTTCGTCACGTGAAAAGAACGAGTACTACTTTTCTCCCTAATATTCTCACTTAAAGTTGTGTAGAGAAGGTCATCAAAACAATCCCGGGTAAGCCACGACTCAATAGGTTAAATTTCTCAAGGTTTCTCCTTAAAGAAATCAGAGCCAATCATCTTTTATGACTATCCGAGACAAAGCAATAAGATTGTTAGAAACCCAGATACACAAATTCAAGGCTAGAAATTAGGTGGCTATACCAGACCACAATGTAAGATATTTTTCTTTTTGTTTTTTTTTATATGGAAAACAGATATTAAATGTAAAACATGCCCTTACTAACCGGAGCTGGGCACACGATCCTTATTTTAATAGCGGCGTGCGAAGCTATGATAACCCAAGTCAATGATGGGTATCCCCAATGCTAGGGACCGGGTCGACACTCAATGAAGAGCATAGTACGTGTGAGCTACCCGTCAGAATGAGGCCGCAAAGGCCTACACAACTTGGTCATCCGAATAAACAGGATCGACCAACTCCTCATCAGGTTCACCGACCTCTAAAAATTCCAAATATGGTTTAAGACGCTGTCCGTTGACTTTGAACACATGGTCATCTTTAGGATCACGGACATCGATCGACCCATTTGGATACACATGAACGACTATGTAAGGACCATCCCAACAGGACCTTAACTTCCCTGGAAAAATATGCAGACGCGAATTATAGAGTAAGACTTTCTGACCATCCCTAAAGGTTTTGCGTTGAATGTTCCTATCATGATACGCCTTAACCTTAGCCTTATAAATACTCGCATTCTCATACGCGTCATTTCTAAGCTCCTCTAGTTCACTCAACTGTAATTTCCGATGCTCACCCACCTCAGTCAAACTCGAATTGACCGTCTGAATGGCCCAATAGGCCTTCTTCTCTAACTCAACAGGCAGGTGGCAGGCCTTACCGTAAACAAGCCGATAGGGTGAGGCACCCAACACGGTCTTGTAAGCGGTGCGGTACGCCCACAATGCATTCATCAACCTGGTGGACCAATCCTTCCTAGTCACACCTACGATTTTCTCTAGAATCCTTTTTATCTCTCTATTGGCTAACTCGGCTTGACCATTAGTTTGGGGATGGTATGAGGTGGATACCTTATGAGTAACATGAAACTCCCCCATCAACTTCTCAAAAGACCGACTCGTGAAATGCGTGCTCTGATCCGAGATAATGGCGCGTGGCACACCAAACCTCGACAGAATGTTGGCCTTAAGGAATTCTAGCACGACCCTCGACTCCATAGACTTAGTGGGGATCGCCTCCACCCACTTCGACACATAGTCCACCGCCAAAAGGATGTACTCATAACCGTGAGAAACAGGAAATGGACCCATAAAATCGATGCCCCAACAGTCGAAAATCTCTAGCACAAGAATGGGCTTGAGGGGCATCTCATGACGTGCAGACAACTTGCCAAGCTTTTGGCAACGGTCACATGACCTACAAAATAAGTGCACACCCTTAAACATATCGGGCCACCAGAACCCACATTGCAAAATCTTGGCGGTGGTTTTCTTTGCAGAGAAGTGACCCCCACACGCCTCACTATGACAGAACTCAATGACCCCCTGCTGGTCAGACTCGGGGACACATCTACGCACAATTTGGTCCGCACAGTATTTGAACAAATAAGGATCATCAAATATGTACTGGCGGACGCTCCTCAAAAACCGTTGTTTCTCCTGGGTAGACCAATGAGAAGGAATCTGCCCAGTCACTAAACAATTAGCAATATCAGCATACCATGGGCACTCATTAACCGCAAACAACTGCTCGTCTGGAAAGGAATCTCTAATGGGTATATCTAAGGTGGGGTCCTCAAACGCCAGACGAGACAGATGGTCTGCGACCACATTCTCTACCCCCTTCTTATCCTTAATGATGAGGTGGAATTCTTGCAGTAGCAGAATCCACCGGATAAGGCGAGCTTTCGCATCCTGTTTGGTCAACACCGTGATCTGTGAGCCCACCAGATAGGACCGAAACTTGTCTAAGGCAAACACTACAACTAGCAATTCTTTCTCGGTGGTTGTATAATTCATTTGGGCCTCATTCAATGTCTTGCTAGCGTAGTAGATCACACATGGATCTCTCCCTCTCCTCTGTCCTAAAACAGCTCTGACTGCATAGTCAGAAGCATCACACATCAGCTCAAAGGGGAGACTCCAATCGGGGGACTGCACAATTGGCGGAGTCGTGAGACTCCGCTTTAGCTTAAGAAACGCCTCCTCACATGCCTCAGACCACACAAAAGGTGCGTCCTTTGCCAAAAGTTGGCACAATGGACGGGAGATAGCACTGAAATCCTTAATGAACCGCCGGTAAAAACCAGCGTGTCCCAAAAATGAACGCACATCTTTGACAGACCTAGGAGTTGGAAGATTACGGATCAGGTCTATCTTAGCTTTATCCACTTCAATACCCTTGGCAGACACAATGTGCCCTAAGCCAATCCCTTGGGTAACCATAAAGTGGCACTTTTCCCAATTCAAAACTAAGTGCTTCTCCTCACACCGCTGTAAGACCTTACCTAAGTTTTCGAGGCATCCATCAAATGAGTCCCCGAAGACCGAGAAATCATCCATAAACACCTCTACAATGCGCTCAACCATATCACTGAAAATCCCCATCATACACCTGGAAAAGGTACCAGGCGCATTGCACAACCCAAAGGGCATGCGACGATAAGCATATGTGCCATACGGATAGGTGAAGGTGGTCTTATCCTGGTCCTCTAAAGCGACCTCTATCTGGTTGTACCCTGAGTACCCATCTAAGAAACAATAAAAGGCTCGACCAGCCACCCTCTCTAGAATTTGATCAATGAATGGGAGAGGGAAGTGGTCTTTCCGGGTGCTCGCGTTGAGCTTCCGGTAGTCAATGCAAACTCTCCAACCAGTAGGAATGCGGGTCGATACTAACTCTCCTTGCTCATTGGTCACCACTGTGATCCCAACCTTCTTAGGCACTTCTTGTACTGGGCTGACCCACTCGCTATGGGCAATCGGGTATATAATACCCGCATCTAACAGTTTAAGCACCTCAGCCCGTATTACCTCCTTCATGTTGGGGTTCAAGCGCCGCTGAGGCTGTCTAGACGGCTTAACACTCTCCTCAAGAATAAATCGGTGTGTACACACCGTGGGGCTTATACCATGAAGATCTGCTATAGTCCAACCTAACGCACCAATATGGTTTCTCAGTAATTCAAGTAACTTCCTCTCTTGATCTTCCTCAAGGGTCGAGGAGATCACCACCGGATAAGTATCATTGCCTTTGAGAAAAGCATATTTAAGTGTGTCCGGGAGAGGTTTCAACTCAGGTTTGGGTGGCTGCACTAAAGATGGAAGAACTTTGGGCGGAGGGTTGCCCAAAGGCTCGAACATAAGGTCATGAGCGACCCCGCATACATCCTCATACTCATCCTCGATCAATAACATCTCACGGAACGTGCCTACCTCTGTAGATTCTAGAAATGAGACCTCCTCAGTGGTAAGGGCCACCTCGAGAGGGTCCTTATACAGGACTGCATCTATGCGCTCCTGCGTGAGTGTCTCTATCAAACATAACTCCTCTGTCTCCTCATCATCCTCGCTTAAGGTGCTAACACTGTAAACATCTACCTCCATCCTATCCTCGCCAACAGATAACTGGACCTTGCCAGTTTTGCAGTTCATGACGGCATTGGAGGTTGCTAAGAAAGGGCGACCTAGAATGATAGGAGTCTTTTCTAAAACCTCGGGTCCTGGGCTAATATCAAGGACAATAAAGTCCGCAGGAAATTGAAACTCACCTACCCGAATCAAAACATCTTCCACCACCCCCTTCGGAACCCTAACACTCCGGTCTGCCAACTGGAGTGTGACAGGAGTCTCTCTTAGATTCCTAAGGCCTAATCTCAAAAATGCTGAATAAGGGAGTGATGGGCGCGTGAGAAGCTTGCGTATAGGCGCCCAATTAGGGGGTTTTTGGCTTAGTTTACATGCGATTTAAGTTTTATTTTCCAATTAATGCGTGCATGTGGTGTTTCTGTGTTGCGAGTGTGATTTGCAGGTAATCGAGGTGCATAAGTGCAATTTTAATATTCTTCAGGGCCATGCACGTCGATCGGAAGTTGAAGGCAAAGTGAGTTGTGCATGGGGTGGTGAAACTTCGTCGGGGCGCTACCCCAATGTCTTGGGCCAAGATGGCTTAAAAAGGGTCCCAAAATGATCGGGAATGTTCTTGGCGCTACACGGGAATAGGTGTAGCTTTACAACTTTTGATAGAAGAGAGGTCAACGGTCAACCTGAGGAGGGTCAGCGGTCAACATACTGCAAAGGAGGCGGTGGCGCTACACAAGTTCTCCAATGGCGCTACCGGGGAGGCTATTATGGAGGTGTTGAGCGGTCTTGGCTTCTGATCCAACGCAAGCAAAGGAGGCGGTAGCGCTACACCTATTTCTAGGTAGCGCTACCGAATGGCTTAGGTCATGCCAAAACAGCGGCCGTTTTGGTCATCCATGTAGCATAATAAGTTTCGAGGATTATTAGGTTTTAAGGGATTTTTGAGCGGGGGATATAAATACTCTTGTTTTAACCTAGTTGAGGGGGACGAATTTCTGAGACTTTTAGTTCTTCAACTTTTTAGGCTCTGAGATCTCATATATTCTTTCTCAAAGATTTGTTTTCAAGATTTCAGCGTGGATTGATGCTTGCCTTAATTAATTAAGGGTAATTTCTTTGCACAATCTTTAGTATAATTCTTTGTTATCGTTTTCACTTGTTTCATGATGTTTAGATCTAGGGTTTTGCGTTATCTTTGTTGTTTCTTCAATAATGCGTGAGTAGTAAGCATCGAGTGCGGCCCGCGGGACAAGGTGTTCCGTGGCCAGGCTAATTTACGTTCTACCTCGGTGCCGAATTACTCCAATTAATGCGCAATTTTTGAATACGGAACTTTTCTAGCAAACAAAACCAAGCATTACCAATTTCAAATGCGTAGAGATTGGTGACAACGGTGCACATTTGTTGGAATTATCTTTCCATATTTTTAAATCTATTAATTGGATTATTGTGGCCCGAGTGAATGTGAATTAGACTAGTTTAAGGCACCGTAGTGCCGTGCCCACGCCGCTCTCCTTTTAAATTCAGAGTTCATTAATTAAATTAGGTTAAATTAGTTAATTAATTAAACCGGTTGAGCAAGGGGTGGCTACACGAGAGCCGATTACAAACATAGAGAAATGACATAGTTTGGAGTGAAACACCGTAGACCGTCTCTCGTGGTTCGACTCGGTACTTCGGATTTATTATGCTGCACCGGTCTATAGTCCTGCGCTTGGGACGAAATTAGAGTTAATTATTATATACCCGAACGGTCAAGCAGGGAGCAAATTGATACTCGCTCCCAAATCCAACAAGGCTTTATCGAAAATCTGCCCTTCAATGGCTATGGGTATGGTGGGACAACCTGGATCCTTGCACTTGGCAGGGATCTCAGTCTGAAGGATGAAGCTCACTTGCTCAGCCGAAACCACGTTGTTACGACTCTTTGCGGCTTTTAGTCGTGCAAAGGTCCTTCAGCACCTTCACACACTGGGGAAATGACTCTATTGCCTCCATCAGAGTAATAGGGAATTGCACCCTCTTAAAAAGTTCGAGCATCTTATGGTTCATGCTCTGCTTAGGCTTTACCGCCAGCCTTTGAGGAAAAGGCGCTAATGGCTTTGCTGGCGGTGTTTGAGTCATGGGGACCGCAGCAGCAGGTTCCACCACCTCATGCGACTTCTCAACAATCTCAGGGTTTGCCCTTGGCGCATCCACCAATTCCGGGGGTGAAACTGGTGTTCGCTTTGGCGGAATGGGCTTGTCGATCTCCTTCCCACTTCTGAGAATGGTGACTGACTTGGCCTCTTCGTGATTCTAACCCTGGTTATTCTGACCTGAAGAATTGCCTAAGTAATGGGCCCCTGCTGTATTACCCTGGGCCGGAAATTTGCCCTTCTCCTGCTGCATTTGACTAATTATTGCAGTGAGTTGGGACATCTGAGTGGTAAGGGCCCCTATCTGCTGCCTTGTCTCAGTCTGGAAGGTCATCTGAGACTACATCATGGAGTTGACATTCTCCTCTAACTTGTGGTCTCAAACAACTGCCTACGAATAACCTGGGGGAGGACCACGAGTGGATGGACCTGCTCCCCTACCAAAGCCGCGGCCGGTATTGGTACGAAATGACTTAGCCTATGGAGGCCTAAAAGATGGGGACTGGGAAATTGTGGTGGAGGTAGGCCCTGGGGTTGGCCGACCTCCACTGCAGTGCGGGTTCTGACCACCCAAAGTTAGGGTGATCCCGCCACCCTGGATTGTAAGTATTAGAATAGGGATCCCACGTCCTAACGGCATTAACCTCCTCCTGATTAAACTGACTTGCCCCTTTGGCTGCTAGAAACCCAGGGCAAGCGGTTGCGATGTGCCCCTTGCACTCGCACCAAACACAAACCTCCTCAACACTGACTTCATGAACTGGTCGCGCCTGTCTCACTTCTAACTCTTCTAACCTCTGAGCCATTTTCTCAACTTGAGCCTGTAATCGCTGATCATGAATGGTGACAGGGACAATAGTGGACCCAGAAGGTCCGGCTCGGTCATAATCAGATGGTTCTAAGGCTCTCTGCTTATCAGCTAGATCATCTAAGAAATCCCACCCTTCATCAGCTGTTTTGGACAAAAAATCGTCCCCCTTACAAGAGTACTCTATGTGCTGGATGGTCTCTGCGTTGAGACCTAGGTGGAAAAACTCGACTAATTGAATCCTCTCAAAGCCATGGTGTGGCAATCTGAGGATCAATTCTTTAAAGCGCTCCCATGCCTTAAGAAAAGACTCGCCTCTCTCCTGTCTAAACCCCTTGTATCGGCGCCTAAAACTTCTGATTTAGCCTCGAGAAAGTACTTCCTATAGAAGCGTCCACGCACTTTGCTTCCAATGGTAAAGAGGCCGAGGCTTTTGCATCCTAAACCACATAAGTGCGCCATCCTTAAGTGTTGCCTCAAACAACTTGAGGCATGCGTTCTCGTATTGGGTATTGGACGCGAGGTTGCGCACCAATCCCTCGAAGGTTCGCACGTGTTCATATGGGTCATCGCACTCCCTCCCATAGAAAGTTGGGAGGCTGTTTAGGACACCTGGTTTGACAGTAAAAGCGTTACGTGCCTCTTGTGTCTCACAAGGAAACACAATGGGTCCTTCGGGGGTAGACCTCTCAGGGTATAGGTGTTGCCTCAAAGATGGTCACATTCTGCCGAGTCGGTTTGATCGACCATATCACTAAACTCTGACTCTGACTCTGATTGGTACAGTGGATTACTAACACCGACTGACTCAAAGGGTAATTCGATGAAAAGATCACTAATGGGGATCGACTCTGCCTGAGCTAGGTCAAATCCCAAACTAGACGATAAATTACTAGGAGATGCAGACTGACCCGACTCTAGTTCTCTTCGAACTAAACGATGTGTAGGGTCTCGGTAATATAGAGGGTCCTTCCTAGGAGAACCCTTCTTACCCTTACCTATGATGGCTAGACTAAAAGACTAAACTAAACTACGACTCAAAACTTCTGAACACTCGTCACCGTCCCCGGCAACGGCGCCAAAAATGCTTGACCAACCGGGTGACTAAAAATTAAACAGATAAAGACGCGTCCCAAGCGTAGGACTCTCGATCAGCGTAGCACAATAATTCCGGAAGTACCGGAGTCAAACCATAGAGAAAATGGAGTGCTTAACCTAGATGTGTGGAGTGTAGTTGAACCGGCTCTTAGGTAGCCACCCTTTCGATTGGAGAGATTGACTAATTAACACTTAGATTAATCTAATTGATTAAATGCGTAATAATTAAGAGAGCGCAGCTGTGGGGACCCAGCGTCCACACCTAGCCTAGCCAATAATCACTCGGGCCACAATGAAATATTTTGCTGATTTTAGAATCTGAGAAAAATTTCCTAACGAATGCGCACCGCCTGTCACCAGATTCCGTGCGCATTCGAATTCCGGTAATGCCTGGGTTTGTTCGTTAGAAAGTTCCCAGTTCCCAAAACTGCTCGAAAGATGATTTAATTCAGCCCGAGGTGGAATATCGACTAGCCTAGATACGGGCACCTTCGCCCCGCAGCCGCACTTGATGCGACTACTCACTCATAATTGTTAAAGTTGCAAGAATCGGTAAAAACCTAGAATTATGCATGCTTGATGAATTAAGTATAAGAGCGATAACGAAATACAACTATAAATTGCAAAGGAAGAAAAAACTCAATTTAATTACCAACGCGCGAAACAAACAAAGTACTGCAGTGCTGAAGAACGAAACTGTAACGTAGCTTGAATGTAGAACAAAGATCCGTAGCCGAAAACTTGAAACTTGAAAACACTAAAGAACTAAGTAAAATTCATGGAACCCTAATTAAGTCGCAAAACAAAGTATTTATAACCCTAATAAAGTCAAAGCCGGTGATGAAGTCAACAAACAGCCATGTGACCCTCGGTATCAATACAGGAGAAGTCCTGTATTGATACCCGTGCCTTCTGTCCTCAAGTGATGCAATGCAGACGATACGGGGAGAAGTCCCGTGATCGATCACCGATCCTTTATAGTGCCTTCCAAGCCGGTGCGCCGCGTCCCCCACTTGGGCCCCTACCGGTTCCTCCGCGTTCGACCGCCAAGTCCACTTCTCGCGTACTTTTACGACTTGTTTCCCTACAAAACAATCAAACACACGAAAAACCAAGAATACACCGCATCAAGTGGAAAATGAGATAAAATTGCGCCTCTAACATGCTAATTCGCCCTACTTAGGCGCTTATATCTACGACATCACGCGCCTATCAAATACTGTTAGTGATAACGATTAGTAGACAGTTTTACCCAATGACAAGTAAAACATTTGATAATGACAAGTAAAGTAAAGCAGACTTTTAATCAAAACAGTATATCTCATGAGTGCAAATATGTCAGTGTCAATGCCGATCAGAGTATAACATGCGCAGTAACACAGTGTCTCATATAATCTTTTCAGTGTCAGCATTCTTCTTCAAATTTAATAATCTAGACTGTTTCCGACCACCTGGCCAACAGTCAATTCACATTGAAAGTTATTAGGCCATTTTCATCTCCTTTTAACCAACAGTTACAAACCTTTCCGTCTTAAGATCCTAGCTGTATTGTATCCAGGTGCACACTAACAAGATACAAGGTCTATCCACCCCACGACTCACATGAAGATAGTCCCTACTGTCTTGTCATCATGGCGCACACTAACATGATACAAGGTCCATCCACCATGCTATTGTGCACGCTTAGCCCTAACCACCAAGTTCTCTCCACGAAGTTGAGGCGGCGCTCTCGCTGCGCCACCGTATTCCTTAGCCCTAATCACATCAGGGACGCACCATCATGATGGGTGGTGCTAAAGTTGCATTATCGTTTTCAATTTCATCGATTGATCCATTTCATTCTCATCTCTATTTCTCGTCAACGCTATTCATTCATTTTCTCGTAAACCGTGTCATGTTGTGAGTATGTAGCATGATTTATAAAACCCTTTTTTGTGTCAATGCATCTTTTCTTGAAAAACATACATAAAATAACAGCTTCCTATGCGCTATCCTTTTCAAACCTGTAATGCACAAATTCGTGTCCTACAATTAAGACAAGAAAAAGATGCACAAAATAGTTTTTTTTTTATTGATTCGATTTGATAAATGGGTTCAACCTCTATTAAATTCTTTAAAATAAAGAATGATTCCTCTAATTCGATCTACAAAGTTTATTGGTGCATCTTAACGACTATAGAAGCTTGTCATAGGATTGAACCGGTTGGTAGTTCTTTCAAATTTTCGAGTTGAGAAGCTTCAAGAACGAAGCTTGACCGAGGGCTTGAGCAACTTTGTCTCGCACAAACGGTGAATTTGAGGATGATCTTCGCTAGCTGACGTGTAGACCGCTATTTTTGTAGATGAACCGACATGCAACTTCGGTGTTTGTTGATTCTCCACAAGAACTTGAGGAATTTGAGAAAGAACTTGGAGAGAAGCCTCGAGAAATGCTTGATAGTGCTCTGGAATTTCCTTGGCAGAAAGATCTCTTGAATGATTTGAGTTTGTTGGATGATTTGATTTGATGAACTTGCGAAGAAATCGACACGTTATTCTTGGTGCTTGATGATTTTCTACAAGATTTTGAAAAGTGCTTGAATTCTTGAAGAGTGCTTTGGAGCTCTAGTTGAATGTCAAACAAAAACTTGTCCCTCTTCTTAATGAGAGCCTCTATTTATAGGCTCAATGAGAGGGGCCTCTTATTTGGCAAGTCTCCTTTGATTGATTTTCTTTCCAACTAAGAGTAAATTGACCTCTCGTTATGGAAAAAAATCTGGTCAAGTATATATATATATATAGCCAATTATCTAGTCCAGGATTCCGGACTGGAGGTTTTTCGATGTTTTGAAGGTTTTAAAAATTATTTTTGCATGATCCAAATCATCCAATGCGTTGAAAAAGTGTTTTTAAGGGTTTCCTCAAGAAATCGTCAAAAATAAAATACCGAGAAGGGCTTGATCCGAGCAATTTTTCAGAAAAATTACATATATACAACTTTATGAAAAACTACTTAGATCAAGCCCTTCCCGGTATTTGTTTTGTATGATTTTTCGCAGAAACCCTTGAAAACACATTGGACAGTTTGGATTATGAAAATTTGATTAGGAACTAGTAGGCCCATTTTCTTTTGGTCTAACCCACATCTTTTGAATGCGCACTTTGCCAAGCCCAGTAATTATTTGCAGGTTTTTTTTTACCAATTTTGATTTTAATTAATTGAGATTATTTATTCATCCCAATTAATCAGACGGTGATTGAGCCATGATAAAATTTTAGTGTCTACAAAACCAGACTGGGTTGTAACAGAAAATCATCACTGATCGTTTACTAACTCATTTATAAAATTTATTTTCTTTGGTGACTCTCTTTAAACAAATAAAATAACCAAGAGAGTCCCAGATCAGATGGTCGGATGAGTCCAATTAGAATCACCATTCCTTTCTTAGACAGCGTGACGCTTGTCTTTTCGACAGACCTTCAAGGGTGTTAGTCTTGGGTTGTCTCACAGTTCAAATACAGTCAAAACATTTTGAAATCACTTTAAGAAATTTATTCGAATATTTTTTTCAAAAATCAGTTGGGCATTATGCTTGACCGATCAAGTGACTAAAGATAAGATGAATGAAGACGCGTCTCAAGCGTAGGACTCTCGACTAGTATAGCACAATAAATCCAGAAGTACCGGAGTCGAACCACAGAGACAACTGAAGTGCTTGACTCAAAAGTGTAAAAGTACAGTTTGAACTGGCTCTTAGGTAGTCACCCTTTGATTTTATGAGATTTGTTAACTAATCACTAAGCTAATTGAACTAAATGCAAATTAATAAAGAGAGCACAGCTGAGGGAACCCAGTGTCCACGCCTATCCTAACCAATATTTACTCAGGCCACAATTAATCCTTTTACTGATTTTAGAATGCGTGAAAGGATTCCTAACAAATGCGCACCACCTATCACCAGATTCCGTGCGCATTTAAATTCCGGTAATGCTTGGGTTTGTTCGTTAGAAAAGTTTCTAGTTCCCAAAATTGCTCGAAAATTGATTTAATTCGGCCCCGAGGTGAAATATCGATTAGCCCTGACGTGGCGCCTTTCGCCCTGCACCGCACTCAAGGCAACTACTCACTCATGCTTATACTGATTGCAGAGAACAAATTAAACCTAGATCTACGCATGCTCGACGAATATAATATAAGAATAATGAAGAACGATACCTTAAATTGCAAAGGAAAAACTGAACTTGATTATCAATCCGCAAAATAATCTGAACACTAGAATTCTGGAAATAAAATTGAAAGCGAAAAGCTGAACGAAGAACTGTAGATCCGTAGCCGAAAACTTGTAAAGCAAAAACCTAAGTAAAAGTTGTGGAACCCTAATCTGGGTTAAAACATAAGTATATATGCTAATCTAGTAGTCCTAATGAAAATCTAACGAAAATTCGGAAAGAATCTACGCGGAAAGACCGTACGACAGCGTTTACTATGCCTGTTATCCATTCGATAGCGCTACATGAAAACGTAGGTAGTGCTACCGCCTTGATTAGCACGTGCGTTGACCGGCTAAATCCTCATTTGACCGTTGACCATTAACGCTATTACGCCGGTAGCGCTACACCACTTTTGGTGTAGCGCTTAAAAACTTTTTGTTCATTTTTGGGACCTTTTTGTGCCAAATTTGAGCGCTCCAGCAAAATGGGGTAGCGCTCCCGACGGGTTTTGATCACTTCCATGCACAATCCACTCGCTTCTAACTTCTGATCTAAGTGCATGAACTTCCACTATCACAAAATTGCACTCACAACCTCGAATTATCTGCAAAATACACTCAGCACCCACAAATACCATGTGCACATATTAAATGGAAAACGAAGCTTAAATGCATATCTAACATGCTCAACCACCCTACTTAGGCGCTCAAAAGCAAGCTTTTCACGCGCCTATCACATTATAACATCGTAATTTCGAAAAGTTAATTTTTATTTGGACATTATAACTACGTATTTTCAAAAGTCAATCTCATTTCAGGCATTATAACGAGTACTTGTGTTTAAGAAAAATGCTACTTTAAGAACTACTAACTTTTACTGTAAGTTTTTTAGAACATGAGTCTAACTTTCCGGGAAAAAGCAAAGTAAGTGACTTTAAGGAAAAATTAAAACTAACGAGAGCATTATGATATTATGGAAATTGACTAATTAAAATTTGGTTAGGAAAGCTACCTTAATTTCCGAGTGTTAATCGGAAGCCGACTAACTAGGTTGAACTCCAAACTACCGTAAGCTTACGAACAAGCTTCAATTAGACTAACTTCTACTTTTTGGAACTAGTGTTGGCTTTGGGTGGTGGTGAGTGGTGTTTGTAGGTTGAGTTTGGAAGAACACTTGAGTTTGAAAAACTCAAGAAGTTGGCTACTAGAAAACTACAAAGTACTTTCAAGAACAACAAGGAAGAGAGGGTTTCTGGTGTTCAAAACAAGTGAGGAGAGAGCCCTATTTAAAGGCGAAGATTGGGCAACCCCTTCCCCTCCATATGGCCGGCCAACCCACCTCCCATGTGCCACCATTAATGCCAAGACTTGTGAGATGTGAAAAGAATAAAATCCTAGGGCAAATCTCTAGGTTTTGGTACACCAAAATCTTAGTTTTATTGTCCAAATCTTAGGGTTTTAATGGGATGAACTTTCTAGAAAATTTCCTTGGCTTTCAGTAGTGTATAATTTTACACGATCACCTTTGTTTTAGGGAATTTTGGGTATTAGTTTCCTACTAAGTCACACGCCTAATTTTAGGGCTACTAACCTCGGTTATTAATGGGATGAATAAGAATATATTCCCTTACTTTATAGGGAATAAGAATATATTCTCTTATTAATGAGAGAATATATTCCCTCAATTATTAGGAAGAAAATCCTACTAAATAGAGTTTTTTTGCTAGTTATACACACGAGTGTACACAAAATAGGTACAAGTCTAATAAACTACTAAATGTAGAAAATCTTAGGTTTATTACGTAAATTAATGAAGGAATCCTAGGTTTAACTTTAAGGGATTCTTGGGCATTACATGTCACGCCCTCGTTTTTACAAAACATAAATAAAAGAATCTCAAACAATAAGTAAGTCAAAAGATAAAAAAAAAATTCATCAATTAGAGTACATCCTTAGTCCAATGGCTATCAAATGTTTGGGCACCCTTACCCCAAAGATGTAATCAAAATACATCCTATAAGTTATTACAAATCCATAGTCAACAGATAGAGAAAAATTAGAATTACAATATCATCTCCCCAGAAGAAAAGTTTAATGCATAAAAGATGAATAAAATAACTTCATGTCATGTATGCTTATCATCCAAGTCATGCACTCCAAACCATGAACGATCACAGCTGAGTACTTGCAAATGATAGGGAGTACTTGAAAATGATAGGGTAATCACACATGCCCGTAGGAGAACTATTCTTCTAACACTAGGTATATGAATATGATCCATGCACATGAGGGTAAGATATGTCAGATGATTATTCATTTTCAAGTCCAAGTATCCAAGTCATGGAGGAAGAATTTATAAAGTTTCAACATACCCACGTGATTTCTAAGTATCTACCCATAACCCATGTTTTCAAAAGTCCTTTCGAAGTGTCCAAAACATAACCCAAATATCCATTTTATTTCACCCAACCACCCAAGTTCATCATACAAGTCAAAATAATCAAGTTTACATATCGAGTTTCGACAAAACTTAAGAGATAGTCCAAAACCTCATTTCTCATTTCTTTCATTGGAGAAAAACCATCATTTTTTATTTAGTACTAGGGATTTAATCCCTCTGCCGGGTTCCATAGGCCCCGTGTGCCTCTACCGGGTTCCATAGGCCTCACATACCTTTATCAAAAAATTTACCAAATGATGATATCGGTTTAAGAACATCTCATTATCCCAAACATTTTATCAAAACTTCCATAACAAGTCCATTTTCCAAACTTTATTTCATTACTTCACATCTTTCGATAAAAAGGGTGACGCATCCATACTTTCTAAAAACCATCAAACTTTCATGTGATGTAAAATGACATATTTGTTTATAAAATCAAAGTTCTCGAGTCAAATATGGTTGAGAGTGATGCCAAAAGTCAATTTTATGAAGGTATAAGCAATCGGGGACCAAATGGACATCAAAGGGTGACCGGCAACCACCCCAAAAATAGGTGCAGTAGCTGCAAATTACAGAGGCAACAACTAAGAATAGTAAACAGTGCAGATTTTCACCCTTAGGGTGTGGAAGTTCAACCCAATCACAATTGAGATAGTTTAGGCTCAAATTGAAAATGCTGGAAAACAATTAAACATGGAAAGATATCAATTTCACTCCCAATTTCACCAAACAACAAGCAAATTCATAGATCAAATAATCAAAGTGGGAAAACCCACACAAATTGGAGAAAACATGAAATTCAAGAAAATTGAGGTCAAAAATCACATACATGCAACAAATCATAAGCATATAACTAGAGAGAGTAGACATTGTTCTCCTACCTCAAGGACTTGCTTGAAAAATGAAGATGAGTGAAACCCTAGATGTAGAAAATTCCAAAACCCAAATTATGTGCTCCCAGTGCGAATCCAAGGTGACCAAAGCTCCCCACGATATATAGAATGCGAATATGGCCTTGGTTCTTGAAGAGGTTGAGTGGGGAGGGAGAGTTTTGAGCTTGAAGTGTACAAAAATGGAGGAGAGGAGAGAGGGAGAGAGAGCCGATCGGTGGAGGAGAGGGAGAGTGAGATATTTTATTTTTTTACAAATTTA
The DNA here is from genome assembly GCA_022606695.1 of Vaccinium macrocarpon. Classification (NCBI taxonomy): domain Eukaryota; kingdom Viridiplantae; phylum Streptophyta; class Magnoliopsida; order Ericales; family Ericaceae; genus Vaccinium; species Vaccinium macrocarpon. The sequence continues at coordinate 27,099,039 of CM040177.1, forward strand.
CCCTACACACTACTTATTATAACTCCATAATTACACCTGACACTCAAATGTCACTTGTGTATATAATATGTGACCACAATACTTACTTTCATAAACTAAACTTAAGTAACTTTAATTTATTTATGAAAATAAGGAAGTATCCCCCATTTGAAAACAATGGAATTTCCAAAATTTTGAAATTTTAATCACATCGAAATCTCATCCCCCCATTTTTAGTACAAAACTGGAAAAAAAAAATGGCAAATTTTTCTCCGAATAAAATAGGCGAAAAATGACTTTGCCTTACTAAAAAATAACTTCCAACTATACCATTGTAATTAGAAAAATCCAAGAAACAATTACTAGGATTTTTTATCGGCCAAATCGAAACTTCTCCAAAAAGTTTTTTTTTTTTTTTTTACACGGGTCCTTACATTACATGTACATGTATAATGTTTATTCTTGGTGGCTAAGTAATTAGGAAGCTTTTTCCTCTCAATCTTTCTATTTATGGAGAGAATCCTAGAAAATTTATGCAAAATCTAGGATTTAATGTGAGCGAAATCTCGTAATATAAATATACTAGTATACTAGTACAAAAATAATTATTGACCCAAAATAATTATTACCAATTAAAATAATTTAAGTCATTTATTAAAGAAAATAATTAAAGAAAATAAAATTCAATTTAATAAACGAGGTTTTTATTTACCAAAAATCAGGGTCGTTACACTATCTATGACTTATCTAGTTACGCTAGTCTAACCCGTATTCGTCCCATTTAATTTTCATGTTAGAAGGATGTGACACGTTTGTATTCGTGTCAAAAAGTGGTCGACCCAAACTCTCTATATGTCATGTTCGTGTTGTGTCCGAAATTCTCACCCGTAGCCTATGCCAAACCATCAGCGGATGGGTATTGAGTTGAAACGGGTGGAGCCCGCTGGCCTGCCACCTCTATTTTATTTTTCTAATTTAACTTGTGTAGCACGATTAGACTCAGGTGTGTTTTGACCTAAAAATTTAGCTGACTTATTTTTTCATCTTTAATTGATTTTTTTTCATGTTTTTTAATTTTGCATCAATTTTTTGTGTATTATTGGTTCGTCTAGGCGAAAGAAATAAAAAAAGTAAAAAATTATGATCGAAGCATAAATTTTGTTGAATAAAAACAAAAATAAATTAATAAGTTGAGTTGGCTTTTTAAGCCAAAACACCACTGAAATTAAATAATGTCAAACAAAAAAACCAAAATAGTTTTGTACAGGTCCTCATCGATTTCCTCCTCTTGAGCACCCTTACTAATCAGTTCCCCATCATCACCACTGCAACCAATACCAACCGACTTGTCAAAGGCCTAAACTGCTTGCACCTCATTAAGAAAGATTCTAATTGATCGCATCAGAAAAAATATAGATAATGATATAGTTGCCTGTGCCGATATGAAAATAGATTTACGTTTGTGTCTATTTCATTTTCCCCTCTACAAACCGATTTCCGAAACATGCCTATCACCTCATCGATTGGAAGCCTTCTTCTGAGTTCTTCTACCTTTCCTTTTACCCCTATCTTGAACATTTTCATCTCCGCGTGAACTCATAATGATAGGCCCCTCAGAATGCTCAACAGTTGCATCCAATGTTGGCCCTCTTATATAGAAGTGTCAAACGGGCCGGGCCGGGCCGTCATGTTTCTAAACCGTGTCGTGTCAGCCCGTTTATTTAATTGTGTCATGCCCATGCTAACACATCTCCGAGAAATTTTTTGCATAATCTATCCAAGTTTCGTTGTTTTTTTTTTGTATATATATAATAACTATAGCTGTATTGATTTATTAAAAAGTATATATATTAGAAATTTTTTGTATAATATAGCTGAGTTTCCGCAAATCGACATGTTAAAATTCTCAAAATATTTGTATTGACTTATTGAAAAGAGTATAACATATAATTAGAAAATTCATCATTAATTTTTTTTTTTTTGGTATATTAAAATTTAGTATTTGTTGTGTCATGCTTTGGGCTGTGCCCCGTGCTCCATGTCGTGTCATGTTTACCAAGGAGTCGACAAACAATTTTATATATAAATATATATATATAGTATTCTAGACCGTGTCGTGCCGATGCCAGCCTGACCCGTTTGAACACCCTCATTCTATACCAAGGTGGGTTATCAGATTCAATGACCTAAGGATGACCTAATGAGGACTCCCTCATTAAAATTTCGTGAGGACCTATGGATCGGGGTGGAATCTCGACGATCCGAACAACTCAATGTGTTTAAAACGTGTTTTTAAGAGTTACCATGACGAATCGCCAAAAAAAATACTCGGAAGGGCTTCATTTGAGCAGTTTTTGATAAACTCTATATGTACGGCTATTATGAAAACCAACTCGAACAAAGCTCTTTCGGGTATTTCTTTTGGCGATTCCTTGATATGGCCTTTGAAAACATGTTTTAAACACATTGAGCTGTTCCGATTGTTGAAATTTGGCCCAGAAAATCAAAAAATGGGTGGTACTCACGCAAGAGATCCATGAGGGAGTCCTTAGGAGATCACGATTATATATATATAGAGTCCGGATCTAATGCGGGACTCCACCTTCCCGATATTTTTTTGAAAATCCGAGCCTTCCAATGTGTTCAAAAGGTGTTTTCAAGGGTCAACGCGAGAAATCTTCAAAAAAATATAGGGAAAGGCTTGATCCGAGCAGTTTTTTGCAAAATTGTAAATATACAGTTTTTGCGAAAAACTGTTTGGATCAAGCCCTTCCCAGTATTTTTTTTTTTTTGAAGATTTTCCTCGAAAACCTTTGAAAACGCCATTTAAACACATTGGACAACTCGGATTTCCCAAAAACAATTTTTAAAAGCATCAAAATACCAAAAAACCTCCAATCCAGGATCCCGGATTGGATAATTGCTATATATATAATGGTGTCGACAAACAATTTTATATATATAAATATAATGGTGTCGACCAACAATTTTATATATATAATTTTATAGGAATGCCCATGAATTGTAGGCATTTTATATCTTACTTTAGCTCTAGTGGTTAGCACCAAATTCACACTTTAATACAACCTCTGTACCTCAATAATTTACCTTTGTCCTAATTAGGAAAAGTGGTACAAGTCTCCTTGTTTAGTATAAGAGCCGTTTTCATTTGCTACAAAAAAGAAGGCACGAGTCTATTACTAGAAAGGGACTAGCGTGTGGGAATTTTGTTTCACAATTTTATTATTATAATTAGATTGTCTTTTTGTTTTACCATTTTAGTTATTGCTCTATCAATGAACAAGAGTTGGATGGATTAAAGTAGATCATATAGAGAATACTTGAAAGGGGTTGAAGATTCGTTGGACTACGATTCTCTCAATGTATATAAACAAAACTAAAAACACCCAAAAGAGATCAAGATACACCTAAAAATCCCAAAAACTCCAAAGAGATAGAAGCAACATCCTCCCCATCAGAAAGCTCACCTTCTTCTACCTCCGCATAATTCTTCGAAACATTCTCTATATCATCAATTTTCTCTTCTCCAAAGAAAGAGAATCAACACTCTCCCTTTGAATAACACCACCTTAACCTGAAAAAGAACCACATTAATCCAACTTCCTTCCTTCCTCAACTAACATGAGCTCTACAACTTATCGATTTCCTCCATTTGAGCAATCTTACTAATTACGTCCCGTCATCACCATCGTAATACAGCGCGACTTGTCAAAGTCCACAAACTGGTTGAGTCCCCTCATTAAGAATGATTCTATTCATGTTATTAATCACGTCTAAAGAAATAGTAGATAATAATAGCTGCCGCCACCGATCTAAAAATAAGTTGTTGTGTTTGGTTAGATAGTTTAATTTAATTTTGATGATGTCAGTAAGTGTAATGAATGGAGAGAAATAGAGAAAGAAATAAGAAAAATAATATCATTAAAACTAAAACTAAAACTAAAACTAAAACTAAAACTAAACAGAGAAAGAACAAAGCCTTTAGGTTTGTGTCTTCGATTTTCCCACTGTACAGACTGATTTCCAGAATATACCAGACTGATTTCCAGAATATACCCATCACCTCATGGATTGGACGGGGCCTTCTTTTACCTTTCCTTCTGTCACCACGTGAGCTAGATCATAATGATAGGCCCAGCAGAATGCCCAACATTTGCTTCCAATGTTGGCCCAGTTATAACACGCTCATTTTGGACCAAAGGTGGGTTAACAGACTCCAGACTCGTTTGATTCGCGGACTAAAAAAAAGTGGGATTAATAGTCATGGGATTGATAGTCCTGGAATATTTATCCTAGGACTAATTTAGTACTGAATCTCAAACAATCCCCTATTTGATTCATGCAGGATTAACATTGGGATATCTCATGTTTTGGCCAATCCCATGTTTGGTTCCCTAAACTACGTTTCGGGATTAAACAAGTGGCATTTTTGCAATTTGGTGGATTTCCCTTCCGAGTTCATTTTATCCGAGACTAAACAATCCCACCACCCCCAGGTATTGTGTAATCCCATACGTATTGGATAAAACTTGTCCCGGGATTGTTAATCTCATGCCATTTTTGCAGAACCAAACAAGAGATAACTTGGGATTGGACAAAAATAGTCCAATCTCACCCTCCTAATACCCGAATCAAACGAGGCCTCAAAGAATCTGAGAAATCCGAAACCACCTCTACCTCTTCTGAATTCTGAAATTTGGCATTCACTTCTATAGGATGAATTTTTTTAGTGCTAAGTGGGTATTGCAGATGTGGTACCGCATGCGTACATTTGGCCATTCAAAAATGCAACGGATAGTCCGGAATAAAACAAAATTTTCCTTTTCTTTTTTCATTATTTTAAAATCCATCTGACACCTTCAATCCGTGCCGTCCATTATATTTTTAGACGGCTAAATGAGCGCTAGCAGACACCAAATAATAGCAGCTCGGCATTGAAATTTTTTTCTTTTCTATATGGAACCGAATAACATCCTTGCTATCCACCTGCCTCACTCCTTCCTCATGAGCTTCAACGTTATTGACCCTGCTTGCCAAGCAAAATTCGTCTAAGGGCGAGTTTTTGAATGAATTTTATCAAAATCTAATAAAATCAAGTCTTTAATTTTATCCATTTGTGAAGAGAGTTGATAAAATCTTAAATTTTTGCATTGAAAAAGTTAAGATTTTATCAACTCTCTTCACAAATAGATAAAATCAAGGCTTAATTTTATCAAATCTTGTTAAAATCTAGATTTTATCCCCCATTGCCACCTCAGCCGTTTCAGCCAAGTTGGCTGCCAAGTCATCATTTGCAACCTTTGAGTTAGACGCTGTTTCCTCAAAATCTAATACTAGAAGAGAATTGAGAACTCCGTCCCTAACGAACGCAAATGGCTACAATACACACCTCTTATTTGAGTGTATCATATGCACCTATTGTGTAGTCTATATTGTGTCACCTCATCAGCAATCGTAACATTTTTTTTAATTTTTCTTAACTTTTCAGTAATATGATTCGTAACATTTTGATATGTCACGTAACTTTTATAAAAAAAAAAAAATCATAACTTCTACAAAAAAATTCGTAACTATTATAGGGATGTGTATGATACACACCCAAATAAAGGGTGTGTATTATTATCTTTTCCCGAACTTTAACATCGTAAATAGCACCATTGTAAACTTAAAGGCTGTGTTTGGATAGATTTTGAAAACAAAATTTTTGAAAAGAATTTTTGAGATAGTGTTTGGTTGAGTTTTTGAAAATAAAAATAATAAGATAATGATTAGAGAGAGGAATAAAATAATAACGTAATGAGTGGAGAGAGAATCTTTTTGAAAATAATTTTTGAAAATGGGAAATAAATGGAAGGGAACAAAGCCAAAATCCCTTAACCCACTGCTTTTAAGAAAAGTAATTTACACTTTATTAAATCTCTTATCCTCTTTGGAAATAGCCCCAACTCAAATACTTTAACCCCTTACGCAATGGAAATTATTAGTATAACTGTGACAATGGATAAAGTCTCAACCAACCATAAAGCATTCCTCGGATACCTCTAGCCTATATAGCCCTTTGATTGGAAATCAAACCGACGTTGACGGTTTTCTATCTTCTGAGGTATTTTTTTTTTTTTTAATGTTTTGGTCAATTTACCCATATATCGACAAAAGTTTTTTGATGCTCAGGGAAACACATTTCTTGATATACACACACTAAACTTCTAATCCACATCCAAAATGTGGACTTCGTCCACACTTCATAAGTTCCGATTAAATTTTCCTGATCTGAATTGTTTAATGTGTTTTTAAGAGTTTCCGTGAAAAATCAGTAAAAAAAAAAATACCGAAAAGAGTTTGATCTGAGCAATTGACTACATATATATATGCATGATCAAGGATTATCCGCATAAATGAATGGTGAATATCGGTTTTGGGACATTATGCAATAGAGTTCCAAAACAACTGAATTCTCACTTCGGCCCAAAAAAATTGGTACACTATGACAATATGTGCGATTCTCTGACAAAAAATATAGTAGCTTTGGTTAAAAATTATACACGAAAATACTTCATTTTTTTATCCAAAATTTACAAATGCATTAGTTGAGTGGGACTAAGACTAAAAAAAGTAGAGATGATGCAAGTGTGATTGATTATACAACAAAAAAAAAAAAAAAAGTGCTTAAATCATCCCAGTGGGTTATCTTTGAAGTTTAAAATTTTTATAAAATATGTGAAAGTATAAAATAAAATAAAATAAGTGGGTGTATGTATTAAAATCTGTAAGAACTACACTGGAATGTCAATAGAAGGACAATATAATGGGATTACCTAAGACTAAAAGAAGATTAATTTATTACGAGTAATTAATAATATAAAAAAATAAGAAGAAGGAGGAGGATGATGCATCAATGATCAATACATCATCATCAATCATACAGATGCACTTGTTAGTAGCTCTCATTTCTCCAAACCCCATCCTAATTTTCTGGATTTTTTATTTTTTTAATTTGTAAAAATTGTATGTGTGTATGAGAGACAGAGAGAGAGAGAGAGAGAGAGAGATTATTTTACGCTCTTGGAGCACCGCTACACATGCCCTTTACACTAGACATTTTGTGGTGTCCACACCAAAATGTGTGAAGCCCATACAAATAAGTGGTGCAGAATAATTGTACAATTATATGCTCCTATAGAATTATGCTATAGGAGCATAAAATAATCACTCAATTTAGAGAGAGATTTTTTATTAATTGCACTGTAACTAACAATTATTGTATCAAAAAAATAATGTATACTATTTGCATTTTTACAAGGTTTCAAGTTTTAAATAGGATAATAATTCTACCCAATAATTATCCAAAAAACAGTGTTGTGCCTATTCGATGCACAAAGAGCTAAATAAATTGATAAGTGCAAACATTTTTTTTTTCACTATTTCCTATATTAAACGGGCACAACGCTAATATATATGCGTATGTAAGGGTAAACCGGTTTGTGTGTGTAAGTAATGAGACCATCATATACATTTCCGTTGAAAAAAAGAGATAGGAGACCATCATAAAGGTTGTGGGATCTGATGTCCCATACCTATTATTTTGACACATGTCCCAATTTAATCTCAACCCTCTAATTAATTTCCCTCTCTCACTTTACACTTCATTCTCCAACCAAATCTGTCCATCATCACCTCCTCTACACCCTTCACATATAGGAAAATGGTAGGATTCTTGAAATAAATATCTAAATCAATTTGAACCAAGTATTCTTGATCTCCTCTTCTTTCCTTCCCCTCCCCTCCCCTTCTTTGCTTCTCTCATCTGTCTACAAACTGTTAAATTTTTCAGTGCCGGGTGGGTATGGTACACGAGGTACCCGTTCGGCAATCACTACATTCTCAACTGTCCACAATGCGATCCAATGGTCCGGAGTTTAGAGAGAGAAAAAGAGGAGAGTGAGTAGTTGGGTGAGAGGAGAGGAGAGGAATTAATGTGGGTCATCCAAAATACGTTTTGGACGGTTCGGATCATGCATGAATACCACCGTGGGATACCCACTCCGCATTGAATTTTTTATCCTACAAACCGGAGCTTTGAGGAGGTGTTCCACTAAGTTGGTTTTTTGAAAAAATTGATTTTTCACGATTTTTTATGTGATGTATTGTGAGAGAATGACCTATATTAGTTTTTGGAAAAAACAATTTTTTGTTAGTGGAACACCCCCTGAATCTCCTTAATGCCTTATTTTGATGTTTCTAACTTCCTATACCATCTAAATTTCTCCAAGATCATTGCACCTTCTTTTTAACCAGGCTTGGTTTTAAAAGATAAAATGGGCGTTCTTTAAAATCGAGGGGTGATTTTAGCGAATATCTCCATTTTTAGGTGATAAAAATTTCCGATGAATGCGGACGTATACATGTCCGGATTCATTTGGGCTTTATCAACGCTTTCATTCATTCTTAAAATCAATGGTGTGATTTAGCAAATGTCCATTTTATCTTTTGGAAAACCAAGCCAAATTTTAATTCTTGATTTCCAAATCGGTAAATCCATGGGGACAGAACCACGATTACGATTGTTAATGCAAGAGATGGAGTCCGGGGAATACGTTTGGTCTTCACACGCAACAATCCCAGAAGCCATTAGATCATCTTAGAAGATTTTCGAAAGGCCCCGCTAAAAATCAACTCTATCGGAGTTGGGTAAGTGGTTCATCCAAAAAAAACCTGTTTCATTTCAAAACGACCCATCTGTGCACCATTGGTCTGTACCAATAGAAGGATCCAACCAAAATGGATCAGAGAATAATATAAAAACGGCATCTCAAGATTTCTGTTTAAGATATTTTAATGCTGTATCCTGCCAAAAATAAGTGACTCATTTTTTCCTGGATATTATTATGAACCATTTGTCATCTTTCAAAAAATAACATAATTTGATATACTAGGTCGATTGATATATGAAAAAAATAATTCAAGAGACTGAAAATGATCAGATGAATTTTGTTTTAACTGAAACTATCAAAAAAAAAAAAAATCACATTGATGAAGTATTTTTAGGGAAATGATACAGTACACACCCCTATTTAGTTGTGTATAATATGCACCCTTAATATGTTACAAATTGATTAGCTCTAATGAATAAGAAGTTAAGATTATTTTATATTAAAAGTTACAAGACGCACTAAAATGTTTGAATAATACAGAAAATATAATGAATCATATTGCTGAAAAATTATGAGTTTTTAATATAAAAGTTATGAGATACTAAAAAAACGCGTTAGATTCTTGGTGAGGGTTAACTTGATATGTGTCTACAATCTGATAGGTGCATTTGGTCTACACATATGAGTTTATATTGTAGTCATTCCCTTTTTGTTAATTACATCCTAATGACCTAGTGTTTATTATATTGTATATTATGGTCGAAACAAAATTTTGGATATTACGATCGTTCCTCTACCACAGCTTCATATATTGTATATTATGGTCAAAACTAATTTTTTTAATAAAGTCTAAAAATAAAACTGATTTATTTATGGTTTTATTAAAAAAAAATAGTTTTGATCATAATTCTATATTTTTTAAATTCGTCTCATCGAAGGAATCAATAAACCACACAAATTTGGCTCAAAACTAACGAATTTAATTTTTTTTAGAATAAAGACAAAACGGATAAACCAATAAACAAGTTTTTGATTTTTTTTTCCAAAGAAGACCCTAGTGTTTTACGTCTACATTTTTCTCGAAAAAATAAAATTTTCCCCATTAAAGCAATAAAGTTGAATTATTACTGTTTGGTTGAGAGTTTTACGAAGAATATTCTGAGAAATATTTTTAAAATAGTGTTTGGATGAGTTTTCGAAAAAAAATGTACAGTAACAATTATAGAGAGGTGTAATAATTGGAGAAAGATAGAGAGAAATGAGAATTAATGATTAGAGATAGGGGTATGAGTAAATAGAAATGTGATTAATGATTGGAGAGATGAAAGATGGGAAAAGAATTTCTTTTAATTTTTTTCGGAAATGTGAAGTGAACACAGTTAGGTTTTTGTTTTTTCTTTCACCCGTGAGATGATTGGAAAGATGAGAGATGAGAAAAGAATTTTTTCTAATTTTTCTTTGAAAATGTGAAGTGAGCACAGTTAGGTTTTTGTTTTTTCTTTCACCCGGGAGAAGATATTTTTAGATTGGAGCACGTTGGGGATGTGTTCAAATGCTTCTGTCCCTTAGGTTTATCCGTTCAAGTAAATCATACTCTCTGCCTATCTGTCATACAAAAATTTGAGGCCACATGTTTTTCCCATCGGAAATTTGAGGCCACAAGTTGTCAGTGTCACTGACTTAATTTAATGGCCCATCATTTTCCACTTCTTTTTCAAAAGCCTTGGCCGATATTCATGCAATAATGACAATTGCAACTCAGAAAGTCATAGATTTTTATGGATATTTCCAAAGATAAAATTATTTCCATAAACGAACGGTGGTTACCGATTTGATTCCCATGATAGAAAATTATAAACGACAATGATGGTTGCCAAAATAAAATGCTTAAGATACGAAGACATGAAAAAAAAAAAATTGGGTGCCGAGCCAATGTGGTATTGCCAGGCACTTGGCACCCAAGTATGATCCAAGCCGTCCAAATATGTTTTGGACCGCTTAGATTGATTATCTTTCTCTCCTCTCACCCAAATACGCTCTTTTTTCTCTTTTTCTCTCTAAAATCCGGACTGTTGGATCGCGTTATAGACGGCTGAGATCGTCAAGCGGGTACCACGTGAGCAATACCCACTCGGCACTGAAAAATTTCTCTAAAACATAGTTCTAATTACGTTGTCTATGCAAGTGGTGACTAGCTCATGCAGTAGAACTCTTAGGTGTCTCACACTGAATCCTGAAATCAAGTCTAATTTCCACTATTCACGTGTAATAAATTAAGAATAACGAATAACAAAAAAAAAATTAAAAAACTTACGCTGTCTATATCCATCAATTACGCAGTTTCGTTCCCATAAGTTATCGAGAATTCTACTGCCACACACGCATTGACAAACACTGCACACAATGCATTGTATGTGGGTTTTGTGCATCAATGAATGGTGCATGGTAAAAATTGTAAATTAAAATTGCACTGCATTATATGATACTTCCCCGTTCCTTTTTAAATGTGGTACTTTGTAAATTCAATTTATTAAATAAATATCATCATTACACTTTGTACATTAACTTTTTCCTTCACTCTATATTTTTCATATCAACTTTTACCTCTACTTTTCAAGATTATTCTCAACTTTTACTTATTAAGATAAGATACAATCAAGACTCCAACTTGCCAAAGGTTTAAATCTCGCGTGCGAACACAATTACACAATATGCTCCATTGTGGGTATTGGAACGTTGATTTTTTAATATTATTTCAATTCACCAGCATTTCACTGTCTCTCTCCATGACTGGTAAATTCACTTTTTTTATTAATTTTACGTAAGGGTATTTTGGGAATTAAATTGGATTTTAATTGGGAGGGGCAAGTTAGGAAAGTTTAGGTTTTTCTTGAAGTCGTGTTTAGCACATTGTGGGTTTTAATAAGAAAATTTTAATTGTCCTTTTAATGGATTGGATTTAGCAAAAAATGAAATATTGCCAATTGAATTAACAAAGGTTGTCAGCAGGGGTTTAGGGGGAGTTTGCAAATAATTTTAACAAATTTTAGCTAATCATTCCTCATTTGCTAAATCATGGTTGATTTCACCAAATTTTAATGATTTTAGTAAATTTTAGTTTCGCAAATTTTAATTTTTAAAATAAAAAAAAAACCATTTACTAAAATTATAGTTAATTTTAGCAAATGAATTTTGATTGAAACGGTGAAACTTTGGTTAGACTACTTTAACCGTCCGATTGAGCTGAAATTTTGTGACTAGATAGCTACTATATATATATATATATATATATAAATAAAAAAAACCATTTACTAAAATTATAGTTAATTTTAGCAAATGAATTTTGATTGAAACGGTGAAACTTTGGTTAGACTACTTTAACCGTCCGATTGAGCTGAAATTTTGTGACTAGATAGCTACTATATATATATATATATATATATATATATATATATAGAGAGAGAGAGAGAGAGAGAGAGAGTTCACTTCTAATCCGGACTTTTAATTTCCAGACCTCATGATCCAAATATTTTTTTGACGATCCGATCCGTCCAATGTGTTTAGAAGGTGTTTTCAAGGGTTCAAGCGAGAAATCTTCAAAAAAAAAATACCGGGAAGGGCTTGATCCAAGTAACTTTTGCAAAAAATATATATTTACATTTTTTGCGAAAACTGGGTTGATCAAGCCCTTCCCGGTATTTTTTTTTTTTTGAAGATTTCTCGCGTTGACCGTAGAAAACACCTTCTGAACACATTGGACGAATCGGATTTTCCAAAAAAAATTTGCAACACAAAAAAACTCCATTTTTTCCTTAAATCCGGGAATGTGGATAAGAAGTTTTACCTATATATATATATATATATAGGATTTCCTTCTAATCTAGACTTTTGATTTCCGGACTTTTTATACAAAAAAAATTTTTGACGATCCGATCCGTCCAATGTGTTCAGAAGGTGTTTTCAAGGGTCCTCGTGAAAAATCTTCAAAAAACAATACCGGGAAGGGTTTGATCCAAGCAGTTTTTGCAAAAATATATAAATACAGTTTTTGCAAAATATATAAAATACAATTTTTGCGAAAACTGCTTGGATCAAGCCTTTCCCGGTATTTTTTTTTGAAGGTTTCCCGCGTGGACATTGGAAAACACATTTTGAACACATTGGACGGCTCGGATTTCTCAAAAACAATTTTTAAAAGAATCAAAACACCGAAAAGGCTTCAATCCGTGATCCTTGACAGGATCGCCGGTGTGTATATATATATATATATGATCAACTTCTAATGAGGGATCCCTCATTTTATTTAAAATGAGGACCTGATGCTTCCCGACCAAATTTTGACGATCCGAACCGTTAGATGTGTTTAAAATGTATTTTTAAGGTCCACCGCGAGAATTCGCCCATAAAAAATACTCGCAAGGGCTTTATCCGATTAGTTTTTGTTAAAAACACTACATATAACGTTTTTAACAAAAATTGATCGGATGAAGCCCTTGCGGGTATTTTTTTTTGGACAAATCTTCGTTGTGGACCTTAAAAACACATTTTAAACACATCTAATGGTTCGGATCGTCAAAATTTAGTTCGAAAAGTGGAAAAATTGTTTGGTCCTCATTTTATTTAAAATGAAGGATCCCTCATTAGAAGTTGATCTTATATATATATATATATATATATATATATATATATATATATATATATATATATATATATATATATATATATATATATATATATATATATATATAAGCTCATTCAGCTTCTTTTTTAGGATAATTGGTAGGTATCTCATATGCGAACTGTTGACAAAATTCACCAATTTCCTGTTTTCCAGTAATATTTTGTTTTTTGAGCTGATACAACTAGAGAGTCTAGACTTAACAGAAGAGATACTACCCTGAGCTTCTAGTTGTGATAACTTCAACTGTTTCAATCCTGCTTTGAGATCGTTAACCTCTTTCTGAAGATCTTGTAAGGTAGCTGATTTAGTATTACTAGCACCTTCTATACGGTTAAAAACTTCATTGATACTATAATATCTAGAGATGCTAGGTTTTCCTGATTCAGCATCGGACACAGAAGAACTTAGTGAGATTTCAATAATCTTTCTTCGGATTTCTGGATCTTGAATTTTATCAATAAGATCAAGAGTTTCTTGCTGAGATTTTGATAAAACATTTAAACTTAACCCATTAAGGTTAGCAAAAACTATCAGGTTGTCCGGTTTAGAAAATGAATAACACTTACCTGTGCAATCTTCGGATGATTCTGATTCAGACAAAGAGTATTCTAATTCGTTGATCTCATTACTTTCAGTTTCGGATTCATCATTAGAATTGAGAAGAAACTTACTGAGTTAAAGACATAGCCCTTCATCAAGTTGGAGTTCATTCAGCTTCTTTTTGGTTCTAAACAAATATATATATATATATATATATATAGGATCAACTTCTAATGAGGGATCCTCATTTTAAATAAAAAGTGAGGACCAAGCAATTTTTTCACTTTCCGTACTGAATTTTGATGATCCGAACCGTTTAGATGTGTTTAAAATGTGTTTTTAAGGTCCATCAAGTGGATTTGTCCAAAAAAAGTACCCGTAAGGGCTTCATCCAATCAATTTTTCTTAAAAACAGTATATATAACGTTTTGAACAAAAAATGATCGGATAAGGCCCTTACGGATTTTTTTTTTGGACGAATCCTCGCGGTAGACCTTAAAAACACATTTTAAACACATCTAACTGTTCGAATCGTCAAAATTTGATCTGGAAGCATGAGGTCCTCATTTTAAATAAAATGAGGGATCCCTCATTAGAAGTTGATTCTATTTATATATATATATATACACACACACACTCCACTTCCCCTTCAAACTCCCTTAACTTGTTAAGTTATGGACCTTATTAATCCCGATCGAATTTCGATGATCCGAACCGTCCAGTGTGTTTAAAAGGTATTTTTTAAGGTCCTAAAAGGTGTTTTTTAGGGTCCCCGCAAGATATCATCAAAAAAAAATACCGGGAAGGGCTTGATAGCCATTTTCGTAAAATCATACAGTTTTTGTGAAAAACGGCTCGGATCAAGCCTTTTCCGGTATTTTTTTTTTGATGATTTCTCGCTAAAGACCCTGAAAAACACCTTTTAAACACATTAGACGGTTCGGATCATCGAAATTCAATTGGGATCAATGAGGTCCGTAACTAAAGAAGATCCTGGAGTTTGGAGGGGAAGTGTGGTATATATATAAAGTCCTGATCCTGTCAGGGATCCCAAATCTGAGACTCATAGTTCTGGATCAAATTTTCACGATCCGAACCATCCAATGTATTTATGTCAAAGTTTGTGCTAATTAATGGTTGTGTGAGAGTATATATATACACTAAACTTCCTATCTAACACCTTCAAATCCAGACTTTGTCCACACACATGGCTAACTACATGGGACCGTAAATTAGGTGGGAGTATGTAGCACCCTGGTCACGAGAAACAGAAGTATGAATGAAAGACAGTTTTGGATGGGTATCTTGGCCTGTTTGCAAGCAAATGAAAGTACGTTCCAACACCCACAAGTGGGACCCTACATTGGAGGAGAGCATCAAGACTTTAGAGTTGGATATGGTAAAGGCATTTGGAGATTTTCTTGAGGAACAAGATTCACCAGGTGTTTGGGGGATGTTTTTTATTTTTAATACAATGGCACCCATCGTGAAAGATAGAGGAAAGGCATGAAGAACACAAACAAACAATCAAGTAGTAAATTGATAGTGCAAGCAATTGATTAACAAAAGATTATTCCATTCATTAAAATCTCTTTTAAGTACACAAAGAATGATTATCCAAGGTGGTGATTACATTTGAGCTCAAAAAAAAAAAAAAACTTAAGGGTTAGGAGGAGTCTTGGTAAACACATCTATAGGCATTAAAGTGAAGCCACTTGGTGGCATGAGCCTTCGTCAGGTACTCGCGAAGCCAGCCGAAGCCAAGATTGAATTTCTCCAAATCTGTAATTGACTCCTGGACATCTTGGTACCTCCTATCGGTGAAGTCCTCGAGATTTATTTCATTAACGCATGTGAATCGCACTCGTGTGAGGGGCATACGTATGGAAGGTCAGCGCGTAGACTAAATTTGACTAAAGTCGATTGTTGATCAGTCGACCAATCTAGGCCCGCCACGTGGGAAATAAGTCCATAATGGACACGTCGGATTAAGCGCATGCAAAGTCAATTTGCTGAAGAAGTCAGCACTGCGAAGGGATATCCCTTGCGGAAGAATAAGACTAAAACATACTGACTCAAGTATAGGGTACCCTTGACAAAGGGGCTCGGTATTACGAGGAATTCACCTATTGCCTAAAGGAAGTTACAACTATCGAAACTCAAGCTCACACCAAATCTTACCATATATAAGGCAGCATTAGAAGAGTCCTTTGGAATTTGAATAGGCTATTCAAGAGTGGACTGAATATTGTTGCCTTCTCTTTCTTTATACTTGACCTTCTCTTTCACCCCTCCACATATCTCTCCATTCTCGATCAATTTTTTACTATTGTTTGTCTCTAGGATTATTGACTAATCAAGAACCTATCCTACAAGGGTTTTGGAAAGATGCCCCAAGAATATCACAGAATCGTTACTCTTGAAAGTAGTAATTTACTGTGAATTATCTAGTCTCGGCATCGATGGTCAGAGGAGGGGATAAGTCAATGTGTGCGTAGAAGCTAGTCTGGACACCTTAACTATCCATCGAAAAATAAAAAAGGGTTTGATGACTTGCCTTTCATTGGACCGGAGAATGAATTAGTTAATGTGCACATATATTGACTCGGACATCCCTCATAGGTGAACCAAGGAAAAAAAAAAAAAGGACATTGCCGGGCTTGCCCTTCACTCACATTGTAGTTTAGTGGCATTCATAGATACCCGTATTCAGGGGCAGAGCCAAGGGGGTCAAGCGGGTTTACTTGACCCCACTAAGGTATCAAATTTTAATGGAATAGTTATAATATTTTTTTAAATTTTGTATCTTTGTCCTTTGTATATGGTATGTTTTGTCCAACTACTTGCCCTCCTCCTTACCACTGAATTTTGTATTTTTGACTCTTGTATATGTTATTTTTTGCCCAACTACTTTCCCTCCTCCTTACCATTGACCACACCAAATAATTTTCCTTACAACTCTCTAATTCTCTTCACCACTACTTGCCCTCCTTACCACACTCAATCGCATTGAGTTGTTGTATACTATCATAGATATGCAACTCCAAGAGCTAAATAATCGCTTTAATGAGGTAAACACCAAGTTCATTCTTTGTGTTGCATGTCTAAGTCCATCCAACTCATTTACAAGTTTTGACAACTAAAAGTTGAGGCCGAATTTTATCCTAAAGACTTCTCTGGTATTGAACTTTTGCCACTTTCGGATCAACTTGAGAATTTCATCATTGATGTGCGGTCTAGTGTTGAGTTTTCAAACTTGAAAGGAATTAGTGATGTTTATCAAAAGATGGTTGAGACTCGAAAAGATATAGAGTTTGACTTTGGCTCTAATTTTACCTATTGCGACAGCTATAGTAGAAAGAACATTTTTCTACCATGAAGATTGTGAAGAATCGACTTCGTAACCGAATGAGTGATCAATAGTTGCATGATAGCTTGATTGTGTATATTGAGAGGGAGATTTCTAATAGTATCACAAATGAGGCTATTATGCTATAATTTTAAAATATGAAAAATCGATGTGGTCACTTGTGAACGATGTTATATGTTTTAAATCGATATCTACTGAGCTACCTTTCGTTGGCATTCAAGCCTAACTTTTTGTGGTTAGTTGTAGACGTGGGTATAAGTTGTATATTTAAGCTGCTTTTTGTTAGACATTTTAGTGTATCTTTTGAGAGATCAATTGGAAATAAAATTATATGTTATTAATAGATACATATATTAACTCCTTTCTATTTCGCATTTTGATTTGTTTTTTTTTTGTTCTATCATTCTACTTTAAGAATTTGACCCACTAACATTTAGTTCTGCTCCGCCCCTATCCGTATTAGTACACATTTGAGTGCTACACCACCAACTTGTCATCCATGCGAGGAGAGAGAAAGAGAGAGAGAACGAGTACTGCTTGCTTAATTTATAGAACTAGTACTAGTGTTGGACTTTCGAAATTCAAAAGCTTTTCAAGTTTTTCCACTGTAAGCATCTTCGGGGTACATTCATGAGTTGCTAAAATAATCACCAATAAATAAAATGTTAAAAGACACGGATTAAGACCGATTGTGCTAGGAGTCACTATGCACTGTTCAAACAATCATTTCCAGGTTCTGCCCATATTTATAAATTTTGGCTCCTACGTAATGGTTTTTGACTCTCTGTCATTTTTACAATCTGATATACTGGCGAAAGTAAAAAATCGCATGTGTATTAGCCAATTCTTCTTACCTATCGGTCCGTAACTGATTCACCGATTAATTTACGGCCGATACTCGACCGTTACATGTAATTAAAGCAATTCGCAATTACTTTTTGCCAATACATGATTTTTAAAAATTTACGACCGCTATACTCGATTCCCGTTTCAATTCGTAGCATTTGATAACATCAAAATCGTTACACTCAAACCGCAATCGTTACGTATTACGAAACCGTTATTTAAAACCTTGAACTTCTAACTGAGTTATTGAAAGTCGGATTTTGTGAAGCACAAAAGGGGGTAAAAAGAGAGAATAGAAAAGGGCGGCCAAGTGTGTCAGTTAGTCCAAAATAATTTGTTGTCAATGTACGCCACGTTTCAAAGCAATAAAAATTCACAAACTAGTTTTCCTTACGTCATCTGAACTACATAAAGATATTCTTGCGAATTTTAAATAATTTGGTGTGACATCGGCCGCTAGGTCCTGTTTGAGTTGCTTGAAATTAAATAAAGGCGGAGAAATTCAAGATAACACAATTATTAGGACTTTATTAAATTAATGAACGGAATTATGGAACTGAGAAATTCAAAATCTTATCAAACTATTCTTGGCTTTTCCTCAGAGCTGACTGAACTGTCCGAGTGGAGGATTTATACTCCAAGATAAACAATTATTAATTAGGACTTAAATTAATGGAAGTATAGACCTGAGAAATTCAAAAATCATCTAAATCAAATTATTCATGGCTTTTCCGAAGAACTAGCTGAACTGTCTGAGTTTTACAACTGGAGGATTTATAGTAGTTAACCATTACATACTCCCTCTGTCTCATAGAGTTTGATCACTACGAAATTACGTGTAATTTTCAAGCTAAAAAATAACAGGCTTACGAAAATAATTTTTCAGTTAATATTGATCTTGTTTAATAGATCTCATCGAGAACTTTTATACGATGCAAAAAAAATTTAAAAATTATTTTGATAAATACATTATTTTTTAATTTGAAAATTACACGTAATTTCGTAGTGATTAAACTTTATGGTACGAAGGGAGTACAATTTATTTCTTGGACACTAGACAAAAAAAGTAATGGTTTAAGTTGTTAGTGTTGTATTTTGGCCGGAATATTGATAAACTAAGGCCATAATTTTGTCAATTGATAAAATCAAAATCTGATAAAATCAGATTTTATTAATTGTTTGTGACAGATTTTTGATAGATTTTTACATTCAAACATCCTGAAATTTTATTAAACTTCTCCCTCAATTTAACTTTCGCTACGTGCCAAATATGTCGACTTCAGAAGGGAACCTGGGTGGGTGCTGTGCACCCCAATGCACAGCACCGTGCTATGCAGCCTCATGGCGCAGTCGCGCCAGCATCTTTACGAAGATCGGAGACGTTCACCGTATTGAGCTCGTCGAGTACTACAAGTGTGCCAAAAATCAAATCGATTGAATATCTTTAAGTGCCTGGTCGGAACACAAATAACTTAAAAAGTGATTTTGATCTCGTGTTTGTATCCATTTGTGTTCCATTTCTTTTTAAAATATTTTTGTTCCGATGAGGTACTTAAAGATATCCGATCGAGTTTAGTTTTAGGATACCTATAGTACTCGACAAACTCTACGCAGTGAACTTCTCCGATTGTCGGAACGAGGCCGGAGCCGCCGTGCCATGGCTGCACAGCACGGTGCAGTACATCCCATGCACAGCACCCCCGAAGGCCCCTTCTGAAGTGATGCGGTCTCCTATTTGGAATTTGTGGAAAAGAAAGGAATAATAGCGAAAATTGCATAGAGAAAAAAAATAAAAAATAAAAAAATGAAGAAAGAAAAAGGAGGAAATATGTAGTAAACCACAACAAGCTTGTGTTAATTTCAGCACCGATCATAAGTCCACGACAAGGACTCGAAACTACTTTGGATTGCTTTCTCCGCCTCCGCTGTCTCAGAATCATCATCTCCGCCGTCCAACCACGGCGGCGCAGGAGGATAAACCCACTCATCCACCAAGTCCACGTTTACATTCTCCCCGCTCAACTCGGTCGACTTGTAACTCGTGCCCAAACTCGGCAACTCAACGATGTCATCAAACTCATCAGAACTCGTCATCTCCGTCCCCCGAACCATTGACATTTGCGGTAGATTTGAATTGCTCATTGAAGCTGAATTTGCCGCCGCTGCCTGCCGGGGGGACCCCCAAACCAATGACAACAACGCCGCCGCTGACGAAGACTGTTTCGTCGAGGGCGACGGTGAATCGAAACCGGTCATTGCAGCCGCTTGTGCTGCGGCGGCCTGCACGTCACGGGCAGAGAGAGAAGCTGGCCGGGGCAAGATCCCGGCCAGTTCGGGGAAATTGAGGACGGCGCAGTTTCCCTTGACGCTTAATGCTGCCACGTCGTGGGCACGGGCCGCCATCTCCGCCGTGGCAAAGGTGCCGAGCCATATTCGGGATTTCTTCTTCGGCTCGCGGATTTCGGACACCCATTTGCCGCAAGTCCGCATTCGGATCCCGCGGTAGACCGGGTGCTTGCTGTCGTCTCGCGCGATCCTCTTGGCTTTTTTGGGTTTGGTAATTGTGACTGTGTTTGTGTCTGGGTCTGGTTGAGTTAAAGACCCAGGCGAGGATGGCGAAGATGAAGTGTTGTAACAGTAGCAGCTGCTTTCTGGTTCTGAACTCTGAGGTTCATAACTCATACTTTCAAATACTCGACCGACCCAGTTTTCAGTTCTTTTGCAAATCCATGTGTTTGTATATTTATATACCCGTCGTAAAGACACGCGTCGTTTAGAGTAATTATTCATTAGTCACGGAGTTTAGTCACCACATAATATGTTCCAGTAACATACAACCACAAGTTATTTGGATTAATTATTCACTAGACCCGGTGACTGTAGTGTCCTGGATAATTCACAACCACAAATTTTTGTGGAGCCTAGCTAGAATCAGTACTTGTTTGCTGCTATTTGGGGCTTCACTGTTCTGTTTTTCTAGTCACATGAAACTATTGGTGAGCTGTTAGTATCTGTTTTCATGATTGTTGATGCATAACCTGAGTGTTGGGAAAGCGGTGTTACTTTTTAATTTAGAGGTTTGCTTTCATCTAATGTCTTAGGTTTGAATCGGTCAAATGCTTTTGTGGTACTTTGGGGTTTGCTTTCATATTAGGTCTCAGGTTCGAATTTCTTGACAACAAACTTTTGGAGCTACTGGGAGTTATGCGTGGTCGTCACCTTCAGAGTCCCAGAAATAGTCGATGTACGCGTAAACTGGCCCGAATATCAAGTTAACACAAAAAAAATGTACGGTTGATGCATCCACTAGTGAAGCATTTGTGACGCCAAAAGGACGGTTCTTGATAACCACTATTTTGAGGATCCGGGGAACCTGCAGTGCGCCTCTGCACTATGGGGTTGTAGGGCAGCCAAAACACAACTAATCAAAACTACGTCGTTTGGGGCATGAAAACTGATGAGAGTCCCTGTTTTTCTTTAACTAGTTCATGAAAACACCAGATTCTAGTCAAATCAAGACATTTTAAGGCTACAACATCCAAAGGCATAAGACATTCATATTCAAATAAAATGAACCCATTACGTACACCAAATGCTATCTCTCCAAAATTTACCAAGTCTCAATCCAGTAAAATTTCGAATTGTAAAAGGTTCAGAGCTTGCAAACATCCAATAATCTAAAGGATTGCCATTACGAAAATCTAGAGAAACACACTGAGAAGGATATCCTAATGCAAGAGGTTCAAAGCTTCCAAACATTCAAGTTATCATTACACTTCAATTTTGCTTGGGATACCTTGGATAATGTAACATTTCAAGAAATTATCTTCATCCAATAATTAGTTGGTCCTGCTTGAAGAATGACATGTTAGAATGGCATCTCCTAAAAAAAATTGCAAAGAATAAGTTCAACCAAATGAATTGAATGACGTTAGAATAAGTTCAAGCAAAAGAACAAAAAAAAAATATCCAATCCGGGATCCCGCATTGGAGGTTTTTTGGTGTTTTGATGCTTTTAAAAATTGTTTTTGGAAAATCTGAACCGTCCAATGTGTTCAAAAGGTGTTTTCCAAGGTCCACACGAGAAATCATCAAAAAAAAAATACCGGGAAGGGCTTGATCCAAGTAGTTTTTCGCAAAAACTGTATATTTACAATTTTGTGAAAAACTACTAGGATCAAGCCCTTCTGGTATTTTTTTTGGAAGATTTCTAGCGTGGACCTTGGAAAACACCTTTTGAATACATCGGACGGTTTGGATCGTCAAAAAAATATCGGGAAGTTGGAGTCCCGGATCCGGGACTCTCTCTCTCTCTCTCTCTCTCTCTCTCTCTCTCTCTCTCTCTCTCTATATATATATATATATATATATATATGTTAAAGAGAGAGAATATGTATATTTGGTGCTTGTTTGTATGCCTTTACAAGAATGAAGAAGAGAGAAAGCATACATATAGAGGCGTCGGCAAACAATTATATATATATATATATATATATATATATATATATAGGAGGAGGATCTAATGAGGACTTCCTCATTAAAATTTCATAAGGACCTCATGTATTAGGGTTGAATCTAGACGATCCGAGCCGCTCAATTTGTTTAAAATATGTTTTTTAAGGGTTATTGCGAGGAATCGTCAAAAAAAAATCCGAAAGGGCTTCATTCGAGCAGTTTTTGATAAAATTGTATATGTACGGTTATTATGAAAAATTGCTCGAATGAAACCCTTTCGGGTATTGTTTTTGGGCGATTCCTCGCGTTGGCCTTGGAAAAAATGTTTTAAACACATTGAATGGTTCGGACTGTCGAAACTTGGTCTAGAAAATCAAAAAATTGGTGGTCCTCACAAAGGAGATCTGTGAGGGAGTCTTTAGTAGATCATAATTGTGTGTGTGTATATATATATATACACTCCCCTTCCAGTCTAGGCTCCTGTAATTTAACAAAATCCGGACCTTTCGTGTTGGCCGTTGGATCTAATCCAACGGCTGTGGGAGAAATCGGGTTAAAAACAAATTCGCGGGTCATAGGACCAGGTAAAGAGGTACCGGGTTAGAGTAAATGGGTCAGTATAAAACCCTGTGCTCCACCCATTTCCCCTCACTTCTTCGTTCACCAAAGAGAGTGGAGAGAGAGCGAACAACCAGGCGACTCCATCTCTACCGAAATCGAGCAAGCAGGTCTGGAATCTCTCTAAATGTGGACCATTCCCCTCATTTTCTCGTCTTCCAGTTCCAAAGAGAGGAGAGAGAGAGAGGCGATCGAGAAAAACCCTAGACCGAGGAAGAAGAAGAACAGATCTACGTTCGTTCAGTTCAAGGAAGAAGAAGAAGAGATATAGGTCCGTTCGTTTCTCGTCTTCTCCAACTTTCTCTCGTCTGTTTGTTTTTCTCAAAAAACCGTTACTTTTTTTGTTCCAGGTCGAAGCTCAGTTCAAAAATCGTCCCTACGCGACTCCATCTTTTCCTCAGGCCTCTCTCTCTCTCTCTCTCTCTCTCTCTCTCTCTCTCTCTCTCTCTCTCTCTCTCTCTCTCTCTCTCTCTCTCTCTCTCCGTGTGTGTGTGTAAGGGCAAAAACCTAGATCTATGAAATTTTGAAAAAAAAAATTCAAAAAAAAAATTCGAAATTTTGAAAAAAATTTAAGGTTGGTTCTGTATGTTGTTTCAAAAAATGAAGTTCTATAAATAGTTTACTCTTTACAGTTGTGGCTTAATTTGTTATCTTGGACTCTTGGAGGTTATGAGAATCTAAACAAGTGAACTAATTGGCGATTGTAGTTGGTTGTAATTTCTTATGTTAGTAGTTTCTTTGAGCTTGCTTCTGAAGTTACAATGTAAAGAATTGCTTATGAAGTTACACTGTAAAGAAGGGGAAATAGTAGTGGTGGAATGGATGATTTGATTGTTCATCTTACTTCTATTATGTTTAATTCTGATTAATTCCTCATGGGTAGTTATGTTACATGAATCGTATTTTGTTTTCCAGGTTGGTCTCGAACTTCATACACCTCGGTGTCCGAAGAAGGCTTGGCCGGCACTTTCAACCTTCGGGGGTAAGGCGCCAGAAACGGACAAATGGGAGGCTCTTGCTCCCCAACCTTAGGTGGCACAACCGTGCCACTCGACGAAGGTTCCTCAACATCAACCGGAGGAGAGGGGACCACGGGAGGAGTAGGTTTTGGAGGGATAGTCTTATCAATCTCCTTACCACTCCTTAAGACAGAAATCGACTTAGCTTGCTTAAGATTATTCGGGTCTTGGCCCGACGTGATGGATGCCAAATGGACTCCTTGGGGGTTTGCTTGAGGTTGAGATGGGAACTTTCCCTTCTCTTGTTGAAGTTGCCCCACGGACGTGGTTAACCGAGTCACTTGACTCTGGATCTCTTTCAACGCATGAGCATTTTGCTCATTGGTAACCGTCTGACTTTGCATGAACAATTGCATAGTTTCTTCCAATGATCGCTTTTGAGGTGGTTGATAAAAATTCGACCCATGGTGTTGTTGATTTGGAGGGTACCAGCCTTGACCTTGGCCTTGATTTTGACCTTGGAGTGGTCCATAGCCTTGGTTATAGGCCGAGGGTGGCCTTGGAGCACCGCCCCTTGATTGGTCCCCCCTCCAACCGAAATTAGGATGGTCCTTGGTTCCGGGGTTATATGTGTTTGAAAAAGGGTCATACCGTTGACCAACGGCATTGACCTCCACTTGTTCCGCTACCCCACCATGAAGGATTTCCTTCAAACCCGGTAGAGTCGGGCAATCATCGGTTGAATGCCCTTGAGTGACACAAAGCACACACTCCTTCACACTTTTGATTTCCAAATTTTCCAACTTTTTAGTGAGTTGGGAGATTTTAAAATTCAAGTCATCTTGTTCCTTAAGCACAAACTTCCCTCTCTCTCCCGAACCTTGGTTAGTACCCGCACTCGCACTCACCAGTTGATAGGTTTTGTTCGAGGGATCTGAATAATCCCACGACTGGTTGTTCTCGGCAAGTTGCTCAAGAAAAGCATAACACTGTTGCGGACTCCAGTTTAAAAATTCGCCATTACACATGGTGTCAATAAATTGCCGAGTCCCATGTGAAATGCCCTCGTAGAAAAACTGCATTTTGTCCTTTACCGAAAAACCATGATGTGGGACCGCTGTCAAAAGATTTTTAAATCTCTCCCATACAGCGAAAAATGGTTCATTTGGTTTTTCGGCGAAGTTCAAGACACGCTTTTTAAGGAATTCACAGGGTAGTACTTTTTAAGGAATTCATCGTGCATTTCTTCCCATGAAGTGATGGAAAGCGGTTTGAGAGTTGAAAACCATGTTCAGGCTTGGTCCTTAAGAGAAAACAGAAATAATTTCATGCATGCGGACTCAAGTTCAGCCGGGACCATGACAAGTGTGTTCACAAGATCCAAAAAGTCCCTCACATGATCGTAAGGGCATTGAGATTTCATACCATAAAAAGCCGGCAACATGGAAATCATGTTAGGCTTAGTCGTGTAAACAACATGGTTGGCAATAGGGCTGGGATGAACTATGGGTGATGGTGGCACTTGGTGCGTGGGGTTAAGATGATGTCGCATGGACTGCTCTGGTGGTGGCTATGGTGGTGGTTGCTCATGCTCGTCCATGTCAGCGAATGGATGATCAAAATCAATGATTCTACGGTGACGATCTCTCACGTAGACTTGCATAAACCAACAACAGCAGACTGGAGGGGTTATACCACCGCCTCAACACAAACAGTTCCAAGTGGTTATTCCGCCACCTCGATATATATATATATATATATATATATATATATATGACAGAAATCAAAAACTAATACACTTCCTCGAGCTTCATTAAACCTCAATTAAACAATCAACTGTTTGGTTAAAGGTATCCGCTCTTAGAACTATCTAGTTGAACAAAATTAAACTAAGCGATATGTACCAATGAAACGGGATACTCACAGTGGCGTGGCACGAGGCAAACTCACACGGAGCGGACCATTGGGTCCCTGGCAACGGTGCCAAAAATGCTTGCGTCCTTGGATTGTTAATCAATGTAATTGCCCCAAGCATAGGGTTCAGGTGACGCACAACATAGTAACCGGAAGTCTGGGTTGAGTACACAGGGACCGAATGAGCTGAGCGTGTAAATTGACTCGCGAGTGAGGGTTTTAGCCTTGAAGCGGCAAACTTGGCTTTTGTAATTTGGGGGTGGAATTCACTTAACTTCGTGAATGACTTAGAAAATTAAAAGACTATTTAAAAGTAAGGCTAAGTCAAGGGGTTCAAAACACCCATGCCTTAGGCTGATTCATTCTCCTCTAAAATAATCGGCTCGGAGCGTCATTAAACGACCCCGAACAGAAGATTTGGTACTTAAAACTCATTCAACTAGAAATGGTGTTCCTTAAAAAGTTCCTTAAAAGGAGGATTCTTGTGCCATTTATACAAACATTTTGATTGCCATAGCCCAAAGCATCACACATGCCAAGTGGTCAAGCCCTTGGCGACACGAGATCAACGGGATTAACAAATCGCAATTTTGATACATAAAAATCAATCCGTACTTTTTAATTAACAAGCAATGTTTGCATTAAGGCGAGAAGAGTGAATCACCTAAGCCACGGGGTGCTAATCACCCCATGACCGAGCCTAAACCGACTACTCATTCATTACTAAGGAAAACATGGCTGTTTTTATAAGAAAAATAAAGAACATAACAAGTAACTAAATAAACTTGATTTTAATAAAGATACTACCTTGGCCTATCACTTTATACTTGGAGAAATTAACAAACAACCAATCAAAACAAGTGTTAACTAAGGAAATAGCAAGAAGAACAAGTAAACCAAATACTAAATGGAAATGGAAATGAAAATAAACTTGATTTCTAGGTAGAACTAATCAAGAGCAACAACATTAATAAACATGAAATTTACATAAGACCAACACTTACATGGGAAAACTAGAGAGAGAAAGCTTCGAGAGTCTCCAATGGAGAGCAAAAACTAAGCTAGGAAATTGAAAGTGTAACTTGTGTGGGAGAAGGAGAGAGAAGAGTGTTTATAGCCTTGTCCTTCTCTCTCTCTCTACAAAATATCCTAAAAATATCCTAAAAGCTCTCACAACAACTAACAACTTGCCATTAATAGAATGTACATAAAGTGCATTAAAAAAGTTGCCCGGAGCATTTCTGGACCGGTCCAAAATTATTTTGGATCGGTCCAGATTGAACTGGAAGAAGCTGCGAAAATCTGGATCGGTCCGGATTGATTCTGGATCGATCCAAAATAACTTGGAAAGTTGTGAAAATCCGGATCGGTCCGGATTGATTCTGGATCGGTCCAGAATAACTTGGAAAGCTGTGAAAATCCGGACCGGTCTAGAATTATTTGGATCGGTCCAAAACAGTCTGGAATTTTCTGGGAAAATCTGGATCAGTCCAGAATTATTCTGAATCGATCCAGATTTGTCTTGACTTATTTTTGTCCCCTTTGATCACTCCCATTGGTTTGTGTGCCTCCAGACTTCCTCTAAAACTCCTAAATGAGTCGTGCGACCCTCGGGGGAGGTGCTCCTCGGTCTTGTGGGTGCTTGTTCAATCCCGGACTCCACTGGGAGTTTCTGAGAGTATGAGACACGAGTCCAAAACACCAACATTCTGTACTCCCGGGCCTCAACCGAATCGTCGTTTCGTGGCTCGTGGGGCCCGGCGTTGGCATGCCATGGGGCACGTGGCCCTTGTGATTTCGGCACGTTTTCCAAAGCGCACCAAACGCGCTCAGTTTCCATGTTTGACCTGTAACTCAACAAAAGCACTACTACACGCATATCAACCAAATTAAGCGCGAGTTCGCGCGTGTGTGTGTGAACAAAAGGAGCAAAATAAACCCCGATTATCTACAATACTGGGGGTTTACCACAATGCCTCTTTCAATGCACCTAACCAAATCTAAAAACACCCAAAAGAGATCAAGATACACCTAAAGACCCAAAAAAAAAAAAACCCCAAAGCATAGAACCCAAAAAACAAAGAAACCTAAAGCTCCAAAGAGAGAAGTAACATCCTCCCCACCAGAAAGCTCACCCTATTCTATCTACGCATAATTCTTCAAAGCATTCTCTCTCTTTTTTCGCTCGGTCAAAGCATTCTTCCTATCAGTAATTTTCTCTCCTCCATAGAGAGAGAAGCAACATTCTCCCTATAAAAAAAACGCCACCTTAACATGAGCCGATAAAATAAAAAAAATAAAAAAAAACTGAGCTTTGTACCGCTCCTTATCGATTTCTTCCATTTTAGCAATCTTACTAACCACTCCCCATCATCACCATCGTAACTAATACCTAGCGACTTGTCAAGGGCCCAAGCGGCTTGAGTCCCCTCATTAAAAATGATTCTATTCCCGTCTAAACAAATAGATAATGATAGATGCCGCTGCCGAACTAAAATGAGCTTTAAATTTGTGTCTCTTCGATTTTTTCCCTCTACAGACCGATTTTTCCCTCTACAAATAGATAATGATAGCTGCCTATCTAAAATCATCTCATCGATTAGATGGAGACTTATTTTACCTTTCCTTCTACCCATGTCCTGAATATTTTTATCTCCACGTGAACTTATAATGTTAGGCCCATCAGAAAGCCCAACATTTGCATCCATGTTGGCCCACTTTAACACCCTCATTCTAGACCAAAGGTGAGTTAACAGATTTTTTTTTCTTTCTTGCACGTCATTCCTAATTTATTACATTGGAGAGGGGGGAATGGGACTCGATCCCGAAATTCAGTGCGGGAAATCTAAGAGCTCCACTGCATGAGCAAGTCACCACTTGCGGTTAACAGATTCAATGACCTAAGAATCTGTGAATTCCGAAATCACTCCTTCTCCTTGAGCTTCAATGTTATTGTCCCTTCTCTTGTCAAGCAAAATTCGTCTAACTTATCCCCCATTGCCACCTCATCCGTTTCAGCCAAGTTGGCTGCCGAGCAGAGCCGGCTTTGGGCTAAAGCTCGTAAAGCCACCGCTTTAAGCCCCTAAATTTTGACTAATTTTGAGGGCCCCTAATTCTAATTATATAGGTCCATGTAGTAATTAGGCATACATAAAAATTAAAGTTAATTTGTCTTTTAAGAGCCCAATTTAAAATAACGTCCAAGTGAAAAGGCACAAACATTTGGCACCTATTTTGTAATTATGAGAAACTAAAAGGGGTTGTAATTTTTAAAAAAGAAGATAAAATATCATCGTTACTTAGTAATTTATTTTCGAGAATATTGTTGCCTACTAACTTTTTTTCCTTCTTGCTCATCTACTTTTGTTTTTTTATTCTTCTTACAGTCCTCTTTTGTTTTTGATTTTCAAAAAAATCACATATAACTCTCTTAACCCACTCACGGCCCACCAATCAATACTTTGTTGAATCGAAAAAAAAAATCTTTTTTAACGATGTTCAATTGTGGGTACTTGTGCTCTTAAGTGATTGTAGTAATGACTTTCCTATAAAAGTTTTTTTCTTTTTTTTAATATTTTTAAAAAGTTCGCTTTAAACCTAATAAAACTCAAAGCCGGCCCTGCTGCCAAGTCATCATTTGCAACCTTTGAGTTGGACCCTGTTTCACTAAAAATTACTCCGTCGGCTGCGTTTTCTAATGGAAGAGAATTGAGAACTTTCTCCTGAACTTTAACATTGTAAATAGCTCCATTATAAACTTAAAATCCCTTAACCCACTGCTTTTAAGAAAATGTAATTTATACTCGATTACTACCATTGGCTTAAGAATTTTTGGGATTTTGTCTTCATTCAACTTTTTCTTTGCGTTTGTTAGTTTTGCGTTAAACTTTTGTTAATTATAGGTTTCTCTCTATGAGAAAAATATTAGGTAAAAATTATGACTTTTACCTGGATTTTTTTTTTTAAGAAATATCCGAGAAAATGTATAAAAATAAATTAAAATTATGACTTTTACCTGGAATATTTGGTGAAAATTATGACTTTTACCTGGATTTAGCCAATGTTACTCGAACAAATCTCGTATCCACTTTGGAAATTAAACCCATCTCAAATTATTTAACCCTTTATGCAATGGCAATTAATTAGTGTATCTGTGACCATGGATAAAAAGTCTCAAATACTTTAACCATAAAGCATTCCTCGGATACATCTCGCCTATATAGCTCTTTTCTGCGCACTGACAATGGACTTTCCTTTGGTTAGAAATTAAGCCGATGTCGACGGTTTTCTATCTTCTGAGGTAAAAATTATTTTGATGTTTGGGTCAATTTACGCATATATTAACAAAATTTGTTTGATGATCAGGAAAACACACTTATTGACTATATGTGTGTGTGTGTTCGCGCGCGCATAATAAGAGATTATCTGTATGATATCCACATAAATGTATGGTGAAGAACGGTATTGGGACATCATGTAATACTATTCTAAAACGACTGAATCCTCACTTTGTCCGAAATAGTTGGTACACTAAGAAAAGATGTCCAACTCTCAGACAAAACATATTTGTTTAAAAAAAAATGTGTTATTTGAGGGAGACTAAGACTCAAAAAATTAGAGAAGATGAAAGCGTGATTGAATATAATTAAAGGAAAATGCTAAAATCAGCCCAGTGAAGTATCTTTAAGATTGAAAATTTTATTGAAATATGTGGGGGAAAAATGTAAGAAATATACGGGAGTGTGTTTTGTCTTACTCTTTGTATTATTGTCTCAATGAGCTGTCAATAGAGCAACCTATATAAAATCTGATTACCTAAGGCTAACAGAAGATTAATTAATTAATTAATTATATAAAAAAAAATGAAGAAGGAGGAGGAGGACGATGCATCATTAATCAATCAATCAATAAATTATCATCAATCATCAATACGTACAAGTGCATTTGTTCCTCTCAATTCTCCAAAACCCCATCCTAATTTTCTAGATTTTTAATTTTTTAAATTTGTAAAAGATTGAGAGAGAGAGAGAGAGAGAGAGAGAGAGAGAGAGAGAGGTGGGGAGGAGGGATTTAGATGAGAAATTATTTTACACTCTTGGAGCATTACTTCACCAGGCTTTTACGCTAGATATTTTGTGGTGCCCACAGCAAAGTGTGTGAAACACATAAAAATTAGTGGTTCAGAATAATTGTGCAATTCTATACTCTTGAAGAGCAATTATTAATTGAACAATAACTAAAAATTATTGTATCAAAAAAATTAAAATATAAACTAGTGCATGATTTTTTAAAAGGTTTCCATCTTTAAATAGGATACTAATTCTAGCAAATCATTACCCAAAAATCGGTTATGCACATTCGATGCATGAAGAGCTGAAAAAAATTAATAAAAAAATTTATAAGTTCAAACATTTTTTTCAGTATTCCTAACATCGAATGAGCACAATACTAGCTTATATATGTGTGTGTAAGAATAAACCGGGTTGTGTGCGTAAGCAATGAGACCATCATATAAATTTCTGTTGCAACCAAAATAAAATTAAAAAAAAAAAAGGGAGACCATCATAAAGGTTGTGAGATCTTATGTCTCGAAACCAATTATTTTGACACGTGTCCCAACTAAATCTCAACCCTCTAATTAATTTCTCCAGCGAAATCTATCCACTCTCCAGTCCATTATCACTCCTCTTCTACTACAGCTTCTTACATATATATATACTAGCGGGAAAACGTGCTATGCACAGGATGAATTTAGATACACGCAATTAGTTTAAATTGTCAAAATTCATTAATCGTTCAACACCTATAACAAAAGAAAATAAAAATTGAAATTTAGCAAAATATCTAAAAAGTAACCTTACAAAGAAAGTTCATTTGGAATACTTCAATGCTCATTTACTATTACTCGACATTTCTAATTGAAGGGACAATAACTTATCATATATAGCAAACAGTCACTGTAAGTTAATTGAGAAGTGTTTTAGCCTAAAGAGTTAGTTGGCTTATTTTTTCGATTTTATTTGATTTTTTTCCCATGTTTTTTAGTTTTGCAACAACTTCTGTGTATTATTGGTTTATCTCGTTAAAAAATGCATATAACTTTTCCATTTTTTTATCCATATTTTGGCTTTTTGGATGGATCATCAAATTAAACTTTTATATTGTCAAAATTCATTAATCGTTCAACACCTATAACAAAAAAAAATTAAAATTAAAATTTAGCAAAATATCTAAAAAGTAACCTTACAAAGAAAGTTCATTTGGAATACTTCAATGCTCATTTACTATTACTCGACATTTCTAATTGAAGGGACAATAACTTATCATATATAGCAAACAGTCACTGTAAGTTAATTGAGATGTGTTTTGGCCTAAAGAGTTAGTTGGCTTATTTTTTTCGATTTTATTTGATTTTTTTCCCATGTTTTTTAGTTTTGCAACAACTTTTTGTGTATTATTGGTTTGTCTCGTTAAAAAATGCATATAAATTTTCTATTTTTTATCCATATTTTGGCTTTTTGCATGGATCATCAAATTAAACTTTTATGTGGAATTCATTGTTTTAGGAGAGAAAAAATCTTGTATAGTATTTAAAAAGTGAAAGTGATTGCCTTTTCTGTAAAAATCTGTATGTCTTTCTCTCTACACAATTGATTTTGTTGTAAAAAAAAAATAAAATGCCAACCAACAGAAAGCTTATTGACAACAAATAAAAGTAGAGAAAAGAAGATAAGATAGTGGTATAGCAAAATGAAAACAGTGATAAAAAAACAAATTTGATGTTTTAGGTGGACAAAACCATTCCTTTTCTTTTGTATGAAAGAATATTTACATTGATTAAACCCAAACCAACTACACAATCCATCTTTTTTTTAGGACCGTTTCACATTCGAATTATTTTTCTCATGATTCATGTTGTGACGTTAACAATATTTACATAATGAATCGCACTCATGAACCACACTTGACAGTGTCTTATGTCCAAATAAAATTAAGCATCAATTGGGATATGGTCATTGTTAAATGATTTTTGTTTTTTTACTTTGAACAAATAAGAAAAAAAAAAATCTAACTTTACTCGGATAAAAAAAATGAATATAACTTTTCCATTTTTTTTATCCATATTTTTTGCTTTTCGCATGGATCATCAAATTAAACTTTTATGTGGAATTCATTATTTTCAGAGAGAGAAGATCTTGTACAGTATTTAAAAAGTGAAAGTGATTACCTTTGCTATAAAAATCTGTAAAAAAAAAAAAATGCCAACCAACAGAAAACTTATTGACCAACAAATAAAAGTAGAGAAAAGAAGATAAGATAGTGGTATTGCAAGAAGAGAAGAGGGAGAGAGATAGCTGGAAGAAATATTAGATTGTAAATCACCAACTCATGTAAAAAAGATTAAAATGTTAGAAAAAGAGATAGCTTTATCATTTATATCTTCAACAGAAAAAAAGCAGAGAGAT
Source organism: Vaccinium macrocarpon (assembly GCA_022606695.1). NCBI lineage: Eukaryota > Viridiplantae > Streptophyta > Magnoliopsida > Ericales > Ericaceae > Vaccinium > Vaccinium macrocarpon. Next base: position 27,132,539 of record CM040177.1, read on the forward strand.
ATATACTTGATCTTACCTTCTCCGGGACTGCCTATCGTTCAACTTTGGCAAAGCTACTGAAGGGGAGGTTTAGGGATGGTACTAATACGTAACTCAATTCTCCTTCACTAAAGGGGATATGGTTGATGCAAAGACAGACAATTAATTTGATCATATAATAGCATGTGATTAGTTAGGCAAAGCACGGGATATAGTTTCATGAACAATTTCCTTATTACTCTCCCCATTTTCGGATTTTCTATTATTCTTCTATGAAATTAGTTAGGCAAATTTCGTAAACAAATTCCAAATTCCTTTTCGGAATTTGTTACCATAAGACTATTTTCCTTAGGAAATTATATTTTCTTAGGAAATTAAGAAGTTTTTTCCTTTGTCAACGACACGTTTTATTAGAAAAGGAGATACTTGTTTCGTTTCTCAACGAATAAAATCATTCCTTTTGTCGTTAAAAAATATGTACGTATAAGTAAATAATCACTCTATTTCCTTTTCTTTTTACTGAAAAAAAACACACACCATTCCTTTTTTCATTCAATTTCGTTAATATAATTTTTATGGTAACCTAATATAAAAATTCAAGAAAATTGGAAAAATTTCAAATTGGAATTTTTTTTTTATTGTATTGGAGAAGAATTTCCTTATTACTCTCCTCATTTTCGGACTTTCTATTATTCTTCTATGAAATTAGTTAGGCAAATTTCGTAAACAAATTCCTTTAATTTGTTTACCATAAGACTATTTTTCCTTAGGAAAATATATTTTCTTAGGAAATTAAGAAGTTTTTTCCTTTGTCAATGACATGTTTTATTAGGAAAGGAGAAGTACTTGTTTCCTTTCTCAACGAATAAAATCATTCATTTTGTCGTTAAAAAATATGTACGTATAAGTAAAGAATCATTCATTTTCCTTTTCTTTTTACCCAAAAAGAAAACCACACACCATTCCTTTTGTCATTCAATTTCGTTAACATAATTTTTCTGGTAACCTAATCTAAAAATTCGGGAAAATTGAAAAAATTACAAATTGGAAAAATTTCAGTTGTATTGGAGAAGAATCATTACGGTATCAAAGCTTAACTCGGTATGGAATTAAATACTACTATTTAGGACTTTGCTAATTGCTTAAAAAGTGCAAAAGATTGGGGGACACGTGGCAAGCTCAGGAAGCTCCATTCACCAAAAGTCATTCTGCAATACTATAATAAATAGACATACTTTTCAGTCAGGGCAGTATCCCAGACTGGATATTTTTTGGTGTCTAGAAGCTGTTAAAACGTGCTTTTGCATGATTTGCACCATTCAATGCGTTTAAAAAGTGTTTTTAAGGATTCTTGCTAGAAATCGTCCAAAAAAAATACCGGAAAAGACTTGATCAGAGCAATTTTCCACAAAAACTGTACATTTTCAGTTTTATGAAAAAATGCTCGGATGAAGCCCTTCCCGGTATTTTTTTGGATGATTTCTCGCGGGACCTTGAAAACACGTTTTAAACATATTGGATGGTTCGGATAATTAAAATTTGATCCGGAATTATGAGTCCCAGACTAGAGAGTTCATATATATATGTGAAAATGCTATGTACCCCAAAAAATTGTCTTGAAAATAAAATTAATGGTTCAGATAAATATATTCATGAACTTAAACCACCAGGTGTTCCTCTGTTATTTTTTCCTTCCCTCTCCTTCTCTCTTCTGTCTACAAATCAGAGCTTATCAAGAAATTAGCCAGAGAAACAGGACATAAAAGCTACAAAATACGGTGATAAATTATAATTGTATTCCTCGAAATCCGAAGATTAGATAGAAATTGAAAAAAAAAAAAACCCCAAAAAAACAACATATCGCAAAATCCACTCCTTGGGATTCAAAAATCAGATCGAAACCCACCAAAAAAAAAAAAAAAAAAACCTTAAATTGAAACTTCGGTCAGTGTGCTGTTTTCTTTCTTATACTTTTTTTTTCAAAAAAATTTTATTAATTTTTGAAGAAATAATATGAAGATGAAAAAGACCAATGACACAGACGGCAAGTGCCACTAAGGGGTCTTTTGGTTAATAATTCATAATCGGATTATTGGATTATTTATTTTGTCTTTATTTAAAAAAAATTTGCATTTGTTAGTTTTGTGTCAAGATTTTTTTGGTTTCTAGATTCCTCTCGACGAGACAAATCTAACAAGTATAAAATTATAGTCAAAACTCAATTTTTTTAATAAAGCCAAAATACTTGGATTATTGACCAATAAAGCCGAAATACTTGGATTCTAACAAGTATAAAATTAAAGTCAAAACTCAATTTTTTTAATAAAGCCAAAATACTTGGATTATTGGCCAATAAAACCGAAATACTTGGATTCTAACAAGTATAAAATTATAGTCAAAACTCAATTTTATACTTGTTAGATTTGTCTCGTCGAGAAGAGTCCAAAAACCACAAAATATTGATGTAAAACTAACAAATGCAAAAAAAAATTAAGTAAGGACAAAATGAATAATCCAATAATTCATAATCCGAATTATTAACCAAAATACCGCTAAAAAACCAAAAAAGCTAGGAAGGCAAGAACAACAACCAAACAGAAAACAGTAAAATCCAAAAAAACGACAAAGAGATACGCCGGTGAAGTTGGTTCTGAGGTTAAGTTTGGTTGACCGCCCGTCCGTTTGGCGACGAGATTTCCACCAGAGATCGAATGACGTGCAAAGTTAGAGAGAGAAATTAATCGGACGGTTGAGATTTGGGTGGGACAGGTGTCAAAATAATAGGGTTGGAGACAAAAGATGGGTACAGAGAACGGAACATCATAAAGGGGTTAAGTACGCTTAGGATCATAAATATCTGTAACAAGCACTACAAAAATTCGTAACTAAAAAATACATAAAACCACACCACGAATATTCATAAACAACGCCACAAAAATTCATAATTTAGAGCCATCTTTTTTTCTTTTTTTCTTTTTTTTTTACCTTGAGCCTCTTTTTTTTAACCACAAAAATTCGTAAACTAAGCCACATACTCGTTAAGGGGGGTACCATCCAACCGAGAAAAGGAAAATGAGTCACGAAAATTCGTCAAATGAGCCACAATTTTTTTTTAATAAAGTGTGTATCGGAGACTTTCCTGTGACCCATAACACCAGATCAGGAATCTTAATTACTTTTGAAAATATTTTTTGATTAGGTCGACGAGGGACATCGAGATCGAGGGGGTTGAACCTCGGCATCAAAACTAGGAATGTAAATCCAACAAGGTGGTACATCAAAAACGCTACAAACAATGATGTGCTAAGATAACAACAAAGGAAAAGGAAAAGAAAAAAACAAACACACATGTATCCATCAAGCAGTTGGATGTCATAATTAAAAAAAGTATCCAAGCCACTGTCCATCAACATTCAGGGCATCAACATTCAGAGTGTTCGGACTAGTTTACGCTCATCTCGATAAATTCTTTCTCTGGTCTGATCAAAAGCACAATGTCAATTGATAAATGAAAAAAATAATTCAAGAGACAGTGAAAATGATAAATGATCTATTTTATTTTATAACTATCAAAAAATAAAATCACATTTATGAAGTATATTTTCCCCCTTTCAATTACATCTTAGAGCATCCTCATCAGACTCAACGAATATTGGGTAAAATTTAATCGCAAAAACACCTTTTATAAATCAAAAGCTCAACTTTTAAAAACTACACAAAATTAGACACTTCTATTCAAGCATAGTGAGGGAATTCTTTACCGTGAAATGCGGTTTTAAAAGTTTAACGAGTTATTATGAAGAATGAAGTTATAAACTTTGGATTCTACTGAAAAAATTGTTGGAGTCGATTTTGGGGTTTTCACCTTTTCCATTTCAACCAATAAGCCCAATCAAAATTTCTTAAAGCGATAAGGATCTTTCTTAGTGACCTAGAACAATTTAATGTCATACCCTAAAATCTAGTTGAAACAAGAAAGTTCTATGTCTCCTCGAGCCAATATCAACGGTGTAAGACTCGTCGGCGGCGGAGTCTGTTAGAGCCCGCACTCACTGGTCAACGGACAAGTGTGTCAGAGAGTGAGATCCACTGTCGCACATGTTGCTCACGCGCCACAGAGGTCGAAGATTATTCGAAGATTTTTTTTTTATCTTTTTTATTGAGTCAAATGACTACGCTAGTGGATAGTACTGGTTATATTTTTTTACACTAATTATATTACTAAATGACACCTTTCTACAGCGAAATAACTAAATTTTTTGCTTAAATTGGTGGAGATGCTCTAAGAAGATATGTTTTAGATTCGAGCATGTTGGGGAGGTGTTCAATCCATCCGAATATTAAATCACATCTGGCATTGAAATATGAGGCCACAAGTTATTTTTTAATCGGAAATTTGAGGCCACAAGTTGTTAGTGTCAGTGACTTAATTTCTCAACCACCCAATATCTATGGCCCATCATCGTCCACTTCTTTGTCAAAAAGCTTTGGGATATTCATGCCAATAATGACAAATTCTACTCAGAAAGTCATTGATTTTTATGGATATTTCTTAGGATAAAATTATTTCCATAAACGAACGGTGGTTACCGATTAGATTCCCGTGACAGACAATTGCGAGGATAAAGGAAAATGATGACTTGTGAAAGTAATTAAGCTGTCTATATCCATTATCCATCAATTGCGCAGTTTCGTTCTAACAAGTTGTCGACAATTCTATTCCCACTCACACTGCACGCGCTGCAGTGTGTGTGCGTTTTTGTGGGATCTTTCTATATGTACAGACCAGCTTGGTGGATCTTATACGAACGATTCGATTTGTTCATTAATCTTAGAATGATTTTCCGAGGGGCCCTTGCAGTAAATCAAATCAATCAGACGTGTGTAGATGTTTGATCCAAAATCTCCATGTTTCATTCAATTTTTTTTTCCAATGAAACGGGGAGATTTTGGATCAAGCACTTATACACGTCTGATTGAGCTAATTTCTAGCAAGGCCTTTCAAAAAATCATTCTAAGATCAATGAACGGCTCGGATTGTTCGTGAGGGACCCAAAAGTGGGTCCCCAAGTGGGTCTATACATGGTCTGTACACATTTGATTTGTGCCTTTAATTTTTCCGGTTTTTGTGTATGCATGGCGCATGGTAGCAAAATTGTATATAAATTAATATTCTGCACTACATGATACAAACTCTTATCAAATTCGTATGGTAACTTTTAATTAGCAACAAGAATTGGATGCTGCCTTTCTTACTTATCATTTTTTCACTATTAGTTTTTGGTTGTTTGGCTGGAAAATGGAAAACACTTTTATGTGAGTATATGACATATATGTGTTGGTTTCTTGAAATGAGAGAGGAAAAGCCAAAAGTATGCTAGAGGACTTCTTGTTTTTCATTTTTCCCGTTTTAGTTAACCAAAAGACCTATAAAATGTATTCTGCACATTTTTTCTAAATACTCTATCAAATTTAAAAAACAATCTGTCTATAATCTAAAAAGCCCAAAGCCAAAAAAATTAAAAATAAAAACTAAAAATGAGTTTCCGAAATGAAGTTTCTCAGAAAACAAGTTTTTGCGATCCTTTCGTCCCTTTATACAATTCGGCACAATGGGTATTTCAACAATGATACTTGTACAACAGAAGTCTCCAACGACTCTCCAACACACTTACATGTTGTGTGGAGTCTACACGCACTTCACTATGTGTGTGTGTTGGAGACTTGTTGGAGCTAATTATTGTACATCTATCATTTTTGTTTCGTTATATCTTGTTCATTCAGCAGGGTTTAGGTGAAAAACTAACACACGGTACACACAATGGAATGCCTAGAGGGTGGTTCGTAGCTTTTGCCTTAGTAACATAAAAAACCTTCTGTTTACCACCCGAGAAAACATTTTTTGCATTGGCGGTGTAAACTAAATTTTCTTCTAAATTTATTACATTACGTCATGTGTCATAATAATGATCCCAAAATATAAAACATTAACACATAGCGCAATACAATTAATATGAAAAAAACTTTGGTTTACACCGCCAAAGAATGTTCTACCTTGCCACCCACTTCCATGTTTCGTTTCATTCGAATCAAATCCTTTTCGTTATGGTACGAATCAAAACTCTACTCCTATTATTCATGATATTTTATAATTAAACTTCTAGTTGCTAATAAAGTTGGCATGCAAGTTTAAGCCGTTGGCAAATCGGGGTCTTCATTGTAACTTTTGAACCAATTAAAACACATGTAAGAGAGAGAGAGAGAGAGAGAGAGAGAGAGAGAGAGAGAGAGAGAGAATTTTAAATTATTATCTTTTTTCTTTATGATTCGAAACCCTGGTTTATGGCACAAACCCCTGGATATGGAACCTTCTATGGATATAGAAAATCCGTCGAAATCAAGATTTCTGTCTGTCTTCGTTCTCGCAAAGCAATGAAAACACATGCAAGAGGGATAAACAATTTTAAATTATTATCCTTTTGTTTACGGTACGAACCCCTGAATATGGAACTTTCTATGCATCTAGAAAATCCGTCCAAATCAAAATCTCTGTCTGTCTTCTTACTCGCAAACAATAAAAACACTTGCAATAGAGATAAAAAAAAAAATCTAAATTATTATCTTTTTCTTTAGGGTACGAAATTACGAATCAATATCCTATTACTCATCATATTCTAATATCAAACTTCTAGTTGCTAATAAGATCCCATGCAAGTTTAAACCGTTGGCAAATTGGGGTCTTGGTTGTAACTTTTGTAGCAATAAAAACACATATAAGAGAAATAAATAATTGTAAATTATTTTATTTTCCTTTATGGTATGAACCCTGGTTCGAACCCCTGGATATGGAACTTTCTATGCATCTAGAAGATCCGTCCAAAACAAGATCTCTGTCTATCTTCGTTCTCACAAGCAATAAAAACACATGCAAGAGTGATAAGCAATTTTAAATTATTTATATATACAAAGAATTTTTTTTTTTTTTAAAGTTTGAAAATGCACTTACAAAGGGACAGAAGGAGTATCTATTTCTTTTACATGTCACATTGAGGTCGACTTTTACAATTGATTTGTTCGTTTTGTATGATTTTGCATTTTGTCTTTAGGGCATCCATAGTGGACTCTTAAAACAGCTCTTAAGTGAGACTCCTACCATTTAGCAAATCATTTGTTTAATTGTAGTTTCAATGGAATCCCCATAGAAGCTCCTAAGAATAGTTCATTAGCATGGCTACTACCACATTAGTTAAGTTTGGAGAGGGAGTTGGGAGCGAGGAGAAGATAGAGAAACACAGAAGGAGAGGGAAGGGAGAAATGAGGGTCCCACCTACATTTTTGTGTGTATAAATAATCTTAGGACACAGATTAGGAGCCAATTCTAGATAGTCTATTAGAGTACTCTCACACTCATAAATTAGAAAAATTTTAACACGCAAAATTGGACCCCACTTTTGCTTATGTGTCTACTTTAGGAGTCATTTTAGGAGCCACATTTAGAGAGCTCACTATGGATACCCTTAGAAATTCTAAAACCCGTCTTTTGAAGGGACCAATAGGAAAAGATTATGTAATTCTACCGTATATGTAATCTCATGGCACTAATAACATTCTCAGTGCACTCTCTACACTAATAGCTCTGAGGCGACGCTGCTAATATATATTTAGCTAACCATTTGTTTCATTTTTGGTCTTCAATGGGTTACTCAAACAAACTCAAAAGGATAGCTCATAAGTACGACTCTTATCACATTCGTCAAATTTAAATTGCTTTGCAGCTACCGAAGTCTTTGATAACCGTTGGTTTGTTGAACCACCCTTGGTTTGTTGAACGAAATATGAAACCTTAACTCTCATCGAATTATATTACTTATTATACAATCATAATTCGTCCCACTTCAGAAAGTATAATTGCACTACAATCTCTATCTCAAATTAATTTCAAGCTCCATGCATTTTATTGCATACTTAAAAATCTCTCCACCTTAAGATTACAGATACCCGTTGATTAAATTAAATTACTGACAATTTTATTTAAATCAACATCTTATAATATACCTCGAGAATTTCCACTTAACTTATTCGGTATGTCGGATACAAATATCAACCTGCAGGGTTTGACATAATCCAAACATCTAAGCTTACTCAAGGGGGTATCATGCATCAATCCCTCCCAGGAATTGCATTGATAATTAATACTATGTATCACATACATATAATGCCACGAGCCAAGTCATCAAGAATATTGACTCTAAAGAGGATCTCACTCTTTAATAAATCAAAGTCACCAATATTTAATGTACATATATATCTACTAATTATCTTTGAATTAATAGCATAAGTATTCATGATAACCATACGGTTTTAATTGTCTTATAATTTTAATAGCATAAAGTGCACTTTTAGAACGAGTTGAAACTGAAACTCTGAACCTAGTGAAAACAAAATACTAAAACATTGTGTCACAATCTTATTGATTGGCATGTCAAATTCTATCTAAAATTGTGAACTACATATAACTTGCACTCCACAATTACTGATGATCTAATCTCCCATTTGCGAGTCGCACTCTTTACACTAGATCATCTACTATCTAAAATATGACCATCTTTCATTGTTGGGTGGATATGAGCAGGGCCGGCCCTGTGGGCAGGCTGGGTAGGCTCAGGATTGGGGCCCACCAAAAATAGCCCATTTTTGGGGCCCAATTAGGTATTTATATGTTCATAACAAGTAATAAATATATAATGTTGCACTATAAGAAATAAAGAAGCATTTGGCATAGTGGAAAAGTTTGTGTTTTTCTTAGTAAATGTCAGGGTTCAATTCCCAGGGGCCTTTCTTTTCCTTTTTTACATTCTCTTCCCTTTTCTTTCTTCTTACCATAGTCAGTTTCTACCTTCTCTTTCCTTTTTTTTCCCTTTCCACTACATCCTTATCGTTTGTTGACTTCTTTTAAAAAAAATTGCCGGTGTAGTAATTAGGGAAAAAAATTAAATAAAACACTTCGTGCGTATTCATAAAATGTTCACATTGCCCATTTCAATTGATTTTGTAATTCTTGCAATAAGAATAGACAATGGAATAGACACGGTATTTGTCATTTGAAATAAATCTTGGTTCTTTAATTTTTTTCTCTAGAAAAACATAGGGCCCTGGTTTATATTATCGTCTGGGCCCACAAAAATCTCAGGGCCGGGCCTGGATATGAGGAAACATGAATGGCTGGACTTAGAACAATGGGGAAGACAAATAGTATGAACCCAAATGACGGTAGGAATGTAGTACAAAGGAAGAATGAAACCAGTGTGTGGTGAAAACATATGTAAGAATGATTACTCTGCAGCATGCGTTCAAGTTTTGCTATCTATGCATTCACCATCTTTTCCACTTTCTAGGCAGTGAAAAAGAAGCAAATTAAATGAGGCAAAAGAAAAAGAAGAAAATGGAAAAGGGATGATCAATACATATAATAAAGTTACAATGTCAAGACAAAAATAAAATGCAATGAGAAAAAGCCCGTTAATGCTCTTGCTTTATGGGACGGCACTGTAATCACAGTATTTCTCATTCTCCCTTTTCTTTGTGGTAGCGTGTTCGATTCTCTGGTTGCTATCTTGCCTACCTAGTTCGGAGATTTGGGAGCATATGATTGGTATGGTGTAATGTGCAAACCTTGTTTTTTTTTTTTTGATGCCAACCTTGTTTGGTAGGCATTTCTTTGACAATGATGCTATTTTGTCATCTTCCTCTTAAGCTTGTTGTATCTCTTACTCAAGTCAATGAAATTGTCAAAGAAAAATGAAGCCATGGAAATTGGCTAAAGCATTACTACATACGTAGAATGGGTACCCAGAATTTGAACTTTAACAGTCCAGATTCTAGCTATGTGAATTTGGACTGTTGATGTATAAATTCTAGATAGTTTCAGGGAATGCATTCCAAGTACCTAGACTTTCTAGATTGGCTATTGGCAAGCTGAGCCATGAGATTGGTTTTGAACCTTTTTCTTCTTCTTCTTCTTACCTTTTGGTTTAGAAGTAGAAACCTTTTCAGCCACAAACACAGTCTCCTTTGTGTTGTCTAGCAGACTCTCAACTGATACAAGCTCTTTCAACAATTACATCAACGAGTAGTGCATTTTATGCATGCTGTAATTCAGACGGAATTGCTTAAAAAGGCTAACCAGCGAATTGAGCACGATATCGACCTGGGTTTGCCCATCGATTTTTACTCCTAGGATCTCCAGTTCATTTAGAAGACCTATCATCTTCAAAACATGATCCCTTACTGGGGTCACTTCAACCATTCTAATGTTCATCACCGGCCTCATTGCAATCTGCCTAGCAGCACGATTCTGATCCCCAAACATTTCTGAAAGGTTCAGCATCATGTCATAGGCAGTTTCCATAGACTGATGTTGATGTTGTAATACATTCGACATGGAAGCCAGAATGTAACACCGCGCCATCTCCATCACCTTGATCCGATCCTTATAAGCTTTGAGTTGAATTTCTGTTGCATTTTCCATTTGGCCCGGGTTGGGAGGACAATCCTCAAACAGCATATACTTATGACCCTCAGCAGTTAACACAATATCCAGATTTCTTTTCCAATCAATGAAATTAGGTCCAATAAGTTTATTTTCTTTGAGAATAGCAGCAAGTGGATTGAATGAGCCCATTTTTGAATCTGAGAATCACATAACAATCAATTATGATGGGAAATAAAAAAAAATTGTAATTCTATTAAATTGGTTCCCCAACCAGGTCTATTAAAAGAAAAACATTAGCAATTCTACACACCGTGAAGAGTATGCCTTGATGGGTAGGTCCACTACTCTTCAACATTCGTGTCGATAGACACAACCTTTTAATTTTACTATCTAGACACTAAACCATGCCCAATAAAATTAAATAACTAATTTGCTTCGGTCTTGTAAATAAAAACACTGAATCAGATAGAGAGGATACTTGTTATTTATAGCTAAGTGTATATCATTACCTAACCTCAAAATCCATTGTTCCGTAATGAACTACCCCATAGGGAAGAGCAATCCTTACACCAATTATCTTGGAGTTATCCTCTAAGGAACTAAGTATTGATGATGACATAATTAATTTCATCTGATGGGGACGAAAGTACTAAAACCAACACACAAAATTTAATTATATCATCTACATATTAGTAATGGAGACCATGGGATTTATACAAAATAAACTCCCTCTCCCACTTAGTAATTTAAAAAATTTGTGAGGGTTATCAAAATTAACATGTTTGCAAAACCGTTATCTAGGTCAATGCTTGCGTCCTTGGATTGTATATCAAATGTTGATTTCCCCAAGCGTAGGGTTCAGGTAACGTGTGGCATAATAACTAGAAGTCCAGGTCGAGTCCACAAGGACCGAATGAGCTGAGCGTGTTGATTGACTCGCGAGTGAGGGTTTTAGCCTTAAAGCGGCAAACTTGGCTTTTGTAGTTTGGGGGGTGGATTTCACTTAACTTCGTGAAAGACGCGTGATTAAAAAGATTGATTAAACACAAGGCTAAGTCAAGGGGTTCAAAACACTCATGCCTTAGGCCGATTCATTCTCCTCTAAAATAACTGGCTCGGGGCGTCGTTAAACGACCCCGAACAGAAGGTTTGGTACTTAAAACTCATATAAGTAGAAATGGTGTTTCTCAAAGAATAAGATTCTTGTGCCATTTATACAAACATTTTGATTCCATAGCCTGAAGCATCACACGTGCCAAGGCGTCATGCCCTTGGCTACGCGTGATCAGCGGGATTAACTAGTCGCAATTTTGATACATAAAATCAATCCAAACTCTTTGATTAACATGCAAAGTTTGCAATATTGGCGAGGAGAGTGAATCACCTAAGTCACGGGATGCTAATCACCCCTAAACCGAGCCTAAACCGACTACTCGTTCATTACTACGGAAAACATGGTTGTTTTTATAAGGGAAATACTCCTTCCGTCCCACAAAGTTTGACACTTTCACTATTCCAGCCTNCTATGAAAAAATTGATTATTTCTTTTAATCTATAATGTTTTATATAAGCAATATGGATCTCGTATGATAGATTTCAATTAGTTCTTTTGAACAATGTTTTGAAAATCACATAAAACGCTATGAATTGAAAGATATAGGCAATTTAGAAATGGCACGCACTCCCGAAAGTGTCAAACTTTGCAGGACGGAGGGAGTAAAAAACATAATGAAAGATTCTAAAAAGTGATTTTTAGTGAGGATCCTAGGTTAGCCTAACTCTTTATACTTGAAAAACTTAACAAACAACCACTACAAACAAGTATTTCTTAAGGAAATGGCAAGGAGAACAAGTAAACCAAATACTAGATGGAAAGGAAAATAAACTTGATTTCTAGGTAGAGCTAATCAAGAGCAACAACATTAATAAACATGAAATTTACCTAAGACCAACACTTACATGGGAAAATCTAGAGAGAGAGAGCTTCCAAAGTCTCCAATGGAGAGCAAGAACTAAGCTAGGAAAATAAAAGAGTAAGTAATGAGAGAAGGAGAGAGAGAGGAGAGGTCATATAGTCTTCCTCTTTCTCTCTCTACAAAATATCTATAAAGCACACACAACCACCCAAAGTTGCCAATAATAGAAAGTGCAACAAGTGGCTGGAAATTTGCAGTTCGAACATGAGTGGATCAATCCAAAAGGCTCTGGACGACTTCTAGACTAGAATGGATCGATCCACTATCTCTAATGCATGGTTGGCCTTGAGTGGATCAATCCACTTTTTGCAATGGATCAACCCAAAAGGGACTGATGATGTTTTGACTTGAGTGGATCGATCCACTCCAAGAGACTAGATCGATCCACTATAGGTTTGATGATGCCTTGACTTCACTTAGTCACTCCCTTGGCCTTGCGTGCTTCCGGACTTGCTCCAAAACACGTAAATACGTGGTGCGACCCTCGGGGGAGGTGTTCCTTGGTCAATTGAGTGCTTGTTCACTCCCGGACTTCACTAGGAGTTTTGTGTGAGCGTGAAGCGCGGCTTCAAAGCCCCCGGGTACTTGGGACGTTTCGGCTTGCCGGGCCGTAGCCAAATCATCGTTTCTTGGCTCTCGAGGCCCGGTGTTGGCGTGCCATGGGGCACGTGGCCTTTGGTAAACGTGGCACGATTCTTAATGCCCTCAAAATGTGCTTAATTCGCGCGTTCAACCTGAAACTTTACAAAAACACAACTACGTGCAAATCAAACATTTCAAGTGTGAAATCGCGTGCGTGTGTGAGATACATGAGCGAGATAAGCCCCGATATATACAATATTGGGGGCTTATCAGTCAAAAACCAAATATTACCATGTTGTCCAAATATAGTAAACTATCACACATGCAAACAAGATGAATATAAAAATATTCATAAAAAGGAAACAATAATGATGCAATCAAGAATCATTAATATGCAATCAAGAATCATTAATATATATTCATAAAAAGGAAACAATAATATGTATCCCAACTATTATGGTCAAAGATGCAATCCTTGAACAATAATGAATCCTTCCAGTCTTGAAATCCTTAAGCAGTTAGGAATCTTTCAAGTCTTGAAATCCTTAAGCAGTCAAGAATCATTTCCATACATGAAATCCTTGAGCAATACGTATGTTGAAGACTTAGATACTTTGAATCAATCAAGAAAACCAAAATCCAACCATACTTAGGCAAGAAAAATCGCATCTAAAATTTTTCCGAAGTAAACTGCACAGCCTTCAGTAACTTGGACTTTTCTCCCTCATCTGAACTCCGATTAAACTGATTCCATTTGGGTTGGATTCGAAATTCAATTATCTACAAATTATGTGAAGAACGGAATTCCAATTCTGATGTTTACTAGGTCAAAACAGACTTGCAATTTGACCCTAAAAATCTAAAAAAATTCTACTGCGAGCCAAACATTCTTTTTTCTTGACAAAACTTATCTTCTTGTCAAAAAAGATTGTTTTCTCCGTATCGTATGCCCCATTACAGAATCTGTAATCTTACAACAGATCTATATATCTAAAACGATACAACTGAAGAAACAAAGATTACATCAAAAACTTATACCTGCCACATACTACTATTACAGATTACAAAACTAAACTTGTAATAAAAAACAATAATAGTAACCACGCATAAAACAATTGCAAAACATGGGATCCAATCACACAATCAAAAACATGTGTGACCATATAGTGGCATAATCGATTCTACAAAACAAACGTTAGAACAAACTAGAACTCTACAAAACAACGGTTAGCACAGTTCTATATCTATGTTCTACGGACAACATGGTTTGTTTAATCCACACGCATGATTACATCCTTCTCTGATACCATTGTGGGGAAACGAATCCCAGAACCTAGTAATTATGTTACTTGATTAAACAACAAAAATAAATACAAACCCTACATGACGGAATTAGGGTTACCTCTCCTCCGTAGACACGAGCGTATGGTGGACTTATTTCCTTTTGTCTAAATCCAATTACAGCACGAACAAAGCTCAACTGTACCTTGCGATCTTCTGCCCTATTCCCTTATACCTCGAATCTCATACCCGATTGTGAACTCCAATGAGTTATGTTTTTCTCTTTCATAGCCCACTTTTTTTTGTTCTCTCAAAAAACATACCAGACCTAGCGAGTAAGACGGTATTTTTATAGGGCTAAGGCAAGGACCTCAGGAGAAATAAATCTAGGCTCCATGTGTAAATAAGAAAACCTAATCCTACCAGGATTCTATTTCTTATTTCACAAATTATAATTCAAACCACTAAAGAATTATAATTGCACCCCCATCATTATCTCAATTATATTTTGAGCTCCATATTATTAAATATTTATTAATCTCCCCACGTTAAGATTATAGAAACCCGTTGATTAAATGTCGATTACTGACTGTAGGACGTGTTTATGATTGTAATACCCCATGTAGACCACTGGCCCAGTAACCTGATTTGATCCACTAGCCACACCACATGACCCAAAATGCTTAAGCCCAAGGTACTAGTAGTAGCTCACATGGTTTGTTATATATCGAAGATCACTCATGTAAACAATCAATGTGGAACTAAACATCATTTACCCCCAAACCTGGAGTATTACAATCTTCACGGAATAGAGGTTGTGGATCGCTTCTGCATTATTGACGTGTGGACGGATTACAAAGACATGTTGATTGGGAATGTGAGAAATATTCAGAAGGGTGCCATATATTTAGTGGCTGCCTTCGTCAGTAAGAAAGAATGCAAATATACATTGAGCAGTCAGATGTATTTTAAAACTGTATATTAATTAGTTTGTAATGGAGTTTTTAACGAATGAATTGATATTGTAATGTTTATGTAAATGGAGGTCGAGGATATAAGAATGGGTGTCGTGGAAGGTGTTTCAACAAGTGATTTCAGTTGTATCGAACTTGCATTGCCTAATTTGTTTTGATGCAACGTCCTCGTTGCATAGTCCCAACAACCTCCCCTGGTGTCCGTGGTGACAGAGCACATCCTACCCACCACTTGGACCAAGGCGGGGCTTTAATACCATTTGTAACGCCCCACGTAGACCACTGGCCCAGTACCTTGATTTGATTCACTGGCCACACCACATGACTCAAAATGCTTAAGCCCAAGGTACTAGTAGTAGCCCGCATGGTTTGTTATATACCCAAGACCACTCATGTAAACAACCAATGTGGGACTAAACACCATCTACTCCCAAACCTGGAGTATTACAATGATAGCTATAGAGACAGAATTTAATTATATGTACTATATTTTCAAATTCAGATTATCGAATGCTACCCAAAAAAAGATTTGAAAATTAGTTTTAGAATGCGTAGATTAGAAAATTTGATCCAAAAAGAAACCCAGATCCAGCTTTTTCAGAAATCAGATTTTAAACCATTTTTTAGCTTCTAAAAATCCCTACAATCTCAAAATCTCTTGATAAGAAATTTTTAAATCCAAAATTTAAAATCAGTTCCAAAATTTGTTGGTAAACACGTTGGTTGGACCACCCATGGATAATTGGATATGCCTTGTATATATACTCCCTATTGCACCAAAAAAAAAAAAGTATATATACTCCCTAAGTGCAAAATTAGTACTCCCATCAGTGTCCACTCCTTTGTCCTAGCCACAAGTTTCTTACAGTCACTTCTTTCAACTTGAAAAGCCTTAGGATATTTTATGGACATTAATTTCCTAACAATAAAATTGTTTCATTGACATTTTAGTGAAAATGAGATGTTGAAATTAGTAAAATAGGGCTTTGCACATAGTTGATCTTTTGAATTGGTGGTTTGCACACAATTTTAGAAGTGTGGAAAAAAGGTGCTGGGAAATATCTTTTTTTGCCCTATTGTGGTCTCTTTGGCTGGCAAGGAATAATGCTATTTTTCAAGGCTAAACCGGTGGATATTGCAGAATTGGTGGATCGCATCAAGACTAAAGTTGCTTTAATTTGTGGACTAAGGTATGCTTTGCTATACATGATTATTCGGTGGAAGATATTAAAAGATGCTTGTATGGTATTAGAAGACTGAAATTGGCGAGATGTACTCTATATCCTAACTGCGTTAGCTCTCTGATTGATTGTGGAGTTTGATTGTGATGTGGTTGTTGTGGTTGGGAGTCTTCTGGCATGCGAAAGTTCTTTGGAGATCTAGGGTAATTTTATTATAGGTCATGTCGACCATTTTGTTTTCTTTTTTTCTAGTTTTGTTTCATTTTGGTTGATCTCTTATCAACCCTATCCTAGTTGCTTTGTTATTTGCTCTAGTTAGCACTTTCCCTTATTATTTATAAATAGTTCTTTTTTGCCGACTAAAAACAAACAAAAAAAAAAAAAACAGGAGTTTAATTACGCTACACATTATCCTCCGCTTTAAGGGCTGAGGTTAGCATTTTTCATTTACCAATAATGCTTGCGGTCTCCTTGCAAGAAATTAACCAAAATTCTACAACCGCATATATCAACAAACGCTGCACACGACAAATTATTCTATGGTCTTGGGGAATTACGCCCCGACTCCTTATTCACCAAACATTGCATTGAGTCTCATAGAAATGTATAATAAATAAAAGTATTGAGGCATACGTGACAGTACTACCTCACTAAGTGATAGTAATTTTTTCAAAGAAACAATTTTAAAAACCAAATACTAATCCGATTCATAAGAACTTGACCAGCGCTCGGACAATGATTTAAGAATATTAATAATTTTACATGTGTTTTCATTGGTACAAATACAATCAAAGTACCCAACTTGCCAAAAGCTTAATCTTGCATGGGAACTTAATTAGCAGGAAGAATCAAACCATTTTCTTTATAGTACGATACGAATCAATATTAATTCAGTAGTGACCAATTATTGCTTCTTAATGAACCCTTCTATCGGCACAGATGTGTGTGCGCACAGATGTTGCACAGAGTTTTGAACGAAATAGGCTGATTTTGGATCGAGCACTTAGAAACTTCCGATCAACTTGATCTCCGTGTGGGCCCTTCGAAATTTGATTTTGAGATGAATGAACAGCTCGGATCGATCGTGTGGGACCCAAAAATGAATCCCCAAGACCCATTTATGCACCATCTGTGCACACACATCTGTCCCTGTCGTTTTACTCCTTAATCGTACATTCTGTATACCTTTTTATTTCCTTGTTTGTCTCATATTCTAATAGTAATAAACTAATTCTCATGCAAGTCTAAACAGTTGGCAAATTGGGGGCTTGATTGTAACTTTCGTACCAATAAAAACACGTGTATGCTACATAGAGTTCCCGTAAATAATTCAAATATCGGTAAAGATTTGATCAATATTTGTGTCTAAATCTGGTAGGATATAAACCGAATGAATCGATCAAGTCCCTTACCAATATTCGAATAAGTTAATTGTTTACAGTACTCTTAAAAACATGTTTTAGACAAATAAAACGGTTTCAATTATTAGTGCGGTAATAATTGAAACCACACGCGCACATAGAGCAAACTACGGGGTGATTTGGCAAAAAAGAAAAAATATTGGTTTTTTCGTTTTGTCTTTATTCAAAAGAAAAATTGCACTCGTTAGTTTTGTATCAAGTTTTCATGGTTTAGTATAAAATTATAGTCGAAACTAATTTGTTTTAATAAATCCAAAATTAAACTAATAAAATGTTTTATTTTGGTTCATTTTCGGTTTTATTCAAAAAAATATTAGTTTTTTAACCATAATTTTTATACTTTTTGGATTAGACGAATTCATAAATTACGAAAACTTGACGCAAAACTAATGAATTTAAAAAAAATTAAATAAACACAAAACGTAAAAACATGTGACCATAAATTAGGTGGGAGAAAAGTTTGAAAAATACTACTCCATGTAGTACCCTGGTCACGAGAAACAGAAAGTATGAACGAAAGACAAGTTTTGGATGGTCCCTCGGCCTGTTTGCAAGCAAGTGGAAGTACGTTCCAAAACATACAAATGGGACCCAGAACAGTGGTTGGATTTCTCGTACGTGACTACGTGTCGACTTAGCATTGCTTATGGTGAAACCTTGTTCAATTGATAGGGAGCAAAATTGGAGAGCATCATGACTTTAGTGTCGCATATGGTAAAGGCATTTGGATATTATCTTCAGGAACAAGATTCACTAGATATTTGCATGGTGAAGGGAAAAAAAAAATTGAGACGGCTGCATTGTGCTCCGACACTCTTATTCACTACCCATTCCTGCGTAGCCAGTACTAATTAAGGACGGTATGTATTCTACATAAATTTTAAGTAGATAAAAGGTTTTAGAAAGGTGTCCCAAGACTACTGAATCATTACTCTGGAAAGTAGTAATTTACTGTGTATTATCTAGTCCCGGCATGGATGGCCAGCGAAGAGGATTCGTTGATGTGTGTAAATTGGTCAGGACATCTTTAACCATCGAACAAAAAAAAGGGTCTGATAACTTGCTATTTTATTGAATCAAAGAGAGAATATAAGCTTGGTTCAGTTTAGATTTTGAGAAACGTTTTTGGGGATAGTGAGTAAAGAGATCAAAAAAATTATTAGGAATCGTGCAAGGTGAGTCTCAAAATCCAAACCGAATAAAACGTAATTAAAGTGTTTGTAAGCTGGTCCGGCCACGCTGACAGTAAAAAAATTGTTGGATGTGATCTCTATAGTGGTGGGCTTGCCCTTCTCTCACACTCTAGTTTAGATACCCGTACACCATTTGAGTGCAACGCCACCAACTTGCCATCCGTGCGAGAGAGAGAGAGAGAGAGCAACAGAGAGAGTACTGCTTGCTTACTTTGTACTAGTAGTGTTGGACTTTCAAAATTCAGCTTTTCAAGTTTTTCCATTGGAAGCCACTTACCCGAAGTTGACGCGAGAGGGCGCGCATTATTTATTTCCCTCGTTCTATTATAAACGGATAAAAATATGATAATGTCTTTCATAACTAGTAGGTAATTACATGTTCAATATATCTCTTGTTTGAAAGATCTTGATTAGTTTTATAAGAGAACGTTTTTAAAATTACATAAAACATTATAAATTATAATATATAATTATTTGATAAGTGACATGAACGATCAAAATAGACTCAACAAATCCAGACAGAGTAAGTAGTAAAATGTGAAAAGACACGGATTAAGAATTATTGATATACACTGGAAATGATTTTCACAATCTCTTTTTTAATGAAAGCACTCACTTTCTTGTCTTTTACATAAATTTAAAAAATTAAGATAAAAAATTTCATTAAAAGACAAAAAAAAAAAAATATGTGCATTCATTAGGAAATGGTTTGCAGAAGTATTAGCCAATTATATAGCGGAACATACAAATTAGTTAAAGGGAGGGACCAAAGAAAGGGAGATTTATAGTAGTTTATAAATCCACTGAAGTATGAGTCCCTATGCACTGTTCAAACGATCATTTTCAGGTTCTGCGTATGGTTATAAATATCGGCCGTTATATAGCAGTTTTTTAATTCTCTGACATCGTTACACCCCGATATACCCACGAGGATAAAAATCGTATGCAGATTAACCGGTTTTCATTACATATTGTTCCGTATCCGAAAAATCGCATTCGTGAAGCCAAGTGTGTCATTTAATCCAAAATAATTTGTTGTCAACGTCCCGTGTTTCAAAGCAATAAAAATTCTCAAACTTCTTGTTCTTACTTCATCTGAACTACATAAAGATCCAGATATTCTTGTGAATTTTTAGTGCCCGGTGGAACATCGGCCGGCGGCTAGGTTCGGTTTGAGTTTTACATGCAACCGGAAGATTTATACGAGCAGTAATTAATGGTTGAAGCTGTTGTGTTGTATTTTGGCCGGAATATTGATGAAGTGATTAACTTTGGCTACAAGTCGAATACGTCGGCATCAGAAGTGATGCGGTCGACAACTGCACATAACCCGAGTGTAATTTTTAAGATGATCGACAAAACCCTCTCTTATAAAGTAATGTGAAGTAATGTGATATTTACTTCTGTAATATATTTCTTGATAAGCACGATATTACTTTCTGGTAAAATTTACACGTTTTAACTAATAGAAATGAGGATTTTGTTCGCGTTCTTTTAAGGAGCGTGAACACATGACCCGACCCGAGGTCTATTTGGAACATGTTGGAAAAGAAAGGAACAATACGGAAAATTGGAAAAGAGAGAGTGCCTGAACAACGAAAGGATAATTTTACTGTACTCAAAATTTTGTTTCCTTATTTTCTTCCAAACCACACAAGGGGAGGGTAAGAAAATATTTCAAAAACAAACCCCCAAAGAGGAAAGAAAAATAAATAAATAAATAAAGAAAAAGAGGAAAAAACACAACAAGCTTAATTATGTCATATATAATATGCACATTAGTTTCAGCTCTGATCATAAGTCCACAACAAGGACTCGAAACTACTTTGGATTGCTCTCTCCGCCTCCGCCGTCTCACAATCATCATCTCCGCCGTACTCCAACCGCGGCGGCGGAGGAGGATACACCCACTCATCCATCGAGTCCCCGTACACATCCTCCCTGCTCAAC
Source organism: Vaccinium macrocarpon (assembly GCA_022606695.1). Classification (NCBI taxonomy): domain Eukaryota; kingdom Viridiplantae; phylum Streptophyta; class Magnoliopsida; order Ericales; family Ericaceae; genus Vaccinium; species Vaccinium macrocarpon. Next base: position 27,153,568 of record CM040177.1, read on the forward strand.
TCGCTCGACTGGTAACTCGTGCCCAAACTCGGCAACTCAACGATGTCACCAAACTCATCAGAACCAGTCATCTCCGTCCCCCAAACAAATGACATCAACCCCGCCGCTGAAGCATTATTTGTCAGCGGCGGTGGATTTGAATTGCTCAATGAAGACGAATTCGCCCCCGCAGCCTGCAGGGGGGACCCCCAAACCAACGACAACAACGCCGCCGCTGACGAAGACTGTTTCGTCGATGGCGACGGCGAATCGAAACCGGTCATTGCAGCCGCTTGTGCCGCCGCGGCCTGCACGTCGCGGGCCAAGAGAGAAGCTGGCCGGGGCAAGATCCCGGCCAGTTCGGGGAAATTGAGGACGGCGCAGTTTCCCTTGACGCTCATGGCTGCCACGTCGTGTGCACGCGCCGCCATCTCCGCCGTGGCGAAGGTTCCGAGCCATATCCGGGATTTCTTCCTGGGCTCGCGGATTTCGGACACCCATTTGCCGCAAGTCCGCATTCGGATCCCCCGGTAGACCGGGTGCTTGCTGTTGTCTCGCATGATCCGCTTGCCCTTTTTGGTTTTGGTCGTGGGTGTGTTTGGTTCTGAATTTGGGTCGGGTTGAGTGAAAGACCCGGGTGATGTTGGGGAAGACGATGAAGTGTTGCAGTAGTAGCAGCTGCTCTCTGATTCTGAATTTTGAGGTTCATAAGTCATACTGTTCGTTCTCTTGTTGGACCGTCCACCCAGTTTTTTAATTCTTTTCCAAATCCTTGTGTTTCTATATTTATAGACAGCTTTTTTGAACAGATATTTATACACAGCTTGACACGCGTAAAGACGAGCGTTGGTTTGGGGTAATTATTCAGTACTCCCGGACCACAACCACCACTTGGTGTTCCCGCAACATACAGCCACGAGTTTTTTGGAGTAATTATTCGGTAGTCCCTAGCACAGTCACCAATTGATGTTCCGGATAATTCACAACCACAATTTTTTTTTTTTTTTGTGGAGCCTACAATCATAGAACCTGTTTCCAGCTAAAGCAGGCTTTACTGTTCTGTTGTTTCTAAAAACCACTGGTGGGATTTTTTTTTTTTGATCGGTACTGGTGGGATGTTATTCTCTGTTTTGAAGACTGTTGATGATGCATAATCCTGAGGGTTAATAACGCGGTTTTGCTTTGGGACTTGGGCGTTTTTTCTTATTTAATGTCTTATGTTCGATTTCTTTTACCACCAAATTTTTGGGGCCACCGAAATTTATGCCCGGTTATTACCTCCAGAGTCCCGGAGTTAGTCGAGATATGCGTAAACTGGCTCAATTATCTGGCTAAAAAAAAAAAACCAAAAACAAAAAACTGTCGATGCATCTACTGTTGAAGCATTTGTAAGGGCAAAGGACGGTTCTAATCTTTACTTTTTCGGATGAAGGCCAGCGGTAAAGGTTTTGCAGTTCTGTTCATGGCTCCAATATGCATCAATTTTCATTCGTATTTTATGGGCTATAATTAAGGCTAATAATTCAATTATGAATTATCAGATTATTCATTTTGTTCTTATTCAATTTTTTTTTGCATTTGTTAGTTTTACATCAAGTAATAATCTATTTATTTTGGCTTTACTCAAAAAAATTTGAGTTTTGACTATAATTTTGTACTTGTTAGATTCTCCTCATCGAGAAGAGTCCAGAAACCACAAAATCTTGATGTAAAACTGACAAATGCAAAAAAAAAAATTGAATAAGGACAAAATGAATAATCCAATAATCTATAATCCGGATTATTAGCCAAATTGAATAAGCTGAGGCCTCCTTTGGCTAAATTCCAAAAAAATGTTTTTTGGTTTCTTTAGTTGTCCTTATTCAATTTTTTTTTTGCATTTTTTTAGTTTTCGATCAATTTTTTTTGATTTCTTGACTTGTCTTAAAGGAGAGGAATCTAAAAAGCATAAAATTATTAACCAAACTTAAAGTTTTGTGAATAAAGACGAAAAATAGACGAAATTTTTTTTTCGTCTTTATTCACAAAACTTTAAGTTTGGTTAATAATTTTATACTTTTTAGATTCTCTCGTCGAGACAAGCCAAAAAATCACAAAAAATTGACCGAAAACTAATAAATGCAAAAAAAATTGAATAAAGACAAAAAAAAAATTCAATTTTTTGGATTTAGCCAAATGAGGCCCAATTTCAGAGTTTTGTTGCCATGGTTTCTTCCTTTAGGCCATGTTTGCTATTGTGCTTTTTGTTTGGGTTAATTTGGTTGATTCCTTATCATCCTCTCTCCCTTTTTCCTTTGTTCAGTTTGGATTTTTCTATTCCCTTTATATAAATATTTGCCAATCCGAAAAAAAAATTCATATTTAGACCTCATATAAATATGTGATTTTAGAGCGATCTGAAGTACTAAATAACTATGCTCCGGAACTACTGAATAATTACTCGACACGAGATTGAGTAGAGAGAGAGAGAGAGAGGGGATTTGTCGTTGCAATGGGGGTGTGTGCAGGACAGGACGTGAAAGGGACGTGCAACACTAGTCTTTGCAACAAATGATGAAGCAAATTTGATTATTTTTGGATAATCTCCCAAATCCTCATACTAATCTAATTATGGTATGCGTTGGAATGCAAATTAAGGAATATTTTAGCAATCCGGTCACTAAAATTAAGGCTGAGTTTTTCAAAAGATTTTAATAATTTAGTTGTTAAAATCAACCATGATTTTACTAAATAAGTTTACCAAGTGCTAAAATCATGATTAATTTTAACCCAAAAAAATTGGTGATTTTATCCACTAATGAACTTATTTTCTAAATTTATGGTTGATTTTAGCAATTAAATTGCTAAAATCTTTTTAAAAACTCGGCCTAATCAGGCCAAATTACCCCTAGAAAAGTAATCCTTTCCCAGTATAGCAGGTTACTCCTTGCTACTTTTTTTACACTCACCGGATTAGTATCTCAATAATATTACTAAAATATTAAAATCTTCAGTCCCACCCAAACAAGTGTCAATTGGCCTAGGATTATTTAAATTGCCCATAGGACGGGTGGGGCAGACATTTGAGTGCTACACCAAGTAATAAGTAAACAAAAGAAAATGCTAACGCGTGCTAAATAGACACACGTTAAGATTAAAAAATATTATTAAAATATGTGAAAAATGCATAAAAATATGTAAAAGTATATTGAAAAATATAAAAGGTGTATTAGAGTTTTGTTTTTTTATTTATTAACGTGTTTATTGTATATTCATTAAGCACGCGTTAGCAAGAACTTGAACAACTAGTCTTCCGTACAAAAAAATATCTCAAGTTTTTGGCCCATTTTTTTTTATATGCGTTTTCTTTCTTAAATTGCCCAAAGGAGAAGTGGGACAGACGAAGGGATGGGACATTTGAGTGCAAGACAAAGTAATACGGAGTAGTAATAAACAAATACTCCTCCTTATCAAATTCGATTTTTATATGCGTTTTATTCTTAAATTATGTATATTTTTGTTGTATGACTGCAACATGTTTTTTAAAAAAATTTAACAACTTTGTTTAATATATTTAATCATGATCTATCCAACCATACTCTATATATTATAAGTTCTACTATATATACTCTCTGTTTGTGAAAATAACCTGAATTTAACCATCTGCTATCGTTTTTGTGAAATAACCTAAGAATCCATCTGCTATCCTTTTGGTAATAATAAGTTTGTCATTTGTTTGTCAATTATATAACTATTCTGTTTAATCTTTGTTGTTTTATTGGATTTTAACTTTAAACTTTTTTATTTAGTGCATTTGCTATTCGGCTATGCTAATACTGGCTTTGTCGCTTCTTCTGAATATGTTGAAAATCTGCGGATTAATCCGGAACCGATCCGTGACTTGCGGTTCGGATTAGAACCGAACCGTGGCACACGGCAAATCACACACCCAACCACACAACACACGTGTCATGCTAAGAGACAGGACACATGTCAGTGGGCCCACCATTTACTTGAATTTTAAAAAAAAAACACAACTGAGAGCGTCTCTCCATCCCCTGTTCTCATCTTTCTCCTCCCCTCCATACCACCATCAGCAAAAAAAACAAGGGCATGTGGCCAAGGATGAACTTTTGTAATGCAGTTTGTCTTTTTATTTTTTAAGTACATATTTTCGCCACCACAAAGGTAAAATCCTGGTTCCGTACATGCATCTGGCAGGTCGGAATCTGGTCGGAAACTTGTGGGGTTTGGTTGAATTTTTGGGTTTTGAGTTTTGGTCGGAATACAGTTTTGATTTTTGGTTTTGGTTGAATTTTTGGGTTTTGGTCGGAATTTGATCGGAAACCCAAAAAATTGGTTTGATTGGGTTTTGGTCGGATTTTTGGGTTTGATTGGTTTTTTTCTGCTGGTGGTGGTGCGTATGGAGGAGGGGAGGGACTTGGGTTTAGAGAGGAGAGAGGTGAGAACAGAGGAGAGAGAGAGAGAGAGAGAGAGACGTTCTCAGTTGTTTTTTTTTTTAATTCGAGTTAGTGGTGGGCCCACCGACATGTGTCATATCTCTTAGCATGACACGTGTGTTGTGTGTGGTTAGGGGTGTGATTTGCTGTTTGCCTGTAGCATTTTCCTTTTCCTTTCTATCCAAAAAAAACTTTTTTCTTGAACACTCAGCCAAGCTTAACTTATCCGTTTATGTTTAAGGCTGAGTTCTCTAATGAATTTTATCAACATTTTAATAAAATCAACTCTTGATTTTATATATTTGTGAATAAAAGTGATAAAATCTGTGAATTTTTGTATTAAAAAATTAAAAAAAATTAAAAAAAATTAAAAAAAAATTTACAAATTTTATCAAATTTCTTCACGAATGGATAAAATTAAGCGATTGATTTTATCAAAATCTTGATAAAATTCATTAAAGAACTCACCCTTAAATAATTTGGTCGTACATGATGAAAACATATTAAAGGCTATATTTCAATTAAATTGTACGGCTATATTGCAACAGGAAAATCGCATCAGAGATATAGAGAGACTCATTCACAACTCCAAACAGATCTTTGTGGAGCACTTGTGAAATCTGCATAGAGAATCTTAATTACCTTTTCTTTAATACTCCCTCGTCTCAAAACTTTTGATCTTTTTGGGATTGCATGCTATTTTAAATTATTTATATCTTTTTATATATAAAGTTTTATGTGATTTTGAAAACTTTATTTAATAAAACTAATTAAAATCTATCAAACAAAATCCATATTGAATATTTTTTGACATTTACATTGAAAGATAAAAACATTTAAAAATGGCACACTATCCAAAAAGTGTCAAAAGTTTTGGGACGGAGGGAGTATAAACAAACTCTCAGAATTTTCACTTTTTCTTTTGGATTCAAGAACGTCTCGTTGATTCAGAAACTTATCTCGTTTGGACTAATACCATAACTAGTCTCTTGTAAATTCCATTGTGTCAAAGCCATTTACGAGCGACTGGGTTAAGTTCAGTTAAGCTCAGTTCCTTGTGTAATTAAAAGAGCTTGAGCTATGATTTTAAAGGACTAAACGAAGCTTAATGGAGATCACACCGGAAAAAAAAAAAAAACGAAGCGTAATTAATACTCCCTGAGTCCTATTTTAAGTGTCTCCTAAGTAAAGTCGTGTCATTTTGACTTTTAAAAAATATATATTTCTAGATATTTTTTTCAAAAAAAATTTCACCCCTAAAAAGTACTCACTTAGATCTTTTAATAAAAAAAATTAAAAGTAATTCTAAAAGTATTTTAACTTTTAAGGTCAAACTTGTACGGTCTTCTGTAGCAGACATTTAAATTGGGACGAATGGAGTACACAACTATCTTGTAAGAACTGCATTAACTTCGGTAAGAGTTGAAACAATTGTTAATTGGGGAAGGAGAAAAAATAGCATCAATATTGTATTATCACATGTTACCGACTTATCCTACTATATATTTATATATATAGAGTCCCGATCTAGTCCGGGATCCCGGATCCGGGACTCTTAGTTCCGGATCAAATTTTCACGATCCAAACCGTTCAATGTGTTCAAAAGGTGTTTTCGAGGTTCCCCTTATCCGGCGAGTTTTCACAAAAATCAGTATAAATACAGATCACAAAATCAGATGATCAGATATATACAGCTTTTTGTGAAAAACTCTTTTGACAACTCTTCCGTATTTTTTTTGAAAATTTCTCGGGGCGACCTTGAAAAACACCTTTTAACACATCAACGGCTTCGGATTTCCTAAAAAACAATGTTTAAAAAGCATCAAAACACCAAAAAAAGCTCCAGGTCCGAAATCGGGATCCCTTTGGATCGATCCGATATATATATATATATATATATATATATATATATATATATATATATATATATATATATATATATGCTACTACCTCCCGTTCCATATCATTTGCCCTGTGGGAGTGCGTGTATTTTGCACGCAAAAAATAATGTACAAGAATTTTTTTTTCAACAAACTTTACACCAATTTAAAGATCACAATGAGAAGAAAAAATCGGTGTAATTTTTTTTCGAAAAAAATTCGCATAAACACATTATTTTTTGTACAAGAAAATCTGCATACGCCCATATAAAAAAAACAATATGGAATAGAGAGAGTACTATATATAAAGAGAGAGTTTGGTTGTGGTACGACAATATTACCATTACACCCTCACTTTGTAGTTTTTTTGTTGCTGACTTACCTTTGTAATTTTCTTCAGATAAAAAAATAAAAATACTTTCACACATAATTTTTTTTCAACCAATTAAATTGCTAATAGAGATCATTAATTCAATACGGAAAAATTTTAAAAATTACGCACGAAAGTATTTTACGTTGTTGGCTTGTTAGGTTTGCAAAGAGTTTGGTTGTCAAGTTTTGGTATGGTAATATTACCAAATTATCCTTCACCAAATCAGTTAAACATTAGTGGTTAATTTGTTGGCTTTGCAATTTTTTTAGGTTCAAAAAAATAAAGTATTCCGCCTATAAGTTTTTATTTTTAATTTTTTGGCACCAAACTAAACTACTTGTAGAGATATTTAATTCAATGAGGGAAAATATAAAAAAGTGTGTACGAAAGTATTTTACATTGTTGGCTTGTTGGGTTTTGCAATTTCCGGGCAATAAAGTGTAGTCACTCACCCTCACTTAATTCAGTTTTGTCGTTGCTGACTTGACTTTGCAATTTTCTTCGGATAAAAAAATAAAGTATTTTCACATAAATTTTTTTATTTTTTTGCACCATATTAAACTACTAATAGAGATTTTTAATTCGATGCGGAATAATTCGAAAAATTGTGCACGAAAGTATTTTACATTGGTAGGGCAATATTACTCCATTGCCCTTCACCAAATTAGTTATGAGTAGCCTTTACAATTTTATTCAAATCAAAAATTAAAGTACTTCATCACACAATTTTTTTTTGTTTTTGCACAAAATTAAACTACTAATAGAGATCTTTAATTTGATGCATTTTTTTTGAAAAAAAGTGCTAAAGTATCTTACTTTGCTGGCTTGTTAGATTTTGCAATTTTTGGGAAAAAAATAAAGTATTGCTGCTCATAATTTCTTTTTTTTGCACCAAATTAAAGTTCTAATTGAGACCTTCATTTTGGTATTAACGATTTACGCCCTTTGCTATTTTCTTTAGATCAAAAAATAAAGTACTTTCGCGCATAATTTCAAAAATTGTGTACAAAAAATAATTTTAATTCAATACAGAAAAATAGAGATCTTTTATTTTTATTTTTATTTTTATTTTTATTCCTCGCATAATAGAGATCTTTAATTCAATATGGAAATTTTTTTAAAATTGTGTACAAAATATTTTACATTGCTGGCTTATTGGGTTTATTGATGGTTTGTTGGCTTTGCAATTTTCTTCGGATAAAAAAAAAGGGTTCTTCTGCACATAATTTTTTTTTTGGTACCAAAATAAACTACTAGTAGAGATCTTTAATTTAATGCGGAAAATTTTGGAAAATTGTATACTGGTTTCAACGCATAATTTTATTTATTTTTGTGCCAAATTAAACTACCAATATAGATCTTTAATTCTATGCGGAAAAATCCAAAAAAAAATGCACGTTTTCTTTTTTTAGATCATCACGTTTATTACATGTATTCTTCTATTTAATTTTTTGATAATGAACTTAGGTTGCGCACAATCAAAGCACTAGTCCTAACTAAATACAACAATTCAACCAACATAAATTGTAAGAGTTGAACTAGGAAGGGGAACAGGAAAATGTGAATTGGAAGGGGAACAAGAAAATGTGACATGTGTACGTACTGTGTAGGCCTTGGAATTTTCTGAAATAATTGATATGGTGATTGCAACTGGAATTGTACATTTTCGAAGAAATGAATACTAACAGGGATGAAATAATATTCATATAGGACAAGGACAACTAACTTTTGATGAGTTGTTTTTCATCTTTTTTTCCCATCAAGTTTGTGTCAAAAAAATGGACCATATACTTCAATGTCATCACAAAAATTCTAAACCCCGTGTTTAATTTTGAACCCCCTGTCCATAAACTGAGTGACATATGAAGATTGTTATGTGTTTTACCAATCGAATTCAACCAGAATTATGACTATAAACCCTTTGCGACGTACGCGGACAAACAATTTATTATTGTTGCGTGTTATTTTTGTAGCGAACAGTTGCGCATGCATGGTTCTCTTACATGAGCAGGGAGTTTTTTTTTGTCTAGGGTTTACATACACTGATATTCTTCTCGCTAGTTATATTTTTCTCGATCTATACAGTGAAATTCATGTGTGCATCGTAGTGAGGACGTATACTTGAATCCAAAATTTATTTAAAAAATAAAATTAAAAATATTTATTAATGACTTTTCTAATTTCTTTTCTCCTTTTTTTTTATTTTTGTCGAAATATAATTACACCAAGGAAAAAAACTCTCTCAATCACTTAAGGTCCACATATCCAAAAAAATCTCTCAAGTGGGGACTTCCACAAGAGATTGTTGCTTCTGTGGAGGTAGTTGGAATTCTTTCCTACGGATAATTTTCAGCCGCCAAGACATTGGTCACATCATGGGTGGGTCCCCAAACTTAGTCCAGCCTGAATCGCACCCAAGTCATCCCAAATGTCAAGAAAATATCTCAATGCCGAGTGACACGACACGGGGTACCTGTATGCATATGTCGACCGTTAAAAAATAATGTGGATGGTCAAATTTCTCCCACTCTAGTCTTTCCTCTTCTCTTTCTTCATAATCTGAGTCATTCAAAAAAAAATTTTGGAAGATTGAGATACACGTTCGGGCACCACATAAGAAGGTGCCCATGCGGCATCGAAAATCCCTCCTAATTAGTATTTCACAGCAAGGCCTTATAAATATAAACAAAATGAGGAAAATGGATGACTTAGGGGTGGTTTGGGTAAATTGAAAAAACTAGTTTATTGGTTTTTTTGGTTTTGTCTTTATTCAAAAAAAAATTGCATTTGTTGGTTTTCGGTTGATTTTTTGTAATTTTTTGGCTTGTCTCGACGAGAGGAATCTAAAAAGTATAAAATTATTAGCTAAATTTAAAATTTTGTGAATAAAGACGAAAAATAATTCAAAACCAACCCTTACAAAAATTGGTTTTTTGGTTTTTTTCATTTTGTCTTTATTCAACTTTTTTTTGCATTATTAGTTTTACGTCAAGTTTTTGTGGTTTATGGAATCGTCTCAACTAGACAAATCCAAAAAGTATAAAATTAGGATCAAAAGTAATATTTTTTTGAATAAAACCGAAAATAAACCTGATTATTGGCTTAATTTTGGATTGGAATATCACAACCAGACTTGCACGAGGGGCATTGTCCTTTGCGAAAACTCCTACCTACCTCTTGGGCGTAACCTTTGAGGGCCTATTATTTTTCTCATTTTTTATTTTAGATTGTAAATTATAAAATTTTGAATTATGATCAAAACAGATTATTAATCTGTAGAGTAGTTGAGAAATGTGTATAATGTTAATTTTGCAACAAAGCAGTATTTGAGAGTAATCATCCAAAATAAATTATGCTGAGAGGGTTTTTCTTTTTTTTAACCCCGAGTACAAAACGAGAATACAAAAATAACTCCGAATCGAACTGATAATCGAATTGTGCATCTATTATGTGGTTTCGACTTTTATCGTGGCTCTCAATCACCCACAGTATCTGAAAATTAATCCACAATGCAGAAAGGTGGCTCGTAATCATTTGATTGTTACTGCGGTTATTTACCACTAAATTACCCCTGGGGGGGTAATTCAAAACTCATCATGCATTGTTAACCTTTGCTTTCTGAGGGAAAAGAAAGGGACTAGCTAGGTTTTTAAGGTCTTATCTGCACGAATCTTTATGAATCATAATAATATTTACGATATGCTTTTGTGGGTTTTTTATTTGATAACCGGATGTCTGGGTCATTTGTGCGGGTCTCAACTAATTTCGGAGTTCTAAAGGTAACGACTAAGCGTAATCTCTAGTGGCCCAAAGAGTTTTGTGGTAATTTCTTACTGGTAATTAAATGAGAAATGAGGTACTATTAAGGGTCATCATCGGGTCGGTCTAGCTTGCGAACTTTCAGCCCAAGTCCACTAGCGGTCTATTTCTTTTTATCGGGTCGGACGGGCCGGACTATCTGTCAAAACTTGAAACCTAGGCCGAGCCCACAGGCTTATCTTACTCATGTGGGCAAGCGGGCCAAGCTAGGCTATTTGGATGGGCCGAATGCTTCTTTTTCTTTTTTTTTTTAAACTTACAGTTGAACTTTTGGGAGCAAAAACTTACAGCTGAAAAAGGATAAAGAAAATGAATAAAAGGGGAAAGGTAATAAAGAAAGAAAAATGGTTGACAAAGTATGGGCATGTATGTCTTGTTGACGAAAAACAAGGGTAGTGGAGTGCTACAATAAAATATGAGGAACTAATATATAATAACAATCCGGAAGAAAGTAGAACAGAACTCGTTTGTATATTGAATTGAATATACAATGGTAAACCAAAAGCCTCATTTTGTTCACTTCACATTTTTAAAAAATGGTTCAAAAAGATTTTCTCCCCATCTTTCATCTCTTCAATTATTACCCCTCTCTCCAATAATTATTCTTATTTCTCTCTTTATCTCTTTCTAATTATTACACATCTCTCTAATTACTATTACTTTTTTCAAAAACTCATCCAAACACTATCTCAAAAATATTTCTCAAAATATTCTTTTCAAAACTCTCAACCAAACACAACAAATTTTTATACAGACTTGGGAACTCTGAAGTGCCTGAGGTAGTGGGCATGTACCAGTGGACCGAGCTATAGGTGAGCTAATATCTCGGGCTGTCGGGCCGAGCTGGCGAGCGGGTTGGAGATAAAAAATTTAGGCCCAAGCCCAACCCATGGAAAGATCGGGCTGGGCTAGGCTGCCCATTTGACAGGCTCGGGCAAAGCCTGGCGGGCTTAGCAAGCCCGGGCCAATGAGCGGAATGACGAGGCTTAGGTACTATTATACAACAACATTGTAGTGTCACACCACATGTCCTTTTTTTTTTTCTTTTTTCCTAATAATCAAGGCACACCACATGTTCTCTATTCTGTTGTCCAAACCGTTGTGTTAACAGAATTTCTTGATTTTAATTTTGCGCTGTTTTTTGGTGCCCCAAGGCCTGGGCCTCTTAAGCCTTGGGAAAGGGCCGGGCCTAGCCGCCATATTTCTGTCTCAATCTATAAAAAATTAAAATGTTGACTCGATTAAATATCCGAACATCCTTATTTCCAGAGCTCTGAATTAATCCAAACGCAAGAATGAAATCCATTCAAGTATTAATTCAATTACGAGGATTATTTTTTCGTAATCATATTCGCATTACTCCTCGAATTTCTTGTCATCCAAACATAGATTAAATGGGGAATCATCCTGAAACAGAAGATCCTATTTTCCCAGTATGATAAACACAATTAATACAGTTAATTAGAATTACTGGAGCCATATCTCCTGTTCCATTCACATTTACATTTACATGTTCCAAGCACTCTCATTCATTTTACATATACATTTATATTCCAAACTAATTTTACTTGGAAATATATTTTGATTTTTTTTTTTTTTGGGTAACCTTCGATTGCGACGAGTTGATAAGCTGCCAAATGTGCCAGTTGTACACTCATCATCAGATATATATGTTCATGCATTCAACAAAAGCTTCATGGAACTGTCACAATTGGAGCACTAGAAGTTAATTCCTTTTCTTTTTCTGATGATGTTGATATCATATAAGCAAGTGTGTTAATTGATGGTGTCGACTGTCGACGTGTCGAGTGCCAATAAGACGATAAGCATTTTGTCAGCTTCTACAAAGCGAGATGGTGAATTTTTTTCACGGCGAAAGTTAGTATTTTTAGTTATAGGTAACTAGGTTTGAATCCGAGTCCAATGCATAGGAAATGGTAATTGCTACAATAAATCAAGAAGGGCTCATCTCCTGATCAAATAAAACCTAGTCTTATCCTCACCTGGGTCCAGCTGAACCATTTCATACCTCTCAAATTAGTAATATGTGAGTAAATGTCACAAACAAACTACCTCCAAAGGTGATGGCGGAGTCAGAATTTTCGAAGTGCGTGGTAAAAAATCAAGAAATATATATGGTAGGTTTTAAAAAAATTGAGTTGGAAAATATAAGACTCATAGAAGAGGTGAGATCGATCAAATAGGTCAAAATATGTGTAGTGTATAGCACGTTCCAGTGTCATTGGTTTAAGGATTTTTTGGTTGTCTTTATTCAATTATATATTTTTTAAAATTTGCATCAAACTTTTGGTGATTATAGATTCATCTCGATAAGAAGAATCGGAATTAGGTAAAATATGACTTTTACCTAAATATTTTGGGAAATATGGAAGAAAAGAGATGGCTTAAACAAGCTTTTCATACTTTTTGTTATGACATTTAACGGCATGAAAAATGGTTTAGTTCCCAAGGGAACCAGATCTCCTGTTCCAAATTTCCCTTGTTCCTCTATTATAGGGGGTTTCGGACCGTAAAATCACACAAATTTTTTAAACACAAAAATAGAATTCACCATCCAATGACCCCTACCCCTTGGAACAGAGGGACAGGGGTTTCAGAATAGGGAATTTGAAACGGTTCCCAAGGTGAAAAGATAGGCCCCTTCCAAAAGGCAAACTCAAGGTCGGAGGAGTGTATAAGGTTATTAGCAGACCATATCAAAATTCACTTCTGAGGGTTTCCAACTAGGGAAAAAAGGTTCACATCAATTTGAGGGTATAAATTTTCGATGGGAAATACCAATGACAAAGGGATGAAAAAAATAAGCAATGTCAGGCTAATTAAATTATTATATCTCACTCTCTTTAAGAAGATGATAAGACCTGTGACCGCTATAATATAATTTTCCTTTTGATTTATCTCATTTAGGATACAATAGTCCAATGGACCGCTATGTTTTGTGGCTCACACAGACTCTACAAATGTTGTTGTGTTGGAACGATGCCGGCGAAGCCGCGCGATGAGCCTCACAGTACACTACGCATCATGAGGCTGCGCAGAACCCACCCCGTTCCCTTTTGCATTCTCATTTGCATTCTAGGTTTTCTCCACAAATAAAAAGCCTATTATACCCGTGCATTTATTACATAATTCCCGGGAAGCCCTCAATTTGTTTGATGATGGGTTGTTTCACAATTTGTCAAGATTGTATTTGTTTTGTTTCGAGATTATGTATGAATTATTGAATTTTATTTCCGTCATGATTATATATTTTTATGTTCGTCACAATTTTTATGTTCTTCATAAAGTAAATATTACTTGTAAATTTTCTAAAAGTAAATAATTAAGAGGTAGAAAAGGAAAACGGAGACTATAAGGACCCAATTTTGTAGAGTGAAACTGCCAAACTAAATTTTGGAGTAATTAGCAATATCTAAAACTTATTTTATGAATCTAAAAGAGTTATTAAAATACCACAATAAATAACAAGAGCAACATGCTAAAAATCAATTCATAATCTATTTTCATCATTTTACTCTCAAACACTACCCTGTTACAAAATATGTTCTGCACATATTTCTCAAATATTCTATAAATTAATAATTTATTCTAGCTATTATTCCAAAATCTACTATTCACAATCAAAATACAAAATAGAATCCATGGTTGTGTTTGGTTTGATTTTGGGTTTTGGTTTTTGTAATTATTAGAGAGAGAAATAATTATAATAATTAAAAAATAGGTATTAATGATTGGAGAGAGATAGGGAGAAAAATAAAAATAAAAAATAAAAATAAGAGTAATAATTAAATAATAATTGAGAAAACCGATTTTTAGAAACCAAACCAAACAAGGCCTATTAACTCCCAAACGGGCCCTAATAGTACCAATTTTCTTGCTGTAAGTGTTAGGTGGGAGTGTCAGTCATGCGTACCTACTGAACGTTAGTGGAGTACGTGCTTACATGTAGGATAATTTGATCACAGTTGTGACCAGAAGTCAAACACACAACTGCTAGGACAGGGGGGCTGCTGTCCCTTGCCAAGGACAACGTCTGCTATCGCCCGACAATTTCAAAGAGTTCTGGTCTCGTATCGATGATTGGAAACATTCACTTCGAAGAGTCCGCCGAGAAAGACAAGTGTACTAAAAATTAGCTCAATCGGATACTATTTAGTACTTGATCAATACATATATAACTCAGAAATAATGGGTTTGAGTGGATATGATCTAGTGTTTTGGATGAATTCTCTTCAAGATAAAAATGTTTCGATTAGATACTAAATGATATCTAATTGAGCTAATTTTTGATAAAATTGTTCTACTAGGCAAGCTTTTTGACATAAACATTTCCAATCATTGAAACGAGACCAAAACTTCTCGGAATCGCCGGGGGCAGCAGGCGCTGTCCCTTACTCTTTCCCAACTGCTAGTAATTGATTTTCAAATGGTTTTAGCAACTAGTTGTTAAAATCAACCCTAATTTTAGCAAATGAGTTCACTGAGTGTTAAAATTATGACTGATTTTAGCCTCCTAAAAATTGATCCACACCAACTTGGGTATCCTGTTACAATAGTGATAACAATAATGAGAATATTTTTTTCCTTCTGCCAATATTGCAAACATCAAGTTGGAATTAGAGGAAAAATTAGCGGGTTAACAACCAAAGGAAGTTCAACGTTTCTCCATAGACATGAACCCGAGACCTCACCCTGGAAGTCAAGGGATACAACCAAATGAGAGACAAGTAAACATAGGTATGTATTTCGTCCTTTTTTTTTTTTCTTTTTCTGTAAACATAGGTATGTAGCTCGAGCTATATTCTACAGAACGTTTTTTTTTTCTTTTCTGTAAAAATCTATGTACATCAAATAATGACACTTCTAAAGACTAAAATGAACTCAAATGAAGATAGGAGAAGAGAGGGGAGGGCAGCATGACAGTAAACTGCTGCTGCTTACAAGATTTCATTCTCCTCATTTTTTTCCTAACTTAACTAAAAAAATATAACAAAAAAATCATGTAGCTGCCAAAGTTTTCCATATTCAAAAAAATTAATTTCTATTAGGGTTCTACTCGAAAAACTCGATTATACCATATCGAGTGGAGAATCATATGGAAAATATCATACTTCACAGGCCTAGCATGCCAAAGAAAATGCCGTTGTACTTTCTTCACCCTCTTCTGCAACTCCAAATATTTCATCTCTGGGATTGAGAGGAGTATACTCTTCAAGTTCGGAATATCCTTCTCAGGGACAAAAACAGCAAACGATTCCCAGTTCAGAATTTCGAAAAATGGTGGCACATAATTGTCGGATATAATAACTGGAACACACTCATAGAATATTGCTTCGACCACCCTTGGACTGTTGACTTCATACCCTTTTGGACAAATACAGTACTTGCTACTCTTCATGTACTGGACATAGTTCATCTTACTCTTTACCTTGGGCATTGGACCAAAGATTTTCATGTCGGGATCTTTGTTTTGCCAATGCTGTAATAAAATAGGACGGAGATAGCCGTGCATTTTCCCGGCAAAGAAAGCTAAGATACGTCGTTGGGATGGAAGATGGCCACCGAGTTGTTTTAGGGGGTTTTTAGGTACCCGCACGGATGTTTCCGGAAGAGACACGTCCTTGCCAAATCTGAAGCCTTCTTTGATATCTGTATTGCACAGAGCTCTCAAGCAGTTGCCCATGATTTGGTTTGTTTCAGCTGGGGCCTGGGGACAAGAGAAGGATTTTTTATATGGGAAAATATTAAAACCGTTGGACACAAGTAGGTGCAGGTAGATGCATCATCCAAAAAGTAGGATAACATTTGAATTTGCGTAGCACTGGAAGTAACTGAATATACACTCCTATCCGAATTTGACAAATCCAACTTATTAACTAAGGGAACCCAATCAATGCAAATTACAAACTTGAAATTTCCAACACAGACCTTCAATTGAAGTTGGACGTGTGCTTCAAATCAATAGAGAAGGCCCAAAACAGCAAAGTAAGAATCTCGTTGGTTTTTGTTCTTTAACTTCTCAGAATGGAAAAACAATTGAGGACATGAAAACTCATAAAACCAAAATGGGACAAAAGGAGTAACTAGCAAGAGCATGGTTATGCAGAATAGTGCACAGGGTTCCATGAACATAAAATCAGCATGAGCGAACAGAGTAATGACATGCACAAATAAACTGCATGGTCACACTTGACAGTGCAGCATTACATATCATACACTAATTGTATTTCTAAATCATGAAGTGTTAAACCTATATCCTCAATGAAACTATATCTGCAGTGAACCTCAACCCCACATAAAGCTGTATCTACAAGAATAGACTTGCTCCTATGGCATGAAGAACCAATACAATTCAAATGGTTGGTTTACTTCATACATTAGAAGGAAATATTGTTCGGAGCCAGTCCTCTGATGCAGGAAATCATGACAAAAGGAAAGGAAATTTTTAAAACTAAACTGCCTCCGTTCGTAGTATTTTCATGCATTTTCCTTTCATGTTGGTTTTCTATTTCTCAGGTGGAACAGTGCAATGAATCCTTATTGACATAACTGACGCTAAGCAAAAGGAAATATGCAAGGTCATACCCAGTCATGGCAAGCAACAAGAAAATGATCAGCTCCACTAGTTCTGTTCCAGAAACTGTATCTCGCTGCAATCATGTTGACGTAGTTCTTCAGATGCTCTACCAGGTTCTTGTGACTGTGAGAGTCAGGTACATATAATGTCTCCTCTAGCATTCGAGAACTGAAAGGTAAGTAAAACAGATGGGCTTTTATTGGGTTCTTAGTTACAAAGTTTTTGTTTGCTTCCAGGAGTTTCATGAACCAACCCTCCGAAGAATATATTCCCTTCAGCACTGGTTGATGGAAAATGGGTCTCTCTCCCTCCTTGTAGACATATACCTTGAGCATTTGCTCCATTAGCTCATAGCTCCTGAAACCTTGAAACTTTAAAACATTAGCGGCCTTTTCAAAATTAGCATGAATGGTCGTAAAAGTTTTGTTCACATATACGATTTCCAAAACGGAGTTCATCTACCATGTTAAGACAAACTCTTATGAGACTCAAATCCATACCTCTTGATACTATGTACCACGACCGAAGCCTATGCAACCCAAAAATTTATCCTCACAGCTCTAAAAGTAAAAACAACTCCTACAAGGATACCGAAATCCAAAATTCAAAAAATGTGTCCATTACAAGAATAAAAAGCCTTGATTGAAATCCTCACAGTTAAATCGTTGTGGTATAAATATAATACAATAAAATCCTCAACAACACACAAATGGAGTCGATTGCAATCACAAACACCAAAATGGCTAAATACAAAGCCCTCTACGACAAGATAAATGGCTTCAGATATGGGCAAAGGACAGGACTGTTGGTACCCCGCCCATGATAGTTTTCAACCTGTCCCATCTTTATATATTAAAATACAGATAGGACCATATAATGTAACATCTCAATTGTTGAGCCACGCATACTCTTTATTTTGGCCACCTATCCGAAAACAAAAGATATTGCACTTCAAAGACAATTGGATTGCACTTTCTCACAAAGAATCTTTCAACATATAAAAATGGTAAAACAAATCTAAAACTGGGCTGGAGCTGCGGCAATGGGTCAATGGATGAAGTAAAAACACATGTTGGAACTCGTGAATCAGGTAAGATAACCTATCTGCAACAAAATGTGAATTCAATGTTCAAAAAATGGAACAATCTTGCTCAACATACTTAACCTTTTAAACATTGAGACATTCCAATAGAGGGGTGCATAAAGCGCAGGATCATTGTCCACTAATGGTGCATTTGTAATCTGTAATTTTGCATTTTGTAAGTCTTGGTCCACTGCAGAAGGCCATTGGGGTTTCTACAATCCAAAAAGAAGCGGAAAAAAAATTAAAAGCCTCTATAGTGATCTCAACACTTTCTCTGATCAATTCCGGAATGAAAGACATGGACATACCATTGAAAATGATGAAGCACGACTATGAAGCAACAAATCATTCATCTCAGATATCGACACCACAGCTGCTGCTGGCTCAGAGCCTTCCTTCACAGGTGAAACATTATTCGTGGAAGAACTATTTTCTGGCAAAACGGTCTGTCTTTGGAATTCCTCTGACTTTTCAACCTTAGGAATCGTACTGCCTATGTCTTTGTCCACTGCAGATGTGTTGGGATAAACAGAACTCATGGGACTGTGTGAATCTATATCCTCATTATTTGGAGAGTGTATGTTGGGGAATGAAATAATTGGTGGTAAAGCAAGTGAAGAGGTTGCTGGACCGGCACTTATCCCTGCATTTTCCTCTTCAGTAAAAGCAGTACTCTCTTCTGAAGTACTCCCTAACGAAGAATTACTTTCAGTAGCAACATTCTTTGGAGTGAAGCTATATGCAGATTCTCTAGCCTCCTTCGGTGCTAAGCTATTATCTGGAGTTGATATGCCCACTGTTGAATTGTCATTAAGCTCCACAAAATCCACCGCAGGAGATTCATCTTCCACAAAATCTACCGACGGAGATTCATCTTCTGCATCCCTATCTGCATCTAATTCAATAGAATCATCTGACCCCCTGTTTTTTTCTGGTACAAAATTATTCTTGGGCCCAGTTTCCTTTCCTTCAGTGGTCTTGGTTTTGTTATCAAAATCGAGGGAAGCATCTGTAGCTGTAGAATTTAGATCACTAAAAATTGTCGTATTGCTTGATATATTGCTGTTGGTAGATGAATCTACCATTGAGAATGTTCCTATTCCTACTAATTGGGTCTCTCCGGCAGAAGATCTAGAAGTTATGAGATTGCCAAATGGGAGTTCAAAGTACTGAGTTACTAGAACAATTGAAAACACCATCCCAATTAGCCATCCGAATGTCCTGGCTTCAACCTGGCATAACTTTTTCAATTTATGGCCCATATCTGGATCAACTTCTGGACAAAACTCTATTATCCCTGCAAAATTCCAAACCCAAAAACTCAGATGCACAGCCCCTTTCTCTACTAAATATATGCAAGTACGTGCCTGCTTACCAAACAAATATACATATATACTTGGGTATGGGTGAGGAACATGGTTCCGACAACCGTAACAAGTTTATATGCTGTATCATCTAAGCTTGCATTAGCTAGGAAAGAAACATTGTTGTCCTTTCACATGGATGAGAAATATAATTCACAGTTTTCCTTAATCCAATTTGTTAACTAAAAAGTATAATTCTACACAATTTACAACATAGTCATACCCATACCCATCCTCATACCCCTACCAAACTTTTGGACAAATCCCAATTGCTAATGTCTAAGTTTAGGAAGGTCAGACACAAACCCTCACCCAAGTACTCATACCCAAGTCCATCTAACATAGCATAAGATGGATCAGATCAGCATTTTGTTGTAATGTGCAAGTTCAAACATTGGGACTGCTCAACCGACTTAAGCACATAAAACACTTCAACAGACACCAAACCCAAGCAATGCAAATATGCAATAATATGTGTTCTGAATGTCTACCACAAAACTAAACATTCATAGGGTTGCAATTTTTGAGATTTGGTTTGCATGTGAAATAGTAATACAGAAATATTGAGCAAAACATTCAGGCAAAATTCCATGAAAGCATACCTATGTAGCTCTGACACAGACACACAATAGCACACTGACACAATCTTTTTAAAAAAAAATGGAGGACGCGACATGTTATGGCAGACATTTTAAATATTACTTACCTGAAGTATTATATCAACAAAAAATAAAAATAAGCTCTCCTTTCAAATATTTAACACACTAGCATCACATATACCTTAAGCCATATTCATTATGAAATCATCCACAAAAGTTTTTCGGCACACAAAAATATGACTTCCCTCGGTCCAAATTACAGTCTACTACTTGTTTAACGCACTTTTTTTGCTAGTTTCACAAGAGTGTCAGAGAATTTTTTTTAGAGTGTTACAAGGATTTCCAAATGCAAAAAGTTGAGAGCAGAGAGTGTCAGTATCAAGGGTCCTCCGATAAAGTGTCCGTGTTACACGTATATACACACACACTTGACACAAAAGATAAGGTTATCTAACCTTTCATTTGTAAAAAGACCAAATGGCCTTAAAAGGCTTCAGATTACCTATTTCTCCTTTCAATTTTTACTCTATCCTTCCACAGCAACTTAAAACCGAAATTGATTCTCGACGGAAAATTTAAAACATGCAGCACAAAATCCGAATAAATCACAAATCAGTTATCCCGACAAAATTTCTTTAAGAGTTCAGACTTATCATCAATCAGCACACGCTAAACACACATACTCTATCATTAATGTAAGCATAAACCAGTTCTGAAATTACGCAATATGACTAAGCACAACCAAAACAAAACCCCAGAAGTATATTCAAACAGTCAACCGATAAATCAACTAAACAGCGGGAAAAAAGTTCAAGTAACAACAAACCTTTCTTCGTTTACGAGATCAAGAGACGGGCGATTAATCAACGCCCATGTTTGGTAGCTTAGGAAATCCAGCGAAAGGGAAAGAGAAAACAGGAATTAAGTCAAACCCACCAATTCTTTTCCCTCGAGAGGTTAATTTAACACTACCATTTCTCGGCAACCAAACCAAGAATCAGGCAATTTCGAAAAACACAAAGCTAAGAATCAGTCATATATGCATACACAAACAATTACGTATACGTGTATGTATGATCTACGGAATGGGAAAAAGAGTTACCTGAATGAATGCAAAAGGGGAATTTCGAATTTGGCAGAGGTGATAGCAATCTGCATGTGGGAGGATTGTTTGAGCTTTCCAAAGTGTTGGTTTATGTTTGCATATATTCTTTGCTTACAGCTCGGGTATTTATGGAGGTGCGGGAAAATGGTGTATATATATAAATAATGGCTTGATTGGGATTTGGGCTGCGGTGGCGGTGCAAATACTTCCAGTACAAAAATGTCCGAAAACGTGGTTCCTTCTATTCGATCGGCTTCGAAAAAAAAAATTCCGTGTTCTTCGCGTCAAGATCTACATAATAATAGTATTTCTTCTGTCCGAATTTGTTCGTCCCTCGTTCTATTGTAACCAGATAAAAAATTAGTGATATCTTTAAATTGGTAAGTAATTATATATCCAATATGAATCTTGTTTGATAGATGTCGATTAGTTCTATAAAACAATGTTTTTAAAATTACATAAAATATTATAACTTACAAGATATAATGATTTGAAAAATGACACGAACTCCCAAAATGAACTAACAAATCCTGACGAAGGGAGTAAAAAATTCAAATTGCATTTTTAAGCTCGAAATGTTTTCCTTTTATGGAAACAACTATTTTGTCGTGCCTTACATACAAGGAAATGATATGTATTGGAGAAAAACTTGGGTGTCCATTGGGTATGATCGTGCATTTTGGTTGTTCAAAAATATTTTGACGACTTTATTAGATTGCAAGAGGGGGAGATATCTAACCGATCTTGTGTCGGAATCCTGACACCACGTAGTCATACCCAACCGAAACCCAAGTTTTTTCCTTAATTATGGATTGATTGGGATGTGGTGGTAGAAATATGCCCTCTGTTCTTTGGGATGGTATCTTTTTAAAATCTTTTTATTTTTACTAGTGTAAAAGGCGTCGTTACTTGGCGTTCTTGGCGTCTTCGATGATAAAATTCCAATCAAATGAAGTAAGAAATTTTGTTATTGTATAGACATTGCTACCGATGCATGTCATAGACATTGATTCATTTCATTAGAGGGGTGATCTCAAAGAAAATAACATAACCAAACACTAATATGTAGCCATATTTTGAAACACAACTAAAACCCCCTTCTTTCACCACGTTATGTAGTATCTATTTCCTTACTCAACTTTGGCTCCATGATATTTACACCATTTATGGACATGCCACTGTGTCAAAAATGTTTCTTTTGGAAGGAGGGTGGCTTAACTTTTTCACAGAGATTTCATTTTTAGCTCGATTAGATTTAATGCTCCATTTGGTGACATTTTCGAGTGCTCTCATTGAATGGATAAATTCATATATCATCTTGAGTTGGGTTTGAATCGTCAATGGTGCTCAAAACTCATTGTTAGTACGTGCCTTTGTCATGATTTGTTTGTTCTTCATTCCACAAATTTGCATCTGTTTATTCTTTGATCCTATTAAATGTCTTTTTCTGGGTGTTGTTCAAGGATTTTGGATTTACACGATCCGCTGAAAGAATTTGTTTTTTCTAGTGGCATGTCCATAAATGGTGTAAATATCATGGAGCCAAAGTTGAGCAAGGAAATAGATACTACATACGTGGTGAAAGAAGGGGGGTTTTAGTTGTGTTTCAAAATATGGCTACATATTAGTGTTTGGTTATGTTATTTTCTTTGAGACCACCCCTCTAATGAAATGAATCAATGTCTATGACATGCATCGGTAGCAATGTCTATACAATAACAAAGTTTCTTACTTCATTTGATCGGAATTTTATCACTGAGCACGCGGCAACGTGCAACGCACGTCGCCTTACACTAGTAAAAATAAAAAGATTTTAAAAAGATACCATCCCAAAGAACAGAGGGCATGTAGCCATATTTTGAAACACAACGAAAACCTTCATCTTATGTTTTATGGTCCTGAGAATCATCCAGATTCTGTTTTCAAGTCAAGAATCAGAAAGTCATGTAATGGCTTGAGCGTTCAAGCTGTTCTTGAGCAGATTGCTGATTTTCGGACATTGTGATGATGGGTTATGGTTTACTGGAAATCAAATGAGTGTGGGGTTTTGCTTCTCTGCGTATGATCTGGATTCACTTCTTTCACATATTCCCAAACATTTCTTTTGTTTAAAATTGATGATTTTCTTCTTCTTTTTTTTATTTATCGTTATTTATAAGATGAATCTATCTGTTTTCATTTGGTTCTTCATTAAAAACATTTTATTGACGTTTGATCTTGTAAATAAAGAATAAGGAAGGAATGGAAGTGCAAAGAATCACAGAAGTCAGAAACTGGCTTAAGCGCTCAATCAATAAGGTTTGAGCGCTCAAACTGGTCTGAAGAGTTTGAGCGCTCAGGCCCTCATCTTTGAGCGCTCAATCTCCTCGCTGAAATCCAGATTATAAGCCAAATTAAGTTTCATGTTCATGATTTCTGGGTTGTGGTACAGTTTCTGTTGTGTTTGACCTCTGTAAATATTCGTTGTAATTTTTCTTTATTGATTAATCTTCCATTTTCATGTAGATCATCACGCACAAGCATCCACGTTAGATTTGTATTATTTACTATGTTTTTATTGTTTACATGGTTCCCATCCCTAATTCCCCATTTTCATGATTAAATTGAATTTCAAACATTTTTAAGAATCCCACGAAATATTGAGTAGAGACCGGTTCACAGACCGGGCGAGAGGGGTGCCGTAAAACCCTTCCCCTCTTGTAACCAAACCCCCGAATCCGAGAAATTTCTGGTTTCGCAGTGATCAGTAAAATCTTTTCAATGGGCGAAGGAGTCATATTTTTATCGGTTTCTCGGATTCAGACCTCAAATCTGGGTGGCGACTCTAACAATCAATCTCTTTTCAAACACAAATTCAAACGCAATCTCCGTGGGCCGTCCACAAGCTGGCGACTCTGCTGGGGAGTTTGGTTAATATATATTTTATTTAATTACACCTGTGTAATTTTTATTACACTTGTGTAATTTTATTGAAATATGTGTTAATCAAAAGTGGGTTTAATTTGAAAAATATTTTGTGGGATTTTGAAAATGTTTGAAGTTTGATTCTTGCATTGCACTTGCATGGTTCTTAGCCCCGCTGGCGTGTTTTGGCAATCCTGCCCGGTTTGCCGGTGACAGGGAATCCCAAAATGCCCAACAGCCCTCGACCGTGATAAATCACATCGTCACTATCGTTTTTAACGGTAGGAGGCGGTTTTGATTTTGAGTCCGGGGTACCCTCAGTGACCAAAATCAGCCTTTTGCATATAGATAATCATAGAACCCCACGTTTAGCAACCCACCCGTGCGTTAAGTTTACGTGTTCCACCATGTTAATGTGCTACATGTTACCGCTTTCCTTGCCATGCCATGTTGCATTCATGCATTTGCATTGTATATAGCCGCGCGAGTGTCGAAATTCTGTATAGATGTCCCGTTTGGTTTTCATGCTTTTGCGATTAGTAGAAGGTTGCTTCGGCCCGATGATGAGTCGTGCATCTCATATGCGCGTTGTTCTTACAAGTTAGCCCTTAGGATGGCCGGACGTGGGAAAATCTGGATCATCAAATTCCTAAACACTGATCTAAACAGGTTTAAGGGACCTTGGCCCGAGAAGGATCAATCGCCCTTAGGCATCTGATCTTAGATCATTGTCGGAATTCGTGTGGACCGGGATTTCCCAAATCCAGCCATCCGATATCAAGGACTTATCACTTAAAAGAAAACTTGAGGATCGGGGCAATCTTTCAAAACTAGATCCCAGGCAGTTAGTAGAAGGTCGCTTCGGCCCGATGATGAGTCGTGCATCTCATATGCGCGTTGTTCTTACAAGTTAGCCCTTAGGATGGCGGACGTGGGGAAAATCACGGATCATCAAATTCCTAAACACCGATCTAAACAGTTTAAGGGGACCTTGGCCCGAGAAGGATCAATCACCCTTAGGCATCTGATCTTAGATCATTGTCGGAATTCGTGTGGACCGGGATTTCCCAAATCCAGCCATCCGATATCAAGGACTTATCACTTAAAAGAAAACTTGAGGATCGGGGCAATCTTTCAAAACTAGGTCCCAGGCAGTTAGTAGAAGGTCGCTTAGGCCCGATGATGAGTCGTGCATCTCATATGCGCGTTGTTCTTATAAGTTAGCCCTTAGGACGGCTGGACGTGGGAAAATCTGAATCATCAAATTCCTAAACACTGATCTAAACAGGTTTAAGGGACCTTGGCCCGAGAAGGATCAATCGCCCTTAGGCATCTGAACTTAGATCATTGTCGGAATTTGTGTGGACCGATTTCCCAAATCCGAACCATCCGATATCAAGGACTTATCACTTAAAAAAGAAAAACTTGAGGATTGAAGCAATCGTCCAAAGTCGCCGCATTCGATCTAGGAGACTTAAAATCCATGGAGTTTGAGATACCTCCGATGTTGGTCGTGCGACGAACGCCACCCGTGATTCAAACTAGCCTTGTGATCATTTGTATCTGGATTGCCACATCCAAATTGCTTTGTCTCGGATGACCAAGAAAAGTGCTACGGCGTCAACATTTAGGCTTTAGGTTGAAACGCCGTATCCATCGAGTAATGGTTTACCCGGGGTGTTGGATAATCATCTGTGCAATGATCTTAAGTGAGATTTGAATCCGGTAGATTAACCCTAAGTCATACATAAGTCTAGGAGACTTAAAATCCATGGAGTTTGAGATACCTCCGATTGTTGGTCGCGTTCAACCCAAACCGCCTCGCGTGTTCGGACTAGCCTTGGAATCAGCTGTATCTGGATGACGATACCTCATTGCTTTGTCTCGAATGGTCAAGAAAAGTTTAAGGTTATGGTCCCAACATTTTAGGTTTTAGGTTGGTAAACTGTACCTACCGAGTAATGACCTACCCGTGGTATTGTTACATTTTCTGTGCAATGATTCCAAGTGAGATCTGGAACCGGTAGTTTAAATCCTAAGATAGGAATAGGACTAACTTCGTGCATCGAGTCTTGACGAGACGATAGTGAGCATCGTTTGTAAATCATTCATTTTAGTACATAGTAAGCACATTGAGTACACATCTGAGTCCGGCTCTTGCTTTATGCTTAGCTTTTGAATCATTGGGCCTGCAAAGAAGAAGAAGACCTTACCTGTTTGGACTCGGCCTCCCGGACAGAGACTGTCTAGATCCTTATCACCAAAGGCTGAGACTAGTATGACAGCAGAACAGGAACAGGGTCCTTCAAACGAGTTTGAGCAATTAAGGAAAGAAATGCATGATGAGAGGGTTCGGAATGATACTCGAATTGCCCAACTTATGGCAATTATGGTAAATATCCAAAGCCGACTCCCCCCGCCTCAGCAACAACACCTCGAGGATGAACCTCGAGATCAGGAAATTCCCAATAATGAACAGCCGGAACAACCCCCTGAAAACCCTCAGTTGGCGGAAATGTTAGCTAAGCTACTCAAGCTAGAAGAGTCTGTGGCCAAGAGTGAGAAGCGAGCCATTACCGAATTTGATATGGACAAACTGTGTATCTTCCCGGGCGCTAAACTCCCAAAAAAATTCAAACATGTGGATTTTGAAAAATTTGATGGGACTGGGGATCCGAGAGGACATATTCAGGCATATGTAAGCTCTCTTTCGTTACAAGAAGTTGATGAGCCTGCTATGGCACAAATGTTTCATGAAACTCTTATGTGTGGCCCGCGACTCCGCTGGCTTTTATCTCTTGACATTTCAAAGAGACAAACTTTGGAGGAAATGGTGGTCGCTTTCATTAAGCAAAGATGAATACAATGTTCAAATTTTAAAGTCACTACTCGTGAACTTGAAAGCATCAAAATGAAGGAAAAGGAATCATTTGCAGAATTAAGAAAGAGGTGGAAAGCAAAGGTCGCAAATGAAATGACCGACCGGCCCTAGTGACAAGGATCGATCGATTATTACCAAGAACCTTCAAATGATTTGGCTCAAGACATGGTAATGGCTCAAGCACATGACTTTGCAACCTACTTTGAGACAGTTTGTCAATTGAAGAAGCTTTGCAAAGTGGGGTATTGAAGAAGGGAGACTTGATCCCCGTGCCCAAAAGCGCAATTACATTGGAAACACCTCATCTCTGTATGCAAACCCTAGCTACACAGCCGGTTCCTCATCCAATACCATAAACCATCAATCCCCTAAAACTGAACCAATAAATGCTATCCTGTCCCAATCAACTCAACCAAGCCAACCTCCTCAGAACTAAAGAACTCGGCGTATCTTCACTCCTCTCCCCTTACCCTTACCAGTTATCTTTGAACGTCTTGTACAACAGGGGAAAATCAAGCCCCTTCAACCAACCCCACCTCCACAAAATCCTCCACCAACCTACAACCCGAACACCTTCTCAGATCTTCCACCAAACACCCGCCATCCCTCTTGAAAGGTGCCAACGAACGATTGCGCCATGAGATTCAAGATCTCATTGACAAGAAATGTGATCCATGATCCCACCTAAAAGCCTAATGTTGTCACCAACCCCTTGCCAGTTCACAAAAGAAATACCAATATAGGCCAGATCACCTTCAGCTCCACTCATAAAGCCCAAAAGTATACTTTCTTCGATCCAAGCCAGTTCATTGTATTAGAGACAGATCCTAAACCCATTGTGCTTATACCAGATGAATGCGAAGCATGTTTTCTTGACATACATTTGGATCCCACTATATGGCAAGAATGGGGAGATTTGATCATGGCTATGGAGGCCCGAGAATACGAACAGATGATAGCCAATAATGTGATAAATGGAGAAGTCTGGCCTCAAAATGAACAGTTTAATGATGAACCCCCACTTGGTGCTTTAATTAATCAGTTTTGGGATCCAGTGTTCGAAGATCCACTTGATGGGCTCTCACTCCTTAATCTGTTTGAACATTTGCCTGTGGTACAAGATCAACAACTTATGGAAGAAGGACAGGGCCAGAATTGGCAGGAAGAGAATATGGTACCAAGTGGTGCACAGGAGGATGAATGGGATCCTGCACCTAATGAATGGCAGCTTATGGATCCTAATGATCCCTTGGATGGATCCACACTCCCTTTATTCTTCGATGAGACATATTTCCCAGCGCCGCCATTGTGGGAAGGTTGCCCTGATTTCTCCCTAATGAGTGAACATGCCATAAATCGAATGACAGAGGGGATAGAATTCACGCCTTATGATTACATAATTGATGAAAATTCTCCAATACCTCAAGTGCAAATTCCAGAAAATTGCAATATCATGGTGTTGAATGGAGGCCTACCCGATGTTTGGAGACAACCAACGAAAGAGAATAGCATGACTAATGTATGGGCCAATCAGAATGGAGACGCAATACTTGCACCACTTTGGGTTGAAAACAACGAAGTTTGGGCGGTTAACGAGGCTGCAATGGAAAGTGGGGATGTATGGAGCGAAGCAACTGTAGAAGGGATTACCAAAGGCATGGAAGAGGCCAGCATCTCAAAAGGAAAGCGAAAAGCAGAAGGGGACCTTGTGGATTTCTACACAGATTACACTGCTTTGTGGGGAGATGACATAGATTCTGTTCTTCATTTGCTTCGAAGCGGCCGATTTTATCAACCACCCCAAATGTACACCGGAAATACCTCTAACCCAACTCCACAAAACAACCCAACTCCACAAAACAACCCAGCTACACCAAATAATCCAAACAACCCTAAAAACCCAATTACCAATCCTACCGATTTCCAAAACCTTTTCAATCCTTCAACCAACCAATCCCATGCTACATTCACAACCAACAGTCGTTTGCCTCATCCAAAACCCCTACCAGCAGCCGAAGAAAATCCTATCCAGAAACAGCTTGAGAAAACCCCAGCCGCATTAACCATTTGGGGGCTACTCATGAGCTCCAGCGAGCACCGACAGAAACTCGCTCAAGCACTATCTTGCATGGAGATCGCTCCCGATATTACTCCAGAAGCCATGATGGCTGCCATTGTTACTAAACCAACCATCACTACCAAACCTGTCAAGCATGTTGTAACTTTTACCGAAGCTGATTTGCCATTTGAAGGAACTGATCACAACAAGCCTTTACACGTTACCATGAAGTGTATGGGGAAATGGATCACAGTCGTGTTGATAGATAATGGGTCCGCGCTCAATGTCTGTCCCCTCCGAACAGCTTTATGCTTGGGGCTCAAACCTAAGGATTTCACTCCGTCCGATCTCACTGTTCGAGCTTATGATAATACCCGCCGAAATGTACTTGGAACTGTTGAAATGGAGATTACAGCGGAAGGATTTAAATCAACAGTTGAGTTTCATGTGCTTGAAATCCCAGCCTCGTTCAACTTGCTACTGGGGCGTCCTTGGATGCATCGACCTGACATCATGGCTGTTCCATCCACTTTGCATCAAAAGGTTTTGCTTGGATTGGAAAATGGGACTGTCACTCTTTATGGAGACACGGGCATTCGTCCTCATGCTGAAGCTAATGCTCCCTTACTAGTAATAATGCATGATGAGAATGATGTTCAAATCGATGGATTTGCTTTCGATACGTCCGGTGGTGTGTTCACACTTCGTGTTGACGAGGATTTTTCAATCACAATCACCATCCTCGAGATGATGAGGAGGATGTCATATCTGCCAGGCACTGGTTTAGGACGAACTCACCAGGGGGTAGCTCAATTTCGCAATTCCTTCTCGGCCCGTTTTGGGTTAGGATATGAACCTACACTGAAAGAAATGCAAAAAGGAAGAACCAATAAGGCAGAAAGCAGTGCTAGTCGTCAGATTCGCTTTGTCAAGGCGGGGTCAGAGGCACCTTATTACGGCCAGTCAGAGTCGTTTGTAAATGAAATAAGTGGAGAGATGCACCCTGGATTTGAAATCTTTGTTAATGATGCTTGGGATAGCGAAGGTGAACATGAAAAGGTCGAGAAATTGATGAAAGACCTTAAAGCAGATTGGACAGAAGCCTTGGATGGTGGGATCTTGATGTCGATGTTTGATGAGGTCAGTCTAACAGGTAAGGATAAAGAAGAGCCAGCAGTGATGATGCTTGGGCAGGAGGCCCTTGAAGATCCCAGCATGCTGATAGTGGATGCAGTTGGAGAATACAAGAATTGCACTTTCACTCCTGTTGTAAAATTTACTAATGCATTCACTAAGTTGGAGTCCGAGTCTAAATCAAGGTTTGGATTTGACTGTGAGTCGGAGTTTGTGCCTCTTGGCCCTCCACGTCATCATTTCTATTTTGAATTCGAGTCTGATGCCATGTACTGCGCCCCGGAGGGCTTTGTTAATGAAATAAGTTCCGAGTTTGCTTGCTTTGTTGTCTCCGAAATAAATTGCGTTGATCCAAATGATGACGAAATAGAATACAAAGAAGAAATTCCAAAGAACTCAGAGCGCTAATCGAAAAAGAAAACGAAAGACACGCTCAGCCAATAAAAGAAGAAGTTATTTCAATAAAATTGAGAGATGAGGAAAATCCTCGCATGGTTCAAATCGGCTCTGGGCTATCTTCAGAGGAACAAAAATTACTCACTGATTTGCTCAAAGAATTCGAAGATGTTTTTGCTTGGTCCCATGCAGATATGCCCGGAATCGATCCTGAAATTGTGCAGCACCGAATTCCCCTGTATCCCGATGCAAAACCAGTAAAGCAAAAATTGAGAAAAATCAGACCAGATTAGGTAGAAAAGGTCAAGGAAGAGGTTACCAAACAATTCAATGCTGGCTTTCTGATGGTAACTGAATATCCACAGTGGGTGGCGAACATCGTGCTAGTACCTAAGAAGGACGGAAGAATCAGGGTGTGTGTAGATTTCAGAGATTTGAACAAAGCAAGTCCGAAGGATGACTTTCCTCTGCCACATATTGATGTATTGGTGGACAATACGACAGGGCACGCGCTTCTATCATTCATGGATGGGTTCTCAGGGTATAACCAGATTTTGATGGCGCCAGAAGATCGAGAGAAAACAACCTTCACTATTGAATGGGGGACGTTTTGTTATCGTGTTATGCCATTTGGATTGAAGAATGCTGGATCAACTTACCAGCGAGCAGCTACGACTTTGTTGCATGACATGATGCACAAGGAAGTTGAAGTGTACGTGGATGATATGATTGTGAAAGCAAAAGACAGAGAAGAACATCTCCCAGCGTTGCGCAAATTCTTTGAAAGAGTCCGTAAATACCGAATGCGTCTCAATCCGCAGAAGTGCACGTTTGGAGTCACTGCTGGAAAAATGTTGGGATTTATGATCACCACAAGAGGAATTGAGGTGGATCCATCAAAAATCAAAGCCATTCTTGACATGGAGCCACCCCAGACAGAAAAGGAGGTGCGGAGCTTTCTTGGAAAAATCCAGTTCATCAGTAGATTCATCGCAAAGTTAACAACGACTTGCGAGCCGATGTTTCACTTACTCAAGAAGGGAGTACCATTCAAATGGGATAGCAAGTGTCAAAAGGCTTTTGAGGCAATTCGGCAATACCTTCAAAATCCCCCAGTATTGATGCCGCCAACACCAGGAAAACCTCTGATTCTGTACTTGTCAGTAACACAGACTGCCATGGGTTGTATGTTGGCACAAGAAGGTGAAGCAGGTGTTGAGAAGGCAGTATACTATCTAAGTAAGAAGATGGTCGGAGCTGAAGAAAGATATACGCCTTTGGAAAAGACTTGTTGGGCTCTTGTATGGGCCTCTAAAAAGTTAAGGCATTACATGTTAGCATATTCGGTAGTGTTGATTTCTCGAATGGACCCTCTCAAATATCTATTTGAAAAGCCAGCACTCACCGGGAAGCTAGCACGATGGTTGCTTTTACTAGCCGAGTTCGAACTCAAATATGTAACACCTAAAATCAAGAAAAGGCGGGGTTGTGGCGTATTTTTGGCGGATCATCCAATTCAAGGGCGGAAGATACGGAGTTTCCCCGTTTCGGCGAACATGTCATGACAATATCGCAGGACGTTTGGAAATTGTACTTTGATGGGGCTGCGAATCAGAGAGGATTTGGAATCGGCATACTGTTGGTTTCCCCTGAAGGACCACACATTCCCCTTTCTTTCAAGTTAAATTTCGAAGTTACCAATAATCAGGCAGGATATGAGGCGTGTATTGTTGGAATGGAAGCTGCTCTTGAGATTGGAGTGAAAAAGTTGGAAGTGGTCGGTGATTCAAATTTGGTGGTCTCTCAAGCCAATGGTGATTGGAAGGTGCGGGAAGAGAAGTTAAAGCCATATCACAAAGATCTCGATGACCAAATCCATCGATTTGAGCAAGTAACCTTCACTCATATACCAAGGATGAAAAATCAGTTCGCTGACGCACTCGCCACTTTGGCATCCATGGTAGAACTGCCAATAGGAGTGAGGATGAGACCAATCATGATTGAGCAAAGAGATAGGCCTGCTTATGAGTATGTGATGAATGTTGGAGAAATAAATGATGGTCTACCCTAGTACTACGATATCTAGAATTTGGTTGAAAAGGGAGACTATCCAGAAGGAATAACCAAGAAGGATCGGATAGCATTACAAAGATTAGCGGCACAGTACATCATTTGCGGAGGAAGGTTATATAAAAGGTCATATTGTGGCATGCACAAATTATGCATCCATGGTAGTGACATCGAGAGGGTAATGGAGGAAATTCATGAAGGAATCTGTGGTCCCCACATGAGCGGATTGATGATGGCAAAGAAGATTTTGAGGCAAGGGTATTTTTGGTTAACCATGGAAACAGATTGCGTTCAGTATGTTTGAAGATGTCATAAGTGCCAAGTTCACGCCAACCTCATGCATGTTCCGCCCGGCGAACTCCATACAATGGCAACACCACGCCTTTCTCAAGTGGGGAATAGATGTGATTGGGAAGATCACGCCACCAGCGTCAAATGGTCACAAGTTTATATTGGTGGCAATTGATTATTTCACAAAATGGGTAGAGTCAGCTTCTTATGCTATGTTGACTGCAGTGCAGGTGGCACATTTTATTAAGCAAAACATCATTTACCGATATGGGGTCCCCAATGCTTTTGTGTCGGATAATGGTGTACATTTCAAAGGAAGGGTGACAGAGGTGCTCGAAGATTTCAATATACAAGTGCATAAATCAACGGTGTACAGGCCTCAAACGAATGGAGCAGTAGAAGCAGCAAACAAGTCAATCAAGAATATCTTGGAAAAAACTATCGAGTTGTCTAGGGATTGGCACGAGAAACTGCCCTTAGCATTGTGGGGATACCGTACTTCTATCCGAACTCCGACAGGGGCAACACCTTATTCATTAGTTTATGGGATGGAGGCGATTTCCCATTGAGCTCGAGGTAACATCTCTAAGGGTGATGATAGAGAATGAGATTGATGAAGTCGATCGGCCGAAATGGCGTGTTCGCAGAGTTAATGTTGTTTGATGAAAGGCGTTTGCGGGCGTTGTATCACATCCAGGGATATCAGAGAAGAATTGCTCGTGCATTCAACAAGAAAGTGAAATCCAGAGATTTGATTGAAGGAGATATGGTGGTGAAAGAGATTCGGGCACCGATATTTGATCCACGAGGAAAATTCAGGCCGAAATGGGCAGGACCATATATCATCAAGACTATCCTTGACGGTGGAGCAAAGAAGTGATTATTGATTTAGACGGCAACGAAGTTCAAAGAATCTTGTCAATCTAGATCAACTCAAGCTTATATTACCCCCCGAGATGCTCGCTTGGAAAAATCGCAGCGGCGAGCCGACTCAAGCAAAATTCGAGAAAGCAAGCCGCTAGATCCGAAAACCCACATTGGGCGGTCTAGGCAAAATTTAAGGCAAAATATTTGAAAGAGCTCGCTGGACCGAAAACCTGAAAAGGCAGTGCCAGGCAAAACTTAGAGCACAAAAGGAGAGTGTCAATACCCGAGTGAACCTTTGCCCGAATCCACGCCATGACCTCGATTCCTTGAGAAAGGATAATGAGGCAACCCTATCCCGGGGTTCGGTCTAAATTTCATGAGTTGGTCCATATTTTTGCAAAATCTGAAGAGGATAGCGTGTGGAATCAAATGAACCAAGAGGGGGAAACCCTTCATCGTTCAATCTTATTCAAATTACTTCTTCGATTACAAGTGCTGAGCTACAAAAAAAAAAAAGACACAAATGCGACACAACCAAACACCAAAGCATCACTATGGATCAACCATTTATTCCGGAAATAGCCTAGCGAGTAGAAAGGAAGTTGGTGCTAATTTACTCAAGTCGTGCCTTCATCCGTTCCTCATCCAATTTCTCGTAATGTCCATTCAAGTGAATAGATGGGTAGGGATCGGGAGCCCAAACAACTCAGGTGCCCCAAAAGTGCGATAACGCCAAGAACGTAATATTTGAATATAGGAAGGCTGAAAGTGGTGGGCACCATATACTCCACTTCCTGGCGAATGCGATATTGGCGGAGAATACGCTGTGGAAAGTAATATGCATACCCTTGCAATCCTGCTAAGATTACCCATGTGTC
Source organism: Vaccinium macrocarpon (assembly GCA_022606695.1). NCBI lineage: Eukaryota > Viridiplantae > Streptophyta > Magnoliopsida > Ericales > Ericaceae > Vaccinium > Vaccinium macrocarpon. The sequence goes on from CM040177.1 coordinate 27,188,288, forward strand.
TCCCATATGATTGGCTGTCATGTCTGGCAAAGGCAACCAGTGGCACCTCCAAGTAATGTGATCCTCCTCCAAAGATTTGAAGAAATCAGTCCAATCATCTTCATCAGTTTCGTCATGTACAAAAGGCCTATCCGCCCAAGTTCGAGGATCGTAAGTCCAGTCACCCGCCGGTTCCCTCAAAAGTCCAACTTTGTCACACAGCCACATCTGCAATCCCAAAAATCCAATCCAAAAGTCAAGACCAAACCAAACAACCAAAGCTGCCAAAAAAAAAAAAAAAAGACCTGAAGTAAAAGTGGGCTTCCAGCAAACATGCCCGCATTCCCAACCTTAACCGCATCCAAACCTATAATTGTCTCAGCCAAAACCAGAGGAACTACATCCCTCCGTTGTTCGATCTGAGCAGCAACACCGACAATCGCAGAACTAGGATGACCATCATGTGGGACCAACAAGTACAATGCAAGGAGGCACATGCAAAGTGCAAACATACGTCGGTTTTGGACGGCAAAATCCAAAAGATCACCAGTAGGGCTGAAATCTGCAAAGAGTCAAAGGACATCGAGGGTCTCATTGCGAATCAAGAAACGGGCGGCGCCATTTCCGAGACCAAGCTTCCTACTGAGGATGTTGGCATAATTCACGCGGATAGGTGGAATGACAGGATCCGCAAAAGCATTACCACCAAGATATGCTTGAAATTCCTCAACGGTCGGGCAAAGTTCTTGCATGCCGAAACGAAACACATGGAGCTCTGAGTCCCAACAACGAACAGCGGCGCGCAAGATGTCTTGACGGATAGGAAAAGTGTGAAGGTGGCGAAGTGCATTGAGCCCGAGACCTCGAAAGTTAAACCAATCGATGTTTTCAAGACTGGCAACCCAAGTGTTGATAACGGAAGGATCAAGGGCAGCCATGAGGAAGTGATGAAAAGTTGGGAGAAAGAGATGTGTGAATAAGAAAGGAAGTTGATATGGGAATGGTGTAGAAAAATGCTTGACTATGCTTGGTATTTATAGGGGACTTGAGGAGAACACTACAAATTTGCCATGCAACATTGGAAATCAAAGATTACATTTTCAAGATGGTCAAAAGCATATTTCCAAAATGTTTTGTTGGAAAAATTTGAAAATGTATTGGAAATGCATAGCATTTGTGGGAAAAAGGTGAAAAACCCTTGGGAAGGTGATGTTCAAAGTTTGGGAAATATTAACACGAGAAAACCAAAGCGTTTGGGGCAGAGGGAAACATGCAAAAGGGTCCAAAAATGCATTGGGAAGCAGCACTAGACTAGTTCCTGCCAAAGATGCACTTTTTGGCGCCAAGTCCATTGAGTTGGCCTTCCAAACTACCTTGAAGCCAAGGTAGTGAGCTTGAGCGCTCAAACCACATTGAGCGCTCAAGGCCTGCAGAAACAGCAGCAGCAGCAGCAGGTGCAAGTTGGCATGTTGGAGGTCCAAAACCTATTCTAAGCCTTTCTACCCTATACCAACACCCAAACCAAGTCTCAAAAAGCATTTGTGACTTCACAGAGTGTTCCGTTGACCGAGTTATCAAGCTGATACGTGTTTGGACACGGGATACGGAGTTTCAAAGTTCAAAGGTGGCCATTGGATGTTTGGAACCATTTCGGAGCATTGCAAACCACATCCAATCATCAAGATACGTGTCAAAGTGTACTTGTGACTTGACGGGATGGTTCTCAGGGCGGTTTTTCAAAAATACATGGGGTTGGGACTCCGATGGCTCGTTCAAGCAATGAAATAGCGGCCGTCACCATGTCAAAAATGATTCCATGGCACTTCTTGCCAGATTGAGACTGTCGCAGGGGCATTTCCGTCATTTATGACTCGGTCAAAGCAATGGCATGGCAGTTCATCGTGTTTAAACAGGTTCACAGAAATATTTCATTTTCAAATAAGCCTTAGGAACACCAAATTCTGTTCTAAGGTCATTTTGTGTGGATGATCATCAATCGTACATATACATAGATTGTGTCAAGTCGTGAAGAACGTAAATATGTCTCTTGGTAGTACATAAATTCATATGATCATGTTTCGTTCAAATCCACGAGCATGTGAGCTTATTTTTGAAGTCAAGTTTTAAACTTTGCATTTAACATTTGGATTCAAGTTATTGTGAATAAATAGGGTACATTTTACAACAAGTTTGTTCGTTTGTACATAAAAAACAGAAAGTAATGTAATGAACAACGAAAGTGCAAGTATTGTATACAATCTGATGTAATCCATAATAAAGTCAGTCATCATCAACTACCAGGGCAAATGACGCCCAATAAGAAAATCTACAACTGGGGCACGCAGGCCCAATCCACCTATCTACCGGGGCACGCAGGCCCAATCAAAAGAAAAGACTAAAAAAGCAAAGGTAAAACTCTAACTACTCTATGCCTACTATGTACTAATCCTCAAAGATCCATCGCCTCGCCTCGAAGCTCCGTCTCGCTCTCCGCTACCGCTGCTCTGCCGCCCAAGTCAGGGGTAGCGGTAGTTACGCCACCGGGATACTATCATCACTGAGCTCGCCTCAACTACCCCTCGGGGGACTACCTCCTACCTTCCATGAAGTCGACCTCCGCTGTCTCTCCACTCGAAGCCCCGCCACGGGGAAGGCCCGAAAGGCCCTAACCGCATGGCCATGTCTCCCCAGGACCGCTGGCACCATCATGTGGTCTCTTCCCCCGACCACAAAGCGGCCGATTGACATGCAACAAGAATCGGAGTCAAAGATACGCGATAGTCAAGGAATTGAAGGTGCAAATAACATAAACAAAGATACCGGTGCAACTCTCTAAGAGAAGGTCCGTGAGCAAAGGAGAGGTGCCGCTCGCCTCGGGCGGATGGAGACCTCCCCAGCTCAGCAATGAGGCGGCGTACGTGACACGTAAGTCCTCTCGCTCGCTATATAACGCCTCGCGCCGCCCCGTGGAACCCGCAAAAAAGTAAAAGTTCATATCAAAGATTCATAACAAGAAGCATGCAAAGTTGATAAATGAAAGGATTCTACCGGGTGCTCTGAGCGAGGAAAGCTTCTGGGCTTAAGGCCTTAATGTCTATATCTCCCCGCCTTCCTCCACCAAGTGGTAACACGTACCCACCCACCGAAGCCGCCACCGCCTCCGTGGTCGGGCCGCATCCTCGCCCTCACGGGCCGCGACTCCTCCGCAAAGAAGCATGAGCCCTCCGGGCCTTCTCTGTCTCCATCGCCTTCCAACTTCAGCCAAGGGCAAATTGCAGCCTTTTCCGATATCTCGATAGCTCATAATCGGGCCGTGTTAAGGCGCATCGAGGTCCGATCAAAGGCCGTGGAAGCGCCAATCTCCTCCAGGAGATAATGAGATGTCATCAAAGACGCCGAGGAGGAAGGCACCGCACCGTGGGCCCATCACCAGACGATCGGGCGCTAGACTGCCGCCAAGGTACCGTAACCAACCGTGACCATCGACATCTAATAGGACCCTCCCCTCGATCTCTCTACCCGCCAAGTAGGGATCATCGACGCCATCCCATACATACCAAATGACCTCCGCAAGAACGTTCAAAACAAGTGTCGGAAATGCTTGATGATAAACATATTGAAGTGAGTTGAATACATGTGAGGATTTCGAGCACTTACCGTGGAAGCCGAGTCTCGCCGAGTGAAACGCTGAAAACCGGAGGTTCCCACGCCGCCACCACCATAGCGGGAGCCCCGGTTACGCACAAAGGTTTCGAGGGATGACGCCCGGATCCCATGGCGTGTTTCAGGGGGATGCAACCCCAACACCTCGTATGCCCAGAGCTGCATGATAAACAACAAATCAGTCAGCCAAAGTAAATATTTGTGCAGATAATAAAATGCATGTAAAGGATTTTTTTTTTTTTGAGCAAGTAATAAAGTTTACCTCCCAGACGCTCCATAGTCCTGAGATGCCAGTCCCTTTCCGCCTTGAGACGGCATTCATGAACGCGTAGCAGGTGCCGAGGGCTGCACCACCCCAGTCATACCTCGCTGCAGTGGTAAAATCTCTCAGGCCTCCGAGGTAGGAGGTGTACCATTTGCGGCTTTGACCGAATCGCACGGTGAGGCCTCGAACAAGTACAACAGGTAGCATCTCGCTCTCCGTGCTGCATCCGCCTCGTCTGTCGGCTCCCCCAGTCCCCTCGTCTTGAATTGGCCATATGTGGCAGTCTCTCCCTCTCTGTGGGGCACGAAGCCCAAGAACCATCTCGGTCACGGCCTCATCATCCCTATCCTGCAGTCAACGGGATCGGGTCTCCTCCTACCCTCAGTCCCGTGATCGCTGCGAAGTCTAGTGGCGTCAGTGTCACCTCCCCGAAGCTGAGGTGGAAAGAACTCGTAGAGTCCCTCCACCTCTCCGCCAGTGCTGTCACCACGGCATGATCATGTTGTGTGCTCGTAAGGGTCGGGATGAACATCCTAAACCCTGCTTGATCCACCAGAGCCCTCACGGAGGCGTGTAGTCGCTGGTAAATCTCCCAACAGAGTCGCCAGCTTGAGCATCCCAACAGAGTTGCTGGTAAATCTCCCAACAGAGTCGCCAGCTTGAGCATCGCCAGCTTGTGGACGGCCCACGGAGATTGCGTTTGAATTTGTGTTTGAAAAGAGATTGATTGTTAGAGTCGCCACCCGTTGATTATGAGGTCCGAACCGAGAAACCGATAAAAATATGACTTCGTTAAGCCCATTGAAAAGATTTTATCGACACCGCTAAAACCGTAAATTTCTGGATTCTGGGGTTTGGTTCTGAAAGGGGAAGGGGTTTTACTGACACCCTCTCTCGCCTCTGGCCTCAAGGAAGCCTGTCTCTACTCAATATTTCGTGGGATTCTTAAAAATGTTTGAAATGCAATTTAATCATGAAAATGGGGAATTAGGGATGGGAACCATGTAAACAATAAAACCATAGTAAATAATGCAAATCTAACGTGGATGCTCGTGCGTGATGATCTACATGAAAATGGAAGATTAATCAATAAAGAAAAATTACAACGAATATTTACAGAGGTCAAACACACCAGAAACTATACCACAACCCAGAAATCATGAACATGAAACTTAATTTGGCTTATAATCTGGATTTCAAATGAGGAGATTGAAGGCCAAAGATGAGGGCCTGGCCCGGCCAAAACTCTTTTTCACCCGGTTTGGCGCCAAACCTTATTGATTGGCCTTTTCAAGCCGCTTCGACTTCGTGATTCTTTGCACTTCCATTCCTTCCTTATTCTTTATTTACAAGATCAAATGTCAATAAAATGTTTTTAATGAAGAACCAAATGAAAACAGACAGATTCATCTTATAAATAACGATAACTAAATAAAAAAAAGAAGAAGAAAATCATCAATTTTAAACAAAAGAAATGTTTGGGAATATGTGAAAGAAGTGAATCCAGATCATACGCAGAGAAGCAAAACCCCACACTCATTTGATTTCCAGTAAACCATAATCCATCATCACAATGTCAGAAAATCAGCAATCTGCTCAAGAACAACTTGAGCGCTCAAATGGATAGCATTGAGCGCTCAAGCCATTACATGACTTTCTGATTCTTGACTTGAAAACAGAATCTGGATGATTCTCAGGACCATAAAACATAAGATGAAGGTTTTCGAAACTAGAAATTCACTGTTTTGCTTTTAAATACTAGATTGTTAAAGGTCTTAAAGCTTGATCATCATAAAATGGTTAATCTATGCTCATGCAAATGGTTTTAAAATAAGAACAGGTTGTTATAAAGATTATATGAGCATAATTTAACTGTTAAACGATGATCAAAATCCCAGATAAAGCTCAGAGCTCAGCAAAGTAGAAACTGCCGTATTTGGACTTGGAAGCTCCAAGGCACGAGGTTTTGGCGGCTTTCCTCCACTACAACTACAAATTTCAACAGTGTTTTAAAACAAATTTTAGACCTTTGTATGTTCAATTCAAGTATAAAGGACTTGATTGAACACACTGGTCACCCCTCAGATGAACCAAAACAGCAACAATTGCTTGTCTATCTACCTTTTTCACTGGATTAGAAGCTTGAACTGGATTGTGGGTTTGGAAGTGAAGGATTGTTGAGCTTTTGGTCAGTTTTTGAGCTGGATTGAGTAGAGTATGAGGTTGATTTTTGAACACTGGATGAATTTGGTGTTTACAGGTGGTTTTACAGATGATTTTTTGTGGGAGGGGAGTGGGTTTGTAGTGAGAGAGAGAGAGAGAGAACGATTACTGGGTGAAGTAGAAACTGTAGAGCATAAAAATGGTGAACCCCTGAACAAAGGGGTAGTGGATGGTTTATATAGGCAGTAAGTGGAGGGAAGGGAGGAGAGAGAGGAAGTGGGTTGTATGCTAGGTGTAGTTTAGGTGTAGTTTTAGGACAATGTAGGGTGTATTATACGTGTGAAATACGTATAGAAGTGGTTAGACGCTCCACTCTGCAAAAAAATCTCATGATGAGATACTCTGCAGATTCTGGCCCAGTTGAGTTGGCCTTCAAGCGCGTGGGCTTGGCCACCTCAGTGTGCCCAATGATTGGCCGCTTAAGGTCTAAGGCTTGGCCTTCAAGTTACTTGGTAGCGGGGATGGCGCTTTTGCTTAACTAGGTTCAACAATGCTTGGTTTTTCTTGGGTTATTTGGAGGTGTTTGGTTGATTTTGACCATATTCAAGCTATCTTCACAAGTTCCGGGTAGTTATGATTGACTCGTTCTCATCATTGGGGATGCTCGAGCGTATCCTAGGTTCAAAAATAAGGGTGTCTACAACATGGAACTCTGACTAACTTTGTTAATGAAATGAATTAATTGATGATTATACCCTTCTCTTGATTTTTGGTCAAATGCCATAGAGAAACCCTTATCTATACCTATTTGACATGTGCACCTGCAACAAGGGTATTTTGGTACATTTGTCTTTGATACTTATCATTATTGTAATAGAATTGGTCTAATTGAACATCTTTAATGTAACATATTATGTTTTTTAATGGAAAATTTATCAAAATGGTCCCTCTAGTTTGACCAGTGTCTTGATTTGGTCCATTTAATTTCAATTTCACTCTAACAAACCACGTAGTTTCAATTTTGGTCGAATTAGGTCCAATTGATAACAGACGTTATCAAAGATCAAGGGAAAATCAATTTGAGGCATTTTTGAAGGACAAAAGAGACTTTTTGCCCATCTTTCTTCTTCCCTAATTTATAACCCTAACCCTAATTTTTTTTTTAATAGCTCATTCCATGGTCATCTTAAATCATCACCTTGCATCACCGGTTCAACTAATGTCACCACCTTCATTGCTATGCCTCACCATCAAGTTATTCTCCACTCTTCCCTTACGTCACAGCATCCCAACCAGAACCTAATAGCAGCCAATCAAGATTCGAGAAATGTCTTTCACAACTGTTAAACTAGATCCTGTTATGCAACTTTTGATGCAAGAATCATGAAAAAAATATTAAGTATCGTATTTATGGTGATTTTCCGAAGCCAAGCTATCTCAGACTCAGTTTCTAGTACAAAAAACGAAACTTGTCTATGTTCCTGGGACTAAACCATTTCGAAGTTGAATCTGTAATTTTTATCCTGGATACCCATAGATGTTAGGTAAGTTCTCCCACTGGTTTTGCATTTATTGAATCTATAATGAATTTATTGTGATTTTTGTACCAGTTAAGGGTCAGATTTGAATTTGTTAGAAAAGTTACCATGTAAATTGGATCTGATTTCTTGATTTGCTCCGTATTGCAGAACCCAAAAAAGGGGTAAAGTTGTTAGGGTTTTGGTTTTGGGATGGAGGGAGGGCAAAAGGTCTGGTTTACCCCTAAAAAAAGCCCAAAATTGGAATTTCCATCATCTTTGACAACATTTGTTATCGATGGGACCTAATTCGACGAAAATTGAAACTATAAGGTTCGTAAGAGTAAAATTGAAACTAGAGGGACCAAATCGTGACACAGGTCATACTAGAAGGACCGTTTCGATAAATTTCCCTTTTTTAATTGAATATCATAAAGTCATTACTGATGCATAATTAAAATGTGAAATATTAGAGAAAATTGATCTTACAAAACGATCAATATATCATAGAGAAAAAGCTCCTTTTGAGGAGGTCTTTTACCTAACTATGGCTTCTTTATCAATTGAAATACTTTTTGAAAACTCAAAACTTGTAGTTTATTGTACATGCACATGTACAACAATGAGGCATCATAAAATTAGAGGCCACTAGACTTCAATGCCAATTTTCTCCAGTTAAAAAAAAGAAGAAAAGACTTCAATGCCTAGCTTAGTGGTTGAGGTACTAGGTGATAGAAGCCCTGTGACGACTAAGATTGGTTGGTGAGTTTTCTTCCCACACAATTGATCAGGGTTTGTTTTTTGTACTTAGGCCACAAAAATTAATTTCTTGTGATTCCTTGAGTCTCAACGTGGATGACTTGCTTTTGACCGAGTTGGGGAGACAATTAGTTAAAATGCGCGTAAATTGACTCAGACACCCCTAATTCCCCATGAGGCCCGGAGGTAGTAATGTTTTTCTTCCCCTTCTCCGTGAGGAGTGAGAGACCACCTATGAGTCCCACCGTGTGTTTATTGTGTTAATCAGAATTGTTTATTTTATAAGGTTAGCAGAGCAATATATCCAAGTAGAAATCAAGTTATACTCCTTCCGTCCCAATTTCTTGATTTTTTTTTTCATTTTGGGATGTCCCAAAATATTTGTCAAACTTTTAAAAATATCCATCAAAGCAGGGTCACTTTCCAGTTTTACCCTTAAAAAGTACTTTTCTAATCTTAATTGGCTAGTCGATTATTTTTTATTTTATAATGATTTTTATGATTTTATATAATAAAACTAATTGATATCTATCAAAAAAATCCATATTAAATATGTTTTGACTTTCATATAATAAATTAGCCTCATAAATTTAGTCACAGTAATATTGACTCGATTTAGGGACAAAATAGAAAAGTCAATATAAAATTTTTACACCCCTTAAAAATCTATATACCCAAAAGGGGCAAACAAATTGTGATGGAAGGAGTATTAAAAATTGAATTTTTGTTTATCCACGTAGAATTTATTCGGTTAGTCCTTACCGTTTGGAAAGGAAAACCCTAGCTGAACCCTTCACACACTTCATTCCGAATCTAAAACAATCGTCTCTCCCACCCACTCTCAACATCAAACTCCAATCCTTGAAACTGGAAAGATTACTGCGTAAGCAGCTGAAGGTGAGAGAATATAGATGGAAATAGATCGAGTGGATGGTCGTACCCCGAACCAACTGAGATCACTCGCTTGTTCTCGTAGTATTCTCAATCGCGCTCATGGCTCCGCCAATTGGTCTCAAGGTATACATACATCTTCATAATACAAAACCTTAACATATACGTGTATTATATGTAATAAAACTCATTGTCTTCTTTGCATTAGTGTATGTTTTAGTATTATTTCCCTAATCTTATTAGAAATTAGATTTCATCGTTTTATCCTTGTATTTGGGTCTCAGAGTCATATTGGTCTTGCCATTTTTTCCTTAGAGAGAGGGCTGAGCTGGGCTGTGTTGTTCTGTTGAATGATTTAAGTGGGTTGGATTGTAAAATAGATTTTGAGGTGGGATTGAGCTGTAACACTTATTTATGTGTGTGGCTGGACTGAAATTAAGGTTGAGTTGGGAGTAATAAAGCAGACTAAGAGCTCCACATTTTTGGAGTTCAAACCAGAAAGCCAAGTCATTAGGGTGTTCATGTGGAAAATGTATTAGGTGCTCCTGTGGCACTGCCGCATGTCGGTGCCGTAAGACTACTTAAGAATCACATGGTCACGCAGTTCTTAAGCCAAATAATGGCTAAGAAGCACGGACACGGACATGGGATACGGACACAGACACAGCACGATACGGACACACGGACGCGTCATTTCTTCAAAAATTAGGACACTGACATGGCGAATATAAAATGCTCCCTCCGTCCCAATTTTATAGTCCCTTATGGGAGTTTGTGCCACTTTTGAAAGTGTTATATCTTATAATTTACAATGTTTTAGGTGATTTTGAACACTTTGTTTATTAGATTAAATCAAGATCTATCAAACAAGATCCATATTGTATATAAAATGTATTACCGATTGAAAGATATAATCATTTTTTTATCCGGTTAGGATAGAACGAGGGACTATAAAATTGGGACGGAAAATCATTAATCATATAGTTATGTGATAATTCAAATAAAAGACAAACACTTTGTTCACTTCACAATTCCAAAAAATTTTCCAAAAAGATTCTTTCTCTATCTCTCATCTCTCCAATCATTAATCATATTTCTATCTCTACTCATACTCCTCTATCCAAGCATTATTCTCATTTCTCTCTATCTCTCTCCAATTATTACACCTCTTTCTAATTATTGCTTTTCCCAAAAACTCATCCAAACACTATCTCAAGAATATTTCTCAAAATATTCTTCTCAAAACTCTCAACCAAACACAACAAAAAATCTTTAGTTCTATCAAATTTAAAAGCAATACAATGAAGATAAATTAGCAGTCCTATACATGAACTATACATCAGTGGAAATTTTACTCATGGCTGAGTTTTAAAAATTATATTTTAACCTTTTATGTTTCCTTAGCATGTTCCAAGAGTTTTGCCAACATGTCCTAAAGTATCTACAATGTTTTTGTATAAAAGAAATACAAAGTAAAAATTAGACAAGTATTTAAGTATGTCCTACACGTGTCCAGAGAGTGTCATGTTGTGTCCGTCATCGACATGCATCGGACGCGGATACATGAGACTTGGAGACGTGTCTGTGCTTCTTAGAATACCGGTAGTTTGAGTATTTCGGTGTTTTATTTTGACGTGTCAGGTTGGTCGCTTCACCATTCTCAAATAAGCTAACAAGTCCTTTTTTATTTTATATCTCTGTGCACTTAATTTTCTTTCATTTGTTGTTTAACTTTACTTTGGGTTCAGGAGAGACAAAAGTTCTTGCCGCAGTTTATGGACCGAAAGCAGGAACGAAGAAGAATGAAAACCCTGAAAAGGCTTGCATTGAAGTCATTTGGAAGCCCAAGACTGGGCAGATTGGTGAGTTTTTTTTTCTTTCCCAAATTTGGAAAGCAAGATGAGATGCCTGTATGAATCAGGTGTGAGGAAAACTGAGTCTGAGTTGTAAAGTATGATGATATTGTATCATTTAGTCACATGGAGCCTATATTTGCTCTTGTTATGTAACCATTTAACATGGAAGTTGTATCCTGGCTACCGATTGGTTCTTTGGAACATTTTGACAACTTGTTTGGATTGTGAGAAAGAAAAGAAATGATTGAACTTTTGATGGATATGCTGAAAAAAATGCTAATTTTTTCTAACCTCATTTGTGGCAAGTACATTGGAGATTGAGGGTTTTAGGCAAGCAGGATGTTGTGCTCGATTTGCATTTAAGTTACTTAACTGGTTCCTCTTGTAGTTTTCCTTGAATAATGTCAGAAATAAATGGCAAAAGTTCTGAATTTCCTGTTATTTCCTTATACTGTTATTGGAGAATGTAGCATATTGCATTCTTAATCTCTATCTTTGTTTTTGTTTGTTTGCTCAGCTCTTATTCTCAATCTCTGAGCAAACTACTTTGCTTTCTAGGTAAACCGGAGAAGGAGTGTGAGATGATATTGAAAAGGACTTTGCAAAGCATCTGCCTTTTGACTGTCAATCCAAATACGACAACCTCAGTTATAGTTCAGGTAAGGTGTTTTGGTTCATCTGGAAATATCTTTCTCTTGCAGCCTGATATGTGATGCCCAAGTTATATATAACCCCTTATTACCTCTAGTTTGGGTGTTAAAAGTGTTGATAGGTTGCCTCAATTCTGTTAATGGATAGAGGGTATCATTCTGCTCTGGTTCTGTCTTGGTGGCAGATGGTTATGAAGTTACGATTTTCAATTAGTTTGGTAGTATGTGAAGGGCAACTTTGGGACTTTGGTATGCAATTATCTTTTTGATAAAATGTCGCCACCTCTCCTCCTTTTCATAATGAGGCTAGGGCTATGTTCCTTTGAGTTAGCTACTGATTGATGTGTGAAGTGGGAGGTATCACAAGTTGCAACTTTTGGGAAGTGTATGTTCTGTAGAATGAAGTAAATTTAACTTGTAAAGCGGGGGATACCAATCAAATAATGTGATCTGGGAAAACCTCATTGTATTCTCACTGGAACTGGAAGATCATTTCAAAATTTTCAAACATATTCCGAGGGTTTAAGATGACTCTCACTTTCGCCAGCACACAAAATGAGACTTTACTATAGAGGGCTTTTTGCAATGAACAACACAGTAAGATGTTGGAGAAGAGAAATATATATGCACTTTTTGTTGAATGCGGAAGAATGTTTTTCTCATTATGGGATTGTAGTCGTGCATGTTTGTGGCATAAATTTTCCAAATTCGTGTTTGTGTATCTGGTGTGTAAGTCAAGTGAATTTTACTGCTCATTTTGGTAGGCCTTCCATCATCTTATATGTAGGAGACGGGCTATTTCCCTCCACAACCATTGAGTTCTTATACTTTCTTTGCAGGTTGTCAATTGAGTTCTTATGCTCTTTTGCAGGTTGTTAATGATGATGGTGCCGTATCCTTTGTGCTCACATTATTCCTTTTAGCATTGTAATTACCAGACCTCATCCAAAATTCTGCTAGCCTTAGGATTCTTGGTATCTACTCTGACCCTTGAAGGAGTTTCGGTGAGTCCTTATAAAATTTTGCACAGCATACAAGGGTGACAGTCTGATAGAGCTTCAAGTTGAGTTATTTTTTCCATTTTAGTGTTGGTCATTGGCACGGGCTACATAATTAGCTTGCCCTGTCCTTTCGCAAGTTTCATAATCTTTATCCCTTTTGGCAGCATCAGAGGTCCCCTGGATGAATTTCTGACAACCTATTGTCTCTCTTCATGAATCTTACTCATTCCTTATTGGATTCAAGTGGAGGCAGTATGGTGCTTACTAAGATAAATTTTTTTCGTTGTCCTTTATGAGGCATTTTGGTTTAAAATAGCTCATATTAGAGGTTGACATGGACATTGAATCACTAGGCATTGTCTTTTTATAGTTTTCTGATACTATCTAGAATTTTAAGCATTTACTTTATTATTAGTAAACCAGGCTCTAAATTTGAATAAACATGGTATGTGTTACACGGTCTTGGGTAGAACTCAATCCCAGAAGCTAGCTATTGAAGTGAGGGTGCCCTTACGCTTTGATACTTCATATTACTTTGGTACCCAGACGATGTGGGACTTCGCTTCACACCCTCCCTCATGCACAACGTGCTTACTCGGCAGTACTTGCTGCGCCAGAAACATGCACCCTACCATCTCTTGTACCTAGCTTTGATACCATGTTACATAGCCCTCAACCCCAAAAGCTAGCTATTGAAGTGAGGGTGTCCTCACGCTTAGATACTTCATATTACTTTGGCAACCATGCAATGTTGGACTTTGCTTCACAGTATGTTGCACCCAAAATTCACGGAATTGTAGATTCTATATGGAAAATCATTATAGTAAGAGTATTCGGGTGTTTTCATAAAACAAAAGGCAAAATATGATAGTTTTGTCGAGGTAAATTTATTTCAAGATTCAATATCCTGGCATTTTCCCTGTTGGTGGACATGTTTTTTGTGATATGTTATGTAGTTATCTTCAAAACATCTCATCATTTTTCACGGTTTTTGGTGGACTTTCTTGCGTGCATGGATTGATTTCATTCTTCTCTAGCTCCATTCTAGGAATTCATTTGTCCTTTTAGGGCAACAGAATTGATTTCATTATGTTAGAATGCCAGAATTCTCCCTTTTAGCATGAATTACTGAATTGCCATATGCCACTTCTTGACTAAACCTCTTCTAGCTTCTCCCATGTGCTATAAATGCTGCATGTGCTGCCCTTGTGGATGCTGGAATTCCATTGAAGAATCTTGCAGGTAAACAACTAAACAAGATCTATGATACAATTCCATTTCATTTTTTGATCATTGCTCTGATTTTGAGCTGTTGGTCTCTGCAGTGGCAATATGTTGTTGTCTGACAGATAGTGGATATGTTATACTGGACCCCAACAAGCTAGAAGAGCAGGTTACAGTAATTTCATATTAGAATTTGTTCATTTGGTTTAAATGAGGTTCTACGACTACATTGGGAAAAGAAAGCAAGTTTATGTAGCTTATGTGCTACTTGTTTTTTGTTTTTTGTGTGATATGATTAGTGTCTCTTTGTATGATGTTTCGTTCCATGAAACAAAGGTGAAAAACGAACTAAAAGCACTTATGCCGATAACCGACAAATAACCTTTTTCAACTTTTGCACGCCTGTGCATCTACTCATATTCATACAACAACAATAACAATAACAAAACCAGTCTAGTCCCCAATCATTGGGGGTATGGGCGGGGGATTATTGGGGATAGACCTAACCTTTGGAAATATGTACAAAGTGGCTGCTCTCAGAATACCACTGAAACAGTGGCCTCCCTAAACCTCCAAGAACCGAGGAGCTACAAGGACGTTGTGCTGCAGAACCCTGCCCCCAAATCAAAGCCGAAAGGCATGAGGGAGGGCAGGCCTAGAGACCCAAATCAATTTATGTGCTTATTACCATGCTTTCTTCATTTATGTTCCAAAGCATCTCACTAATGAACACATAATCTACACATATTCATAACATTTACAATATGTTACGTGTTCAGTTTTCGGACAATAAGATTTCGTAGTTTTTAGTTATTTATGTATATTCACCTATTCCTGTTAATAACGTCTTATGATTGTTGGCAGAAAATGAAGGCATTTGTGTACCTTGTTTTCCCAAACTCGATTCTGTCTGTCCTTCCAGAAGGATCGTCACAGATAGGAGGAGAGCCAATGGAACATGGGGTCATTACATCTGTTACGCATGGTGTAATGTCAGGTATTTTCATGTTCTTCCGCCTTTTCTCATGGGATGTTATGATGGAATCTTCTCCTTTAGTTACCGATATCGTTTTCCCAACAATAAGAAATTCTGAACTGTTGCGCGTCATTGTTTCTCAACAAAAGCCCGGATCACTTTAGTCCCTTGACAATTAATATTCACTATGCTGGAATGTGGTTTTGACATTGTGCCCTTCACCTCCCTACTGTTCAAAATTCCATCCAACTCAACGAAAATTGTACCACATGCACTCACTTTAAGAGTTGTGATCGGTAATACTTCACTTGAAGTTGAATACCGATGGTAAAAGCTAGAATGGGAGCTCCCTCCAGCAACACCACCCATAGCAGCCACCTCCTCTCCTCTTTGTCAATGCAATTCGGCACGAGTACCTATGTCACACCCTGTCCCGGAGTAACCCTCTAATGAGTTCTATCCGATTCGGAGATGTTACCTCAACTAATAAACATCATAAACTCGCCAATGGATAAAACTGAAACTAGAAAAACACGGCTTTATCTTTTATTGATAACACAAAAGTTAACGTTCTATACAAACCACATCGGAAGTTTTAAAGGAAAGAAAAGAAAAATAGTTTACACAATTAACTACAACTGGCCCAAAAGCCTTGCCTGGCACCCCCGGCTAGCAACCACCCTGCTAGACAAGCAGTGGACATTTACCAAACCTGCAAAACTGAAACTCGAACGAGTTCCAGGGGTGTAATGAGACATAGATGTAGTCCAAATAAACTTAATGATAAACTTAAAGTAATGCATAAACAATTCGGCACGAAGCCTATATTGCACGAAGCCATTTTTAGGACTCAATTGTCCTATGCGGCACAAAGCTACAGTTCGACACGAAGTCTATTCGGCACAGTTCAATTCCAAGAAAACATTTGTGAATCAAACACTCACCTCTGTCTTTCAAAAGAAAGACAACTGTGGTTTCGACACCTCAGACATGTCAGTTTCTGCACCTGAAGTAGGTATCCAATAGTAGCACAATAACATTCATATTTTAAACTGAAACATTCATTAAAGCTAAAGGTAGCAAAGGATTCATCCTCAAATGCAAAATAGATGCATAACACGCCTTAGACAAACCAACACCCTTGCAGTTCACAAATTTATAGAATTAGTCTACCCATTCAAATGCTCCAATTTTTTAACCATAGACCGTAAACATAAGCAGAAACAACATACTAAGAGCTCATAATTTTCTGCATCCGATACCTATTTTTAAACAATTATCAAATGAACCCAAACTCACCGCAAAAATCTGTCAAACAGTTTCATGATCAACTTCAACTCAAAAACTGCTATCACTGGAAGATAATCAAGCTACACAGCCTATCAATTCTGAAAGCCTAATGAGTTTACTTTCTAACTCAACAAGCGGATTGAAATTCCAAGCTTCCTAGACAAAGATATAGCCATTCCCGTAAGATGCGACAATGCAGTCTATGCAAACACGAACCCGACAACAGATTGGTTCAGGAATTTTCATATTTCCTGTACTTTACCTAAAATTCTGAAAATTTAACACCACATAGACGACTGGTATGGGTAGCTACTGTAAAAATTTCAGAAAATTACGAGCTCTGTAACTACGTCTAAAAATTCGGCTAAAACCCGGGCAGATTCAACTTATTCAAACACAGTTTCACATATCCAAGAGATACACAAATTTCTTCACATAAAACCCATTCTCATGGACACAATCAGTTGCAATCAAGATGTAAAAGAAGAAATTGAACTCTTAAATCATGGAATTAGAACATAGGGAAGCACAAACTCACCAAAAACTACAAGAATCAAGATTTTCCAAGGCTTCCTCTAGTTTTTCCCCAATTTTTCTTCTCTTCTTGCTCTTCCCTTGCTTCTCTCTCTCTCTCTCTCTCTCTCTATCGGTGGTGTGATAAGAACAAGGAAAAGAATGTAACGTGGAAGCATATGCGTTATTAAAGGAAAATTATTCCGCGCTACCGCTCCCACAAGGTTTTGATGCTCCGCGCAATAAAAACATTCTGTTTCGCATACTTTCAAATAATGCCAATTAACACAAGTAACATGCACAATTAAGATGAACACGCACAAAACCTTACACATAAACATAATTTAATAATCGGGTATTACAACCTGAGTTTACTATAACATCATCATTTGATTTAAAAGTGCAGAAACTGATTTGTTGACCAGACATGTATCTAACGCCAGTTAAGAAAAAATAAACAATCGATTTCGCAAAGTGACTCATGAACAATATTTAGTATGCAGGATTGGAAAATTGGGAAACCAAACCAAACAAGGAGATTGTTAGCTGGGTGATAAATTATGGCTTATTTGTACATATGGTCCCCAAAGTATTCGCGAATTGTCACCTTGGTCCCCAAAATATAAATCGTGTCTATTGCATCCCTAATATTTACAATGTTCATTTAAATGGTCCCTTGAACTAACTCTGTTTGTGTGCAGTGTTAAGTGCATGGGTATTTTTGTCTTTCCTCCCAAAACACCATCTTCAACCTCAACCATAATTTCCTCTAATGTAAAAAAAAACCTTCAAGACTTTGGAAGGAAAACCAAAAAAAAAATAGAAGAAACAAATTGGGCAAACCCATAGATATGGAGTTAATCAATTCAAGGCTATTTTGGGTGATCTTGTAAATCAATTGAATGCTTGGAGAATGTCGAAGGAATCATTTCCAGATGCAGTTCAGACGAACGAGCCTGATGTTTGAAGGGAGCATTACTTCACTAGCAACTTCTTCAACCCTTGATCACTGATCTATCACCCTCCAATCGAGACAATCCTAGCAAATCCTTTACTTTTTTTTTTCCTTTTTTTAACGTAAATACACAACGGTTTTTGGACCCAGGTTGAACTCTACTTCGTCCAATTTACGAGGTCTGGATTGGTGATTGGGGTTTTTTTTTCTTGAATTATCAAGATCTAGGGAGGGGGAAGGGGATTCAAGGAGTTTGCCTTAGTTGTTGCCGGCGGTGAGGATAAGGGAGCAAAGGGGCCAAGGAGGAGAGAGAGGGCGAGGCAGAAGAGGAAGGATTGGACAGGCCAAGGAGGAGAGAGGGGTTGATTTGGGAAGGTGATATTGCCGGGGTTTGAGATTTGGAGGTGGTTGACGGTGGTGTTTGCGGCAGGAGCTTGGGCTTTGGGAAAGGAGGGGTGAATGGTGGAGGAAGAAAGCGGAGAGAGAGATTAGAGAAAGGGCTGTTCTCATTTTGTTTTTTTTTTTTCACCAAAAGAAATCCGTTAGGGTATTAAAGTTGGAGATGTTGCTTTGGGGTGAAATGACGAAAATACCCTCGCACTTAATGTTGCACACAAACAGAGTAAGTTCTGGGGACCATTTAAATGCGCATTGTAAACATTAGGGATGCAATAGACACGATTTATATTTTGGGGACCAAAGTGACAATTTGTGAATACTTTGGGGACTATCTGTACAAATAAGCCGATAAATTACTGCAAGATGTAAAAAATGTCTTCAGAAGGTGAATATAGCTAAAATGCTGGGGTGGGTTTGGAGTAAAACTAGAAGACACAGGCAAAGGAACAATCAAATTCGTGACATGGTAAAGTTAGCACCTATCGAGGACATAATGGAAAGAAATTGATTCAAAAGGTTTTCCCTGCCAATGAAGATCAGAAAGTTCCCTTACTAGAAAGATTGAGGGTAATGCTAGGTAATGTTCTAAAACTCGCTAGACACTCTTAGGGCGACGCCGCAACGGGCACCTTCTAGCTTCAAGATTGAGTACTCGGTGTCTAGTCGGGCTAGTCAGTGAGGGGCCTTCTAGTGCCTATGTGGCGAGTACTCGGCCTTCCAAACATTCTTTTAGAACATTGATGCTAGGTAATGAGGAAAGCCGAAACTAACTTTGGGGTTATATTAGGGGGGGAAAAAAATCTAAAATGGGTTATGATTGTGTGGAAATATTGTTTAGATTGTAGTCTATCTAGAATCGTGGAATGGAACACAGGATCCACATTGCTGATCCCAGGTAGTTGGAAAAATGTTTATTTGGTTCTGTCTATGTAGCATGGACACGGATACAAATACGGACACGACAATTTTGAAAAAAGGGACACGGATACGGTGGGGGACACGGCAATATATATAAATATTGTAAAAAAAAAATTAAAATTTTAAAAATTTAAAGATTGATAATTACAGTTTGACCCCATTTTTTTTTAAAATTGCAATTTGACCCCTGAAAATTTGAAAAATTACAAATTGACCCCAATGTCTTTTTAAAAAATTACGATTTGCCCCTTGCCGTGTCCCCCACGTGTCCCTACCGTGTCCCCCTAAAAAAATTCAAAAAAATTGGGGGACACACCACGTGGCGTGTCCCATACGTATTCCGCCGTGTCCCCTTGTCCCCGTGTCCCTTACGGCAATACGGTGCCTCCTAGGAGTGTCAGTGCTTCATAGAGTTCTGTTATTGTTGGGTGCTTGATCTTACTTATAGTTGGATCTTTTCAATTTGTTCTTGCCTAGCTGGTAAGCTATGAAACAATGACATTTCTAGAGATCGTCGTGCCCGCGTATTGGACATGGAGACACGGGGACACTCGGGGGACACGCACATCACGTGTCCTTTAAGTTCAATTATTTTTGGAGGGGGACACTTTGGGGACATGGCATGGATACGTGTATCCCACATATATACTCTCACGACGTCTATTTGTGTGTGTGTGTGTCTCCCTCTATGTTTGTATGTATGTAGGTGCCAGTGTACATTCGATGTATATATCTCCGTCGTGTGTATACCTTATATGTGTAAATATGTTACATATCAAAAGAAAAAATGTATATATCTTTGTATATATCTTTGTATATAAACTGTCAGTCCGGTTCCTATGAGGGATTCCTACTTTGCTATGGTCTGGACCTCCCCTCCCAATCTATAGAATTCTATGAAAAATTGCCTAGTTCGAGTCTTTCCCGGTCTTTTTTTTTGTTGATTCTTTGCTGGGGCCCTTAAAAATAGGTTTCAAACACATTGAACGGTTCGGATCAATCAAAATATGACCGAGAGAGTGGAGGTTTGCACCGTAGCATAGTAAGGGATCCCTTGATCATCCATGTATAAACTGTTATTGCATACATACATAATTATTTATTTATTTTTGCTGTATCCTCTGCCGTGTCTGTGTCTATTTTTTTTGAGAATTTCTGTATCCGTATCGGTATCCGTGCTATTAGCTGGTAAGATTGTGACTGGGGTCCTTCCTCATTGAGAAACTCATTCCCTTTCCATTCTACTACGCTTGGGATTGGTTGCAGGACAGTCCAAGTTGTTGCTGTTGGTGATCCCAACTACAAGTTAGTATTGAGAATTACGAAGTTAACTCACAGAAACAGTTGTTAACTTCTTTGAATGGCTTTTTAGTTGTGAAGAAAGTCTCTTCACTTGTTCATTGGTTTGTCAATTGGAGCTTTTACTTATTTTGAAATGCATCCTAATTCAACATGTATGAGTCTATGACTGTCGGCAAAACACAATTTGATTGCCTCCTTCAACTAGCAGTTGCTGTATGACTGGTGTAAACTAACACTTCTATCAATTAAGGTAAGCTTTTAGATGAGTTGAAAATCTAACATGGTATAAGAGTCTCCCATATATCATGTGTTGGAACGTCAACATTAGAGTGATACATATAATATTGCATGTGTTTGACCCGCACGTGATGGAGATTTGGCAACATTGGGGGGATGTGTCTTGATTATATAGATACTCCCTCCGTCCCATATTGTTTGCTTATTTGAAAAGAATAGAACAAAAAAAACTAATGGGATTCCTTTTGATCCTTTTTCTCTTGAATTGAAGGGCATTTTTTAAGAAAGTTTGTAAAGTGCCATGACTCTGTTCCCTTAAGAAGTTGGATTCTCCAAATTGGACGAACGAAATGGTATTGGGGCAAGTAATATATATCATTAAGCTTTTAGATGGGTTGATGGTTAACTCGAAATCCACCGGAGATGATGGTTCGCTTGAAGGACTACACTATGGAAAAATTGAACTGCTTGAGTGATGCCTAACAGTAATCATGCTGACTTTATTTCTTATCTAGTGGTATATGGTTGTTGAAGGGGCATAGAGATGGTAATGTCTTCTGGGTTGATAAGAAATATGTGCACTTTTGGATGAACTGCTGGTGGCCTATGTTAAATGGATTGTTCTATTATTTGTAATCATGATGCATTCATGTTCAACACTTTTGAAGGGTATATGATATTGTGTCAACATGCTTATTAGGAAGATACGTTCATCGAGTATGCCTAATTTGTCGAGCTCAGTGCTCACTATTCAAGTGTGCAATAGTACTCCCGTCTTGTGCATAAGTAAGATATTTTAGTGTAAACTAACATTTAGCCTAAATTTAAGTTGTATTTAAGAAATATAAATTAGAAGCAGATGAATCTGCATTTGAAACAAATCTGCAACCAAGTTCTGTATGAACTTTTTCAGGGATTGCTGAGAGGCTAAACCTTAGTCACGTAGTTGGCCACCCTTGAGGTTCGAATTGCGAACTGGTGTGCAAATTAACAAACTGAGAGCAAATTCGAGGTAAATCCACGCACCCCGTAAATGTACCTCCAAAATCCGGTTACATATACAGTCATCCAATATTGGACAGTGTTAATGTAACAACTCACCCCAACTGACCTGCTAACTTTTAGCCCAACCACACTAACTTGGGACGTTTCGTTCTATATCATAGGCATTTCCCACAATTCCCCGATGTGGGACTAAGCCCCAAATGGGCTCTCACAATCTCCCCACCTTGGCTGCAACATCCTCGTTGCACCCGTGGTCCATTACTTCCACTCACCAAGCAATGTGAGACAAGTACACGCTTAAGCACATCAAGCTCCTCAAGCTTGTCTCACGTGGGAACCCCGCCCAAGCACGACAAGCACCTCAAACTCCTACCTTGTTGGGCCCACCCAAGCATGTCTCCTTGCAGGACCCGCCTCACAACCTGCCTCACTTGTGGTTGGTACAAGCTCTATAACACATATAAGAACTCGCCCCAACTAACATGCTAACTTTTAGCCCAACCATATGGCTCAAAAGATTAACCTCAAGTTATACAGTAACCTGGGACGTTTCGTTATATACCATAGGCATTTCCCAAAATTCTCTTGACTAAGCCCCAAATGGGCTCTCACAGCTAAATGCTTGCTTACCACAATATTGCAGAGTGCAAGTCTGTACAAAAGCAAATGTTGATGACCTGGTGAGTCAAATTGAAGTAGACCCGGGAGTAAACTCAAAGAAACCTCTATTAGGCTACCACTAGCCCTATGAGGCTATGAATTAGCTACAGGCCTACAGTGCTAGGGATAGATTAGAAGCATTACGTGTATAACATATAATACAGAATTGTAGAACTCCTGTAACATATTTTCCTTAAAAATACTTGGTAGCATTTAAATAGAAATCTAACTTTTTTGTGTGTATTTTAATGAGAACAATGAGGTAATTTTAGTAATTTACGTGCTCTTAAGATGATCTTGATCCTATGAATTTTGAAATATGATGCTTTCACGCTCACACACCCACCCGCTTGCGCACACGCACACGCTCTGTGCGTGACTTAGGGCTAAACAAAGTCTGAATGTCGTCTGTCTGTCTTTTGCTACTATGACTTGATCTGGTGAATTAATCTGTTTGAATTAATCTGTTTGAATCTCTCTCGGACTTAATGTAGGCTCCTTTTTAGTACATATAACCATAAAACCTTTATTACAAGATGATTTTGTCCATTGGCTTCTCAAGTTGCATATGAGAGTTTTGTGTAGATTTTGTTGATTTACAATCTTGTTGTTGAATCTGACTGCAGTGGATGATTATCTTCACTGTCTACAACGAGGACGTGCAGCTAGTGCAAAATTGTCTGATTTTCTCAGGAGAAATTTGCAGTCACATTCGCCAGGTGACTTGTCCAAGGCTGGGTGATTTCTTACACGTTTGCAAGGTAAGAATAGCTAGAGGCAGGTATTAATTGACGCAATCTTTTGGCGCGTAGTGGTATTAATACTTTGTGGTATGGATCCCTTTCAATGGAGTTATACTCCATCACAAGCATTAGGTACCGGAGTTCAACACACAACTTGTATTCGAGTTAGTCATTCTAAAGACAGAAGGGAAGATTAATTGTGGTTTGCAACTTTAGCTTGTAAGTGAGATAGATCAAATACACTTCCCAAAATTGAGCAAGTTTAACCAGTGATTTTTGGGGTCAGATTTCACTAAATGGTTCTTTTGCATCATGATTCTTTACGTTGTAGCCACATTAAAACGATCATTTCCTCTGGTTTGATTGTAGTTTCAGCTTCTTTGATTGTTATGCTTGAAGTCATGTTCTTTTACAAGGAGAACGATGTTACCTTTATCGCGTTGCTTTCCATGATATGAGTGACCCCAATTCCATGTGTAATGCGGCGCACGAGCCGTTGATCTCAGTTCAATGACTTAGATTTCATCTCGGCAATGGACGGCTCGGATCGTGTAAGTGCCAAGATGAAATCCGCGTTGTTAATTGCACAATCAACGGCTTGGATGTCGCTCCACAATCTTGTAGTGTGACACCACACTACACTACAGAATCTCCAATTCCGTGTGACACAAGCACATTTACTTTTTGTCTTTCTAATTGAGGTGATGCATTCAGCAACTTCGCGTTCGTCGTGCAATCCCAATATTAATAAACAAAATTTTGATTTGATTTGATTTTTTTGCAATTTATTATCATTTGTTTTGTGAATGGCTTTATTTTTGAATTCATCTATTGGTATAGTTCGATGGGTCGTCTTTGAAGCTTATCCTATGAAACGAAATTCGGGAGAAGCGAAAACGAACACCAATTAACTAACCACGATAAGCAACATACAAAGTAGCAAACCCATAATTTGACAGACAATACCCATAGTGCCCTTCCCTTAGGGCACAAAACTAGAAAGTGTCTTCCCCTGTTGGAAGAGGATCATGAGATCGTTCAATGAAGAAATTCTCGAACATGAAACCGGCAAGGGCTCCGCCGATAAGTGGCCCAACCCAGTAGACCCAGTGGTCAGTCCAGTCCCCACTCACCAACGCCGGCCCAAATGACCTTGCTGGGTTCATAGAAGCACCTGAGAAAGCCCCACCAGCCATGATGTTGGCCCCAACTACAAGCCCAGTTAGTAGTGGGCCCAGCCCACCGATAAAACCCTTCTTTGGGTCCACAATGGTGGCATAGACTGTAAATAGTAACGAGAATGTCAATACTATCTCCATTATCACCCCCTGTAAGTAACCCACTCCACTAGCAAGAGAATGTATTGGAGTTGTCTGCACCAGAAAAAAAAAAAATTCACAAAACCCATAATTAAACGTGAACTTGGAATAAATTCATTATTCTTTTTATTGGCAATAAGTGGACTCTTTTTTTTTCAACTTTTCACCAGAACTTTTGGAATTAATTTTTGTTTCGATGAGAGAAATCGACAGAGTATTAAAAAAATTAAAGTTGAAAAATGTTTAATAAGATAAATAAAAAATTGGAGAAGAAAAACCGTCATTTTCAAATTTGTAGTCTTTATATATATATATATATATATATATATATATATATATATATATATATCACCGGTGATCCAGTCCGGGATCCCGGATTTCCCGGACTGGAGCATTTTTTGGTGTTTTGATGCTTTTAAACATTGTTTTTGGGAAATCCGAGCCGTCCAATGTGTTCAAAAGATGTTTTCCAAGGCCCCCGCGAGAAATCTTCGAAAACAAATACCGGGAAGGGCTTGATCCAAGTAGTTTTTCGCAAAAACTGTAAATATAAAGTTTTTGCGAAAACTGCTTGGATCAAGCCCTTCCCGGTATTTTTTTTGAAGATTTCTCGCGGGGGCCTTGGAAAACACCTTTTGAACACATTGGACGGCTCGGATCGTCAAAAAAATATCGGGAACATGGAGTCCCGGATCCGGGACTCCCGGACTAGAACACTACTCATATATATATTTTACTTTTGAATATAATTCGTTTTAAAAATTTCCTCATCGGGAAATATAAATAATTCAAAAAAAAAAAAACGTGAATCTATAAAAAAAAATTTAAATAGACCGTTGGAAAATTTGCCCACATTGCCTAAGTAACATCATATCACTTCTTCTGGGTAATTATTCAGTGGTCTTGGGGCACCGCTTTGTAGTGCCTCAACATCTTTCTCCACCACACATTTCTATGGGGGTTCATACACTTAGTATTGAATTCCACATACATTTGTGGAGAGGAGTATTAGGGCCCAAGGCCACCAAATACATTTTCCTTCTTCTGCACCTTGTTTGATTGTAGAAAGAAAACATCAAAATTGAAAGTCTGAATTAAACTTTCATGGGATGAGGTAAAAGTAACCTTTGCCACAATAGGGGCAAAACAGGTAGCGGATAATAGTCTAATTGGAAATTAACTGGGTGTTTGGTGTAGACTTTTGAGGCTGATTCTAGATTCTGGATTTTGATTTCGCATTATAGAACTGTTTAGTGCAGATTTTGATAGTAAATTGACTAAATTCTGCTCGAATAAATTATCAAAACTGGCATAATAAGGAGCCCAATAAAAAATGCCCTCCTTGGATATCCAATCTGCAGCTCTATTAATTTGGTGCTATTACATTTCTTATTAGGACATGGGAATAGAACTACGAAACGTGTTTAAATGTGCAGAATGGGGTTATTCGAAAATGTATTAGACAAGTTATCCAATTTATTATGAGTCACTCCCTCAGAAGTTATATGGAGGGGGTGCTGTGCACAGCTGTGCTGGGTGCCCCTCGGCAATTCGGTTGTGTTTTGGACGGCTGTGATGTGTTTTGATTTTTTACCAGTAAAAATAAATGAAAATTAAATTAAGATTGTCGAATGCATCCGGGCCGTCCAAAATACGATCGGACAGCTGAGGGGTGCACCTCGGGGCACAACACCCCCAGGTCCCACTTTTATATAATACGGAGTAAAAAGCCATGATGTAATGCAATTATTTATACAATTTATATATGTATATTGACAACATGCGGGCACATACACACAACACACGCAGTAGATGACAATCAACTTTAGGTTCTTTGAGAAAGAAATTCGGTACCCCCCAAAAAAAAAGAATTTAAAAAAGTGAGTTTTTATGCTTACTTTTTCTTCTTTCTTACTTGGTAGAGTTTAGTAAAGCTAGGAAGTATATACTTTAATGGAGAAGCTTCCAAAGTAATTCCAAGTTCTAGTAAGTGTAGTATTACTATATCATTAAGGTTGCATTGGGCCTAAATAACTCATTGATTTGTCACATTTTATTTGTTTAGTATTCTCTTTTGGATGTCCCAAATTATTTGCTCAGAGTAATTTTAAAGGTAGAAAATAAGAAATAATGTTTAAAATCCCAATAAACTTTCTAAAGGGACATACATAAGTTGCATGCCCTTATAAAGTTGAGTTCCTTGTACAAACTGCATAATATGAGACGGAGGGAGCATTATTTGATATCTGTCTTCTCTAAATATATTTGTTTCGGATTAAATTTCCTTAGATATACGGATATGGATCTAAAAAGTTTAAACTAAAGGCTAAAAAAACCATTTACTAAAGAAAAAAATAATTCAAAACATACCAATTTCCCAATGTTTTCAATTTAGGACGAATCTAAAAAGTCAAATATTTTAGGGAAAAAATCACTAAAAAATGAAAATAATCAACTACAAAACTAAATTAAGAGAGTTCAACTTCAACCTAATGTGACTTACCAAACCACCGGTAAGATAATAAAGCAGAGCACAAGCAGCCACAGAAGCTAAGCACTGGTCAATCCAGTAGAGCAAGGACCGGAATACGGTGATGTGACCTCCGACGCATAGCCCGATCGTCACCGCCGGGTTGAGATGGCCGCCACAGATACGGAAACCGGCCGATATCATCACGGCCACCACCAATGCGTGTGCCATTGCAATGAAGAACAGGCTCACTAGAGAATTTCCTTCTAACTTGTCTGTTCCCACCAAAATGAAGTTTAGAGTCAATATTCTATATATGGCCATTGACCAAAAACTAATGCTAACACATATATGTTATCGTGTACCCATTGCAATATATAGGTATTTTTTTTCTTCTTATAATTGGGTGTCCGGATCAGGTTACGCATACCCATTGCAATATATAGGTATTTTTTTTCTTCTTATAATTGGGTGTCCGGATCAGGTTACGCATAGGCAAAGTGCCTAGTCCAAAGGTTGGTGTCGTGAGATTGTAAAATGAAATGTGGTATACATGATGGACTACACTCCAGTGTCCATCCGTCCGATTTGGTTCAATTTTGAGAAATGATTGGCCTAATCAAAATTCACACCAATGATTATTTAAAATATTTATAGCCGTAGCTCTTGTTGATCAGATGATCACCGCTAAAAAAAGTAAAAAAATTAGCTTGATCAACTATTTATACCTATGTGCATAAAACACATTTGTGTAATAAAATGAACGACACAAATAATTATAATTTTAACCGTTCATTTATTCTTCAAAAAAAAATTTCTTTTTTACATAGCTTGGAGAATTAGATTAAAGCTTTTTTTTTTGGTAGTAAAGATAACCTTTTCTAGGGAGCTTTAACATGAACAACTTCGATTATTGTGGTAACTGCTCTTATAACCACGTTTAATAAGTACATATAACCCATATGTGTGGAACCTCAACTTCAGTCCGCACATAGGTACATATAGTGAGGTCCCCCTAGAGATGGGGTTATGATGGGGCGTAAACGAGATAATACTCCAGAGGTGACGGGTATCGTACCTCTACTTTCACTTTAATTATTTAGAAAGAAAAGAAAGGTACATATACGTAAATATGTATATGGGGTGAGGCATTAGAAAGAAATAACTACCGGAACCCATGGCGGCACCAACACCGGCGAAGACAAAGAGGAAAGTGCATATGAACTCAACGATAAGGGCTCTGATGCAGTCCGCCTGAAAGGCTTCTCGGCACGATCCTAAGGCAATGTTTGCCATTTTGGATCACAACTAGGCTACTAGCTCTGTATATGAGAGACGATTAGTATATCTCAAATTTAGCAGAAGCCTTCTGGTGTTATATATACGTCTATATATGTCTTGGCTTGGGTGGCTTGTTCTGGTATGGGGCTATATATACAGGATGGATTCCCATTGTCACATTTTTGTACTGGGGATGGCATGTTTTGGTGTAAGGGCAACCATTATTGGAACGAGTTAATGACGAATATGCCCCTTTCACTTGAAGTCTATTAGTTATTTTGCCATTTTGGAAAAAAATAAAAAATAAAAATTGAGCGGTAGAATTGGTCTTCCAAGAACTAATCAAGATGGCTCTCCCACATCGGAGATTTTGGGGGTGTGTGGTGTATTTCACCAGCCGCTCCTCTCACCTGGTTAGCAATTGTCGAGTGTGAGAGATTTGTTGAGCCCACTTGTCGAAAACACTTACATTGGCCTAGCATTTTGATGTGGGTCAGTTTAGTCCACACCTTGGGGCCGGCTCTCCTATGGGTTTAAAGGCCTAAGTGCCAGCTGGCTCTCCCAAATCGGAGAGTTTGGGTGTCTGTGTGGTGTATTTAACGGGCCAATACTTGTCTCACCCGGTCAACAATTGCCGAATGTGAGAGAATTGTGGATCCCACCTATTATTAGAAAGAAAAAAAAAGTGTTAAGTAAAATAGTTCGGACAACCTGAAATAGCATTTACAAAAGTTAGCCATCTTGAAGGGATTGAATAATTAAGAATATTAATGGTGAAATATAGGACACTATGATTAGTTCTTTCTCCTTAAGAAAATATAAGGGAAACTCGTATCCTTACCATTGAGGAATAACACTTGATGAACCATAGGTCCACTGGAGCCGAGGGTCTCCACTAGTTGACTATGGAGATTGATCTCCCAAAAGTACTCGAGGTCTACGTAAGCTGGCGAATTATACTGAAAATATTTTAAAGGAGCTATGTGCGTGGGACTACTTAGCTAGTAGCTACTAGTGCGTTTCACTATGGCACTATTAATGAACTCAATATGTGGGGTTCTTTGAAGATTCTTGTGTCTTAAATTTACACTCTTCTTTTAGGAAATAGAAAAGAAACATATGTTAGGTTTTATCATTCATGTGATTTCGAGGAAAGTGAGCATGCAATATTCGTTCTATGGATGTTCCCCAGATGCAATTTCGCTTGACCATAGATTCTGGACACACACACACACACACACACACACACACACACACACACACACACACACACATATATATATATATATATATATATATATATATATTTCATAATCGTACAATAATAATTGAACTATTTAATCAAGGACTAAAAGTACGATACAGGATCAAAGCGCATTTTCATTTCCGATCAACCTCTCCATACTCCATCCATCTATCGGTTTTGAATTTTATTAGTAGTAATTTTGTTTTAGGCTTTATTTGAACACGCAGCCCTATATTTTGAACACCCTTCAATTCACGCAATTCATTATTCAACACCTAATTCGTTAACTCAAAAAAAATTAAAAACAAAATAGAGAAAAAGAATTATCTATTGGTACAAATATTGTGTTTTTTATTCTCCGGATGATATTTGACTCGACATTTCCAAAAAGAAGACAATATGTTGAAAATGTTTTGTTCCAACCTATTTGTTACAATTTTCTCTTTTTGTATATTAGTAGATTTATGCACCCATTTTATCTTGTTTCGCTCAAAATGTTAAATTTTGTGGGTACAAATTATAAAATCTTATGTACTTTTATGTCTTCTAATCGCACTATTTGTACCATTATATGGATTTTTCTGTATATATTACTAGTTGGTAGAGATAGTAGATGCCGTTCAAAAAAAGATAGAGATAGTATAGTTAAAATATTTCTCGAACACCTTGTTCAAAATTCTTCCTAGAGCC
The DNA here is from genome assembly GCA_022606695.1 of Vaccinium macrocarpon. Classification (NCBI taxonomy): domain Eukaryota; kingdom Viridiplantae; phylum Streptophyta; class Magnoliopsida; order Ericales; family Ericaceae; genus Vaccinium; species Vaccinium macrocarpon. The sequence goes on from CM040177.1 coordinate 27,218,260, forward strand.
CATAGTGAGACCCCAATATGAAATTGAGTCTCTGTATAAAATGTGTATGGTTGTAAAAAAGTTGCTCCAACTTTATGTAATCGTCACAAGTGTTTGGCAACTAAACTATATATATAAAGTTATAATAATTTGAGGAAAAGTAAATTTTTTTGTTAAAGTAAAAATAAATAAATAAAATCATTAAAGATAAAAAAAACACGAATGACGAAATGGTGAACACGTTTAGCGATAAATTTTCAAAACTACAAACTAAACAAAGCATACTCCTATCTAGAGCTACCTTGGTAATTTTATGAAGAGGAAGGGGGATGTATTCTACTCCCTTTGTCCCAATTTAATTGATCCCTACAGTTATGCATGTCTTTTTAAAACTCTTATAGTTTTCATTCTATAATGTATTCTATATGCAATATGGATCTTATTTGATAGATCTCAATTAGTTCCATTAGACAATTTTTAAAAACTTTGAAAACATTACAAATAAAAAAATATTGACGTTTGAAAATGACACCAATATTCGTAGGGAGTATTTAAAATGGGACAGAGGGAGTATTTTTTTTATTTATTTATGTTTGAACGGTCAAGAATGTCTGAGGAAGCTTAGCTGCACCTCGATTAATGTCGTCCTATGTCTGGTCAAAAGCAAGCCATCCATGCCGAGACTAAGGATCACAAAATATTACTCTCTCCTGGCCTAGAGCCGATAATCGAACTTTGATAATTTATGTGGAGAGCAAACCAAGCGAGACTGAAACCTTGGAACTAAGGGCGGGATGTATTAAATAGGATTAGGATCCTCTCCAGTTCCATTAAGGGACTGAACGGTCTTGTCCAACTCATTTCCAAGCTCTTTTTGGGTCTGTTGCGGTTGATCATGTCCATTGATATTTTAGACCTTGTTGAGAACATTAGGCACACCAAAATTCATTTAATGTGTTTTCAAAGCACATTTATCTCTAAAAAATGGATTTAAAAAATCTTGCAATATTGAATAAAAACCGACTTTAGAGTGATAAATGTGTTTTGAAAACACATTAAATGATATTCGATTGACATGTATTTTGATGTGCCTAGCTAACGTTCTCAACGAGATCTAAAATATTAATGTATCCGATTATCGAAACATACCCAGGAAGTGCCCGGAAATGGATTGGACAGAACCGTTGAGTCCCTTAATAAGACCGGAGAGGATGTATCCTTATCCTATTCAATAACACACATCAAACTTTACGTCCCACCACACACCAAAGGAAAAAAGAATGAAACATTGGGGTTTAGACTGATTAGTCACATCCCAATGAGTATGTTGGGTAGGTGTGCCATTTGGTGCATGTGGTAGTATTTCTATCGTCTTTTTTATTTTTTTGTTCTTCTTCTCTTTCTCTCTCAACTTTTCATGATAAAGTTTTTAATGTTCAATTTGAGAATTGGCAAGTGGAAAATGTGCTATCAATTGAAAACTAAGCTTCCATTGACTTAAGGGCTAATAATGTCACTTCAAAAAAGATATCTTAAAGAACATCCTCCACCGCCATGGCATCTTTTCGATATTCTTTTTTAATAACTTTAGGTGTCTGAGTTAATTTACGAATCTCATTTCAAAAAAAAAAAGTTAATTTACTAATCTCAACTATTTTCTGCCACCAATTAGCATTGGCTCCGTTGAAAACCATGACATCTTTAAAGACACCTTAACATTTCTATTCTTGTCACAGCTACGACCTAGAGTTTTTTCTCCTACTGTACAATGGGAGTTGTTTGGTCCATTGAAATGGCTCTCATTTGAAAGTCTGCATGCATGTATGTCAATTTCAGAACTTGGTTTTGTCATTAGGGGACAAAAAGTACGTCAGCTAACATTTATTCACTAATTAACACTTAATCAAACAACTCATAAAACAACTAGACTAATCTTTACGTTAGCAGGTGGTGGTTAGCTCATGCGATAAATCTCTTGAATGCCCTATATTGCATTTCGGAATCGAGTCTCATTTCCCCCTTCGCCCATGTAATAGATTAAGAGTGCCTTTTTCCTTCTCTTTTACGTTCAATCTATTAAACGTGAAAGAGGCTACTGTGTAATACTATAGGTATATGAATCAAGCCTCGGCCTAAAAGAGGTTCCATCAGGCATGCAAGCAGTGCACTCACAAATAAAGATACAATCTCTCCTTCCTATAATTTTATTTCTCATCTAAAAAATCATTAGGAAATAAAAATCTTATGTACAAAAACCGTAACATTGAACTAAAATTAGGAAGAGGAAGGTAATATGTATGTACATGCCCTAGTACATGTAAATATGGAGACTGTATCTATAAATACTACAAGCAAATGTAGTCATTATATCTAATTTTGAATTTTTATTTTAGAAAATTGAGAGAGAGAGAGAGAGAGAGAGAGAGAGAGAGAGAGAGAGAGAGAGAGAGAGAGAGAGAGAGAGAGAGAGAGAGAGAGAGAGAGAAATGTATTTAGACTCAAAAGCAAATGTGGGGAGGGTGGGAATTTTGGGGTGGGGAGTTGTTTTGTGGTTTTGATAATAGTAAAACCACACTTATTAGTTTTTGTTTGTTTGCTTTGTATATCTTACAATTAAAATCACACTAATGAGCTTTTGCTTATGTTACATTTTTCACAGCTGTGATATACTCCCGCACGTAAAACGAGAAAACGAAAATGACGCTATACATATCTATGTGAAGGTAAAATCGGCTTAGGTTTGTTTCTCATTAACTAAACAAAAATGCTATGGGTATACCAAAAATACACTCCAAATGCACACCAGGTAATGTGGATGGTGGAGAGAAGCCCAATGTGGAGCCCACCCAAAAATAGAAGTGGCTCTCCATTCGTTACATTACCTGATGTGCATTTGGAGTGCATTTTTGATGTATCCATAGCATTACTCCGTTGTTTTTAACAAATGAAAATCGGGTATTAAAAGCTTTAAACGAGAAACGCAAACTTACGGGCATGACAAAACAAGGCAGAGGCTCACATGCTTAAACTCATCAATACAAGGCTCATGAGGGTGGATTTCTGACAAGGCAAACCTACTCTGTTGGAGTATAGGACTGGAGCCCATATTGCATTATTGGATCAATTAAAAAAAAAGAAGAAGAAGATTTTTCTATTATTAGTCCATTAAGGTGACAATAAGAAAACAAAACAAAAACAAAATAGAACACATACTCCGGTCCAATGTACTTTTTTTTTACTTTTTTATACACTTTTACACATTCTTATACATTTTTTTACATATTTTAATATACTTTTTAAGTCTTATAATCAGTCTGGGCTGATTTTAGAATTTTTCAAAAAAAAAGGTAATTTAATATTTCTTCGATTGCATTATTGCAAAAGGTAGGCTGACAAATTTCCTTGTCGCGGTGTTCATCATGGCGCTACAATAATAAAAGTAAGATTCTTCAATTGAGGGAAACCAATGGGTCCCAGCCACGTGTCACATTACATGTGCTGAATCAGGTCAACTAGTGGGCATGATCCAACGGATGTGCATCCACGCACGTATAGGTGTGTATACTGCTGGATCCTAGTATTTGTGAAGGAGCCTCCCATTCACAAACCCACTTAAACTCAATAAATAAGTGAAATTGGTTTTAGTTGATTTTTTAAATTAATGTACTTTGAGAGAGTGACATGTTTTGTAATACGCTATAAGTCAATTTTGTGGAACAAGACTTTTAATGCTTTGGAACCACGTCTTGTGACAAGTCAAGATTTTCTGGTGATAACTTCTCTTGAGGTCCTTCATGCGACGTAAATTGGAAATCATCCAGATACTTCCGTAATAGACCAATATATATTTTATGACAAAGGGACAAATTACTTTTCTTGTTTCTAGCTTCTAAGGACAAAAATAATCCAATTTAATGATATATCGGATTCGAGGCATTAATATAAGTTTGTTGAGATCCCTTTTTTTAAAACAAAAAATATATAAGGAAAAATAAAAAGAAATAAAATGTTATGTTGAATTGGAGGCATCAACATAACTTAGGTTAGGGTCATTCGGCCTAATTATTTTATATTATTTTTCTCTCTCCTAAACTTTCAATATCATTTATAGAATTTTAATTTGCATCCTATTACAATATTATCCTTATGATGCCACCCTATGAGATTTGAATCTTTATGATTTCATCCTGTCAATGTAAATTGGACCATTGCGCCCCTATTATCTATTTTAGTAGTATATTATATAATAGTAATTTATATTCCTAAAAATCAGGGCATAATATACATCCTATTCACGTCCTATTTGTTATGTCAGTTATGGTAATTCATTATCCTCTAATTTTGGCATTGCAATCAAACAGGTTTGATTTATTTCCAACTTTCCATTGATAAACTTTGCCAAATCCAACGAGGCAGCCCACTCCGATGGCCATGCTTAGATCCATTGTGGTGGCGGCCGCTGTGAAAGCCGCCGCCCACTATCTCTTTGGATCAAGATCATCACCCACTTTCATAGTAGATTGGGTTTTTTTCTTCTCTCTCTTTGATTGGTTGTAGAATCATGTTTTTATGTATGGAGGTGATGGGTTCCGAATCTGATTAATGGCGCTGTTGTTTTTTTGATTCAATGGTGGATTTTTTTCGATTCAAGTCTGGTGTTTTTCTTTGATATAATAAAATATATCAATAAACCATGTTCACATGCCCTTTAAAAGATGGTTATTTCAAACAGTGAATATGGCTTATTGATTTACCCATTTTGGTGATTTGATACAGTAAAAGTGGTAAATCAATAAACCATGTTCACTTCCCATATTGGGTGATTTGATACAATAAAAAATGGTTTACTGGTTTACCACATCGGCACTTCAGCGATTCGGCAAAGTAAACATGATAAATCAACACATGATTTAACCATGTTTTTCTTATGATTTTATGGCACATTAATCAACCATATTTTTCATGATTTTTGGCTTGGGTTGTGGTGCGTTAATTTATCATATATTTCATGGTTTTTTAAAGATTTTTTTATGTGGTGCATTAATCTATACCTACCATGATAAAAAAAAAATGGTGAATCACTACAAAAGTGCATGAAATCAATATCTCATGACTTGTGTTTTTAAGACAAAATGCCATGATTATTTATTTTAAATTTTTTTTAGGTGTGCGAATATTAGGAGAGAGAGAATTATAAGATTGAGAGAGAGAGAGAGAGAGAGAGAGAGAGAGAGAGAGAGAGAGAGAGAGGGTATTTTGGGGTTTATTTGTATGTTAGGATGGAATCATAAGTATTCAAATCTCATAGGATAGAATCATAATGATAATTTTTGTACAGGACCCCTATTTTCATTTGTAATCCTATTACAATATTCAAAAACCGTTTAGTTAATTCCAAACTCCAAGGCCATCTCCAGAAACAGAAGCATTAATTTCTCTTGATCTTTACGGCATATTTAATTACAAAATTCATTAACAACAAAAAAAAGGTAATAACTAAAACAAAAAGGTTAAGTTAATTTCAAACTACAAGGCCATCCCCAAATTTAGTGTTAGTACCGAGCTGAAGCTTGTGCTTTGTGGTGCCGGCGCTTTAGGCCCCTCAAAGTTTGCCAATTTAGAGGGGGCCTTTTTTTTTTTTTTCTGTTATAAAAGTTCCAACAAATTATACATGATTGACTACTTTCGTTAGAGTTATTGTCAAAGAAAGGGGTTTATCAAAGTCGAAATTGATTAAATCTTGTATTCATTCAACTATGTAACAAAAAAGATTAAATGGACTTTTATACATAAAAGCTAAGACCGTAAAAACTAGTATTTTCGCTGCTAAAACTATGACAAGTGTGATTATGTTTTTAATATCTTGGTATGCTTGATTATTTGTTTTGGATGGATTCATGATATCTAAGCAATGAATTTGAAATTGCGTAAGGTTTGGTATTGTTTTGGGATTTTTCTTATTGATGAATACTTGTATATGTTTTTAGAAGTGTTATTTACGTATTTTATATTTTTTTTTGCAAAAATTCACAAAGGGAACCATTTTTATTTTTGCTTTAAGCCATTGAAAAGTGGTGCCGGCCCTGTCGAGATTCAAAAGCAATTATTTCTCTAGATTTTTAGGGCATGTATAATTTGTCCATACGGACCTCCTTTTTCATGTGAACGTAACATCACATGTCTTGAGGTATGTCGATATTTTATTTAATTCTCAATAGTTAATCTAAACAGAAAAATAAAAGGGCACACCGGATAGCCATTTTTCCATTTTCTAATGCTAGTTTTACTTACTCATTACTAGTTCTCATTAAATAAATTATCTACTCCTATAAGAAAGTCAACAGTTAATGCAAAATCTAGACGATGCATGGGAGAAAATTAAAATATTTCGTAGACCAAATGTCTATTCAAAGTGACAGCACAAACGTAGATTACTCGTGCTTAATTTTGACACAATAATTTGGATTAGTTAATTTTGAAAAAAAATATTAAGTTGTGTGATGATGTTTCGCACGATTAATTGCCGAATCACAAAATGTGGAATTAAAGTTTATATGTGGTTATTTACAAGTCAACGATTTAGAGTTCAACAAATTAATTGTTTGCAAAGTATTTAGATGGCATCTAGAAGATGTTTGCAAGGTATTTAGATGGCGTCTAGAAAAAATACAGATCTAACCTCCACACAATAGGTGAAGGATAATAGATGGATAATGCAACCCCCCACATCATCCAAGTATGAAAATTGAATTCGATATATAAGGAAACTCAAACAACTAGTGTATAACTCGAGGTTAATTTTTTGAGCCATGTGATTCGGCTAATGGTTAGCAAGTTAGCTGATGCGGGTCATTACATGTGGTATCAGAGAACAATCCCTGGTCTACACGGTGGGGGCCACCTCTAAAATCTGCACGAGCCACCTCTTCAATCCAAGAGTAGGAGCAAAGTGTTGTGCAAAGCTAAGTACTACATAATGGCCACCAGAGGAGGGTTGTTGGAACAATGCAGCATGGGCATTGCATCACAAGGTGGCGAGATTGTAACATCCTATATTGTCCTACCCTTAGCCTAATCATGTGAGAGTAAAGGTTTGTGTTTCCTTAAAATTAACATCGATTTGAATTTCAATACTTGGACGATGTGGGAAGTTACATTATCTACCTATTATCCTCCACCTATTGGGTGCAAGTTAGCAAGACTCATAAGGGTAACGACCTGTGGTTAATCTAACATGGGAGGCTAAATGGACCAATAGTCTTAACTTGTCCAGTCCAGTGGTTAATCTCCGAAGTGCGTGACTAAGGAACAATGAAAATCTTATGAGCTTTTGTGTTCTCGATAATCCTAATCCACAATTCTAGTCCAGTAATAAAAAAAAGCCCTCTTAGAAAATAATTGATCAAAATTTGAGAAATCCCTCTCTCTCTAGAAAAAAAAGCTCTTGCATCTCTCCTCTTTTGCAACTGATAGGATCACCTCCACCACCTCCCCCTCGTCTCTCTCTCTCTCTCTCTCTCTCTCTCTCTCTCTTCGCCTGTCTTTCTTCTAGCTAGGGGTGTCCACAGATCAGATTCGGACGGATCGGATATGGATCCTATCTGATCCGCTCAGAGCGGATTATGATTTTCAAGATCCGGAACCGAACCGAACATTCACGGATCGGTTACGGATCGGATCGGATCGAGTCGGATCCGGCGGATTTGACAGATTAAAGAAGGATTATTGAGCGGATTGATCGGATTGAGCGGATCCGATCCGATCTGGAACCGTTAGATAGAAAATTCTCGATCCGGAAACCGAACCGAACATTCACGGATGGATCAACGGATGGTTCGGATCGGTTCGGATTGGTCGGATTGACGGATCGGACGATCCGCTGGACAACCCTACTTCTAGCCCACGACCTCTTCTCCTTGAAGACCTCTGTTGTCTTCATTAGTCATCCTCCATCGTTCACAGCGATGAAGGATCTGATCCACCTTCATCGGCTCTGTTCCAAGTCTCAGAAGGACCAAATCTGATGACATCGCATGGTTTTAGGGTGGTTTGGCAACCCTTTCGGCAAAATAAGTGGTTGGACCTGACGAGGTAGCTCCGGCGATCAGAGGTTTTTTGTTTTCTTCGTTATCCCCTGCATGGGATTCGCTGCGGTTGGAGAGTCTCTGATCGGTAGAGCTATTTGTACCGTTACTACCCTCTAGGGGGTTTCATCTATACTCAATGCATTACCATCCAAATCTCACAGATAACCCATTTAATCCGTAGTGTTGTCCCAACAGAGGGCTCCGATTTGGTGTTTGTAGCTGTAAAGACCCAAAATTTTATGAAAAACATTTTTAATTTGGTTGATGACTTTGTGAAATTACACTTGAGTGTGGATTGTGGGTCAATGTGAAATATGGTGAAAGTTTGGGCTAAAAGAAGCACACAAGTAATAGGAGGAGTGTGTTTTGTAATTATTTGAAATGGTAGTATATAAGGGAGTGAGGATAGAGAAAATATCATTTTGCCCCTCCCCATCCAAGCCGGCCCATCTCTTTCTTCTCCCCCCCTGAAAAATCTCTTCATTCTCTCAACAAAACTCATGTTCACTCTCAAATTCCACCCAAATCAACTATAGATCCGTCTTCTACACGCGTATTGAAGCGTGGGTTTCTTTGCAATCACTCCAAAGAGCTTGCATTTTGGTTGGATGAGCTAGGGTTTTGATCTAGAGTGCCATTGGAGCTAAAACCTTGAGATAGGGAAACTTTTTCTCCTATTTCTAAGTGATTTACGGTTGATTGTTGCATATATTGCTTGATTCAACATCTATATCTCTTGATTTCTTTGAAAACCCACTCTGAGCTTGAGTTATGATTTCAAATCCCATGGTATGGAATCCTTTCTGGTTTCATTAAACTAGTCCATTGGTTTGCAATTTTTGCCAAATACCTTTACAATATTGTCTTTTCTTATTATTGCTTGCGTGGTGGCCGGACTTATCAATTCTGAAAAATGCGTAGATGCGTCATTATGATGATCATACACATGTGAATCCGAAGGACCTCATGGTGGGTCCTTACTATACTCATTCGCATCCCCTCCCGTTTCTTCTTCGTCAATGGTATCCACTCCGTGATCTAGGTAGCTGACATAATTGAACACGTTGTAGACACCCCAATTTGAACCCACGAAAATCCTTGGCAATTCCCGATGATGAAACGAACCAATTGCGACTACCCGAAACTGGTGAAAACGGCTTGAACTTGATTAAAACCAACCAAACATTACCCAAACAATCAAAACAACCCGAATCAACCCAAGCATCATCAAACCAAGCAAAACCATCAACCAGCCACCAGTAACCTTGAGCGCTCAAACCCTGGACCTTGAATGCTCAAAATCCAAAATTCCACCTTGAGCGCTCAAGCCTATGGCTTTGAGCGCTCAACTCTGAACCCAGTTAGGAATCTACAGAGTATCTCATCATGAGATCTCATGCAGGAGGAGCGTCTAACCGATTGTATACGTCTTCTACACGTAAAATACATCCTATACTACCCTAAATCTACTCCTAACCCACTTTCAAATACAAACCCACTTCCTCTCTCTCATTTCTTTCTTCCTTCCCACTCACTCCCTATAAAAAACCAGCCATAGCCCCCTGGTTTGGGGGGGTTACCAATTCATACAATCCAGCTTTCTTACAACCCTTAAAACCATTCACCACTTTCTCTCTCTACAAAACCCCTCACTCACCATCTAAACCACTTACAAAAACCATCTTTCAGGCTTCAAATTCGACCTTTGTTCATCAATCAATCTCATACATTGTCTCATCTACCCATAATACCAACCAAACGTCCATAATCATCTACCATCAAACCCAAAATCAAGTTCAAGCTATAATCCTTTTCAAAAGGTAGTTAAACATGTGATATATTCACTGTTTTGATCCTTCTGAGGGAGACCAGTGAGTTCAAACAAGTTCTTTATACTTGCATTGAACTCACAAATGTCTAAAAGTTGTTTAAAAACACTTTTAAAATCTGTAGTTATAGCAGGGGTTGAGCTCTCAAGCCTCCAACCTTGAGTGCTCAAGCCCAGCTCTGGACAGTCTCTTGTTTTGTTAGTTTTTTGTATTCCCATTTGGTTTTGATCGTTATTAAATAGTCAGCTATGTGTATAGTACTTTCAGAATTGTTCATTTTCACCTAAAAAAGTGCGTGCACGAGTGTTGATTATCTACTTCATGATGGTCAAACATCAAAACCTTTGAAAATCTTATATTTGAATGCAAAACAGTGACTGTCCAACCTCATAAATCTTTATTTTATGTATTTATGATTCTGAGGAAGTATCAAAAGCTTGCTTGAAGGTCAAAAACCAGAAAACCAGATTATGGCTTGAGCGCTCAAGGTCATGCACTTAAGCGCTCAAGCTGTTCTTGAGCAGTTTGATATTTATGTCTTGTTCTTGTAGAGTATCGCCGTAAATTAACTAGAAAGTGTGTGTGAGTTGTTATTACTATGCTTATGATCTGAATCCCTCTCTCTCTTCCATTTATAAGCATTTCATTTATTAATTTGTGGTGATTCTCCTCTTTTCATCATTCTTTAAGAAATCAAGCCACCTGTTTTCACTTGACTCTCCATGGAAAATGTTTTATTAATGTTTGATCTCATAAAGAATGAGAAAAGAAGCTGTAAAAAGGTCAAACTCACAGAAACCAGAAACTGGTTAGAGCGATCAATCCATGAGCCTTGAGCGCTCAAACTGGCTTGGAAGCAGGTTTGATTTTAACATCATCTGGTGATTTCTGAAGTGAAATGATGTTTGTTTAATGTTTCTGAGGTGGTCAAAAGTCTTAAAACCTCATTAATCATGAAAAACCAGTAAGGAAAATGCATGAGAGGAATGAGGGTTGAGCGCTTAAGCCATCACCCTTGAGCGCTCAATCCCTATTCTAGGATCCAAGTTGTAAATCAGTCTCTTATGTTCTATGTTCATAATTTCTTGCAATTGCTGTACAGTTTCTGTGATTTCTTATTCTTGAAAATGTTCATAGTAATTTCCTTTATTGTTATTATCATCACTCATGTAGATCACGTGCACGAGCATCCACCGTAGAATCGTATCTCTTGTATATATTGTCGTTATGTGATTTCCACCCCCGATTCCCTATTTTCGTGGATAGAATTAAATTTCAAACATTTTCAAAATCCCACAAAATATCGAGTAGAGACCGGTTCACGGACCGAGCGAGAAGGGTGCCGTAAAACCCTTCCCCTCTCGTAACCAAACCCCCAAATCCGAGAAATCTTTGGTTTCGCCATGATCAGTGAAATCTTTTTCAAATGGGCAAACGAGTCATATTTTTATCGGTTTCTCGGGTTCAGAGCTCAAATTCGGGTGGCGACTCTAACAATCACAATCTTTTCATTCGCAAAACTGAACGATCCGCGGGCCGTCCACACACGTCTATCATTTCATGCTAGGTGAATTGCACCGATGCAGATGGATAAGAAGGACTGGAGCCACTACCATACTCTTCGTTGTATGGTGCTAGTATATATGCCTCACTACTCCCTCCTATGTTGACTGAGGTATCATAGGATTCACCTCGAGTCCCAAAATGGAAGGATGACCTACTTGGCTTGTGCTAGAAAGCTACCCAAATGGGTGACTGTAGTCCTCATTTTCCATTCCAAAATGGAACGATGATCGTGTCGGTTCTAAGTATGGCAGACCATTGTACTGTGTACCATATTGATCACTGGGGTCACCAAAATGAAATGACGATCTCATGGGATTGAAGTGTGCATGTTGCTTGTGTGACAGAGTACCAAAATCGAATGAGGATCTCACACTGTTTAATTGAAATGCCCTTTATAGATGACCTTAACTTCAAATAAAATTTAAGAGCATGCGAATGAGAAGAAAATATGTGCTCCAAGTCCTAGTCCAATAAAATTTCCATTCCAAATAACGTGTCCGTAACGATTGTTTTATATTGTAGTTTACACATCCAGAGTACATACGTGTACACGGATTTCTTTTTTTCCTCTTGTAGTAAAATTAAGACCTTAAACATGCATGTCTTAATTGCATTAACAAAAATTGGTGATTTATTTTTTCAACTCATCTCAAAAAAATGATTTATGAAAAAAAAACTCATAACTTTTTTTCACATTTTCGTTCTACGATTGTACCTCATCGGATTTGTAACGAACCTAATTTTTTGCTAAATAAAAATTTCGTTTATAAAATTGATTTTTCATATTTTCTCTAATAAATTACTTAAAGTTATCTTGGTAAATACTATTTTGGGCCAATAATTATTTTCTTTGTGCTTGTATATATATATATATATATATATGTGTGTGTGTGTGTGTGTGTGTGTGTGTGTGTGTGTGTGTGTGTGTTTATAACTAGCACCTAAAAGCCTCTTAGTAGGTTTTCTTTCCCTCCAAGTAAGTGAGCATGTGATTCTTTAATGTAGGAAATTTCCTAGCAATTGGTGGCACATGGGGAGGATTTAAGTGCACATGGAGAGAGAGAGAGAGAGAGAGAGAGAGAGAGAGAGAGAGAGAGAGAGAGAGAGAGAGAGAGAGAGAGATTGTATATGTTAGCACATGCATGTGATTGTGTGAAGTAGACTATAACCTAAACCCTACATACTTTGCCCCCAAGTTCCTCAAACATGTTTCCTTATTTTGTGGGAGAATATTTCTCCTTAGGACCTAGCAAAGCTAATTCTAGGTCACTATGTGAGCACATGGTTCTTTCTATGTGACTAAGTATTAGAAACACTCCATAACAAAGGTGCTCATGCAAAATTCGACATAACAAGAAGCCTAGAAAATGACCATATTTTCCTCCCAACAAGATTCCCTAGATTCTCCCTAAGTTCTAAAGTACTTGAACCTAAGATTTCTAGACCTAAAGCTAGGGTACTAGTTGCAATAATTTGGTACAATTCCATGTGCTCATTTATTGAGCACATTCACTCCCTAAGTGAGGAAGTGGTTCGGCCAAGGGAAAGGGAGAGAGGGTCGAGAGTTTTGGGAAAGGGGGAGAGAGCCCTTTGTGCTATTTATACCCCATGCACACATGCAAAACTTGTCACCTTTTAGCCTTTCCACTTTAAGCTTTCCTCTTTCTTTCTAGAGTCCTACTCCACCTACTAAATAAACCCTATTTACTCCCTAATTAGCTTCCTACTAAACCTAATTAGTAGGGAAGTTAGTTGATTATAGAAGTTTTCACTCACCGGAGAGGACTTTGCTTGTCGGCTTCCGGCTAATCACTGGAAACTAAGGTAGAATACCTATCCTTTCTTTTAATTAGCTATTCTAGCTTCAATTAGCAACTTTTAAATAGATTTTCTAGTTGTAATTAGAAGTTTGTTTAAACAAGATTATGCATGTATTAAGGTTTCTAAGTTTGTTACCTAGTTTTCAAGAAAGCTTACGGTGAGAGGATTTCATGTTGAAAAGATGAGAAGATTTTAATTAGGTGATTCTTCATGAAATTAGAAAGTTGTTTCATAAAATTAGGCTTGATTAAAGTTGATTAGAAGAGTTTTAAAGACAAGTTTAAGCATGGCTAACTAGATAGTTTCTTAGTGTGTTTATTAAAGTATTTTGGGAAACTAATTGAGATTGAGTAGATTACTTACTCAAATTGGTTGGTTCTACTTCTAATTAGTAGGTTGATCATACCAAGAGTTGGCTTAATTTTTACTAACAAGTTTCTAAGTGGCTCATTAGTTTTATTTCTGTGTAAGTAGAAGTTTTCGTAAAAGTAAAGTGAGTAGAAAAAAAAGATTACTAACACTAACTTTCTAGAAATTTTCTACTAAAAGGATAGTAGAATTATTTCTCCTAAATAAGTGATTTGTTGCACTAAAAAGATTTTTCTTAAAAGGTTTACTTAGAGATTTTCTTGGAAAAATTATTAGAGTTTAGAAAGTACTTTCAGAAAAAGTGAGTTCTTTTTCTTTTCTTTTTTGTAAAAGTAGATTTTATTTATTTATTTATAAAATTTGTGTAAAATTTTTTATGACAAAGATGGGTTCAGATCTCTTAGTCATGAATTCTAGAAAAGTCAATTTTTTGAGAAATTGTGAGGAAAAAGAAAAGTTTATTATTTATTTCTTTTTAGAGAGGAAATGAGTTGGGTTTTAAAAGAAAGAGAAAGAAATTGGATTTTTGTCTATAAAGTAAAGTTTTTGGAAGAATTAAATTATTTGGAAAAGTTGGTGCATTAAAAGTGCATTATTTCATGTAGTATTTTTCACAAGGGAAAAATAAGATTTTATGAGACAAGTTTACTAAAGATAATGCATGGATGAAGTTTGAGCATATTGAGCATAAGGCATTGAGCACGTTTACGATACGGGTATGACACGAGTTATGAAAAAGTTTGAATAGGTGTTGATGAGAAAATGAGAATGAGAATGGATTGATTAAAGGGAATTAAAAACGGTAATGCAGCCTTAACACCACCCATCATGTTAGTGTGTGCGATGATGAGGTTGGGGTTACGTAATACGGTAGTGCAGCGAGGCACCACCCCATTTTCGTGGAGTGAACTTGGTGGTAGGGCTTAGCGTGCACACCACATAGTAGACGAACCTTGAAACGTACTATGAGGATTAGTAAGACAAGACAACCAGGACTATGTATGTATGAGTCGTGGGGTGAACAAACCTTGTATTTTGTAAGTGTGTGCTTGGATACAAGAGAACCAGAACCTTGAGCAGAAAGGTTGGGACCGTTAGTTGAAAGGAGGCAAAAATGGCCCAATAACTTTCAAAGAGATGGGAGATTTTGACATGGTAGTAATTTGAAGAAGAATGCTGACACTAAGAAAATGATACGGGACAATGACACGAGATACTAATACGAGACACTATTTTATTGCACCTGATTACTGTGATCTATAAGGACTCACATATTGCATTCATGGTATTTTCTGATAACAAGTTTGCACTACTGTTTTTGATCATATTGTTCTAGAATTGCTAGTTAGATATTGGGTAGTGTAGTTTACTAGGGGTTATCGCTCACGGTGTCGCACTTGTGTAACCCTGGCATAATACCACTATGTTGCTCTGCGACTCTGACGTATTATGCTAGACTATAGAGATGAACATGGGGAGTACTATAGCTTGAAGGCCTACGGAGCAAAGCAGGATACCGCCGGGATGGACAACAGTGCGATGGAGTAGAGAAACTTAGTCAACCCTGTAGAGGGTGATTGTATTTAGCAGGAAGATTTATGTAATTTCTTTTGAGTTATTCTTGGAAAACCTTATTTAATATTTATGTAATCTTTATTAACAAACCCAAATTTTGGGGGCGTTACAGGATCCATGTATGCCTGTTGATTGTGTGACGGAGTGCACAAATCAAAGGACGGCCTCGTGGGATCCTTGTATGGTTCCTGGTTGTGTGACGGAGCGCCGAAATGGAATGAGGACCCACACTGTTAGATTGAAAAGCACTATAAATGACCTACATAAATTTTAACATGATGCAAACTTTTAGAAAATTTGTACTAAATAGCTGTTGGCGAGAAAATGTCTGTTCCGAATCATGTGGCCGTAACAATTTATTAAAGTTACATTTATAGTACTATAGTATAAACGGCCATTGTTTTTTATTGTTGGCGTCTGAATTGCTTATTGAAAAATGGTTATTTATTTTTACAAATCATCTCACAAAAAAGAAAAAAAAAACAGCCATAATATTTTCTTTCACATTTTCGTTATACGATTGTACCTTATGGGATCCATGTACGCACGTTCATTGTGGGACGGAGTGTTGAAATTGAAGGACGATCTCGTGGGATCCATGTACAATTTTTGGTTGTGTGATGGATCATATGGTTGGCTACTGACTTCATCATCGCAATAGAAATCTTCCGATTGTTTTGCCTTACCTCTGTCATTATCACCGAATAACCAACTTGCAAAGGACATTGTACTTATTGGAGCTAAATTCAGTATTGGAAATTAAGAAAGACTAGTGTTGAGGAAACTGAAAATTTACCAAACAATACTTTGTCCTCATATTAGTATGAGAGTTAAGTACATTTCCCGCAAATATTTATCAACAACATAAAAATCATCAAAGTTCACAGAAAGGAAACGAAGAATCATGACCAACAAACCCAACAACAGTCTTATCTTAGTTCATAGTACTTAGAAATATGAAGTAATGATAACAACACAAACAAGGAAAGCAGTATCACGGAACATATGGGGGTGGTAGGAAGTAAGTGGGTGGAATGGCCTCATTCCTCGAGTGCCCATTTTGGTAAGCGTTAAGAGCCGCATGATGCTAGTAGTATAGCCATGTTTGATGACCCATGTCCGAACTAAATCCAAGGAAAGATCAACCTTTCCAGTCTTTTCAATCAACCGGATTGCACACCAATGGAGTTCCTAAACTTCATGGTTGTTCTCCTCTTTGAAAATGGGGAAGGACGACAACTTCTTTATTGCTTGTATATGCAAGTCCCTTCCATCATCATAAGTAACAACACGATGTTCGGTGGTCTTCACCATTTGGATCAGCTTGTTTATGGACTCTGACATGAAAGTTGTACTTGCAGCAACCCGGTTTTTATACAACTATGATCCGCTGCCACCTGCACCACTACCCAATTTTAACCTATTCGTAGCAACATGGGCGATTCAGTCTGGCGATTGAACTGCATTTGTGACATCACTTTGCAGCTCATGTGAATCATCAGATTCAACTTCAGCCATCCTGTCTTGTCTACTTCAGGGTACATAAGCCCCAACACCCGTTGTCATTACATCACGAAACATCATTTCCATCAAGTCAACATGCTCCAAGCCGGCATCTTTAAACTTGGCAACATGTTTATTTCGCTACATTGACGAGAAAAAAATCAAAACAAAGTATTCAAATTTTGTCAATAAAGATAAGAAACATACATTCAAACTCAATTATGCACAAACGAACAACTTGTATGAATGTTCGTTGAGGTAAATGTAAGATGCAAAAATATTTCTATACATGTAAAAAGAAACCTTCAACTTCAGCCTTGACCTTACATAGGGCACACAATAATAATGATGAATCCATTTAAAGGAGAGAAAAAAAAAGGGGCAGCAGTACGACATTTTTTTTTTATTAAAGTGGTAGAAAGTCATCATGTGTTAAAGAAACTTGGATTGGAAATAATGTAAGCAAGATGCACTGTGTTTACAGGAGGAGGAGGGTCGGATTTGTGTGGCTAATTTTTTGTCAGTGTCCACTTGGGACTCTCCTACAAAATACAAAATAACCACGTCCCATAAAATAAAAATGAATCTTTCATTGTACATTTAGTACTAGGAATAGTAAAAGTAAATTTTCAACTTTGTCCAATATACTACATGGAATAATATCACATATTGCACAGCTTATTAGAGATGTAAATTTCAAGTCCACATCTTTATAAATGAATCTATCATTGTACAATGTACTACTAGAAATAGTAAAAGTAACTTCAACTTTGTCCAATATAGTACATGGAATAATATCACATATTGCACAGCTTAAGGCCCTCTCCATTACAAGTCCGGAAGTTTACTAGATATGTAAACTTTTAACATTTAAAAATGAAATGATACTTTACTTCTATAAGCCTATAACATTTTGAAAGATGAACTTTATAGTGTATTGATGATATACACGTGACCCCCTTTCAATTATTTTCTTAACAAAAGGCAGAATTGTTGCAAAGGATAAGAACATTATCTATACTATAGTGACGTTACAAATTTAACAATTAGCTAGGAAATATAAAATTCCATCAAGATGCATAACTACTTGTAGGATGTGAATAGTACGAGTATGTTGTCACAATAGGGAAAAAGTACTTACAAGAATCATTGTTGCCTACCAATGTGCAGGGCCGCTAACTGTTTTCTTCACGGGATCCAACCTAGTCTTGTCACGCTGCGGTCCTCCGGTCGGATTCGCCATGCACCCTTCTTATTTTAGCTGGTCCCAACGATTTTTGAGTGTTTGTTGGAGATTGGAGTTGGTGCGTGAGTTGAAATCATGAACCACCCTAAGCCATGCTGCCTTGTCCAATGACGTACTTATCCTATCGAAATTGTCAATGTCGTCCTCACATCACTGGAGGAATGTCTATGTTAAAGTGGGAGTCCAACACGCTCGTTCCTTAATTTGGAGTCATTGCCTAGCACGAGACTGGTCAGCAACTTTGTCTTTACCTTACATGCGGACTACATCTCAAAGGAGTACCTTGACTTCCAAAAGATGCCATATTTGGTCCTACATCACGGAATCAACAATTTTTGTTATAAAATGCATCAAAAAATATGATTGGAAAGTATATGGCAATGCAAATGGACTCACAGATGCATTGATGCTATCAAGTCATGAAGAAGATGATGGGAGGCAGGGCAAAAGGTAAAACAAATTACATTGTTGCTTTCCTTTTCTTTTCTTTTCTTTTTTTGGGGAAAGTGAACAATACTTAAATAAGAAATCATTTTAGACTATCATTTTGAAGTCGTGGGTCTAAAAGAAAAAGAACAAACCACAAGGATCTTTGATTAAATCCTATTCCATTAATTTCAATCTGCCTTGTATAATGCTAGAATCAACACTGCGTAGTTCAATACAGTGATTTAAAAAGCGCGCACCTAGGCGCGAGGCGAGGCGATGGTGTGTCACTTAATACGGGTATGAATAAACACATAACACTAAAGCACAGCTTAAGCGCTAAAGCATGGGCCACGCTTCAGCGCAGAAGCCCAAAGCGCCTGAAGCACACGCTTTATGTTTTTGTACCTTGATTTCATCTCAGCCCTTCATCTGGATGCAAAAAAGATGGGCATGGCACACCAAATAAAATTTTGGCAAAGGCACCCACATATTTACGACAGAAAAGCATCCAGACAAGGTAGCCACCATTCTGATCGAGTAACCCTAAATCATTTGGCCTCCAATTCGAAAGGGTGAAGCCGTGAAGAGTTCCAGGCAGCCAAGGCCAACACACCATTCTGATCGACTTCTTCAAATCTTTACCAGGTAAAAATTCTTCTTCTTCTTCTTCTTCTTCTTCTTCTTCTTCTTCTTCTTCTTTTTTCAATCTCTCTCTCTCTCTCTCTCTCTCTCTCTCTCTCTCCTTTTTTTTTAAATCAGAAAAACCCGATACCTTTTTTGAAACAGTTGTTGCTCTGTTTTTGCTCACTGTTTGTGTGAGTATTTTGCTCTCTGTTTTTCTTACACGAAATTGGCTAGTTTTATAGCTTTTTAGTAGTCTTACACAAAATTGGCCTAGAAAATCTAAAAAAAGCTTTAGATTGGCCTTTGTTTATGCTTTTTTAGATTTTCTAGTAGCACTGCATAGCTTTTCAGTACATTGTCTTGCACGAAATTGGCCTCTATTTCTTCCTTGTTCACAAACAGTTGGTCACTTGGTTGTTATCTCCTCTAAAGAGATCACAATATCATCAAATGTGGCCGAAAATAGCATCTGTTTTTTGACAAATGAAAATGCACCCATCGCACAGTAGTTGTTTCTGTCTTCTTCTTTCTTTCTTTTTTTTTTTTTTTATGAAAATAGAAGCACTTGTTGCTATCCTACTCTGTGTCTCTGTTTCTGTCTACCACCTATTACTGTCCAATTACTGAATTCATTTTTTCAATTTGTTCATTGTAGATGTCATCTGAAAATAGTAGTAAAAGGTTAGACCTTGCTTGGAAGTATTCGAAGCAAATTGATCCCCAAAATGTTTCCAAGTTGAAGTGTGATTTTTGTAATGAAGTGAAAAATGGTGGTGTCTTAAGAATGAAGAAGCACCTTGTTGGAGGTTATAGGAATACAACGGCATGTCGCCGATGCCCACCTGAGGTTAAAGAGGAGATTAAGTTGTACATGTTAAAAAAGACTGAAGTAAACAAACAAATTAAGTCAATACTAGATTTTGATGATGTAATGAACGACGAAGACTATGATCTTGATGATTTAGATGAGAATGTACAATCCAAACAACAAGGTAAGAAGCCTTCTTCTCTCATGGAAGCTCCTCCATGTCCTAAGAAACCAAGGAACATAGGGCCTCTTGATTGTTACTTTACTCCTGAAACAGAGGTTGTGGTGGAAAATAGAAAAGTTAAGGGCAGGCATACAAAGATTGATGAGAATGAACCCTATAAGAAACAATTGGGAGATCGGGCTCATCAATGTATTGCAAGGTGGTTATATGATGCTGGAATACCTTTGAATGCAGTGAACTATGATTGTTTTGGGCCAATGATAGAGGCTATTGGGCAATATGGTCCGGGTTTAACCCCATCGACTTATCATCAGGTGCAAGTTCTTCTTCTTAAAAAAGAGGTGGACCATGTTAACAAGTTGATGGGGGACTACAAAGAAGAACGGGAAAAACACAAGTGTACGCTAATGTGCGATGGGTGGACTAATAAGA
Source organism: Vaccinium macrocarpon (assembly GCA_022606695.1). Classification (NCBI taxonomy): domain Eukaryota; kingdom Viridiplantae; phylum Streptophyta; class Magnoliopsida; order Ericales; family Ericaceae; genus Vaccinium; species Vaccinium macrocarpon. The sequence goes on from CM040177.1 coordinate 27,238,712, forward strand.
AAAATAGGACATTGATTAATATTTTGGTGAATTGTTTGAGAGGGACCATGTTTATTGAATATGTTGATGCATCTAGTGAGTCTAAGGATGCAACTACGTCGTTTCAATTGCTGGATAAGTATGTGGAAATGATTGGAAAGGCTAATGTGGTTCAAGTTTTTACGGATAGTGTCGTTGCAAATGTGTTGGCAGGTGAGATAAAATTTCAATTTGCTATTTGAAATTACTTATTATTTGATTTGATTTTGAACTAGTTAAAATCATTAATAACTTATTATTCTACTTTTGACAATTAACAGGGAAGTTTTTGGAGCAAAAGCGACCTCACTTGTTTTGGACTCCGTGTGCTGGCCATTGCTTAGACTTGATGTTAGAAGACATTTTCAAGTTACCGAACTTCAAGAAGACTTGGGAGAGGGCAATAAGAATACATGGTTATATGTATAATCGACCCACTTTGTTGAATATGACGAGGCATTATACTCAAAGGAAGGAGCTTGTTAAGCTGGCAAAGACTTGGTTTGCAACCGCTATTTTGACTTTTCAAAGGGTTCATGAACAAAAGGAAAACCTAAGGAAGATGTTTACTTCAGAAAGGTCGAGCAAGAGCAAATGGGAAAAAGAACCATGAGGAAAACAAGTAGAAAAAGTCATGTTGATGCCTTCATTTTGGAGCGATGTGCACCTTGCTCTCAAGTTTGCATGTCCACTCATTCGTGTACTTAGATTGGTTGATGGAGAAGTCAAACCTCCAATGGGATACATTTATGAGGCCATGGATCGAGCAAAAGAGGCTATTGCAAAGTCCTTCGAAGGAAATGAGGAGAAGTATGAGCAAGTCTTCAAGATAATTGATCATAGTTGGGATGTCCAATTGCATAGGCCTTTACATGCAGCTGGTTTTTACTTGAATCTTGAATTTTTTTACAAAGATCCAGATGCTTGCAAAGTTTCAGAAGTCATTAGTGACCTATATGCATGTATCACAAAGTTGATCCCAAATCCGACTACCCAAGATACTATTGTTTCTGACTTGATGAAGTATAAGAAAGCTGAGGGAATGTTTGGTAACCCAATGGCAAAAAGGCAAAGAACTACGAGGATACCAGGTATCACCATCACTCCATGTTAATCTACCATCAATTTTGATCAAGAGCTTCACTTTAAGAATGTTTTCCAATATCTATGTCTCTGTGGTATGCAGCTGATTGGTTGGCATCATTTGGTCATGATACTCCTGAATTGCAAAAAATTGCCATCAAAGTTCTTAGTCTTACTTGTAGTTCCTCGAGATGTGAGCAAAATTCTAGTGCATTCATTGACCTACTTTAGTTATGCATGATCAAGAATTTAAGTCCCTTTTTATAATCGTTAATGCAGATTCACACCAAAAAAAGAAATAGACTTGCTCAAAAGTGTCTCAATGACTTGGTATTTGTTAAGTGCAATAGAGCATTGAAACGTCGCTACCTCAAACGTGATAAAATTGATCCCATATCCTTGAAGGATATTGATGAGAGCAATGAATGGCTGGTTGGGAGGATGGAGGATGCTTTTGTGTTTAAAGATGATGATTTGACTTGGGATGATGTTGCTTTAGCTGTTGGCGCTGAAGAACCAAGGCAAACAACTAGATCAACTTTGAAGTCAACAACTGCCGCGATGAAGGCAAAGCCAAGGGCAAGGGCAAAACGGAAGAATACAATGTTGTATGAACTTGTAGATGAGGATATAAGAGAATGGGGAGAATGGGAATGTAGAGAAAGTACGGATGAGTTCGATAGGGAGGAAGAAGAAGATGTGGAAGGATATAAATCAAATGATGATAGTGAACATGAAGTTGTTGGTGTTGAGGATGAGGATGATGATTAGGGCCTATGCATGACAATACGACAACCATGACTCTAGATTTAATCGCCGTTAATCATTTTGTTGCATCTCTAAAACTATTCCGTTGTTGACATGTTATGTCTTATGCTTTTATGACATTTGAAAGTTTTAAAGTGTTTGCCTGTGTTGAAAGTATTACCTATATTTGAATTCTACTTGTTTTAAAAAATGTGCACCTCGCCTTGCGCTTTGCGCTTTGCGCTTAAAGCTCCAGGGGATCATGGCGCCTTAGTGCGCTTATCGCTATTTAAAACACTGGTTCAATACACCTTAGAAGCAATTGATAGTTTTGTTCAAGATTTACATTTTCAGAATAATTCAGCTCTTTTGATTGAGTAGTTTCCATTTCTATTTTGGTTTGGTTTGGCATTGCAAATGTTCAGTACTTCATAGTTTCCCACAACTAATACACATTGACTTCTTTTTCTAGTGTGGCTTGTTGATTTGTTATTAAACAAGTTGAAATTAGAGCTTGAGAGGTCATGGACTAGAAAACTAGATGAGACTAAAACTGCAAAAATATTCTCCTTAATTTATGTTGTTTGATTCATGTTAGAAGTAGTAATACCTCTAGATCGTTTAAAATTTGTGTTAAGCTGGAGAATATTAGTAGATGTCATGTTAATCCTACCATAATGGGTTGACCCATGCCACCTATTCACATGAGGTGTGCAACTCATATGTCATAGACTCATGATAATAATTTCCTTAGGGCTGGCTGTATTTGGTCTCATCTGTACAAAGTTCCCACTATACGAGAGTCCGTCTAGCTGTTGATGTTTTCTTTTCTCTTTTTTTCCCTCTTGGATTATTGGGCTTTATCAAATGGTCTGTGTTAAACTTAATTTTTCCTCTTGCTGCTGGTGGGGAGAGGAGAGAAACAACTATTTGCTACACTTGAAATAATAACTTCAAACTGATTCCACTAGTGGTAGATACAACTAACCAACTACTATCAAAAAACTTGAGGAAGAGTCCATGTTCAGAATTATTGCAAACCAATTTTTTGTCCCCTGTTGCCTGAGTCATGACATATGGGTTCACCCAGGCTATTCTATAACCAAAATTTCTGTATTGAAGACAATTCACCCTCGGCCACACAATCAGGATTGGAGTATTTACAAATTATAGATGTATAACGAAGGTCATAGTGCATTGGAAAGGTGAAGTTATGTAATGACCCGTGTTTTTAAATCCATTTCCTTCATTGTTGGATTAATGTGAACAAAGCTTGATTGAACATTATATATATATATATATATATATATATATATATATATATATATATATATATATATATATGAACTCTCTAGTCTGGGACCCTTGGGTCCGGATCTCATAGTTCCGGATCAAATTTTGACGATCCGATCCGTCCAATGTGTTCAAAAGGTGTTTTCCAAGGCCAATGCTAGAAATCTTCAAAAAAAAAATACCGGGAAGGGCTTGATCCACGCAATTTTGTAAATATGCAGTTTTTGCAAAAAAGTGCGTGGATCAAGCCCTTCCTGGTATTTTTTTTTGAAGATTTCTCGCGTGGGCCTTGGAAAACACCTTTTGAACACATTGGACGGCTCGGATCGTCAAAAATATCGGGAAGGGCTTCAAAATGCTTCAGTCCGGGATTTCCGGGATCCCGGACTAGAGCGTGGGCGTGTATATATATATATATATATATATATATATATATGAGTCTCGATCTAGTCCGGAGTCCCGATCCGACTCCACCTTCCCATATTTTTTGGCGATCCGAGCCCGTCAATGTTTTCAAAAGGTGTTTTCAAGGGTCCACGCGGGAAATCTTCAACAAAAAAAAATACCGGGAAGGGCTTGATCCAAGCAATTTTCGCAAAAACTTTATATTTACAGTTTTTGCGAAAAACTACTTGGATCAAGCCCCTCCCGGTATTTTTTTTTGAAGATTTTTTGAAGATTTCTCGCGTGGACCTTGGAAAACACCTTTTGAACACATTGGACGGCTCGGATTTTCCAAAAACAATTTTTAAAAGCATCAAAACACCGAAAAAGGCTTCAATCTAGGAAATCCGGGATCCTTGACTGGATCGCCGGTGTATATATATATATATATATATATATATATATATATATATATATATATATATATATATTTATTTGCGGATACCTATGCGTACGGTGGATGTATGTCTTAGTGTACTGGGGTTCGGTGGATGATTAGGAGGTGTATTTTGATGTTGTGACGTGGTTTTGGGGTGTTGAGATAATGCTAGAAATGATTGGAGGTCCAATTGATTGAAGTAGTAGAAAATTTGAAAATTTTCCAGTTGCTATTGGTAGTGGAAATCTGTGAAGTGTAAAACTTTTCCCAGGTGCTACTGGTATCGGTCGATCAGTGGGTCCATTTAGCATTTGCTACAAGTAACAGTATGTTACCAGTAGCAGGAGTAATTTTTTGTAGATTTTTGTGCGCGATTTGAGGGTTCTATAAATAGACCCCTTAACCCATTTTTCACCCCCACACCCTGATTTTGAGCCCTAGAGCTCCTCCCTCTCACTTCTCTCTAAAAATTACACAAAACCATTTGATTTCAACACAAACCTACTTCCAATCTTGAAGATTCTCGCATTTCTAAACTAGATTATGACTTGGATCACGTTTTTCTCTCTCTAAGGTAAGGGCTGAGCTTCTTGAGCTTCCTTGCTCTTGTTTCACGTTTTTCTCTTTTCCCCTTTTGATTGTGAGTGAAACCTCACTTTTGTAACTCGTCTTTGACTTGATCTTGTCTCTTGAACATGTAGTAGAGCTTCGGTAGAGGTCATTTTCAGAATTTGGGGTTTTCTACACCCAGGGTTCCATTCATCTTCCATCTTCAAGCAAATCCTTAAGGTAGGGGAACAATTTCTACTCTCTCTTGTTGTATGCTTGTGATTTATTACATATATCTTGTTTTTGGCCTTAATTTCATTGAAATTCATGTTTTCCCCTATTGTGTGGGTTTTTCCCACTTTGATTTCTTGATCTATGAAATTGCTTGTTATCAAGTGAATTTGACCTCCCTCCATGTTTAATTGTTGTTTAGCATCTCTAGTTTGAACCTAAGTTATCTCATTTGTGATTGGGTTAAAATTCCACATCTTATAGGTGAAAATCTGTGCAGTGTATTGTTCATAAGTTGCTTTCCAAAAATTTCCAGCAGCTATCCCTGTCCTTTAGGTGGCATTTGGCCACCCTTTAATGTCCATTTGGTCCCCGTTTGCTCATTCCTACACATATTCAACCTTTGGCTTTATTTCCACCCATGTTTGACTCGAGAACTATGGTTTTATAAATAAATATGTCATCTTACGTTACATGAAAGTTTGTTGGTTTTTAGAAAGCGTGTGTGCGTGCGTGTGGCAAGATTTGTCGAAAGACAGGTGTTGGTGAAACGGACTTAGAAATTTGAAATGGTTTTAAAGGAACGAATTACATTATGGATACATTTATGCATTTGGGAGATAGACTAAAGCTCGTGGATGTATTGAATGCTTATAGAATGAACAATGAACATAGTAAGAAAGGGATGTGCGTATTGGTATATTAATGCTTGAAAATGTTGAACTGAGTCGGTAAGCACGTTGATTATAAATCCTAGTGTGATGCCTTGTTGGGAAATATGATTGGCTTATAGACACATCTCTGATAAAAATGAGGGAACATTTAATGAATCAAGAGTGTGAATGAGTTGATGAATGAAAAAGACACCATGTGTTACGTGGTGAATGGGTAGGTCTTGTGACAAAACAGTATTTTGGTATTGAGAACTTGTGAAGATATCTATTCTTTAAAACCTTCAGTATTTTACAAAATTAACGAAGTGTATGATGCCTTTACCTTCGGGTATTGAGAAGGAGTTGAGTTTTCGGTATTTGGGCACAAATCAACGGACCTTATCTCGTTTCGAAAACTCTATTTTTCCATGAACTCGTGCTGTGTCACAAAGGAAGGCCTTGAGTCTATACATGAATATAGCATTGCGCCTTGGAAGCGTTGGTTACTATTATGACCAGTGTATCGGGTGAGGCGCGCGGGGCCTAAGGAACCTGGCAGAGGCACGCGGGGGTCTACGAAACCCGACAAAGGCATGCGGGGCCTACAGAACCCAGCAAAGGCGCGCGGAGCCTACGAAACCCGGCAGAGGCATGCGTGGCCTACAGAACCTAGCAGAGGCGCGTGGGGCCTACAAAACCTGACAGAGGCACGCGGAGCCTACAGTGGGATTAAATCCTTAACACTAATGAAAATGATGGTTATTCTTCAATGAATGAAATGAAAATGAGATGTCTGGGTTATAAGAGAGGGAAATAGTCTTTGAATCTATATAAGGTATACATAGCTTATCATATCCTGAAAGGGTTAAACTCCCTGTTGATATTATTACAGTGTACATATGTTATTACAGTATAGTGCTCGTATGACAAATCATGCATGGAAACATTCCTTGGTATGTCAGATGATAAATGACTATTACCTATGATTGATACTTAAATTGAGACAATAATAGTATTATGTGTGGGAATGATGTTGAAAAATGAGATATCTTTAATTAAATGGGTTGGCTCCTATCACTATATGCAATGAACTTAGGTGATTTTTGTTAGATTCCTAAATGGCTGTTTTTAATAAAAATTCATGGACACTTCGTGACATTTTGGATATATGTAATGACTTGGGTGATTTTGATAAAACTAATGGATATGTGATTGGTGTTTGGACACTCGAATGACTTTTCTTGTTGGGACACTTAACTGTATTTTGGACACTTGGTGTTCTCTTGGACACTTCGACATTTTTATGTTCATCATGATTTGTTTGGTTATCACTATACATATCTGTTCATTCAATTGATATAACTAAAGCCCATGTGCATGAATCACCTTTATACACCTAACATTTGTAGAATAGTTCTCCTACTGGGCTAGTTTGGCTCAACCTATCATTTTCAGGTACACATTGAAGAGCATGGTGTGGGGCACTAGTGTGCGTGCATATCATGGACTTTTGGGAAAGCACCAACGATTTCAAGCTACTAAACCATTTTTGTTTATCTCAGTATTTGAGAGACTATGATGTAATCTATGAACTCATGTACCTTAGATTTCAAATTTGTTTGGAAACTTTATGTATTGGTTATTGTATTACATGGGACAGAGAGATCAAAATTAGGACTTTGAAGTTGGATTATTTAATTGACTTGACTTTTTAAAGGCATTTGAATATGGAAATCTATTGAGAAAATGACTTTTCAAATGGGAAAATGTTTGACTTTTGATTTGTTCAGCGTGGACTCATGAGGTAATTTAGTTATAAAATTTAGAGCGTGACAAGTTACCCGGCTTTACCATCTAAATAGTAAGGGAAAAAGATTTAGGCAAAAAAGAAGAAGAAAAACTTAGGTTAAAGATATCGATGATCTAGCTCGTAACTATACCCCGGTGATAAGATCCCATTACCAAAAATATGAAGCACAACAAAACTGCACTACAAGCAACAAGGAGTAATTATAGATTTACAACTTCACTAGACAGAGATCTCATCAAACACAAGGAAAAAGTCCCAAAATGTGGAGAGATGCCAACTATAGCTTAGTGGTGACATTAATTTATTGTACTTTAACATGCACAATCTATCTAATATGTAAACATGTCAGTACAGAAAATCCTGATCATGAAACCAATTTGGTTAGTGGTTTGTGTACAATCTTGCTATTTTTAATTTAGATATCATAAGTTACAAACAAATTAATACAACAACAACAATAACAAAACCCATTAAGTCCCCAATAATTGGAGGTATGGGTAGGGGATGGATAGGAGACAGACCTAACCTTTGGCAATGAAGGCACAAAGTGGCAGCTCACAGAATACCACTGAAACAATGGTCCTTCTATACCGTCGCATTTGCTGAAGAATCATGCCCTCAAATCAAAGCCAAAAGGCATCAGAGAGGGCAGACCCAAGAATCATTTTGATTTATGTGCACATTACCATGCTTCTTTCATTCAGCATCCAGAGCATTGACGTTACAAACAAATTAATAATAATCATTTTCTTTAACATCGGCAATCCTCCTCTAATCCAGAGGGCTTCTAAGGTTCCATTGGATTAATCCAAATCATCCAACTTATAAGCTTGAATGTGTGAATAATTCATGGAAAAATTTTAAGTTAAGCTTACTTCAATAAATGTCCATATCACTAGAATTTCATTTTCCCCGTGACAAAAAAAGACGTAAAATAATGACAGCAAAAATAGGACACGAGTAATCGGTTGGTTCAAAGATCCTAATGACACTGGTTGCATTAGTGTGTAGAATTCTAACCTTAAAGCCTAAATGAATGAAGAAAACTCCTGGGCATATTGAAAGAGGCCTTTGTTGTTGGAACTTGTGGCTCATATGTAATATTATGATTTTTCTAACGTTTGTCAAACTAGTATCTGCACTCATTTTTTCCGTGTTATGACCGGGGTTGGACGAATTATCTAACAAGGATTGTTCAACCTTATGAACAATACAAGAAAATTGATCTTTTTTCATCACAACGGTATCAAGAACATTGATCGTTGCTCAACCGTATGAAGAATCTTATGAAATTGTAGTAAACATCAAGAGAAAAGGTTCAAAGATGACATTGTCCCTTTTAGAGAAAAAAAAAAACTCACGAAATAAAGATTAAGAAAAACTACAGGTACTGTGGCTGCTACTGTGAGTACTGTACTACTTCCTAAACTGAACATTAGGTTACAAAAATATACATGGAGTGGATTTACGCACAAATTGAACAAAATCCCTCTCAATACGTACAAAAGATTAAAACAGATCAAAACTGAAACGAAAATATGCGATTACAAGAGGCAACATAAGTTCATAGATCTATAAGGGTACGCCATATATTCACAATTTTGGGGAGTATATCGGAGTTTACCTGTCGCCGGAGGTAACTTTTGTCCATGATCGGAGGGGATATTGGCGAAGGGGAGCCGAGAGAGTGACATAACCAAAGATCAGTTGTGGGAGAGAGGGAGAGAGAGAGAGAGAGAGAGAGAGAGAGAGAGAGAGAGAGAGAGAGAGAGAGAGAGGAGGCGTGAGGTAGGGGTGTGGTGGAGGCGTGAGGTGGAGTGGAAAACAATTGGTAGGTTCTGTAATAGGGTTTCAAAGGATAAAGGTTAAAATTGTAATTTGACATGCCATTATAGGTGGGCCAAATGTTGACAACTCTAGGTTTGAAAAAAATTTAAAAAAAGGGAGAAATATCATTCCCTTCATTGTATTCAATGGGAAAGGATGGTTATAAAATTTCAGATTTTATCTTTCAAAAATCCATTCAAGAACCAGCACTTATGAGACTTCTTTAAATGACTATATTTGAAATTATTTGACTATTTTCTATTTGAGAAATTTTATTTATTTATGTTAAATTTTGAGGGCATGACAGTAACCCTTTAGGGCTTTTCTAAGTTAAAAATAGTATGAATTCAGAGATTAAGACGTAGTAAACGAGCCATGTAAACTACTAGTCAGTATTAATTAGTGTGATTTCTGAAAATAGGGGAGTGTCCAATGTGATTCACAGAGGAATAGAGGGGGGTTAGTGAAAATTTACGTAGGCATATTGCGGAGGGATAGACTGTGTGCGTGCGTCGTTGCAGAGAGAGGCAGAGGGAGAGAGAATGGCTTGGATACAACGACCGTCGACCTTATCAACACCGTCGTCGTCATCGACCAATTCCCAACTCTCCTCTTCATTTCGACCTTCTCTTCTACTCTCTTCTTCTTCTCTCTCTACCACCAAATTATCTACTTGTTCTCGTCTCCGTGTTCCTCTCTCTTGTGCTTACATCCCTTCGCGAAGAATCGCACTCCTTCACCTCAGCGGCGGTACCTACACAATCCCCTCACTTCTCCATACTATCCGCATTATACAATGTGTTGTGCTGTTAAAAAAAAAATTTGTTCAAAAAATTCAATGTGTTTGTGTTCTTCTGTTTTAGTTTCGCACATCTTTGTGCATTGAGAGTGTTTACTCCATCCGTTCTAAATTTTTTGTCCACTTTTTGCTTTTCAGGACTCTTCAAAAAATTATTTATATTGTCAAAATGTATAATGTTATATATTTGCAATATGAATCATATTTAGGAGTATATCAATTTAAAAACATTATAGATGGAGAAATATAAACAATTTAAAATCGACACGCATGCCAAAAAAGATGAGAAATTTTGGTCGGAGGGAGTATATTTTTCTTTTAGTGGGAAAACAAAGGATAAAACTTAGAGCATGTCCGAAGTAGCAAGATGAAAACCAACTAACAACTACATTTGAAGAACCAAGTGAACAGAAGGCACTACAAATGAGGTAGTATTGCCACACCATTTTGATGTAGCTATCTCACTCTTCTTCAAGTTAACTTGAGAGTGACTAATGACTGTAAAAATTGCTGCATCGTCAATTATGGTATTGATGATTGCTGATTTCATCATTTTCTTTAGCCAAGCGGGTCCTTTAAAAGTCAAAGGAGTAATAAAAAGTTTCACATTTTTTGAAGAGTCCCGTGGAGTGCGCTTGTAAGAAGTGGCTCTTCAACTTGCCACGTGTCACCAAAACCAATCTAAATTTGAAGAGGCGCGTAAACAAAAGGCACTCCAAGGGAAGTAGCAAACTTGCTACACTATTTTGGTGTTGCTATCTCACTCTTCAAGTTTGAAGAGTAACATGACTCGTCAAATTGAAAACTCAAAAAGTCTTGTTTTCATGATTGGTGAATAGATTAATTTATTTGGCAAATTCGGTCCCCTAAAGTCAAAAGAGTCATAGTGAACTTAAAATTTGAAGAGTCCTTTAGAGTGCACTTGCCAAATGTAATCAAAGTTAAATATGGTATATTAATTTGCTAGCTCCCTTGGAGATGCTCTTAGAGTAGTGTTTTGTTACATTTTTGTGCTTAATTTAGTTTTTGAACAATGGTAGCCTTGGATTAAGCCAATCACAATTCAAATAATGGAAAACTATGTAAATGGTATTACAGTTACATCAGAAGAATGTTTCTGTCAAAATGCTAAAAAGGAACCGTTTTTTACCATATTGATCCTTTTTTTTTTTAAATTCCTTGCCACTTTTTTCTTAACTGTTCTGTAAATGTAATTGGCGATTTCTAGATTACAACAAACCATTGGAGCCTGTATTTTGTTTGGGTTTGGGGTTTAGAAGTCTAGGGTTGTGTCTAGATGCTCCATACCTTGGATTGAAGTGTTGAGGAAAAGATGGTGCTCATGCCGGTGCTCACTTTGGTTAATGAAAGTTATAAATCATGCATTTATTGCGATTTAGTCGTAATGTTTAAACAATGCATGTTATAATCAAGCTTAGTCATTTGATCAAATTTTTGAAGTTTCTAGAAATATATTTTTATTACTAAGTCATGTAGTAGGGAAGTGCTCTGGTGGCACCACAGCGTATCTAGGACGCTTGTCCTTGATTTTTCCTTGGGAAGCGCTTTGGCGGCTCCACAACGCATCTAGGACGCTTGTTTTAGTGGGAGTGCTGGGAATGCGCTCCACAACGCATCTAGGACGCTTGTTTCTTGTTTTAGTGTGAAGCACTAGACAAACGTTGTAGATGCTCTGCAGCGCTTCATATCCTGTCCTTCTCATTGGCTAGGCTTAGGTCATCGTCCTTGCACCATATATAAACTTTTTTTCCCTCCATTTTAGGGTACAACTCCAGGTTTTACCCACCCTAGAGAGAGAAAATCATTCTCATATTATTTCCTTGAGCTCTTGTGCATCAAAGATGATTTAAACCTTGCGTTTGATCATTATCTTTTAATACTCCATGTATTATATCTAGATTGATTATTTTCCTCAAAAACCTTCATTAAAAAACAAGTCTTTCATTACTCATGGGGTCATGATGCATTAGTTGTTTTAATCCTTGTGTTTGATCATTATCTTTGTCAATCTAGATTAATCTTCTAATACTCCATGGATTATATCAAGATTGATTATTTTCTTCAAAATCTGTCATTAAAAATCATATCTTTATCATCATGCATTGTTGCCTTGGTTCCTATATGAGCTGGATGGATCCGGTGCCAAGTTGATTTAGAGATCAAGACGGGTGTGCTTGTGAAGTCCATGGAATCAAAGACGGGTATGGGGTACTAAATCAAGAATTGGAGCTAGGTGTCAAAAGGGGCTTGTTGGGTAAATCCCAGTCTTGTTAATTCTTGTAAACCCTTTGATTTATAGAAATACATAAGTAGGATTAGGTCGTGGTTTTATTAGGGTGTTTAGAACCTAAGTTTCCACGTAAATCTCCTTGTTTTGTCTCTTTACTTTACTTGTTTTGTCTCCTTGGATTAGGTCGTGGTTTAATTATTGTTAAATTCTGGGACATAATCGTGCTCTAGATTATTTCGTATACTACAATTGATGCATAATATTTTACATGGCATGATAATCACTTCATGAATCTGATGTGATCCAGCTGTTCCTCAGTTGTTTTTATCTCGTGTAAATGCTTTGACATTGCTGAGATTGGAGGGGAACACTATAGAGGGCACTACAGCTGCAACTATGGCACAACCAAGTACTAATGTCACAGAGAATAATGCAGCAGAGTGGGTAAAAAATGACAAGAGAAGAAAGCTGCATGCTGTCTATCGCGTTGGGGATTTGGATAAGACAATAAAGTAAGTCTGCTATGCCAAGCGTTTACTGCTTTATTGAGCTGCTGTTTCACAGTCCTACAGAAACATAAACCATGCTTCATAGTAGGAACTGATAAGGTTTTGGTGACAACAGATTTTATACTGAGTGCTTGGGTATGAAGCTGTTAAGAAAACGTGACATACCTGAGGAGAGATATTCAAATGCTTTTCTTGGATATGGACCTGAAGAATCCAATTTTTCTGTTGAACTTACTTACAGTAAGCCATCGAATTAGCCATTGCTAGCTTGAATGATCAATTTACTGCTAGATCCCCACATGTGTTCTGTCTTTACTAAAATCTGCGACACCGCTTCACCTTATGTTGATTCCTCATTGGTTTTGTTGGTCTTGATGAGTTGTGCAGATTATGGAGTTGACAAGTATGACATTGGAACTGGTTTTGGTCATTTTGGTATTGCAGTCGAAGATGTAAGTACTTGTCTGTGGATTAGCTTTCTTAGGTTGATTGTAACAGGTCTTTACTGCGTGATATGTCCATCTGAATATTCCTGTCTAGGAAAAGTTAAATTACCCCATGCCGTGAGTTGGTCTTCAGTTGCGTATGTGACGAAACTGTGAGTTTATTAGTGCCTTTAGGCTTTAGCATGACTTTTTCTCCACAACACAAACTGAAGTATTAACACTGAAAATGTCATTGTATTCATAGGTATGATTTTGCTTAAACCATGAAATTGCTGGTGGCTCCTTTTCTCTTCAGCCCCTTGTTGAATGGAACCTCTTGCATTGGTTATGCCATGTATATGTCTCTCAAGTCAGATTTTTTTTAATTTTTATTTATTTATGTGATGTCAGGAAAGCTACACAATGCAATTTCTGTGAAAAACATACGGGGACACTACCACTAGGAAGGGGGGACTGATCACTACCACTAGGAAGGGGACTGATATCACCTCTCCTCCCCCTACCTTCTATTAGACCACTACTTCTACTTCTTCCAAAGAGGGAGGAAGGGGTCCCCATTATTATTATAGGGCCCGTTAGATTGTTACTACCCTTCCTTTCGACTTCTACTTATACCTCTATTTTCAACCTCTACTCCTTTCGTAATAGGGTCGCTACGCTCCAGTTAGATACTCACCCCACTTTACACATTCAACAAGTAGACCAGCGCTCTAGCTATCCGGGATAAAAGAAAGATCCAATCCAGCTACGTGACGTGTTGTGTTGTTTCATGTCACATTGCAGTTGGGATTTGCAACTTATCAGTGGGCTAGCAAAAAAGGTTTTCTAGATTCCACCAACGTGCTTTTTTTGTTATGTAAAATGGAATCATACTTAGTGATCTCCTGTATTCCCACTGATTTTGGAATATTTAGTTATTTGATGCATGGTTTTTATTTATTTTATTTTTTTTTTTTTTTATGTTCCTCTGTTTGTCACTTAATTTCATCTAACTACTTTTGTGCTTGTGTAGGTTGTGAAAGCAGTGGATCTTATAAAAGCAAAGGGTGGCAAAGTAACGAGGGAACCTGCTCCCGATAAAGGTGGCAGTCCCATTGTTGCCTTCATTGAAGATCCAGATGGTTATAAGTTTAAGCTTTTGGAGAGGGGACCTACACCTGAACCTCTATGTCAGTTAATGTTGCGAGTGGGAGACCTCGACCGCTCAATAACTTACCATAAGAAGGTTTGCACTTGTTTTAGCCATAGTTAGACTTCTGATGTTTGAACATTGTTTACCCGAGGTTTCACTATTGCATACCTGAATTGGTAGATGTTCTGAACCTTTACCTTACTTGAATTGAAGGCCTATGGGATGGAGCTACTTAGAAAAAGAGATTACCCTGAATACGAGGTGAGTTCTTACTCTCTGACTTGCAAGATTTTCTGAAGTTTTAGAAATCTCTGGCTATGCCATGTAGCCATTGAATTAAGGCCTTGTATGTTGTTTTTGGAGTTTGCACAACAGTTATTACTGCATTTTCAATGCTCTAGTAAGTTTGTCTTACATTTTTTTTTTCCTAAAGTAACTCAAGGCCAAAATACAGATTGACCCTTCAAAGTAGCTTACATTCTGCTTTATGTTATTCATGAAGGACTAGAATTACTGGTGCAATTTCACGTTGTATGTGCCAGGAGTTGAGATCTTGTATGGATGTTTTATCTAATCTTGCACAACATTAGACTCTTTGACCAAGACTATTTCGGGTCAGCTACTATTTTAATTCTATGCTTCCTCCCAAATGAATAGATGTCTCGGAAGAAAGGCGGCGCTTCTGTAGGACATTTACGTTAATGTGTTAAGTGTGTTTTACCTATTTTGACGGCTATGCATTATGATAAAAGGTACAGCAGAGGGTTGAGCAGATTTTTATTCATTCTATTTTTTAGTTGATTAGCTGGGGTACAGTACCTGTATCCCCATTTGCATCTTCGGTGTAATCTCTTACGCAATATCCCTTCCCTTTTCTCTCAAACAAAACGACAAAGTTCACTGATGCAGAATCTTGAGATAGAATTCCCAACCCGTAATGGTATGCTGTGGTGTCTTGAAACTGCAAGCCACCTTGATAAGCCTTTTACCCTTAATGATAGAACACAAAATCTGCCCCTTTATTATGAATGAATTTTTCTGTATGGTTCTGTTTGTGTAGCCTTAAACACAATGTCAAAGTGTTTAAGTGTGCTCATACTATCTGGATTTTGGCAGCATGTTAGTGTCACTGCATGAAAATGCTGAACTGACATGTTTGGAAGGGTTACAAGAGGACTTGTTAAGTCTGAAACCTGTAACTTCTTATTACTGGAAAAGGAAGGCTAGTTAACACCTTCACAGGTCACTGATTATTCTGTTTCTGCGACCATTGCCTTCATATCAGCATTTTTATTTTATTTTATTACCTTTTCATTTTTCCTCTTAGCAAATTTTCTCCATTCAAGTTGGTTGTGAGAATAGCTATCTATGTTTTGCTTATGGGGTGATGTTTGCTTTTCTTATATTCCAGTACACCATTGCAACGATGGGCTATGGTCCTGAAGATAACAATGTTGTGCTGGAATTGACATATAACTATGGGGTCAAAGATTATGATAAAGGAAATGGTTATGCACAGGTGAATTGTTTTATCTTTTCCGATACTATTCATATTTTGAGTTTGATCAGCATGTGTGTGTGATATGGTGAAATTCCTTTTGACGCTTCATCAGTCTTAATCTATTGCATCTATCTAACAAACTTATAAATTGCCCTAGATTGCAATTGGCACTGATGATGTCTACAAGACTGCAGAAGCAACAAAAGTGTTTGGAGGAAAAATTGCCCTCGAACCTGGACCTTTGCCAGGAATCAACACCAAGATTACAGCCTGCTTGGACCCTGATGGTTGGAAATCGGTAGGGTTCTGAACCATTAACGTGATAGCTTATATGAAGCTTTATTCTTCTGCCCATGATGGCATGACACATTCCTAAGCTTTGCTTAAATGGAGAGTGTGCGGGTCATGTTGTCTTCCTACTTTTGGAAAACATTTTGGCTAGATCTAAATGTTGCCACCCCAATTTTGATTACGTGTAATTCCTATATTGGGTCCTGGATGTATCCTGATGATCAAAGCGTAAACAACTTCTCAAATTGATGATTAGCTACCAGGGTTCGGATCATCCTATCCTAAATCCCACATTACACATCCATAAAACGATTCATGATGGCCGAATCATAACTTATACAAAACAAGGACATCCAAACCATTTTTGGTGAATTATCTTTCAAGGTAATGGTTTAAAGAAATAAGCATGCCGTAAATTTGAAAATTTTGGGTTAACTTCATAAAAGAAATGATTTTGAGCCATGACAAAAGGTTTTTAGTGGTACTTTGAGCCTATTTTAATATATTTGAAACTTAAACTAGAGGTTGGCTAGGCTTGGTTGGACCAAATAATCCCAAAAGGCTCAACTGACAAGACCAAAGCCTGCAAGCCTGAATAGAAGGTGACCGAAAGTCAAACCTTTAGTT
This sequence comes from Vaccinium macrocarpon, assembly GCA_022606695.1. Lineage (NCBI taxonomy): Eukaryota > Viridiplantae > Streptophyta > Magnoliopsida > Ericales > Ericaceae > Vaccinium > Vaccinium macrocarpon. Next base: position 27,255,302 of record CM040177.1, read on the forward strand.
TGCAAGGTTGAAACAAATCTTGGGCTGCAAGGTCAAAGTTTGCAGCTGATAGGTCAAAGACAAATCTTAAAGTTTTGTAGATCTTACGGCTTGGCCACTATGAGGCATTTTTATCCAATTTTATTCGTGAAATGAATGCGGAGACTCTACGCATTGCCTATAAAAGAAACCTCTGCTTCTATATACAACTTGAAATCAAGTCGAGACTCCAATGAACATGACTTTTAGCTTGAAATGTTTCTTGGGGTTGCCCAGAGTAACTCTAAGCGATCATGAGCGGCGATGTGTAGAAGTTGCTAGCTTTTTCTCAATAAAATTTTCATCTTTTCTCAGTGAACTTGGATTACATAACTTGCAAAGTTAGTCGACTACCTGTGGCTACATTTCTGAGTCAACTTTTCGAAGTGAAACACTAAAGCTGTGCTTTCCGTTCCATGGATGAGGTTACTTTTACCCATGATCTCATAAACAAGGAATTAGAATTGGGGGTAGAATTAAGCTGTCGTGTCTGGATTACACTGGACTACATTTTCACATAATTTCTGTCTTTTTCTTTCTTTATTGTGTTTCAGGTCTTTGTAGATAATGTTGATTTTCTGAAGGAGTTAGAGTAAATAGAGCATCAGTTTGCTGTCACTATTCTTGACTGAATCCATGGAGAGATTCACAAGGGTTTTGTAATTTGAAATTTTTGTTCTGTTATCTGTCAACTTAATTCTTCTTCCAGCTCGTCAAACAAAAAATTAATTATGTTTCAGCGTTTGATGCCATCTTGTAGATATAGACATATAGTAACTCAGTATAAAATTGTACCAGTCGAAACATTCATGTTTTTTTTTTTGGTCCTTGCCGTTATGTAAAATCCAGTTTTTGTAGTTTGAGGTAGACTTTCTGTGTTAATGTTGTCTGTGAAGAACAGACCCTCAATTTATTCCGGTTTACAATTTGGATATACCCTTCTTCTCTCAAAATCATGTCAAGTAGGATTGACCATTCAGCATATGCTGAATCCCCTCTATCCACATTCTTTTGTCACTTTTATTTCTGCATTCAAATTCAATTATTCTGTCACCAGTTTCTATCCCAAAGTAAGCCCTCTGCTCAGTGTTCTCCTCCCTCTCTCTTCCTGTCCATGCTGGGATGTCATGGTAGACTCCAGAGACTACACCTGCATGCACAACATAGCTTGATTCAGAGGACAAGGGCTGGGGAACAAGGTAAACTGTTTTGTGATACTGAGTACTGTGTTTTTCTTACACTTCTTTTTCTTTGTGAATGTTCCTGCCATATGCTTGCTCTTCATTTTAGCTACCACCTATTATCCATCACAACGTATCTCAGATTAAGGGACAAGATAGAACAACAAAAGAAAATAAATGAATGCAATAATTTTTTGAATATAATGATGATGATTACTTCTATGATTTTGTGATTAAAATTGTTATTGTTTCTCCTCTGTGTGTGTGTGTGTGTGTGTAAGTGTATAAAGGAACTATCTAGTCCAGGAATCCCGGAGTCTGGGATCCACCTTCCCGAATTTTTTTTTAATGATCCGAACTGTCCAATGTGTTTAAAACGTGTTTTTAAGAGTCTCCTCAAGAAATCATCAAAAAAAAAAAAACTCAGGAAGGGCTTGATCCAAGCTATTTTTCATAAAACTGTATGTGTACAATTTTCTTTTGTGGAAAACTGCTCGGATCAAACCCTTCCCGGTATTTTTTATTATTATTTCCCGCGAGACCCTTAGAAAACACATTTTAAACACATTGGACGGTTTGGATCATGCAAAAACGCGTTTTAAAACCTCCAGTTCGGAATCCTAGACTAGATAACTGGCGTACACACACACACACACACACACTCACATATATGTATATACATGTGGGTGCGGTTCCACTCACACAACTTTTGACAAAATGTAAACCACCCATTTTGGAGTCCCTCGCATATTATCGGACCCGTTCAATTTGTTTAAAATATGCTTTTAAGAGTTCTTGTAGAAAATCAGCTCATTCAGATATCAGTAAGGGCTCGATCAGCTTTTGTCCCCAAATTTGATAGGATAAAAATTGAATGAGTTGACTGTTAGTGTGGGGCTCCGATTATATTTGTGTCAAAAGTTCTATGAGCAGAACCGCCCCTATATATAATATATCTATAATTCCACCTTAGGATCAAAGGAACTTGTCAGTAGTTAGATGAAGTCTTGTCTTTTTCTTTTACCTGCCAATTCGCATTTATGTTGAAAGAAACTTTCTTCAAGTGGAGAGCTCCTGCCATAAGACTTGCAAAGTGAGCACAAAAACAACTAATTCTTGCAGAATAATAAACCTAGATCAGTTGCATGCACTTCTCCTCTCCTTATTTATGCTTAAACTGAAAAAATACCTTTCCTTGTGCGCTTGAGAAGCTCTCCTCCTTTAGAAACAAAATGCAGTGTTTCTGAGACATTTGACTCTCTGCCCTCTTCAGTCTGTTCACCGGTCAGAGCAATAGCTGCAGTTCCATAACCCTTCTGCAGCCTTGCCTTTAGTGTGGCAGCCCCTCTCAAAGCTGCATTAATAGTTCTTCTATTATATTAGGTGCATAAAAAAGCCTGAGAATAATTATGTATCTATATCAGGTTATATCAGGTGCTAATTTAGAGAACTCCTCATTTCTGGAAAAGGTTAATGGTTGTATTAGAGTTTTGCTTTCACAGAAATCTTCGATTCAAGTTTCTCTTTTGTAGATGTTTGCTGTTTCCATTCCACCTTCTATACGTGTAGATATTTTCATCTGCACCTGCAAAATGAAGTCCTGTACACGAAGGACATCATCTACATTTTACAGCTACATAAATTATATTTCTTATTTTGTGTTCTACATCTATGTAATCGTTATTCATATTTGATTCCTAGTTATATTATATATGACAAGGATAACACTAAGTACAGTTTAGATCACTGTTATTGTCCCTAACCAAGGTGCTTTATGACTTAAAAGTATTTAAAATTCATTTCAGTGCACTTGCATCAGTTCATGCTTAGACTAGGAGACTGCATTTGGATTTCCAGCGCAGTAGAAGAAGACCGAACTGCCACTTGAGGTGATATAGTCTAAGTGCTAATACAAGTTGCCACATGTAGTAGTATTACTGAATGAATTTGAAAGCTTTGGGTTCTGCGAAATAGCTATCAATTTTTAGAAAACAAGTCAGCAAATTTTGTCAAATTGCACGCAAATTTGGGAGCATGTGGGTTGGGCTGTACCCACGGATTATGTGACTAAGATCCATTCAGTAACAGATTAAACTTTTGGAAATATTGGTGATCCAACTAGTCTTGAATAAAGTAAGCATAGATGGTAGAAACCTGATGTTCTTCATTTGATTTGGCCTACTTTAGGTTGTTTAGAGGTTTTCAATAATGAAACACTGGTATTGGAGCAGATGGATTGATACCCGTAGCCGCTCCGGCAGTTAGGGCCATAATGTCACCATTAGTCCTTGCATTAACTGCAGAACTGACAACCGCCAAGATGTGTTCCTGATCCGCTCCCATTTCCTCTGCTATCTCAATGCAATGGGATGCTACTAAAGCTGCTGCAGATGCAACTGAAGAAGATGTTTTGGAAGGTGCCTTTTGTTGAGTAGTTGAATTTTCAGGCAATGTAGCCAATGAGGCTGTCAAGGAGGCCACAGCAGCTGCAACCCCGGCCACAGATACGGCTGCATGCAATTGGGCATTGTGGGTTCTTATCTCCTGCTTCTTCCTCTCCTTTTGATCTTTCAACCATCTGCCCACTGTCCTTCCTCTCACAATGTTCTTGCACAGCTGAAGAACCATTATAGTAGTCTGAGTGATAGTGATAATGATCATTGTGGTTCATCAGTTTTGAGGAAACATACCCCATTTTTTATTAGTTGCTGACCAATGAGGAAATCTGGGTTTAGGGCTCGGTGGAGTAAAAAGAGTTCCTGCACAAAGTAATTGTTACTGTTAGTGTTATAGGATGGAAGAAAAAGAACAGGATGTTTTTTACTGATCTTTTTTCTCTTTCACTTGCAAAACCCTCCAAATGCATAATATCCAAACACGACCTTAGAATAAACTATGAAGCCGTTGAATTTACTTAATGGTTTTGCTCGTGAGTTGACAAACTATGGGGTCACTAGACTGCAATTTCAGGGAATTATGAGATGTTAGGAGCAGTTTGTTGGCTCAGCCATTATGGCTTTAGAAATCTATCCTAAGTTGATTTCGATGCTCTGGTTCAACTCTAAGCAGCGTATATGTAGTTGTTTACTGATGAATACTGGAATGGGCAGAACCGCTGTGTCTGAAATCCGTGTCCCATGCTATCTCCTCTTCCAGCCACATGACGTTCAATTTTGTTACTTTTGCCACATTGTGTAATTGAGTTGCTTGGTTGCAATTTGTAGAAGTTTAGGGCTTACTTGATTGGCTGGATTAGACATTACCTTAGTTGTAGGGAGCCTAAAGTGGTGCCACTCCCACCTTAGGGGTGTGATTCTGCGCTCCAAATTTAGGAGGTTGACGGAAGCCTCCTATTGAGATGGGAGCTCATCCCTTATGAAGATGGGAGCTTTTGTACGATACTGGTATAGAAGAAAACCAGTAATTTATTTCTTAGCTTTATAAATTGGCTTACGATTTAGCTCATATATATAGCCCAAGTCAAGATATCTTGAAAAGAAAACCTTATATTCTAATGCTGTCCCATTTCTTATACTTAAATTAGAGTTGGCCCTTTTTTTTTTCTCCTTAAAATGATTCTAGTTTTAAGGTGCATTTCCTACGCTATATTATTTACGCAATATACGTACATGTTCCTTTCACGCTCCCAACCCTTTGGAGCTTCTATATTCTCCTACCCCCTGTTCCGCTCCCGCATCCGCTTCTGCTACGTGCAACTAAGGACTTGACTTTGTATCACAAATCTCATGGATATCATTTCCGGAGTTTTAATGCAACAATTAATGGAGGAATTGCATATTAGTGGGAGACATGGAATATGCAATACCTTGGAGTATGTTGTATCGGTAATCCCTCACTATTACTCCGGTAGGTTAACTCATCCAAAGAGATTTTATCTTCGTCATTATTAGTCCAACCAATCAATAGGGCCTCAGGCACAAAGGCTTGATAGCTCAGCTTTTCCGGCTTTACAAGTCTAGTCTAGGATGATTTCCATGTTCATGATGATCTACTCTAACCGTCACATTTAGCTGTTTGAGTGATGAACACAGGAAGGCAGCTCTAACCCCCACGAGTCATTTGCAGCAATTTTAGTGCATTTTGGTAACTCTCCTCGCTTGTGATTATGTCACCAAGGTTTTGTCCTTGCATCTGTTATGTGCCGTGACAGAATCACCTGTATCTCAGAAATCCCCTCCCCCATATGCCATCTATCCGAGGGCATGATGTGGTGATTCACAATAGTTTGCCACATAGTGCAGCTGGGAGAGGAAATGGGATGGGAGAACAGGGATTTTCGATAGAAGGAACGTAAGCATGGGTTGTGTTAGCTGATTCCTTTGAAGTAATGATTCTGTTGAAAATGTTAGGTTTAGGGTCAAGGGTTCTCAAACAAAGTTATGGAAGAATGCAGTTGATCCCTACTGAATGTTGCGTTCAATTAATTTCAAATAAGTTATGGTTCAATGATTAAGTTAGATAACCTAAAAAATACTAAGAGACTTATTTGGTAACCTTGAGAAAAGATGTGTGCACTTACGGACACAGTTTTGATACAACTCTCTCATTATGGTGGATTGATTTTTGGATCTTTCCCTCAGAGGAGTGTGTCTGGATCTATGTCCGGTAGATGTGCAAGTTGAAGTGGCTTTTTCCCTAAATGTTTTTTACTCAGCAGTTGAAGTGGTTAGTGTTTTATAAAGTCGCTAGGCCCTAGTCGGGGGCTGTGCACCGCAACCCGTCCTTTAGTTTTAAGTAGAATAACATAAGTTGAACAAAACATTCAATGATAATTCAAAATGAAAACATTAAAGATTCATCCTCTTTCCATCCATCAAAATCAATCTTCTTAATATATACTTACATAGAGACATGGAAACTAAGTAGCAAGTGCTTTCAAATAGTCAGTCCATAATGCAAAGTTCAATGTTCATAGTTCAAATTAAATGAAACCAAGTGGTACCAAATAACCAGTCAATTATAAAGTTCGATGTTCAAAGTTCAAAACCAAATAAAACTAAGTAGTACGATATTACTAGTCAATTACTCCTCATCTTCTTCTCCATATCGCTCCAAAACCCGTTGTTATATATTACCACAACCCCCTTAAATTTTGAAAAAATTGCATATGTAACCCGATTAATCCCTCCATGCCGCCTAACCCGGACCAGCCCCCAAGCCAATTAGACACTGACTAATACCGCCTAGCCGCCTAGTCCCACCTGGCCGATTAGTCGATGACTAATCCCGGCTAGCAGCCTATTAATTGTCCTGGCACCTAATTCAACGCCTAGGCCCCTAGTCGAGGGGGCCGGGCACTGCCTAGGCCAATTTTTAGAACACTAGATGTTTAGATCATTTCCAACGCTAGGAGATGCTGCAAATCAATGACAAAAGCAACATAAGCTTATATGTTATGGAGAGAGATATAGACCTACCTGTGTATCATCGCTTCCTCTTGGAGAGTCTGTGGGGCTTTCTCCACGTGCTGAAGGTTGAAGTTTCTGTAACACCTGCAAGTCACATGGAGGTCAGACTTGAACATCCGTTGACACTCTTGCTTGGACTTTTTTAGACTCTGAGAATAAAAATTCCTCGCAGAAGGGAAATCTAGACAGCTGTGGAAATTACAGATTGCTTTTGAGCTTTTGGTATTGCAAGCTGCGGGTTAGCACCAACAGAATCGAGAGGTGACTTCTCAGAGCTGGTATTTAATGCTACAGAAGTATGGGAAAGTGCTTTAGAAAGTTCTGCAGCTGAGATACTCCATGATCTAGCAAGGAACTCCATTGATTCGGTCGGTGTTTCTGGCGGAGGACAAGTCACCGGAAGCCAACTTGCTGGACTATCTTCCTCAATGTTCTCCAGCTTATTTAGTGAGCTGTGGGAGCCACACACAACCGCGGGTGACACTGCAACAAAACCACAGGAAAGTGAAGTCTTATTTACTGTTTTTTGGTTTGATTTAATTGAATCAGAGCTTGTTGGGCTTGAATGCTTACTTTAGTTTGTGTTAGTAGCTTGAATGTTGCCCCCTCTTCTAGTTGGAGATGAATAGGAGAAAAGTGTCTCCTCTTTCATGCAAAGATGGCGACCAAGAAGGTGTTGGTGGTGGAGAAGAATCAGATAGGTTGATATTTAACTGGGGTTTTGCAAGGTACCAAGTTTTCTTTATTGAAAAAACTCGAAAGTGTAATAGAAGTGGACTAATGTATTACAGTATATGCACTTGTGCAGAAAGTTATAGGAAAGTGTATCCTCTAGACTGGCTTTTGAGGTTTAGGTTAGGTATTCTGTCTTCTAATAATATGTTCTCATATTCTAAAGGGTAAAAATCTCTTGAGACCTCTCCATCACTCGCCCATACTAAACACTCTTCATCTTTAAAACCAATCAACCACCCTCTCAGTGCGCCGTGTCACTCAGTTTTATGAGTTTGACCTAGAGATTGGCTTTTCTGTCCAATATGAGCATATATCAGAGAGGTTCAGTCGCGACTTTGTGATTGTGTCTCGTTGGTAACTTCTTTTCCGAATCAATAGCTATGGTTTGTCCACACTTTTTTTTTGGCTAAGCAAAGAATTTATTAATCTTTGAAAACGAATTACAAAGATTAAAGGGACCCGGGACTCAAAACGCCAAGGGCCCAAAGGGGAAAAAACCACAAGCAAGAAGGGTGGTAAGACGCCAACCAAAAACTAAAACCGAAACACCAGAAAAAAAACACCTCAGACACCGCCAAAAAACCAGCATAACAACGCAAAGCCAGAAGCATCAAGACTCCCTAAAAAACAAGAAACCCCCAAAATGAGGAAACTCCACCAAGCAAGAACAAGACCAGCGCACAAGAGCTCCCAACAAACACAAGTGGCAGATCAGAACTCCACAGAAATGGAGGCATCACCCTCCAAAGTGTCAAGGACTTTGATTTCCACTTTAATTTACTGTTCGGAAATTTCGATTCCCTTACAAACCCAATAGTGGGCCTCTGTTAATTTGGTCAATGAGTACTTTTGATCTTTACAAAGAATCGGTGTGCAATGGTTGAACTAAACTCTCCGGTCCATAACAGAATCGGAGAGTAGCAAAACTCGTCCGAACGAATCCTTCTCTGCTGAAAACTGTCAATGTGACACAGCCTCAATGATCAAACTAAACTCTCCATTCCATATTTCCATTCCTCGAACATTTTACGCCCCGGAGCGAAGCAGAAGTATTGGAATTGAACTACTCTACTCAATAAGTTCCCCTTTCAAAATTTAATCAACTTTGTCTGCAACTCAGCTATGTGTTTTAATGTCTTTTCCCATCTTTTGTGCTTTGCGCACATAAAGAGATAGTATCTTTTAATCAGAAAAAGAGTAAAGCAAACTCTTTACAAGCACCTCCACTGAACCAATGTTTGTCATTTTTGTACATAAAGAGATTGAAAGGCTCTTTATCGAACGGCGGGATTCATCATGGCTAGGGTTTCCTTGGCCACCATTACCACTGCATAAAGGAGGAAGGGCCCCGCCAGCACTAATATGTAACCTACGGATTGTAATCAAACTTTGACCCGGAATAAGTTCAGTGGTGATTGATTAAAGCCACTAGAATAACTTAGAGTATTTGGACAAACCTATGTGTACCTCGACTAATTCTTGAGAGATTACTTTTGCGGTTCACGAGTGTGAGATCAGATTAAATCCATGGCAAAAGTCTCACATGGGTTAACTTCAGAAGAGTTGATAGAACTTTGGAAGTTTTGAATGCAATACATAAAGAGTAAATCCCTAAGTACTAGGTGCTAACTACCGGAACATTTGGGGTTGATTGAGGGTACTCGCTGCGAAGTTCTTGAGTGATCTTTTTTTTTTTATTCATGTTTAGAAATAACGAGAAAAACTTGGGTGCAAGTAGGGTATGGGTGACGTGGTACCCTCTCGGTGCATCCGGGCTATCCAAAAATGTATCTAACGGTCTAGGTAGAAATACACTTTTTGTTTTTGTTTTTTAAAAAAAAAAAATCTGGATAGCACTTTTTAATCTGGATTGTCGGTTGCAATGTTGGACAGCCCGGATGAATCGAGAGGGTACCACGTGGTATCCTTCCCGTACCCAAATTATTTTTAGAAATAACACCCACTGAGCAGTGTATAATGCACATATAATACAAAAAGAAAAAAGAAAAAAAAGAAAGATTTTCAATGTACTTTTTACGTATCAATACTCATACTCACCTTTTAATGATATGGATGCACTTTTTTCATGTTAATCACTGCCTAGTGGAAAGCATATCTTGTTGATACAAATTGTGAAGTTTTATGGCTATAGTGATTCAGGAAGGGAAATAATTTTCATTGTTATGAAGAGGGTTGGTCTACAAAACATTTTGTTGATAGAATGGGTTCACCATTGAAAAGTTAGCTTACCAGTTATTATACCCAAAGCAGTGTAAAAAACGCTTAATCAGTAGCTTAATTAGTTGGCATGCACCTTAACAATTGAAAAGTTAGCCCTTGTACTTTGAGCAAATTGAAGAGAAACTCCCTCCACTATACTTTTAAGCACTTTCACCCCTCGTACTGTGGACTAAAGTGAGATTGTTAGTTATTCCATTAGAATTGACGGAGAAGTAGATTTTTGCCCAGTTTGTGGCATTTTCGCTTCAAAATATGCTTTTAAAACTATTTTAGACCTTATAGGCCATTTAGGAGGAGTTCTTGAATGGATTATTTGATTTTATCATCTTTGATTTTATCATCATCTTTTACGAATAGATTTTATCACACTAGATTTTATCAACCATTTTTGAAACTCATAGTGGTCCACAACTATTTTATCACTTAGATTTTATTTATTGGAAAAACAAGATGATTTTATCACCCATCCATAAAACACTAACTAAAATCAACTTTTCCATTTTATCTTTTAAAATCCATTCAAGAACTCCCCCTAGTACATGTTATGAGCTTCCTTGGCCAAAAACTAGAGCTTCTTAGCTTTTTTCTCTCTCATTTCTCCTCACTCTATCTCTCCCATTCTAGTTGTGACGTCAGACCCAATACAAATGCATTTCATTTTATAAACTTAAAATTAAGCTGATTTAGGATTGACCCATGTAACTTTAGCCTCGAGAAATTAGTCAAAACTCCAATATGTAAGTAGGAAAGAGTAATAATAAATACTCATAGGTATCAGTATATACAGATTAAAAATTCAAACTAAATAATTATAAGGTTTATTAGTCCCTATCCAGCATAAGGCCAACAACAATTTTTTAAGGGCAACTTGTTCAAAAGTCCTAAACAAAGAATTTGTAATCCCATTAATCCACCAAACAAGTTTATAACATATCCAGTCCTAACGCTGTCATTTTTTTTTTTTTAACAAAAAAAGTTCGTACATCTATGAAAGTATCAAAAAAGTTTGTATTTTGTCTAGGATACCCTATGAAAGTGCATAAACTACTAAAACCCTATAATAGGAAAGTGCACTCTAAAACCTAAATCCTAGGGTACCCTATGAAAGTGCCTAAAATTCTAGGGTACCCAATGAAAGTGCCTAAAATCGTAGGATACCCAATGAAAATGCCTAAAATATTAGGGTATCTTATGAAAGTACTTAAACCACTAAAACTCTACAATAGGAAAGTGAACCCTAAAACCTAAACCCTAGGGTATCTTTGAAAGTGTCTAAATTTAAAAAAAATAAAAATTGGTGGACCTTAGACCTTGTAAAACTTTAACATGGATTAAATGACACAATAAGTTCACACTTTTGGACCCTAGAACAATTATCCCATTTTTTAATTAATAAGGCCCTTTTTTTTACTGTTTTTCCCCCTGTATATGTTTCTATCCTTCCTACGGCAAACACAGAAAATAGACCACCTGAAAACTTCTGTTAATGTTTAGTCGCAAATTAAAAACATCAAATAAAACTTAATGTAATTATTACATTTAGTTAAATTAGCGAAAAACTCTCAAAACTATCACAACCATGACAAAATATAAACACAATTTCCGAATAATAGAACAAAAATCTCAAAAAGTTTAAGAAGTCGTGACACAATACCTCGTCATACGGGCTATGGATCAAAACAATTAGACTTGACGCCATCGAATTTGATTAATAATCCCATGTGTATTTTAGGTCAATTTACGTAGGGCAACTTTTACTTTTGGTTAACTTCTAAGCTTACAAAATGGAAGGCATCTATATTGGATTGGAAGTCATAGTTACAATGGGAGAGAAAGAGAGTTAGAAAGAGGAGTGAGAGAATGAGAGTTACGATGCTAAATTTTTTGGCCAAGGAAACTTTGTATGAATTTTAAAAGCGTAGTATGTGGAAATGCCACAAATTGGGCAAAAATATAGTTTTTTCGTCCATGGTACAAGGAGTGTAAGTGTTAAAAAATATAGTTACGAGGATTTATCTGAAATTCGCTTAAAGTATAGGGGGGTGTAATTGAAAATTCCTCTTATTATTACAAAGGAAAATAAAAATATCAAAATTACATCAAACTTGAAACAAGTTCACGATCACTAGAAGTCTAACCCAACTAATAGCTCAATTAAGGGGATAAACAATCGCAACGAATACAAATTTAAAAAAAAAAACACGAACATGCAAATGAGGAGATTTGAGCTCCTAACCTCCTAATGAGATGCATAACTCTGGCCAAGTAAACTAGTCCCGGCTGCTTTGTCTTCACATTCCTAGACTGTTAGTTTATGAAGGGGTTATTAACACTCACTTTTTATCAACATTTTTTCACAATATTTAATATCGACATGATGTGAAACCTAGGCAATAAATAATGCAGCAGGATTACACAACCTTAGTTTTTTTTTTTTTTTTTTTTTTGTCACTATGCAAAAGGGCATCTCTTTTTGTTCACTCTTCCCCCAATGATTCAACTATAATCAATTATTGGAAGTGCAAATTGGTACACTAATGTTTCTAAGGTCCCACATCCCACCTCTAAGAACACTTAAACCAGTACTAATGGTCGAAATTATGCAACTACTTAACCCCACTTTGGCTCCAAAAGCAGACAACTTTAAGAACAAATTGCCCAGTATTCCGGCGAGGGACCAACCAGATTACTTTTCAAGTGGGGTTTTTACGTTTTGAGTTGAGCAATGTACAACATATTTTTTCTGTGAAATTAGCATAAATCTACATTTATAAGAGTGATAGGTACAAATCGACGATAGACCAATACACTCCAACTCGGGCCAATCCCTGCTCGGACCACTCATGGCGCACGGGCTTTCACCGAGGTGATTAAGTAAACCACCCCAAAGGAGTCCTCAGCAGGCAGGACTCCTTGTAACCATTTTCTATCCCAACATGGATGAGCTAAGGTTATTGGACACGACCGATGCCAACCTTAGACACCACATCAGTGTCCTAAGTTCTTTGCAAGTCGTTGATCGAGTACGCCGGAAACCAATTCAATGAATTCATCGAAGAGCATCTCCAAGGGAAATAGCATAATTATATACTACGTATAGTTTTGGTGATACTTGTGCCAAGTTGAAGAGCCACTTGCAACAAGTGCACTCCAAGGGGCTTTCAAACTTCATGTTTTTTTATTACCTTTTTTTTTATTTATATACTTTAAGGGCCCTTTTGCCAAAAAAAAAGAAGAAGTTAGTTTATCAATCATAACTAACAAATTATATGATGTGGAAGTTTGAAGAGCTATTCCTCACTCTTCAAGCTTGGAGAGAGAGAGCCCGCGCGAGCTACACTAAAATGATGTAGTAAGTTTGCTACTCCATTCAGAGTGGATTTGGCTGACATGGATTTTGCTCTTGATTTTCACCTCAGTTCCTCTGTACCCAAATTTCGGTGTACCCTTGTACCAAGTGAATTGCAGTTGCAGGATCGTGTGAGATTAAAATGATTAGGTGAGCTGGCGGTAATAATTTCTAAAGGAATTTCACCTCTGCCTCATAAAAATCCAGGGGGGAAAAGAGAAACGAACCAAAACAGGAAACAAAAAAAAGTTGAAAGATAACACCCAAAGTCGCATTTGTTAATGTCTCGGTGGCACTTTCCAATTGCCACCCTGAGGTCGCAGGGTTGATTTCCTTGGATAACAGTTTATTCTTCAGGCCATCTCACCACACCCAAAATGCATGAAAAAAAGGGCTGTGAGAGAGGTTGAAGAGATTAGTCTAGTTCATTAGGACACCCTACAGGCCTACATTAGCAAAAAAGAGGTGAAAAGATGCTAGTATAATAATTTTCTTTTTATTCAGTGGTTGAGATAGGGAGGTTTAGAAAAACCAATTCATGAATGAACATAAGACATTCATTTGTTGCATACAATAGAAAGATGTCAAAATTTTCCTTTTATTATGTGCTCTTTTTTTTTTTTTTTTTTTTCCTTCCAAAAGATAGAAATTCCATTAGATAAAGCCAGCTCACAAGGAAGACCAGCTTCTTTTTATGTGGTTGAGATAGGGAAATTTAGAAGAAAACCAATACGTTAAAGAAAATAAAATATTCATTTATCACTTATAATAGAATGGATGTGTATGATTCAATACAATTTCCCTTTCACTTCTCTTTCCACTGACAAATTCATACTCCATAACAATTGGCTCAAATTTTGAGATTTTTAGAAAATATGAAAGCCTAAGGTCAACCAACTAAGGCTAGCTCAGTTGATCGCGATCCCTGTATCTCACTAGGAAATCACAAGTTCAAATTTCCCCACATATGTCTGAGTATTACTCCCCTGCATTTGTTGGAATTATTTCTCTCTTTATTGGAGCTATTAGTTGGGTAAGACATGATTGTGGACTCTTTTCTAGTTTAATATAATTTTGAAATTTATATTCTCCTGCCGCTACTAATAATAATTAAAAAAAGACCTAAAGTTCAATTTTTCTCCCAATTGCTTGTAATTAATTCACTTGTAGAGTTAATCTATACGAGACTTTGCCTCAACTATAATTTAACCCTGCTTGTGAATAGTAGGATTGACCTCCGAACTAGTTGAACCATTGATCCGGATACCGAGTTACAAATGACAAAGATAACAGACTTTAAATCAATATACTTCTATATCAAATAAGATCATAAACAAATACTCCATTTGTCCATTTTTAAATATGTTACTTCGTAAATCCAACTTCGACATAATCTTTACATCTTTTGCATCAACTTTTACCTCCATTTTACACCATTCACATTAACTTTTACCTCCACTTTTACCCATTAACTCTACACATACTAAGGTGGTTCAGTAAGGTGGTTTTTTTAAAATAAACTGGTTTTTCGCAGTTTTTTATGTGATATATTGTGAAAGAATGACCTATTTTCGGGTTTTGGAAAAAAATAGTTTCTTGGTAGTGGAACACCCCCTAACTTCCCAAAAAGTCAACTTAATAACTTTACAAATTTTTACGCATAACATTTCAAAATACACATTTATTAAGGGACAACTCGAAATGGAATAGCCGATTGTAAAAAAAAAAGATTGGGATGGAGGGAGTACAATCTTATATGTTAACCAGACTACCTATTTAATCTCAATGGGTTGACCCGGTAATCAAGGCCTAAAATTTTGGAATTCGCTCCCTCATAACTTCCACCCAAATCTCTCGATCAAAGAGCCTATAGCAACTCCTATAGGGTCAGTTGTACGGGTTTTATCTCAACTATAATCAAGCACATAGACAGTGAAATTAATCTCCCAAAAATTAATCAATGGTCAAGGCATAAACGGACACGAATACCCAACATACCTAATATTTCGTTAATATAATCAAGAACTACTAACATGAGAACTAGGGTGAACTGCCCGTAATTCGCGGGATAGTCTTCTAAGCAGTACAACATTGTATGCCAATATAATAAAAAACAGTCCCTACTAGGCCCATGAAGTGAATGTAGTGTCTGTTTGTGTGTACAATTGATTCTCTATGCCCCCATTTACAGTTTGTCTAGTGTAAAAGGACAACGTGAGGGTAGGGACTTTGTAATGGAGTGTTTAACGAATGAATTTATATTGTAATGTTCAGGTAAATGGAGGTTGAGGATATAAGAACGGGTGCCGTGGAAGGTGTTTCAACAAGTGATTTCAGTTGTATCGAACTTGCGTTGCCTAATTTGTTTTCACAGCTGAGGTTAAGAATGGGTAAAAACAGTATTAAAGTGGATAAAATATTGATAAAATATTCACCCCTTTGTGCCCCCAATGCAAATGGTCTTGTTAGGGTCAATTTTTATGATCAGAGAATCAATTGTACAGACAAACAGACACTACATTCACTTCATGGGCCCAGTAGGGACTTTGTTTAACCTCTAACCATACACGTGTCTCCTTTTTTTAAATGGGCCGGTCCAGGTCGCATCGGGGGGGGCCTGGTAATATTATCTGGCGCCCCCAATCACTACTCACTCTAGTCCCTCCAGTCCCTCCGGGTTTTTTAAGAAGTTTGAGCCTTGTACGGTGGGAGGGACTTCCCCAATTTTCTAAAAATACTTGGAAAAATGCCACGCCGAACCAATTTTCGATTTCAAGCAAAAAATGTATTCCTCACCTACCCACAATGCCCATGTCCAAAAGAACTTCTACTAGAACTCTTACTCTCACTACTCCAACTAGCCTACCAACCCTACTACATCCTAGTTGCCCGAGAGCTCCACCAAGATGGAAACCCTCACCTCCATGCCATGGTACAATGCACCAAAAAAATTGAAACAACAAACCCTAGGTTTTTCGACCCTACTTGACAACAAGCGGTGAATCTACCATCCTAAGATGGAAACTCTCAACTCACCAACAAAAAGTCGAAAACTACATACAAAAAGAGGGAGATTTCATGAACATGGAGAATTCTTGTCAAAGGGGGAGGAGTCCTTCAAAAAATAAAGGCATACAATGGAGGGGTATTTTGGTTTGAAGGCTGAAGCAAAAGAAGCAATTCTTCTCTCTTTGCAAAGAGATGTCCCACAGATTATGTTATAAGATATCCCCAGTTAAAAACATTTTCTAGGGACCATTCTGTAAGAGAAAGGCCCCCCATATACAAGTCCTTTTAATTTATTTCCTTTTCTTCTGAAGAGCTAAAACATTAAAATTTTGAACAAAATATTTTGTTAAGTAAGTACAATTTCGCACAATATGAACTTTGTCAAAATTCTTTGGATCTCACTATACAGTGAAGACGACTGGATTAGATTAAAGCTACATAAAAATGAAATGCCAGATTTTTATGCTAACGAACCAATGCTATCTGAATCTAACAGGAACCAGAACAGCGGCCAATCCGCCCAATCTCCCTCTACCTCGAAGGACCGTCAAGAACGGGAAAAACCGCCTGGGCCAGAAGTCTCGGACGACACAACTACTTCTCAGGCAGAATAAGTTTCAAGGATTACGACCAAGAAGCATGCTACAATGTCATCGATGACATCAAATACTCCACAGTCCAAACTGAATTAATGAAAAATCTAGTTGGCTGCCAAAGAGATTTCAACGTCTTCATTAAGTGGCTGCTTCCTCCTTCCATTTCTAATAAAAGACTCCAATTCTTTTATCCTAACACTTCTACCCACTCTATTACCTCTACTAACCCTTCAGTTGAGACACCTTAGCTTTGAAATTAGCTCCCTCTCTTCCTCGCACGCTGGAACAAACTTCACCGAAGCTTTCCACCGACTCTCTTCCCACAGTCCTATTTGCCACGTCAAAAAACGATCAATACACATTTGAGTGAACTGCCCGTAATTGGCGGGATAGTCTTCTAAGCAGTACAACATTGTATGCCAATATAATAAAAAACAGAGACAAGCAAAAAAGAAGGGCAGAGACAAGATACCAGAACACAAAATCAACGCAATAGCTGCCACACTCTACTAGCATATTCCTTCTTGTTTGTCTAACACCACTAGTATTTCTGCAACTATATATGTACCAAAAGATCACGAATCTTCCCCAGCAAGATTCACTTTCAAAATCATTCAAACCTTACAAACACTTTAAAGTGGATAAAATATTGATAAAATATTCACCCCTTTGTGCCCCCAATGCAAATGGTCTTGTTAGGGTCAATGTTTATGATCGGAGGTTAGATGGGAACGATAGTCTGCAAGCGTATTTTGTATTCCCTGTGGATTGTCAATGTGAGTTAATCTACTACGGGAATGGATATTGTTCGCTTAACGAGAAACAGGTTCCGTGGGTAATTAAGTATCAATTCATTCGTTAAACACTCCATTACAAACTGATTAATATACAGTTTTAAAATACATCTACTCCTCAATGTATATTTGCATTCTTTCCCACTGACGGAGGCAGCCACTAAATATATGGCACCCTTCTGAATATTTCCCACATTCCCAATCAACATGTCTTTGTAATCCGTCCACACGTCAATAATGCAGAAGCGATCCACAACCTCTATTCCGTGACGAGGATGATCTTTGTCCTTGCCACCCATAAGCTTGAACCTCATTTTCCTCAACATTCTGAATCTGTCTGACTCATCTGGATCCACAATCCAAGTTTCTGGATTGCCCTCACCGACACCGATAAATATCTTATCAAGTGTAGGGACAGAATCTGATGGACTATTGTCACTTATAATGAACAGTAGCACATGGTGCACAACAGCTTCTTCTTTTGCATCTTGACCCAGTTGCACATTCCCAATTAACTTAATGCCCTTCACAACAATTTTGTCTGATTGACGGTCAGACCTTTTATTTCCCAAATTAATCCCATTTAGCAATCTCGAACAACCTTGATTATTAAAAGTAACATCCCTTAATGCTTCATCAAATAATTGTAGCTTCCTAACTCCCCTCTTAGTCCTTTTAACTAGTCTAGGGATATTCTGTACATAACGTCTTCCCTTGTACGACCGCAAGGGCGCACGGGCACGATAACTACGCCTGTAGCCACTGCCCATCGGAGTTCTCATTTTTCGGAACGCGAACGGGGTCCGAAACTGGCTGTTTCCTCCTTCCATTTCTAATAAAAGACTCCAATTCTTTTATCCTAACACTTCTACCCACTCTATTACCTCTACTAACCCTTCGGTTGAGACACCTTAGCTTTGAAATTAGCTCCCTCTCTTCCTCGCACGCTGGAACAAACTTCACCGGAGTTGTCGACCGACTCTCTTCCCACAGTCCTATTTGCCACATCAAAAAACGATCTACACACATTTGAGTGAACTACCCGTAATTCGCGGGATAGTCTTCTAAGCAGTACAACATTGTATGCCAATATAATAAAAAACAGAGACAAGCAAAAAAGAAGGGCAGAGACAAGATACCAGAACACAAAATCACCGCAATAGCTGCCACACTCTACTAGCATATTCCTTCTTGTTTGTCAAGTAGGGCCCAAGAGGGACGAAAATTAATGAAATAAGAAGAAAGCGTAGCTTGCGTAGCTCAACTTTACATGGGCATTTCATGATCCTTCAGCTATTTCGCAAGAGCATTTGCTTTGATCTCAACCAAGAAAAGCAGCGAAACGTTATAACTTATAAAACATAAACCTATCTATGCACTGTATACTTGACTGACTGAGATCCATATGTTCACATAAAATTTTTCTAGGAGATTCCTTATGCACAGCAAAAGGTGCCAGTTAAGTTGAGATGAACTCCATCGAGTGTATACCACTTCAGTTGCTCCAATTTTCAAGTGCAGCAGTTCACAAAGAAAAGTTTTAAATCGAGTAGAAGGCATTATATGCATTGAGGCCATTATATGTTGCAGTTATAGACCAGGGGGTTTGAATAGTGGAATGAAATCGAATATCCCCTCCATATCAACTGGCAAATTTAGAGCGCGGTTAACTAATTCTGGTGTTGATGTCTTGCCTTTCCAGGTGTTAAACCATGGTCCTCCTCCAACTTCTACTGCTGCCATGTTGCTCGTAACGTCCAAAATAAGCTAGAAAATGAAAACGATTAATTGAACATTTAGCAAAACAATCACAGCACCACAATGTAATGCAACAGCTAAGTCAAACAATAGCTCAGTCCGCGTGCCAAGAAAAACCAATCTTCATTTTTGTTTTCCAGACAAGGAGAACATCACTGTATTGTCTTACCAATGTATAGTTGCAGAAAACCAAGACATATATAGGAGCAAAAAAATTTGTCTAAAATCTTTGGTTTGTCAGTCAGAAAACAAATGTCTTTTGAAGTATAGATCTTTCAGTTGAAACACAGGTGGATGAGTACATGCTTATCTCTGATTTTCTGTTTCTAGCATTCTGGGCCATTTTTTATCTATCCATTTTGCACAGTTTGCTTTTGTGAAGTTTAAGGTTTAGTTACTGGTTCTTCCTTTCTTAACTTTTAAACTACCAACTCTCAAATCTAGGGTTTTGCCCAAGGAAAAGTAACTATTGCAAGTTCTGGAAGAGTTAGGTGTTGTTTTGCATACACTTCAACAACGTGGGTGAGAGATCAATAGATTCAAACACCAAAAAGTTCGGGTGGGAGATGTACAGAAAACAAAGATTCTTACAAGGTCTGCAAAGATACAGTCAATCTCTAATTAACTGGAAAACATAGTCCTGGATTAAATTTACCTTTTAGGAGCACTTAAATCGCTTCATTCTACATGATATAAAGAAAACAAACTTCCGGTGCAGAGGATAGGATTGAGAGGCTTAATCGGCAATGTAGGTGGAGTTCTATAGTTAAACTTAAGATTAGATTGATGCTAAATGTGAGAAAGGAACACACCTTTCCTTTACTGCCATCGTATCTCCGTTCCCACAATTGCAACCTTAAGTCACCAAAGCAAGTATCTTTGCAAGCTGGAGCAAGGCCACCTTCTGAGGTAGGAGCTCGCAAGGTTGTACCTGGATCCTCAGTTGTTGCCTCCAGTTCTACCTGAGGAGGAAAAAAAGACCACCACCATTTGGCCAGATCAGGGAAAACAGAATTAATTATGCTGAAGGGATTTTGCTTCCAAAGAAAGTCTGTATCAAGTAAGAGCACGGCCAGTAGAATGGCATAAAGAAATAATCCTAACACCCAATTACCTTATGAGTTTGATTCTCTGCAGACATGCACCAGTGACCCCACGGAGCAACTTCAAAATCAACAACTCCATTCCAGGGAACAAATTCATAGAAAATTCCTTCATAGTGAATTCCAATCTGCATAAGTAGCATAATCATCACTACCATAATATATGAGTGGTGACTCCAAGGGATGGACTCAGAAAAAGGGCCCGTATCATAAAACGAACAGAAAGTTGGAAGAGGAATATCTACACATTTTAGATTCGTCTATGCTGCTTTTATATGGGAAATAAACCAGAGTCAAGTTCAGGAGTGACAAAGGAACCTCAAAACCATTATGCTATAAAGTATACATTTTCCTTAATGACAACAAAACGCAGAAAAATTAAGAGAAAAATATTAGTCTCCTGCTGAAGACAAGAAAAACCTGGTTAGAGCAAATCAATTGGAGTATTCAACTTGAGCCACTCCGAGTTATATTCAGAAGAAACCATTACATTTCGCTCTTCACTCCATAGATGGTATGATGTAGCCTTATCCTACTAATGGATTGGCCAAACCAGAGTACTATAGCATCAGTTGTCCAATGCAATCAAAATTTATAGAAAGCTAATCACTGAAACTCAATTCACACTGGATTCTTTATTTGAATTATTTTGTTTCATCTTAAGTCAAAAAAGGCAGGTTTTCATCCCTCTACATGTTTTCTATTTCTAGAAAGGTGGTTGCACGCTATTAGGCTCATCACAATAGGCCCGTAATATTTGTTGTTCAATATAATATCTTCATAGTCAATAAATAATACAAAATGGAACAAGGATTAGATAGCTTCAATTTTTAATTCTTAATATATGAGAAAATATATGCACATTGCATATCTAGTGGTTCACCTACATGATGTTTTTCAGAAGGAACAAAGTTTGCTTTTGGGGGAAAAAAATTTCTTGACCTTTTCATTTGCCTTCTTTGGTTTGTTTTCTCTATCGTATTCCAGCCATGCGTTGAATCTTTAGATGCTACTACTTACACGTATGACAAAAATTTATTCCATTCATGTAGTGTGTTCATGCTCATGGTTCCGCTTGTTATCACTTGTAAGTTAGATTTTTTAATAATAGATTTTTTTATTCGTAGATCTCTTATTTATTTACTTCAAAGACTTAATTTAAGTTGTAAACTTTTGGTGTGCTTTTTGAGTAGAAAATCAATCTGTTTGCTTAAACAAATTGTTGAATAACATATTTTTTAATAAATGTCTAAATTATTCTTAATGATTCTATATATTGTTGAAATTAAGGATTTTTTGTCCATCCATGACTTTGTCAACCTAAAATGAGTAAAAAAGCTACACACTAAAGCTTTAAATAATCACTTTGTTGAGTCAAATAAGCACACTGATATACTCCCTCCGTTCCAAAATTGTACTCCCTTTTTGGGAATCCAACATTTTACGGAGACACAATCATTAGTCTTCAATTCCAAATCTACCCTCCCTTTTGAATTGCAATGATTACTTTTTTAGACTCAATACATTTTCCCTCTCAATTTGGGACATCCAAAAAAGGAAAGTGGACAAGCGTGCCACTCCATTTTTTAAACATAAACTCTTTTTAGAAAGTGTCCACTGAGAACAATCCACTCCATTTTTCGGCAAGCGTGCCATTTGTAAATCTATAAAGTTTTTCATAATTTTGTTTAATAAAAAAATTAAGATCTATCGAAAAAATCCATTTTGCATATATACAACATCGTACATTTGAAAATATAAAGGCCTTGTTCTTTTTCCTTTTCAAAAAACTTTTTCAAAAAGATTCTTTCTATTAAAAAATATTATCTCTCCACTCATTACATTATTATTTAATTTCTCTCTCTATCTCTCTCTAATCATTATCTTATTATTCTCATTTTAAAAAATACAAACATTCTCAAAAATTCTTCTCAAAAATTTATTTTGAAAACTAATCCAAACACAGCCAAACCATTTTTTGCGGTATCGTGAACAGTAAAAATGTACAAGAAATTTGGGACGGAGGGAGTAAAACTTTGCATAGGCGGAATAAATATCACGACAGTAGCTTTGATGTTTTTCTTTTTTCTATCACAGAATGGAGTAAAATTTGACATGTAACAATAGCAACTCCAGAGAAGCATTTAGCAGAACACATTGAACGCATACACTCAGGCGTCCACAAAAAGGAGTTCAAAGAAATATGCATAAAAAAAACTATACAAGAAAGAGATATGAAAAGAAGCAATAGATTTTACTTTTCATAGCCGGTACAACTTTCTAGTGTGTAGCATTTTTAGTCTCTATTTTCCACCAGAGGAGTCAAGTTTTTTTTTTTTAATTCCACTTTGGAGCTCACTCCCTCTGTCCCACAAAGATTATCCATTTTTAATACTCACATATTACAAAATAATTTTTCATATACTGCAAAAAATAATACTCCCTTTGTCCCTTTTTAAGTGTGTAGCTTCATAAATCCAACTTATTAACGAAAAAAATCATCATTACAACTTTCGCATCAACTTTTACCACCATCTTACACCTTTTACATCAACGTTTACCTCTACTTTTCAAAATTATCCTCCACTTTTACTCATTAACTCTATCCATTAATATTTCAAAAGGACAAAATAATAATTGTACAAAGTTTACCCAATAACTTTAAGACACTTTAAGGGACAACCCATAATGGAATACTCAACTACAAAAAAGGGACAAAGGGAGTACTTTTTATGATATCAAAACTTTGCATAATGAAACTAAGTGAGATCTATCAAACAAGATTATTACAAAGAGAAAGTTATATAATTTTGTGAAAATCACTCTTTATGGAACGGATGGAGTACTAGTTACTTTGAATACATACAGATTTGTATCCAGATATCTTTTACATAAAAACAGACAATTTACAATGTAATAAAAGTAGATTGATTACATCGTAAAAAAAAAAATACTCCAAAGGGCAAATGATGAATTGCATACCCTTTTCATTAGTAAGAGTTGAAAACTCGAAGAACTTGCAATATCATTGTGTCAAAATAGAAAGAAGACAAACGCATGTAGTTATTTACACTTGTACCCCACAAAAGCAGCCAAAGGAACTGAATGATTCCGAGCAAGAACCCGTTCTACCCGCCCAACCCAATCCGATCTGAAGGGATTCGGTCAGTTCGAAACCCAGTAATCGATCGGTTACGGGTTGAGGTTTCTCAAAAAAATCGATTCTCGAGTCGGGTGTCGGTTCAAATCGAACAAAAACGATAGACCCGACCCGACCCGGCGTGAGATACAATACATTATAATTATTTATTACTACTGCGGTACACATGGTGTCATAGCAATTGACTCCGGGAGTACACTTATCCCTTTGCATGCCTTGTCGTTTTCAAGGCTCAGATTTCCAATACAATTCAAATTTTAGTACTCTGTGCAAGACAATTACACCACATTCTCTCCCTCTGACTCTCTCTCTTTCTTTTCTTTTTCCCAACACACTAAACCAGCCGTAAAGCAGTAAATGCTACCTTATTTTTCACCCCTCTCCATCTCTCTCTTCTCTAAAATCTAAACCTTTACCCTTCTATCTCTTCTGAACCAAAAGCAGTAAATGCTACTCCCTTATTTCTCACCCCTCTCCATCTCTCTCTTCTCTGAACCTTCACCAAGCTATCTCTTCTGAACCAAACCCACCGTAACTTGTCTGAATCGATTCCTAAGAAGACTTATCTGAAAGTCTCTCTTTTTTTCTTGTCTTTTTTTTTTCCGCCCGATGTGTGTTCGGTTTCTCACCTGTCTTGGTTTGGATTTGGGTGCTCATTTTCTCAACCCAACGTGATCGGGTCGGGTGACGGGTGGACAGCAAACCCGACCCGACCCATGCACACCCCTATGACTGAAAAGTCAAAAGGGAAAAACAGTCAAATCGAAGGAAGAGGCAAAATTTTGTAGGGCAAAGAGGAGGAACAATAAACATACCAAGGCTTTTTATTTTATGCAAGGATTGTTATCATAAGAAATTTTGCACGTAAGGGCAGAAGACGCATGGACTCACAGGTCACAGCTACAACATATGAGGTCTGTGCAACCAGAGTCTTGACCTTTCCTCTCTCAGCGTACCATGCAATTTATCTATCTGCTCATATTAAACTTTCATCATTACTTCCTACCTAGCGATTTATCTTTCCAGCTGCAGAAATACTATGATTTGAGAGGTAATGCGATTGCAGAAGTAAGGGTGAAGTTACAATTAAAAAACGATACCAGAGCAGCATTTTCATAAGTCTCGGTCACTCCAGGCAGTTGCCGCAATCCACCAGCTGCCGTCAAAGCAACTTCTCCACTTGCTCCTTCAAAGACATTACACTGAACCTGTAGAAAAACATCATCCGCTAAATTTATACATCTGGAATAAATCACATTAAAGGATTTAACCAAAGTCAGCACCTCAGTGAAATGCCCTCACAAAGATACACCATAAGAAAAAGTAATAGTGTCTGAGAAAACCATAATGCCCGCTTTTGCAGACCAGACCTCTCATTTCATAACCAAAACTGTAATCTTGATGTCTTCCATGTTTTCAATTCAGCAGACAAGCATTCCCCTTGATTTAATTTGTGCAGGACATAATTTGCCTCTTGAAATCAGGGCCAGGAACAGCCAAGCAAATAAGAATCTCAAAGCAAAAAAAAAATGGAAACCTAGGCCTTTAGAGATCCATTTCGATTCTTTGTAAAGACCAAACCTCCATTATCAATTGCATTTTTCAATCACTATTGCATTAAAATGAAAACGAAGAAACCCAACAAACTAAAGAATACTAAAGCGAAATTTGCAGGAAGGCGGAAGAATCATTACCCAAAACCACTTCCTAGGAAAGGCTCCACCCCAATTTTTTTCTGAATATGAAGGGGCATTTCGGAACTCGATCCTTTCACCATCCCACTCTATCCAACCTGGACCAAATATTTAGCACCTAAATATATGTTGTCCAGTAAATTAATTACAGAAAAAAGAGCAACAGATGAACGATGAAATTACCCAGAAGACATAATGCCATATGTAAAAAATCTAAAATACCAAATACATACTACCATATTAAAAAAAAATTGGAGTCAAAACGGAGCTCAAGACTAATGATTCTTTCGTGGAATAAAATTCCTGAAATACACCAAACAAACTTCGGAGAAGTTAATGTGAATTACATGGGTTGGCTACATGGATATGTTTTCCCACGTGGCTCTATTTTAAAACTATAATCCTTCAGATGAATTCATTGGAGTCCCATTCCTCACAGCCTGAAACATGGCCTTCTCAGCCCTTCCCCTTGTACTTCTATAGCAGTCACTTGTCGCATACTAGAATGCACACGCCTTACTGTCGTCTAAATTGCTCCATATTGCACATCAACCAAACCATCCCAAACAACTTTTGCTCATTTCATCCTCAACTGGTGCCACTTCTAGCTTTTGGATGCGTGTTCTAGCTATGGGATATTGCGAATCAGGATAGGCAATGAGAATTCACAACATACACAAAGACACTAACTTCATTCTGTGACTAAATGGCAATGATCAAGGACGAAAATGACCAATTACCACAAATCCAAGAATATGAGAATTGGCCAGCCAAAAAAATATAGAATTACAAGTTCGTGGAATTTTAAAGGAGCGTAGAACTAAGAGAAACGGTATCAGCCTCCCCCAAAAAAAAAAAAAAGGAAAGTAGTAAAGCACCATGAACCCAAACTGTCTCCACTGAATGCAGTACCCAAGATCCAGATAGAACCCAAAAATGAAGGCGTTAGGAACTACTACAGTTGTCTCCCACTGCAATACACTCTTCACAAGAAAAAGACTCCTTGCTCATTGGGTACACTCAAGTTCTAAACTTTAAATCACCTTTTACAGCTCTGGAACTTTGTTTTCCATTTAACTTAAAATATCTTTAAAAATCAGAAAATGGTCCTTTTCTCACATATCTTCTGTACCTTTCAGAAAAGTAGCAAAGTAATAACTCTTGAACTTTGTACGGATAACTCCTTTTTCATTCTGCCTCCTTGCTATTGTTTTCCCAACATGAAATTGATTATGACATAGGAACATCCAAACTGACTGATAAGCATAGCTTAAACTTGCAGATCACGTGCGACCAAATTTTCAAAATCCACACACTTTCATTAATGACTAACTAATAAACCCGAACCATGTAGAGAAATACATGTTCCAGTCATGACCAATAATGTTTTTTGCATAATATACTTCACAATAAACATTGAAGCAAGCTCCCTTATAGAGCTAGGAGTTCACGGTGAGGATGATTTGATCACTAGTTCTTGCTATATTAGTATATTACAATTCTGAATACATAGCAAATTTTTCCAGCCAAAATTTTTTCACATTTGCAGTTGCTTTCACTACTGCACCCAGATCTTGTGGTTTCCAGCATTGAACTTTTGCCTCTAACAAATTCCCTGAGGTTCATGTTGCATTACTACTTCTAAAGGTTAAAAAATCAGAATCACCAGCCTGAAAATTGAGTCACAGTCACATTGGCAACCAAGAAGAAGGGAATAAGATACATGGAGCAAGGCAAGAAGTAGCATATATTGTCAATAAGGAGGAATTAGTGATTGCCTGTAGAAAGTCCACCCGCCATGCATACTTGCCAATGAGGTTCAAATACAGGAAAAGCAGCAAGCCAGCCAGCTGTTGATTTCTGTTTAGACCCAACATTGCCCCATCCATAAATAGGGCGGGTACTGTATTCCCAGCGTGCAGTCTTCACAATGTCCACATAATCTGTCCTGTTATTGTAATGCATGGATTGGCACAGAGTTAGAATATAACTTTGTCAAAATAAATGCCAGATGTTATCGGAGTAATGGTTTTCCTGCATATAATTGATTCAGAACATCGCACTACAAAAGGAAAAGAAACAAAATGAAACGCATGCCACATACCTTCCATCATCACAAATGAAACCTTGATTCCAAAGTGGGGTAACTTGGAAACCTTGCAACACTCGACGATTAAATTCCTGCAAATACAAAACCGGTTGAAAAAGTGGACATCATGTGCAAAACCCAAATACGTGTGCCAACAACTAGTAAGAAGTTGAAGTAACTTCAGCACACCCACAGTTTACATTCAATATCCTAATATTTTCCCATGCTAGATACTCACCCGAACAAATTCACAATAACTTACATCCATGCAAAAGGTGTCAAATATTTTGCATAAAAGCAACCCCAATTTCTAATAATGCACAAAGTAATTCGAGTCTGTATTTGCAAACTACCTTTTCCAAGTATGAAAGAACTCAATAAATGGGAATCACATACTAAATACTCATAAAATCATCTCCATATTTCATTTAGAAAATAAAGAAAAAAGCTGTCAGCCCACTTCTATTGGGTTGTTAATACCGTCGATAGGTGGCATTGCACAAGCCATCATGTGGCAATCATATATAAATGAACTCCTTAATCTAGTGCATTAATCACAAGCAGTTGGCTCTGGATAGATTTTGAGATTAACCATGATTTCCTAGCTACTGCCTAGTAGTATGGCTAACCACGAGCCAAACATAGAATTTATATTGTGCTCAGGAAATTTCTTTCCATCACATACAAAGCAGCTACAGCACTGCACAACTATTACCCACATGAAAAAAGGTCCCAAGAATGACCAACCAACTTGACAAAAAGGACCAAAGGAAATAGGCAATTTAACTTAACTAAGGCGTGTGAAAGGACTAGACATTGTCTTCCAAGAGGAAAGTATCAACAATCATGTATCAGAAATTTTCCCATCCTATTGCACCATGCACTTTCTAAACGATCATGACAAGGATAAAATCACAGAAGTTTACTATAATCAACGAATACAAGTTCCATACGAATCAGTTGGCTTCCGTGAGAATCCAATGAAAGAAAAAGACCTCGGGTGGAACCTCCTTATTTGGAGCTTGCAAGTCCTTTTGGGCAACAAATGTACTTCCCAGCGTCAGCTCATGCCTACCTAAGCATTGACAAATTCTTAATTAGACATTCAGATAACCAAAGGAAATAATTCAAAATACCGAAACAGTATATCATAAATCTTAAGTGATTAACCATTATAACGAAAAAAGTTCGAGTGCTCCTCTCACATAGACACATTAAGCCTTCAAAAAAACTCCTCAAGTTTTGCGCACAAGTACAGTAAAATATTTTCATAGTAATTGGTGATTAATTTAACAGCATTCAAATCAAGATGGAAACACTATACACAATATTTACATAGACATCGCACAAACTGAAGCAAATAAATAAGGTGGTTGGATGCTTGGATTTACAAATCAGATGGGGAAAAAAAAACATGTACTCTGTTTCCCTTTGTGGAAAGAAACAGTAAGTTAAAAGGATTATGATATTAAAACATACTTCCCCAGAAGTTCTGAGATTCTTTGTTGTACTGACAAATATATTTGTCATCGGCACCTAGGATTTGAGCACCAACTCCTGTAAATCGAGGACCGTATTGCACCTCTTCCAATCTCGTCAATTTTTTACGAAAGGCGGGATTCTCGACAGAATACATAAAGCAGAAACTCTGCCTAGCTTCAGGTATTGAGACCTTGAAGTACCAACCCTCGAAAAACTTCCGGGTTGTTCCATCAAAATGATACCTGATCCATTGCCAAGTCAATTCAGGAAAGAGACGATTCAAACAAGTAGAAAATGGTACACACTCAATGCCATAACCAAAGTAATAAGGCTTCCTGGTGTTAGTTACGAACTATTGGGGTTTGCAAAAAGTATGTTCGACAGGAGAAATGTTAGTTATGGGTTGTAAATATAAGCTGCAGTTACTTGCGATGCTTTGCAGTGTCTTATTTTTTTGTGTGGTTCAAATATGTAGTTATAAAACAGTACACGATATGCTTGTTTAGGGTTTTTTATAGTAACCACTCCCTTCAAACAAACATTTCATCAAGTTTTCCTTCATATGAAAATGAATGGGAAGACGGCAGCGCAAAGCCGAACTCTTACTCATCTATGTAGGTCCACGGAAGACCTCACCTCTAAATGAGGACAAGAACAGCTCCTAGAGAAAATAGCAATTCCTTAGCATGACCCTATGTGACAAGTGACAACCCACCATGTATGTGGAAAAAGGTCCCACATTGGAAAGATGTGGCAAATGTCAGTGGGAAATAAGAAATTCCACAAGCTACCCTTGTAACTTGAGTTATAACTTTTGAGGCCATTTCACCATGTGGTTGGGCCAAAGAGTTGCCAAGGGCCAGCTTGGATCCCGGTCGTTACACCCTGCCCCCACCAAAGTTTAAATATTCAATTATTATTACTTGCAATTATAAGCATTATTGGAGTAACATATTCCTCAGGTTGGCCTTTCTAGTCGAAATCCTAGCTCCGCCCATGTCCCTACGTTTGCTAGAGGAAAAGCAATAGCTTACCTCTCCAACAAGCCTAAGAAATCTGGCTTAAGCAATTCTAAAAAATAGAAAGGTGTGCTTCTTGGGTGGTGAGTTTTTGTGATAGCCGATCTAGAATTTTTTATAGTTTCTAAGTTTAGCTTCTGGTGTTTTCTTTACTCAACCACCATCTTGGTTGCCCCACTGGATGCGTATCGAGCTTCATCGGCGATCTTCTCTTATCCTTTTTTTCTCCAAAAAGCCAACTCATCTAAGACACGGTAAACCAATATATGGCACTATCTTCCATTCAACCATGCATATCAGTACCACTGCATTTATTTGGCATATCTCTTTCAACAACAGAAATCAACCTGGACTTCTATGTACTGCCATCATGCCAAAATCGTGAACAATTTTACTCCTAATCAAAACTGATAACATGAATGTTGTGACAAAACCCGAAGTATGAGAATATAACAAATCAACAACGAAAACGAGACACAAGATTTACGTGGTTCCCCCCAAGCACGAAGCTCTAGAGGTACGTCCACAGGCAAAGAGCAGGAGAGGATTCACTATGAACGTGGAGAAATACACAGAGCCCGCTATACCCGTAAGTCTCAGTTGAAGCACCCAACAAATGTCTAGGGACAAATCTCTGAGGTGCTACCTACAGAGCATCAAACGTCTCACAAATACGATAGAGACCCACAAAACCCTAATATCTAATCCCATGGATCAAAGACTATGCAAGTGGAACAACCAAAGAAACCCTAACACAATATAGGAAACCCCATGGGGGCTCCCTTAAAGGGATTCACTCAAGAAGTCCAAAGCCCTAAGAGGCCACAAGACTCCTATTTATAAGAAATTACAACAATTAGGTCAAAACCCTACTTACAATGCGCAGCCGCACAAAAATGCGCATCTCTTGTCCGGACAAGAGTAACCTAGGTCCGGACAATCAAGGCAGAAACTTCCCAAATCATCCTAGATCCGCTGGTCTGGACAAGACATCCTTTGTCCAGACAAGCAAGGCAGAAAACGGCTTTTCGTACCAAATTTCGCACTTTCTTCGAACAGCTTGAATTCAAGGCACAATTCCAACAGTTCTCCACCTTAAGTTGAATTCCTTTGAACTCAACACCATAGAGCAATCCTCTTGCAACACCACTCTTCTCCAAACACCCCTCGTGGGGCAGCCCCCAATGGGGCGATCACCAATGGCACCAACTAGCAAGACTCAAGCACCACTGCATGACCTTGCAAACGCAACTAAAGAAACTCAACCGCACGTGCCTCCAAATTGAGCCTCCATTTTCAAACAGGCACCTCACACCCAATGCATCCCTCGCGAATGCCAATGAAGATCTGCTCAAGCTCCACCCGGAGCCAAACACCAAAACCCCTCACAGAGTTAATCACCCAACGAGCAACCATCTTCCACCGAATGTGTACCAAACACATCCCTCCCTGATGCCAAAGAAGACGTGCTCAAACTCCACACAGAGTTAATTTCCCAAACGAGTAACCATCTTCAAACGCAAGTACAACGAATGCATCCATCCCTGATGCCACTAAAGACGTACTTAAACTCCCCACAGAGTTAACACCGAACTCCCCACGGAGTTAATATGCAAACATTGCATACCCCAAATAGTTGAATCCAAATCATTAGTGGACCCGAATCTCCACGGTGATAACCAACATGAAGCACTCCAAATGGCCTCATAACAGTATCCAAAAGGAGCATAACCAAAAAATAATCCGAATTAACTCATCAAAATAATCTTTCAACGGGCATACCTCCTTCATACGAAATTCATAAAGGCGATGCTTCAAAACCAAAATTCTCCCAAAATCACCTTCACACGGAAATCCTCGAAAACACCATCTTGTTTACCAGCAAGTTTCCTCAACTTCCCCCAACAAAGCCTTGTGTATTCCTTGTTGCACCAAACTTCAAAACAAGTCACCATCAAGACGCATCAATGCACAACTTGCGCAGCAAAAAATGAAAGCCTCGGATTGAACCCGGAGCTCTGATACCAGTTTGTTGTGACAAAACCCGAAGTATGAGAATATAACAAATCAACAAAGAAAACGAGACACAAGATTTACATGGTCCCCCAAACACGAACCTTTAGAAGTACATCCACGGAAAAAAAAAAAAAAAGAGAGAATTCACTATGAATGTGGAGAAATACACAAAGCCGGCTATACCCGTAACTGTCAGTTGAAGCACCAAACCAATATCACGGGACAAATCTCTGAGGAGCTACCTATAGAGCATCAAACATCTCACAAATACGATAGAGACACAAAACCCTAATATCTAATCCCATGAATCAATGACTATGCCAATGGAACAACCAAAGAAACCCTAACACACTATAGGAAAGTAAACCCTATGGGGGCTCCCTCAAAGGAATTCACTCAAGAAGTCCAAAGCCCTAGGAGGCCACAAGGCTCCTATTTATAAGAAAGTACAACAATTAGGTCAAAACCCTACTTAAAACGTGCAGCCACACAAAAATGCGCATCTCTTGTCCGGACAGGAGTAACCTAGGCCCGGACAAGTGAGGCAGAAACTTCCCAAATCATCCCAGATCCGCTGGTCCGGACAAGACTTCCTTTGTCCAGAAAAGGGAGGTAGAAAATGGCTTTCCGCACCAAATTTCGCACTTTCTTCAAACGGCTTGAATTCAAGGCACAATTGCAACAATGAACGTTCCTAGAAAAAAGATATCATCTAGGATGAGATCGGCTTAAGATTAGTTGTTGGTATTAGTGATCTTTTGTTTGTTTAGCCTTTCGTAAAAAAAAAAAAGGCAATCAATCATCCATCTAGAGGAATTATATAACTATAAAAATATGAACAGTAATTGAAAAAAAAAATCAGATAAGATGACAGTAACAGAACAATAAAAACAGCTACCATACTACAATCATTAAAAAAAATATCAGCTTGAAATTGATAGCATGAACAGTCCAAGAACAAAACATCCACAAGGGTGAGTTTGGTCTAAATTTGTTGGTATCGACTTTTAATGATCTTTTGTTTGTTAAGCTTTTCATTAATAAAAATTCTGATCAATCATCCGTGTAGACGAATTAGAAAACTATATAAATATGGACTGCAATTGAAAAAAAAATTCAGACAAGATGACACTAGCATGACAATAGAAACAGCTACCATACTACAATCATAAATACTGATAGCATGAACAATCCTAGAACAAAACACCCACTAGGGTGAGTTGGCCTAAATTTGTCGGTATTGACTTTTAGTGATCTGTTGTTTGTTGAGCTTTTCGTTAACATTTTTTAAATATACACTTGTCTCAATGAAAGAAATTAGAAGACTATAAACAAATGCACCGTAATTGGAAAAAAAAAATACTCCTAATCAAATAAGACCTAAAGACGAAAAACAATACATACAGTAGTTTTAAATTCTTTACTATTAACAGTTTTTTTTTTTCATTTTATCTTACTTCTTTACTCCCTCCGTCACAAATTATATGTCCCTTTTTAGACTTTTGAATTATCCAAAATGAATGTCCATTTCACTTTTAAATGAATCAAATTCCCTTTCTACCCTTGCTTTTTCAAACTCAAATAACCCCAAGGGCGTCGTAGTGATTAAAGCCTTATCACCCCAAGTTGCTGGTCGATTTCACTCGGTAGCGATTTGTTATTGGTGCCACCCAACTCACGCAAATGCCTGGAATGGGCAGTAAGAGGGCGGGAGAGATTAGTCCGGCCCCAACTCACGCAAATGCGTGAAAAGGGCAGTAAGAGGGTGGGAGAGATTAGTCCGTTTCATCGGCCACAATTCAAAACCAAAAAAAAAAAAAGAAACTAAAATAACTTTTCAAAAAGTGAAGTGTAAATGTTAGAAAATTGAATATTTTTAGTATAAACGTTAAGTTCCCTGTTGAAATTATCAAAATTAGAAAGGGGAAAAAATGGGACGAATGGGGTACTATTTATTATTTAACTAATTTCGTCCGCTCAGGACGGAGGATTAATTCAAAAAACTTGACACGAATCTAACAAAAACTTATCAAAGACGAAAAAAATTTAATCCAGGCCTAGCAGCCCAAAAGAATTACCCGCTGTGAGGAGTCCGAAGACCACGATTGGACGGCGTAGGCACATAAACTGGACTCACGGACTCCACACCGGTGGTGGTCTCCGTCTCTGGCTTACCGGCCGCCGATGAAATAACTGATTCGGCTACCGCGAAAACTCGCTGACTATTTTTCAGAGCCCTAAACGACCTGCAATTTCGAGATTGAGCCAGACGTACGGTATCGACTCCATTGGCTGGTCTTGAACCGAAAAATGCGGGGAGAAGATGAGGTTCGTATGGGGAGGTAGTGCAGAGCGAATACACGTTCGTCTCCATTGAGATCATTTTCTGAGTTTTACAGTTGAGAGAGAAATACTTGTGTACTGAGAGAGAGAGAGAGAGAGAGAGAGAGAGAGAGTGTTGCGTAGGTATTTGAGTTTCAGGGAACAGGTGGCTGTGAAGTGGCGTGGGAAATGTAAAACGACAGAAAAATGTGAAGTAGTGAACGTCAAAGAGACAGCGGTTCAACGTGTAGGAGAATTCTGGTTTTGGTATTTGTTTGGGTAAACTTCACTGTTACAAGAAAATGTTACAATGTAAGAAAACTTTTCAGAGACGGTCCAGAAAAGTGAAATTAATGGCCAAGATTTATGTGTTTATGAATTCGAGCCATTTATTTCACTTTTATGGACAATTTCGGAAAAAAATTTCATGTATTGTACTACTCCTCATTTACTATTGGTCCCTGCTCTACTTTAGACTTAACTTTCATTTTGGTTTTTGGAGTTTCAATTTGCACAGTTCAAACTCTATGGTTATGTCTAGTTTGGGTTCGGATTTTGGTTTTTGGTAATAATTAAAGGGAGAAATAAAGATAATAATTAAAAATAGAAATTAATGATTAGAGAGAGAGAGAGAGAACTATGATAATAATATTTGAAAATAAGAGTAATGATTGAATAATAATTGAGAAAATCAGGTCTTGAAACCCAGAACGAATATGGCCATGGGTTTGTTTGTTTGGTAAAGGTTTCAAGGAGGTTCTTTGCAAACCAGGTCACTTGTACCAAAAATCTTTGTACATATGTTCTCGTGCATTTTTCTCATTCGGGATTGCACAACACTACATGAAGATAGTGTTGTGTAATTCATTGGCTGAAAAAAATGCACGGGAGAGTACATAGGGTTTTTTGGTATGGAAGATTTGAGCTAGGGTTTTGAGAGTAACAAGTGGAGATAGATATAGAGAGATGAGAGTAAAAGTTGAGGAGAAAACTTATTAGAAACCATATTGAGAGAATTTATTAGAAAATTTCAGGCCATTCCAATCATCTCAACTTTTTATGTGCTAGTATTAATAATTTGAATAAACGTAAGGGCTCGAAATCAATTACCTTGTTGAACAACAAGGATGCATCCATCTCCGAAAATGAGGAACACAATGAAGGTAATACCTAGGGGTGAAAATCGATCGGTTCGGTTCGGTTTTCGGGGTGTCCCGGATCGAACTGATCGGTTTGGGGTGGTTTTGCTAGGAACCGATCCCAACCAAAAAAAATAATGGACCGATCGGTTTGGGGTGGTTCGGTTTTTTTTTCAATTTTTTCAGCGTTAAGATTGAGAGACGGCTAGGATTTGTTTTTTTGGGGGGTTAAAACCATTTTTTCGGTTTTCGGTCCAAATAGGGGTGGTTTCGGGGTATTTCGGTCCAAACTGGCATAGTTTTAGTTCGGTTCGGTTCGGTTGGGTCCAAACCAATTTCCAGGAAACCGAGACCGAACCAATAATTTTTCGGTTGTCAACTGACACAGCTTTTCCCCGACCGAAAACCGAACCGATCGGTCGTTTTTTTTTTTTTGTTTTTTTGGTTTTTCTTTTACCCCTAGGATTAATGCTTTATTCAGACAAGGGATAGATAGTCCTGTTTTATCTGTTCTTTTTGATAAAAGATTTAGTGACCCTATGAAAGCAGTCATTGGAGGAATTCAGTCTAATTTAGTAAATGGAGTTATTTGGTTTAACATAAAACCAAATTTCTTTATCTCCATTAATGATCCAAACTTAGAAGATACAGTGCGAATGAGGATAAAGACTAGAGGAATTGATATGAAATCAAATTCCAACGATCTGGCGATTCAATGGAGAACAATCCATGAATTAACAAAATTTCCAAAAACCTCTATGAAACCCATAGATAAACATATGGTTGAAATTTTTGAACCACGACCATTTGATTCTGTTATTCAACCTAGGCTAATGAACTGGACAGACCTAGAAATTCCTAGGAACTGGTTACTTACCGACTTGGTAGAACCTAGAAGACAATCATCTTCTAGTAGCAGTGTTGAATTACAAGTTTCATGAAGAAATTTGTATTTTCATAATAAATCAACACCCGGTAATATTTGGCAAAGAGATTTTCCTAGTCCATCAAGAGATATTGCCACAAAAACTGTGCAAGTTCCTATTATGCCTAGTAGTTCTCATAGAAATAAGCAGAAGGAAGAAATTCAAACTGCACAAATTTATCATTTTCAAACAAAAAATGATGAAATTATTTTTTCTCCTAGTCAAGGTAAGAAAAGATATACCTATGTTATGGGTACTTTTAATTTTTCGGGATATAAACCATATACCCTGAAAGTAAAATGTACAAAATGTACAAAATTTACATAGCTTAAATAGCTATGGCAGATAGAGGCAAACAGCCTGTACAAGGAGACTGGGTAACAGTTGCTAGAAGGGCACGTCCCAGAGAGGAAAAAACTTATGTAGTTTTTGCTGGATTCCAACCAGGGATCTACAAAACTTGGGAAGAATGTCATCCACAGGTGAATAATTTCCCTGGAGCTTGCTATAAGAGTAATGATAGTATGACAAAAGCTAGAAGAGCTTGGTACAGTAGACCACCAATGGTCTCTGCTCAACAAATGGAATTTACACCACCTATGGTGATCCCTCCAGTTAGACCAATTGGAGTTCCCATGAATATTATGCCGGAACCAGGAATAAAAGATTTTTATAACCCAGGGATTCCAGGCCCTGTATATGAACATTTGAATGCAGTTTGGAAAGGACATGTTTCTGGTGTCAAAGCAAAATTCCGCCAAGGCATGGCAGGATTGACTGATGAATTAGCCAAGCAAGCTGTAGAACTGTCCAATATAAAAAGAAAGCAAAATGTTTTAGAAAATCTTTGTTTTCAGATCATAAAACAAATGGATTGGACAATAGATTTCAATTTTGAGAAAATAAATAATTTTCTTCAAATATCGGACCTCATAGCCAATGAGTTTCCGGACCCTATTTTTGAAAAAATCAAAAGAATTTGTCTTTATGAAAAGGCAAGATCAATTCTGCCTCCTGAGATTTTTATGCAGATTCATGCAATGGTAGAAGACCATCAGAAGAAAATTAAGCATCTTTTGCTTAATGAGAAAGGCAGAGTTAATTTTAGGGAAGACATCCCTAAAACCATTATTTGTCTTAATCATGATGATTGGACAGATGATGAAATAACTTGGGGAGTAACAAATCAGATTATTTTTCAAATCTTAGATCCAACGTATTGGACCTCCTTCCCAATGATGATCAGAACAATGCTCTCATGTGTGGCAACCACCTACACATGGAATAAATATTTTACATTCTGGATATCAAGTTCAGTTGGATGGTGAGAACGTGAACATTTCTACCAGCCATATCAGATTTGGTATTTTAAGCCTATTGAAGATTGGGAGTTTGAGCAGGAGACAAATCCACTACACTCCAAGTTCGTAATTCCTAATCTTGATCCAGAAGAATACTGGATAGAAAGTTTGTTGCGGCTAAGCTAGCATGCAGCACAAATTCAAGGGGCAGTTCCAACTCCCTTTATGATAACTGATGGAAGAAGGATATTTGTTACAAATTTTCCTATATCCTATGAAAGAAGTGAAGAGCAGATACAAGAAGTAGAAGCTCTTTTGAACAGTATCAAGAAAAGACAAAATCTTGATTTACCAATGGAATTAACTATTCAAGCTGATTCCGTAGAAGAAGACAAGAATATGCAATTCAGTCAAGACCCATATTCTCCTGTGACATCGGAACACTATGACGGTGTTGAATATCAAAACCTCATCAACCAGATGGAAGACTAGAAAGGTTGAAGCTGATGCAGGCAGTAACGTCAGAAAAAGAGGAGTCTAGAACCCGCACGAAAGATTCTCTACGTGGCAAGTTTTTGAAGACGGGAGACTAGGACCTCTTTTATCTTTTGTACATTTTGTACATTTGTAAGAAAAGGAGGCATGGCCCCTCTTTGTATTCAACATGTGTAAAGTTAGGTTGTGTACAACTTGTCTATAAATAGACAAGTCTATAGCTTTGTAAGGAGATGTAAAAAACTTTCCCACATAATAATATCTGCTCCCATCAATTTTCAGTCTATCCACTTCCACACTTCCTTTCCTTTTACTTTCTGTTGTTAGTGCTTCTAGCAACTGTTACCCAGTCTCCTTGTACAGGCTGTTTGCCTCTATCTGTCATAGCTATTTAAGCTATGTTTCCCTGCAAGTATAAAAGGGTCTACTCAAAAAATCTGCAATAAAATTATTAACTCCCTTGAGGTGTTCTACCTCAAAAGTATATTCTGAAATTTTATTGTACCAACTTAATCGTCGGCCTTGGTCGATAGATTTTTTGTTAATCAAAAAATCTCTTACAGCTTTATTGTCTATTCTAACAATAAAGTCTTATGGTGCAAGATAAATCTTAAACCTATCTAATGATAATTTTATAGCTAATAATTCTTTTTCAAAAATAATATATTTTTGCTGGTTGGGCTTAAAAGTACCAGAATTATATTCACAAATCAACTCTTCTTTTTGAAGGGTTTTTGAGATAGGAACTTTTCTAGCTCTTATCTTATTTTCACTTAGTGGAAGTGTTTCTTCCTTCCAGAAAATAGCTGGTATTGCTTTTAACACACAACCCCAACATGTATTAGAAGCATCTGTTTCCAAAATAAGTTTATCACCCTGTTTAGGTAAATAAACATTAGGGAACTTAGTAAGACTTTGCTTGAGTTGTTTAATCAAGACAATGTCTTCTTGTTCCCAAGTAAAATCGACATTTTTCCTTAATTTGACTAATAAAGGAGTTTCGATTTTTGAAAGATTTTTGATAAAATTTCTTCCATAATTTAGAATTCCCAAAAGACTTTGTAATTGAGTCTTGTTTTCTAATATGTCTGGAAAATCTCTAACTTTTGAAAGAATATGCTCCTGTAATTTTAAACCTTGCTGGTCTAAAAATATTCCCAAAAATTCAATTGATTCTTTTTCAAGCTCAATCTTTTTTGGAGATAAAATAATTCCATGCTTTTGGAATTTTTCACAAAGTATTTTTAAATGCTTTTTATGATCCTCCCGGGTTTTGGAAAAGATCAATATATCATCAATATAGACCACACAAAAATCTTTTA
Organism: Vaccinium macrocarpon; assembly: GCA_022606695.1. Classification (NCBI taxonomy): domain Eukaryota; kingdom Viridiplantae; phylum Streptophyta; class Magnoliopsida; order Ericales; family Ericaceae; genus Vaccinium; species Vaccinium macrocarpon. The sequence goes on from CM040177.1 coordinate 27,294,480, forward strand.
GATCTTTGAAAATACTATCCATCCATCTCTGATAAACCTGTGGTGCTATATTTAATCCAAAAGGCATTACATTCCAATGATAATGTCCTCTGGGTGTACTAAAAGTTGTTAATGGTTTTGACTCTTCAGTAAGCTGAATTTGCCAAAAACCACTTTTACAATCAAATTTACTAAATTTTTTTGATCCTTTGGTTAAGGAAATCAAAATATCTTTACGAGGTATAAAATAACCATCGAAGATTAATTGTTCATTTAGTCTTTTATAATTAACTACCATCCGGGCTTTTCCTCTCTTGATCTCAGCATGATTTCTTACCATAAAAGCTGGACTGGAGTGTGGACTGGTAGTCTCCTCAATTAACTTCTTATCTAGAAGTTCTTTTATTTGTATATCAAACTCATCTATATCCTGTCTGGTATAGATCATAGGTTTTACTCTAACTATTACATTAGGGTTTCTCAGTTTTAAACTACAGTAACGAGGACTTCGTGACCATAATTTCAAAGGATCTTCACTAAAGTTTTCATCTAAAACTTTATATATCCAATGCGATTCATCAATAGCTTTGATGATTGGAGTCATCTCTCCTCTCGGTACAGGTGCAAAATCTCTGTCACAAACATATTTATGCTGTTCTAGCAAAGGAATATGTACTAATGCACCTTTTATAGTTAATGCTAATTCTTTTTCATAAATATGCATAGGCAAATATTGATAGATAAAATTGTTGCCTAATAAAATATCACCATGCATATAAGGAAAACATATAATTTTTGGAATGACAAATTTGTTATTTCACATCCAAATAGATATTTTTTTTGCCTTAAATTGTATTTCTATATTACCTCCATCAATTCCTGTAACTAAAATTGGATGTTTCATTAATAACCATTTTTCTTTTGGAATTGCGTTCCACTTACAGGTACAAATAGTGGCTCCTGTATCTATTAAAACATTCAGGGTATATGGTTTATATCCCGAAAATTAAAAGTACCCATAACATAGGTATATCTTTTCTTACCTTGACTGGGAGAAAAAATAATTTCATCATTTTTTGTTTGAAAATGATAAATTTGTGCAGTTTGAATTTCTTCCTTCTGCTTATTTCTATGAGAACTACCAGGCATAATAGGAACTTGCACAGTTTTTGTGGCAATAGCTCTTGATGGACTAGGAAAATCTCTTTGCCAAATATTACCGGGTATTGATTTATTATGAAAATACAAATTTCTTCCTGAAACTTGTAATTCAACGCTGCTACTAGAAGATGATTGTCTTCTAGGTTCTACCAAGTCGGTAAGTAACCAGTTCCTAGGAATTTCTAGGTCTGTCCAGTTCATTAGCCTAGGTTGAATAACAGATTCAAATGGTCGTGGTTCAAAAATTTCAACCATATGTTTATCTATGGGTTTCATAGAGGTTTCTGGAAATTTTGTTAATTCATGGATTGTTCTCCATTGAATCGCCAGATCGTTGGAATTTGCATATCAATTCCTCTAGTCTTTATCCTCATTCACACTGTATCTTCTAAGTTTGGATCATTAATGGAGATAAAGAAATTTGGTTTTATGTTAAACCAAATAACTCCATTTACTAAATTAGACTGAATTCCTCCAATGACTGCTTTCATAGGGTCACTAAATCTTTTATCAAAAAGAACAGATAAAATAGGACTATCTATCCCTTGTCTGAATAAAGCATTAATCCTAACTTGGATTAACCCAATATGTATATAGCGGACTTCTGGGTATTTCTTTTTCCATCTTGCTACTTTTTGTTTGTCAAAAAGAGCAATATCTACATGTCCATCACTAGATAACTGAGAAGTGGTGTTTCCACTATATTTCTCAAAGACTCGGGCTGAGAACATATTAAACTTAGAAATTTTATAAATTTCTTCTTTTTTAACTTGTTGCAGTTTTTCGAAATTTTCTATGTCCTGATCAGTAAATAGTGTTTCTTCACCCATTATATCTCCTAATCTTAATGCTCCTAATTCTTCTACAGGACTAGGGTTAATATAAGAAGATGAGTCTCTATCTGTTTGACCTGACTCATTTAGCATAAAAACTAATTCTTCATCATCAGATGAGCTTTCATATTCACTATCTATCTCATATAGAATTTCTTCTATATCACTAAAATCTTCTCCAAATAAAACTTCAAGCTCTTGTTCTTCAAGAATCTTGACCATTTTCTTTGCACTCTTTCACTTGTTGGGACATTCAGGTGCATAATGACCTTCTTCATTACAAATATAACAACGACAAGTCTTCTTTTTTGAAATAGTCGCCTTGGTATTTTTCTTTTTTCGAACATACTTTTTCTTTTTAGAAAAATTCTTATTTTTTGTCCAAGGCTTCCATTTAAACGTTTTCTTCTTTTTAGAAAATCGTTTTTTTCTGAGGTTTGCTACCAATTTTCCAATTTTCTTGCAAAATGCGCTCACAAACATTTTTGTCCAGTTTTTGTATTGAAAATCTGGTTTTTTACCTGCTTTTTAGCTTTTATTTCAAGACAGCAGTCTGCTATTTGTCTCAAGACAAAATTAATTCTAAAACCTAAATTATCATCCTTCCCCTGTTTTTTAAGAAACTCAGTGTAATTTTTAAAACTTATTTCATCCCATGGGCGTGGGAGTTTATGAAAAAACTGATCAAGCCAGTAACCAGTAGCTGAGGGTTTAAGTTGGTAAAAATATTTTTTGAAAGTTTTGCAATATTCTTCAAAGAAACATATATTGCATAATTCCAATTTAGACAAAATATAATTTGCATCTTCTTGCAAATTCTGCTCACCAACATATCCACATAAATTTTCTTTTATGAGGATAACGAACTGTGATAATATTTTATCATGGGAATTAAAATTAGCTAATAAAACTGCTTTTTCTAGCTTGCCTTTATCTGATTCTTCCCATTGTTTTAGCCACTGTAAAACATCTCCCTGTAACGTTGCTGCTATATAATCAAGGAATTTTTCCTTGGTCCATGTATTTTTATAATTAGTAATAATGATGGACAAGGACTGTGCCCAATCATCTATAGTTTGAAGCTGATCCTTAAAAGGAACATTGGTCAAATCCAAATATGTCCCATTTTGGGCTATAGCATATTTATTTAAATCATCTCTTCTAGATGGTGCTGGTTCTGAGGTTGAACTAGTGTCACCTTCAGTTTTAATATCATTAGCATAAATATTCAAACGTATCTGTGTCTGAAATATAATCAGGGTCATCTGGATGCATAGGAGGTATCCCATCTGGATCCTGGTCTTCTGCTTTTCTTTTCAAAGAAGAAGTTTCTCCAACTAAATTTTCTTCTACAGAGATTTTTTCAAAAGAGTCAAATGAAGTGTTTTTTTCATTTGAAAAGTCTTCGTCATGTGAAGTGTCATCATCACTACTTTCTTCTTTTTCTAACATGTCTATTCCATAGCAAAAATGACTTAACAGGTCTTCGTTTTGAAGATAAGTTTCCTGAATTTGTTTGAGAATTTGATTTCTCTCTTCAACTTCTAAATGAGGGTCTTTATATAAGTTCCTCCAATAGTCTAATATTTCGACTATATTATCATACTCAGTCCTGTTATAGGTTTGAGTATTAAGGACCATAACATCCTCTGTGCCATAAAATAACCTAGGAGTTTGGTGGTCTCCTGGACTATTCATTCCATTAGTCTCACTAATTTCAAAAGAGTCTAACTTGTTTAGTAAACTCTCCATAGTGGTCTTTGTCTCAAATTTCAAGTCTATATTAAGGATACTACCAAAATTGTTTATTTTGGTTTCTATAGAATCTAATTTTGCTTCTACATAATTTTGATTTATTTTTTGATTTTTATCTATTTTTGAAAACCAAGAACACATAATATCAGTAATATTATTAAGGCTAGCACCGATATAATTAACAGTAATTCCTTGTTTAGGAATATGAACTAGATGCTCATAATTATCTCTAATATTATCTTCTACAGTACCTACACAAGTAGTGTCTTCCTTGTTTAGTGCCATTTTAGACTGATGCTGGTACTTAAAACCTCCTAGAGTGGTGTGTTTGGTGCCTAAAACCTTCCCTAAAGTTTAACTGACCCAAATTTTTTAAGATAAACAGGTCTTGAACAAACGGGTTATATGGGCTTTAACACACTCTAAGTATATGGGTTTTGCAACAGCTAAAAGTGTAACAATCAACAAAGAACACAAAACAAGTAAAGGATTGTAGTAGAGAAATACTCACAGTAATTTACAGCTTTGGTCTTGCTATTGAGCTTTTTACCAAAGTTGATTTTCTTCTGATCTACTTGCTCTGATACCACTAACAACAGAAAGTAAAAGGAAAGGAAGTGTGGAAGTGGATAGACTGAAAATTGATGGGAGCAGATATTATTACGTGGGAAAGTTTTTTACATATCCTTACAAAGCTATAGACTTGTGTATTTATAGACAAGTTGTACAAAACCTAACTTTACACATGTTGAATACAAAGAGGGGCCATGCCTCCTTTTCTTACAAATGTACAAAATGTACAAAAGATAAAAGAGGTCCAAGTTAAATACTCTTTTCGTCTCTTTTTAAGTTTCTCACTTTGTAAATTTAACTTTTTATGGAGACACTATCATTAGATTTTAACTTTCTCCCTCACATTTTTTCCTCTTTTTTTTGCTTGTATGTGGTGACAGATTGAACCTTACCAGATTGGAGATCAACATCGGCCGTTAGGGTCTAGCAAGGTTTGTCAGAGGAGATCGAAGATAGACTATTGAAGTGCTATGATTTTTGTCGGAGGCCACAAATCGCCGGCCTCAATTGCCAGTTGGTGATGGTGGCAGCAAGGTTGTTAATTGGACAAGGGATGTCCATTTTGGCCTTGCTGAAGTTACGTGGTGGCTATGGGTGCGGCTAGCCCAGGCTCGGGGCTGCAGATCTATGTTTGCATGGTCGAAAGAAGATGTTTAGATGTTAACCCCACCTGTAGACGAGGATCTTCCAACTTGACTTTAATGATCTGAGTTTGTTAGTTGAAAGACGGTGTTTGGGTGTCGACCCCATGTGCTCACAAAAAAGGTTCAATCTTTGTTAGGATTTTTCATTGGACTTTTGAGCAGTTTCTCCTTCTCTCTCTAAATTTTTTTTTCTCCACCTTCTCTCTAACACTTTTGACAATTAGGTTTTTCTAGGGAGGGGACGGGGCTGCAGCCTCCCTTCGCCTCCTCCCCCTCCCTCTAGCTTACCACCACTATTCCCCTCCCTGCCCCTACGTTTCTCTCATCTTTCTCACCCATCTTTCTCTCTGGTGAACCCCCGACATGGCTCCTTTTACCGCCAGTTTCCTCTGTCTCCAAGATCTATTGCTGAGATCTTTTTGGGTTAGATTTTGGGCAGATCCTTCATGTATGTTTTTGTTTCTGTATCTAGTTGGCTCGAGTTCTTCTTTTGCTGGTTTGACCATTGCATGTCGCCGATTGGTCAGGAGGAGTCGTCCTGTTGTGGCAATTTGCGTAGGGGTGTCGTACAGTGGGGGTGGTTGGATCGTTTTGGTGCAGTGGTGATTTGTGGTGGTTTGGCTCTCTTAGTCGGGCGAATAAGTCACTGGATTCATAGCAGCGCTTCTACTGGTAGTGTTGGGAAGCCAGATTTTTTAGTTTTTGTTTTGTTGTGTTTTCTATAGCCTCCCTTTTGTGGTTTAGTTATTCCTCCCCTGTGTGGGAGTTTTTTGTCCCAGATTTCATCTATGCGTTCTCATGGGTTGAACTGTGTGTCCTTTGTGGGATCCTCTGCTACCACATCTTTGACTGGCTTTATTACCCAACATTGTTGTTGGTCTGCTTGTGCAATACGTGCCATTGAGCCTTCTAGAGTTGTGCTCGTGCCTTGATTGTTTGGTAGTTTTGGTTCATTCCATTTTATTGTAATGGAGTTTGTATCGCCTTCGGGTGTATTGACATTTGCCTCTTGTCCAAAAGAAAAAAAAAAAAAAATCGTAACATAGGATTTTTTTTCTTCTTGTTTTCTTTGGGAATTGATAATCACACTCCAAAAATTGGTGTAGGCACTCCAAGCGCAATGGTTTTCCGAAACCACTATTTTGCAAGTTCCAATTTTACTTTAGGCACTCCTAAAATTTTTTACTCTTCTCCTTTGCCTCCTCTTGGAAGAACAAAAAATCAACGCCCACCCAAACCCTAGCCAATAGCAAAAACTCTATTGTGAATTGGGTGATGTAGATTGTGGATTCAAGCTCAAAAGGTCGTTTTTTAGTTCTTTTATTTTGATTTTGTCAGGATTAAGTTATGATTGGGTGGGTTTTGTCAAAATTCAGTTTTTCAATTCTTCTCTTATGCCCTCCAAAATCAACAATCCCCCTATTTCTCTCCCTCAGTATATACATACACACTATTTCGTGTGTGCGTGTGTGCGAGTTTTTGTAGTGGTAGTGGTGGTGATGTATTGAAGCACGTCGATCTTTTTTTCCCTATTTGGTTCCCAAGAAAACAGGCATAAATGTTGAAAATTTTCGGATTTGAAAGTTGGTTCAAACTCGTGATTATTATTTTTTATTCCTTTTTGAAGTAGATTCTCTACGTCAAAACTTACCTTGGTATTCTGGTATAAGGTTCCAATGTTCTAGCTGTAATTTTTTTATATGAACCATATCTCTATCTAAATTAAACAACTATAACCTATAATTGCTTCTATCTTTACCATTTTGACTGCTAATGTTAACTGCTTCTGTCTTTACCATTTTGACTGCTAATGTTAATTGCTTCTATATTTTTTTGATTGGTTTTGGTCAATTTTTTGTTTGGAGTGCCTTAGTAGATGAGGAGATAATTTGAAAGTGAAGTACCTCCAGTTATTTTTATATTTTGGAAATGATAGTTTTGCAACTTCATTATATTTTGGAGTGCTTGTATCAAAAAATGGAGCCGCAAAATCAGCTTCCTTTTCTTTTTGTCATTTTTGTCTCTTTAGAATCAACTCTTGGTTGAATTTCCATCCCCTCACTCCGACGTAATGTACCTATTGTCAAGTTTATTGAATAAACCTTTAACCTTTTCAAAAAAAAAAAATTGACCAAACTGAAACTTGGACCAAGCCATAGGGACCAAAGGAGAAGTTTACACTTTGTTTTTTCTAGTATTAGATTTTGTTTGAAATGAAATCGCATGTTTTTTTTCTCTGATCAAAGAAACTAATAGAATTACCAGTAATTCCTGTCAAAGACAATTCATATCTTACTTTGTATCAGTAAAACAATTCATAAGTAACTTAAACATAGGTTTTGAAAACAGTTTACTAAACAAAATGGCAAAGAAGGTCACAAGAGATGCAAACTAGCCTAAAATTCCAATTCTAGCTCCGTTCCTTTGTAAACGATTTGAGCCTTTAACGAATCGAGCAAAATTCATTTACTGAACGAGCCTCTGTCAAGGAGCTGAACCTATACAATGGAGTCGAGTTTATTAGAGCCGAACCAAGCTTTTGAATGTTGAGCTCGTCTCATTTACTGCACGAGTCTAAAACTCAAACTCGAGCTCAGCTCAATTATTAAATGAGCCAAATCGAGCCTCGTCTCGCCTCGAGCTGCTTGCAAACAAGTGGGTTCGGTTGCCAGTCTAGTTACTAGCCCACTCTCTTTTAATCAGTCAAAGTATTTATCTAGTTACTAGCCCACTCTCTTTTAATCAGTCAAAGTATTTATCAAAGAGACTAAACCCACATGCATGGATAATCAAAAGCCTTTTGTTGCTGCTTTTGACTCATTGAAGTGACAGTATGGTGAAGACGTACAAGGAAGGAAACTTGAGGAAGACGAAGAGATAATACTATTAACCAACCATTGATAATTATTAATTATCTCTAACATCTCTTTCTTGTGCTTGCTTCTCGCACGTCTATATACAATCCCTCGATACCAAAATGAATGTCCAGACCACTATTCGTGAAAAATACTAAACTTTCAAGGTGGTTTTGACTTTTCACGCATCTTTTAACAGATCATTTTCCTCATGAACCCAACTAAAAAAAATCTAAAAGCCAAAAAGTCAAAGTTAGTGAAACAACGCCTACTCACCTAGTATTTTATGAATTCATGGTATAGGACAACGCCTATTATTTCTTCGTCTTTCTTGTGTAGCCCTCCTCACCCTGACTAAAAACTACCAAACATAAAGAAAATCTACGAAGCATGGATACCAACAGGTGGTGAGAATACGATACAATACGGACACGGAAATACTGAAATTAAAGTAAAAAAATACTAAACTGAGTTTGTGCAGGAGGCGTTAGATCAACTTTTCTTCATATTTTTATATTTATTGCCTTCTATTGCAGATAATCACAACTATAGTGAGAACCAGCTTTATTTTTTGTAAGCAAAGTGTTGCGTACAAAGTGTTGCGTATAATGGTGACTTGTTTTATTGTTGGAATCCAATTTTATGGAACTCACAAATGAGACAGTAAAATTCATGGAATTATTGTGAGCAAAGTATCGCAAAGCCGGTAGACGGTATCATAAACTCAAAACTCCTACTGGTTCACTAAAGCAGTTAAACAAAAAATTGAGAAATTTGACAAATAAGGAAAAATTAATAAGCAAGCAGCCGATGCAGTAGGTCTATCTAACCAGAGCAATGGTAGGGAATTAGATCCACCATGATACCTGTTTGGACGCAGTTTTGCCATTTTCGCAAAGTGCAGCCAACCCAAGACAAATAAGAAGTCAAGCAACTGTACATAATGAAAGAACAAACAGAAGAGGCTAGTACAGATAGAAGAACAAAATTTGCCTGTGGTTACTCGCAGGTCTATGGCAATGAATTCATATCAGCATTCTGAGCAGATAGCTGGACTGTAGGTTAAATGTCGATATCACATAACTCGTAAACCTTCACCAATCATTCCTACAATATATTGAGAACATGATTTAGTGAAAAGAGAGTAGTACTAAGAAGACCCATGCAACAAAATAAGAAAAATGTAAATAACGAATTGCCCGTCTAGTATGAGCGGCATTGTGAGTTCGTATGCTAAGCAATCGGGACGGTACAAATTCAGTTCACTGTAAGAGAGGAAGGGAACACACCCTTTTCTTTGACCTACGGGCTGGGTGTGGGGTGTCCAGGAGGCTAAACTTACAATGGCCTATAGTTCTGACACATGAATCTCATCCCTTGGGGCCTACTATATTGTAGTAGTAGAAGTAGTAGCAGCAGTAGTAGTAGTTAATACATAAATGGCAACATGAAGAGAAATAAAGCTCAAATGATGCTCATATTTTTCAGTGGGCATGTAAAACAATATATACTCACCCGGTTGTTCCAGCTGGAATTTTTGTCACTCCAAAACTTTCAAGAAAGTGAAGCAATAATGTCTAGGTTTTTATTCAAAAACCATTCAGGAGGATAGGAATATGATGATCCAACATGAAGATGCCAAACCATGATTCTTGAGTAGTCATGAGGCAAGCATTCCATTTGGCTTTCATCCTCTACAACTTGTTCTATAAATGCACTTGCCTGGAATGCAAATTAGTATGGTCAATGAACAGTACATTATTGTTGTAAATCCGTATGCCACTAATCATGTTATGAGGGTGCTGTCGTTGTCATTCATTTTAAGAAAGAGTTGTTTAAGAAACTCAACTACCATGCTGTTTTAGGGGGATGACAGTATCACCACCAACCCTAATATTACTCTCTCCATCCCAATTTGTTTGTCAATTACATTTACGGCAAATCCAACTTGCTAATGGAACATAATCATAGCACTTGAAATGTTTCACTCTTAAACAAACTCCACATATTCCAAAAAGAAAGGGCAGAAATGGCATTTTGCAGATTTTGGCACATTTTTTCATAATGGACAAGCGTTTTTGGACAATGAAAAAGATAAAAGTCGACAAACAATTTGGGAAGGAGGGACTATACATTATACAAACTTCTATGTCAAGAGAAATTGAGAGCAGAAGAAACTAACTTGAAAACCTCCATTGCCTGCATCGAGCTGCCTAATGGGTTCGAGAGTGGGACGTTGCCATTTTTTTGGATCCCAAAGTATAGTGCTATTGAATGCGAATCCTGACATTTCGGCATGGAATCTCTGGAACCTTTTAGTCGCTTCATAATTTGAGTGCCACCCTATAACCTGAGTCCCATTACATACAGGACCCTCCAGGAGAGCTCTGCTATTGTTCTCCATTAACTTGGCCACCATCCAAGTTCCAAAACGCCTGCAGGTTGAAAAGCAACTGTCAAGAAAAAGATCAAGCGGATGAAGATCACAAGAATCGTTATTTTTGGGCATGTGCTTGTTTTTTTTCTAAATTTTTCTAAGGACTTTATCTCATGATATCATTAGTTGAAACTTACGTGTCTGTTTCTGATCCTATCCACTTATTAGTGTTCCGTATCACAATTCATAACTAAGAACTACCTTACTCAAACTTGGTCTCAACTTCACAAAACAGTAAGAACTTCTCTTTTGAACAAGCTATAATGCCTATCAAGGAAGGTTGGAGCCCTAGTCAGTCAAAGAGCATATGACAAGCACTAATAATGGACAAATGAAAACCAATCAAGGACTGAGATGCCCCAGTAGCAGGTGCATTTCACAAAGTAAATATGAAATGACTGCTAAGAGAGAACAATTGGGTAAACAATCGTATCAAGGACAGGGCCACCACATATGCCAAAGGGACAAATTAGCGTAGCCAAATACTATCCAACCCCTTAATTTTCTGGTTTCTTAATTGTCCTGATCTGGATTTTTTTATGGGTTTCTAAGTATATCCAAGCACTATCATAGCAAATAAAGAAAAAAGAAAAAAAGAAATGATAATCACTGCATACATAATGGGATATTCTGGATAGAGCAGTATATCGACTCAAAAGTTAACAAAGAATTTTGCCCTGCCTCGTACAAATGAGGGTAAACAACCTAAGGCTTTCGTGAGCGAAACAGAACTTCTATAATGATAAACCGTAGATATTGTAAATGCCAAGGCTTATTTCACTCATTTTGATTACACACACACTCTTTATCTTGCTTTATATGATTGATGTGTACGTAATGTTGTTTTTGGTAGTTTCAGGTTAAATACGTGAATAAAGCGCATTTTGAAGCACTTTGAGAAGCATCCCAAAGAATCCGAGGGCCAAGTGCCCCATGACATCCCATTACCGAGCCTCAAAAGCCAAGCAATGAAGATTTGGCTAAGGCTCGGGAAGTTTAGAGGTCACAAGATCAAGCCGGAAGGCTAAAGCCGTGTCAAAGGCTTACAAAGACCCCCGGTGGAATCCGGGAGTATTCAAGCGTCTTTAAGACCAAGTGTCACCCCCCTCCCGAGGGCCGCACAATGATTTGACGTGCTTTGGAGGAAGTCCGGAAGCATGCAAGGGCCAAGGGGTGACCAAGGCATGGAGAACAAGCCAAGAAGGCATAGGTATTGATACCTCAGGGAGGAGGTATTGATACCTCATTGGTCCCAACCTGAACAGACAGCTCGGTATCAATACCCAGGCTCTACGGGGAATTTTTGAAGGCAGGTATCGATACCCCATGTAGGGTGTATCGGTACAAAGTTGTCCGGCAGCTTATAAAGTAGCTTTAAATCTTTCCACTTATGGAAAGTTTTCCTTTTATGGAATGTTTTGGGATATTTTGCAAAGAGAAAGGGGCTTTGTGTATATATTCCTCTCTCTCTCTCTCTCTCTCTCTCTCTCTCTCTCTCTCTCTCTCTTCTTCTTCTTCTTCTTCTTCTTCTTAGCTAGAACTACCTTAAGTCTTTTTTCCTCCTCCTACTCCTAGCTAGAACTACTTTAAGTCTTTTTTCCTCCATAGCTTTTCAAGCTTTATTTCTTCAAGAACACTAGTAAGTTTTTAGTTTCAGTTAATTTCTCATCAATTAATGTTGTAGCTACTACTTGAATCTCTCTATAAATCAAGTTTTTTTTGTTAAATCATGTTCTTTATTTCCTTTACATTTCTAGCTTTAGTTTCTACTATGGTTTGTGAATAGTCTAAATAGGCTAAGTAATGAGGTGATTAATACTCCATGACTCGGGTTTAATTTGTTCTTCTCGCTAAAAAGCACACATTTCTTGTTCAACAAAGAGTTAGGGTTTGATTTTATGTACCAAAGTTTGGGTTTGTTAATCCCTTTAATCTCACATAGCCAAGGGCTTGTTCTACTTGGCATGTGTGATGCTTAGGGCAATGCCAAATGAATTGATTAAACACCTTTTCCAGTCGATTTTAATCTCCAAAACTTCCTTTCAGGCGCATTTGACAATGTCCCAAGCCGGTTTCAAGAGAGGAACGGATTACCCTTAGTCATGGACTATGAAACACAGATACGATACGATACGATACGGATACGTGATTTTTCTAAAAAGTAGGATACGATACATTGGGGGATACGTTGAATATAAAAGCAACTAAAAATATTTTATATATATAATTTTTAATTCCTAAAAAATGAAGTATATGTTATATAAAAGTAAATAAAAAAAATACATTATAGATATTAGAGTTTGACCATGCTTCATTAGATATAGAAAATAAAATATATAGAAGCTGGGGTCTTAAATTGATATAATAACAAATACTGCAACGTATAATGATAGGAACTTAAATTGGGGGGCTTCCAGTGTAATTTAGCTTGTAAGAGGTAAAAAACAACACAACACCAAATCTAATTGCAATTTTACCCCATATATTTCAAGTAATAACATATTTACCCCCGCTCGTATCCGAAACATATCCTAGCGTATCTGAAACATATCCTAGTGTATCCAAAACGTATCGAATAGCAAAAAAATAAATTTAAATTCTGGATACTTTAAAAAATGTATTGGATACGTATCCGGAGCATATCTGAGCGTATCCATAGCCAATACGCGTACGATACCTAATACCGAGACCAAAATAGAGTATTCGTGCTTCATAGGTCATGGAAGTTATGATCCCCTAGATTTGTCTTAGTTTAATTAGTCTTTTCAAATCCTCGAAGTTAAGAGAATTCCACCAATCAAATAACGAATTTAGTCGGCCGCTTTAAGGCTAAAATCTTCATTCGCAAGTCAACTTTCATGCAAGGAGCATTCGGTCTCTGTGGATTCGATTTCGGCCTTACCAGTTATCATGCTACATGATACCTAGCCCTATGCTTCGAGCATCCTAAATTACATCTCAAATTAAGGTCGTAAGCAATGTCACATCTTTTTGTTTGATTTCCATGACTTCTTCAAATCTTAGTGTGACATGTGAGATAGCACGATAGTTCAGATTAGGATGCAGCTTCAAATTTCGATCAAAGAAGTTAACAAAGACCCCCCAAAAAAAAATAAAAATAAAAATAAATAAATAAATAAAATAAAATAAAATAAATAAATAAATAATTTGCACAGATATAGAGCAATACATAAATAAAAGCAAGTACCTGATCTGCCTCAACTGTACAAAGAGATCGATGGAATAGATGTTATCACCATCTGCGAAGTAAATAATTCCATCAAGACGGTGTGTTTCAATGTGAGACAGTGCTTCGTTTCTTTGGAGCACACTCTTATCTTTTATGTCAGTTAGGTTCTTGCTGCACACAAGATGCCTGTACATTACACCTCCATTTCTCCTCAATATGCCAGCTGTTTCTGTAGACTGAGAGCCCATGTCCACAACTAACCACAACAAGGGAGGTGGAATTTGCTTTAATGTGTGTGCTAAACGATTCAGATAATAGGCTTGAAATGGTAGAGCATAAGTTGGGGTAACGATGATCAAAAGCTTATGAACCGTCCTATTCAAATCCTGATCAAGTGATTGGGTGGCAAGGGCATCATCGGAAGTCCCATTTCGCACTTCTAGTTTCAGTAGCCCTAATACTGCATCATCATTCAAACTTGAGTTGGTGACTAATGGTGTCACATCTTGAGGCAAAATATCAATCTGAACTTTTTCAGGAGGCAGCTCGAAGGAGAATGCCTGATGTTTGGAGATAAGATTCAAAGGTAGATTCATTGAAGCGAATGGGGTAAATCCATAGAAAACTCCAAAAATGAAGCATATGAAGAAATGAACAAAGGACCTCCTCCAAGTTTGTCCTTCTGGTTTGGGCCTCTCTGAAGGCCGAGAATCCCTTTTGGAGAGAAGGCCAAGTATAAGAGCTTGAATCCTGTACAAAACATAGTCAAATGTACCAAAGAAAGACGAGAACAAACCAACAGGTGTCTGGTAGTTCTGAGTACATGAAGAAGACTTCGACAATGGAGAAGCAACTGAACATGCTTCCCCATGTAGTAACGTTCCAGGTCTAGGCACCGGAGACAGTGGCCTTCTAATGGAAGCCATTAAAACAAACCCAGAATCTGATCTCTCTAAACTCAAATTTCTGTCAACAAATAACCAATATGACAATCACCACAAACAGCTAGCCAAACTTTCCCTCGGTACATATGCTTATCAATTTAGAAAGCTACCTATCCATCATACCCAGTCCAAGAGAGTATGTTATCAGCTTCTCTTTCCAAAACATGGCTTTAACAATGACAACTCGGTTTGACTTGAAGCCATAAGTTTCTCAATAAAGAACAACCTATCCATAATACATCCAACGGATTATGTTATCAGCTTCTCCTTACGAAGCATGGCCTTAATAAAGACAAATCAGTTTGACTTAAGCCATAAAAGCAGTACAAGGAATGACACATTTACTTTTGTATCTCATCATTGCTAGAAGGATATCATTTAAGTATGGGATAAAACCAGATTACACCCTTTTAAGCCATTGTTGATGCATTCTCATCTTACTCTTACACACTCCCTTTCATCTCCAGTCAATCCAACAATCAAGGCCACCACTTCTCCAAAATTTTCTTCTCACACTTACATCCCTGAACAACATCACTAGAAATTCATCTAAGTGAATCTTCCAAAAGCAATCTTCTCAACCAAAGCAGAATCTATGAACGTGCAACTAAGTTCTTGATCTGAACTAGTAAGCATTGCTTTACTGTACACACATTGAAGGACAACTAAAAAAAGCCCCCAAACCCATCAACAACAAAATCAACCAAAACCCAATACTAAAAGAAATATTTGGCAAAAATTTCAGCTGAAAATCCTCCAAATGAAACGATATATCACATTCAAATTAATGAAAATCTCGGAGGCAGAAGGAAAGGGTTACCACATTTTCGACCAATGAGAAATGGGGTCTTCAATATCTTGAATCAATTGATATGGATAAGAGAAAAGGAACGGGCAAAGTAGACTTGCTTAGGGTCAGAACTTACGTAGGCCACGTTTGGTCGGAACTTTATACCGATCCTTTTTAAGGAGGAGCGAGCTGAAATCTTGGTGAAAATGGATGAAAGACACTCCCTGTTCAGGGGTACTGAATATTTTCAGCGGTACTGAATATTGGGTAAATTATGATGACCTCCCTGAGGTTACTCACAAATACACTGACCTCCTTTATAATTCTAGAAATTATTTCTAACGTCCCTTATGCTGGCCTCCCGGTTCTCCCCTGAGGTTACTCACAAATACACTGACCTCCTCTGGAATTCTAGAAATTATTCTAACATTTCTTTCTTCACAAACTAATATACAGGTCATCCTTGCCGTTACATTTAGCCTAACGGCGCCGTTAACTTTGATGAGTAAAATATCATTATACCCTTTGTATTACATTGACCTCCCCTACCTACAATTTACACGTTAGAAGTACAAAAAAACTATTTTATCTTTTAATTGCTAAATTAAATATATATATATATATATATATATATTGAAATTTACACTTTATTGAGACTTTTCTTTATTGTTATGTTATTTTTGTAGTTGATCCAAATATTATTTTTGTTATTCTTCTCGTCTATGCAAATATTACTTCTGAAATAAACAGTCTTTTATATTTATGATATGTTAATATTATGATACTATCTATTAATATAAATCAGGTGAGAGTGAGACTAATGTAACTTGAACTATTTTGCATTTAGGGTATAATGGTTTTTTTTTTTATTATCAAAATTAAAGTTAATATTGTGAGGCAACATTTATCAAACTTTAGTGTTACTGTTTTCTCTAGTATAAAAAATACGTTCGCTCACATTAATTTCTGCACACATGGTCAATGTGATAGCAATATCCATTAGCACCCAAAGCACCCAGATGTTTATGCTATCAAAAAGATATAAACAAGAGAGAGTTTAGATAGTGAAAGTGAGGAGAGAGGGAAAAGCCTCCACGGCCGCCACCCCTTCCTCTTCCCCTCCCCCACCACACCCCTTCCACCTTCTTCTTCCTCCTCCTCCTTCTCTAAATGCCTTTTTGGGCGATCGAAAACCCCCCATGCCAATTCCGTTCCTCTCCGGTTCGGTGTGGGTGATTGCAACCCACTTTTAGGATCGTGGGGGCTAGATCGATGGTTTCCTGGTCTGGAACTCCATCATGGACGGCGGGTGGCAACTTCCAATAGCTCAGCAAGCACAAAGACGACAACCAAAGGCTTTCGATTGTGCAGATGATTTTCCATTTCCTATACTTTTCTTTTCTTTTTTCATTATCTGTAATTTTTAGGTTTTTTCTTGTGTTTTTTTCAGATTTTTTTTTATTGTTTTAGTTTCTAATAATTGGTGATTAATATAATCTTCTTTCTATTTCTAAAAAATAAATAAAAATGAAGATGTAAACAAGGCAAAAATGGTAAAGAATTTAAGTTGTTACATGAACATTAATCTCACCCCGATGGATTTCCGTGGATGGGAAAATCTTTAACCCGGGGATTGCCTGTATAAAGTATTTGGGTGCCTTGGGACCAGGGGACCGGTAATGCACAAGATGCATACACAATGTACTGTACTATATTCGACCATCTATTTCAACAATGCACTATTCAGATGAATCAGATTTAATCAAAGCACTAGACGGTCAAATTAAATTTATTGCTCGGATTAAATTCGAATTACTCAATGTCAAAATGAATGGTCGAATACTTTGGTGCCTTGTTTCGAGTCGTCTTGTTGGCTTAGCATATGATCCGCTACCTCCATCTCTTTTTGATTATTCGTAAGTATGATTTTTTGGATGTCTCTTAATAAGGGTGTGTTTTGAAAGGTTAATGAGTAAAAATAGAAGATAATTTTGAAAAATGAAGGTAAAAATTGATGTAAAATATGTATAATGGAGGTAAAAATTGACTTAAAATAAGTAATGATGATAATTTTTTAATAAATTAAATTAACGAAGCAATACACTTAAAAAAAGAACGGAGAGAGTACTTTGGTGGTTACACCAACCCAGTTGAATTGTTTGGAAAGATTTGTTGGGCAAGGTCATATGGAATTTTTCCCTGCGGTAAATAATAATAATAATAAAAACCGTGAATTGTTTTTCATTGGCCCGCAAAAAGAAAGACAAATCTTATTTTAACTTGATTTGCACTTCATTGGCCCACAAAAAGAAAGACAGATCATCGCAAAATATTGAACTTCTTTTTTTTTGGTAAATCGGAAATGGAAAATATTGAACTTCAATCCCCGCAATAAAAAGCTTTATTGAGAGCAAGTCCATTTGATGACAAAATGATTTTGTAATATCAATTTTACACTTGCAAGCTACAAAACAAAAAAAAACACCCCGAAACCTCTAATCCACATTCCTGAAACCAGACCATCGAATTAAAAAAATGGCAAATCTATCGGTCTGGATAATATGGCTAAATTGCTACCAGATTTGGCGCCTACTATGAGAATAGTTTAAATGGTCAACAAATGGCATTAGCAATTCTCGTTATTGGGTGGAAATTGTAAAAAAATCCTAAACCAAATGGTGTGCCATTTTCCCACCCAAAAAAAAGGCACAAGTCATTTGGGCCACCTCACCAAAATAAGTAAATAACCAACAAATTCTTCCCAGCAAACCTTCACGGCAAAACCTGAGTTCCTGTTATAATTTGGAACAATTACCATTAAGGTAAAAAAACAAATACAATATTTATTACCACTAAGGTCAATCACTATTTTTAAATTACCATTAAGGTCAATCAATTTTATTTTTTTTTCAGTTTAGGTTTAGGGTGTATTTTCCTATTATAGAGTTTAGTAGTTTAAGCACTTTCATAAGGTACCCTAAGATTTAGATTTAAGGTGCACTTTTTTATTATAGGTTTTAGTGATTTATGCACTTACATAGAATACCCTAAAGTTTAGGTTTAGGCACTTTCATAGGATAATCTAGAATTTAGGCACTTTCATACCGATAATCCTATGCGGTACATAAAGGCTCAGAAAAATGTACGTAGCTTCGAGACCCACTTTTGGGTCTCACACACTAGTGATCCAACTGTTCATTATTCTTAAACATTTTTTTTGAGGGCACAAAAATTTCAATCAATCTACGGGTTAGAAGTGGTTGAACCAAAGTACCACGTGATGCTTCATTATTCTTAACATTTTTCCGGGCCCACAAAATTTCAAATTCCGTGGACGGTTAGAAGTAACCAAACCAAAAACCACCATTTCAATGGATCACTTTCAAGGACCCTAAAAGTGGATCTCGAGGCGCCTGCATATTTTTCTCGTACAGAAATTTTATGTATCTCGTATGAAGGTCCCTTTTATACGGTTTGGGGGTTGAGGAGAGAGAGAGAGATTGTGCTCATGTGGGATGGAGAGAGTGAGAGAGAGAGAGAGAGAGAGAGAGAGAGAGAGAGAGAGAGAGAGAGAGACGGAACAAGATTGCTGGCTTCCAAAAATTGAGACTGTAGCAGCACTTGAAGGGAAGGAGGTGGCTGGAGCATAATTTTTTTCCAAAAAGGAGTGCGGGGTAAGTGGGGGTCCAATTATGGACCGGCCCGTGTTTCCTCTTCTAATTTTTTTGGGCTCCAATGAAAATATTTTTTGGGCTTTAACATTGATTAGTGTTAGCCCAGTGTAATTAGTCCTAGCCCAAGTGATGGATGTAAGCCCAATTTCATTATTAGAAAAGAAAAAATATATATTTGCCCAACGGACAGAATTCCAACTGTCAAATTTCAACAAGACAACACAAATTGCAACAGTAATAAAAGTGGAAATTGCACTCTTAAATTTTGCACACTACCAATTCATTTCCCACTCTAAAAATTTACGGCTAAATCATATGCAAAAAGGGAAAAACCTTTCACTATAGAGTTAGATACATCAATTTGCAATGCCTACGTATGCACTAGCCGAGATCCGGCCATTGGTAACTTGTAAATGCAATCTCATTTTTTTGAGTTGGGTTCAAGAAAATTATGTTGCGAACACAGGTGTATTTATTTATTTATTTTAAATTTCAGATGTAATGAAGTCCATTTTATTTATCTTATATGAAACTTATTAAGGAGTGCAGCTTATTTAACTTAAATAAGAATTATTAAATGGTAGTTGGTGAACGGTAGTTGAGAAAAGAATACAACGGGAATTATTGAAAAAGAATGATACTGCAAATGGCAACACACTATGGTAGCAACATTATCATTTTTTTGGCCAATTGGCACTATTCACACGAATCACAGCCATTTTTTGGGAATGGCTTCTGCCAAAATGGCACAACCATTTGGAATTGCTCTGGCATCCTCCTTTTTTAGCAACAACTTTTGATTAATAGCTGATGGTGGACTTGCTATGGCATGCATACTTGCAGAATTAAGTATAATATATGGAGCCCACTTCCTTTCTTTTATATATGAAACAAAAAATGGCTTAAAATATCAGATAATACAACTAGCCAAGCTAGGCTGCTCTTTGGCTCCATGAATGAGTATATCCTTTGGGAAAATGGTACAAACAACATAAATCAGTGCATGGCCAAGTTAATCTACACTGCTCACTTGTTTTGAACTATTACTTTGTCACTTAATTCACGACCCTTGGTTTCAAATGGGAAGAATAATGCACAAGTCCCAGAGACAAAGACGACGATCTCAAATAAAACAATAGCTACAGTTTGATGACATCCATGTATCAATCCTACTGCAACAAGAGGGCATACCATTCCACCAACTCTTCCCACTGAGCTCGCGAGTCCGACTCCAGTTGTTCTCACTGTTGTAGGGTATATCTGCAGTTCAGGAATAACAACACTCACTGATCAATTAGTTCAGCTTTAATGGAAAATCGTTCTACAATGACAATGAGCGCAGACTGTAGTGGGCTAAACTGGAGAAGGTTTGAGTTTGATAAAGTGGATGAAGCACACAAATCTCATGCATGGGTGAATGGGTCACGATTGGCCATCCTGCTGGTGTGGCTGCAGAAGCCTGGGACTCGTGAGCCCAGTCCGAGGAATGGCGGGTGTGTGGCCATGCAACTGGGCTGGGCCGGTGTTGGTCCAACTCGAGGTGACCCAACAGCAAGCTCCACAGGGGTGCCAGGTGGCATGTCTTGGCCAAGTGGAAGCCGACTACATGGCACTCGGTGCATCATGAATGACATCATTCCGATAAACGCTTACGGATGGCATCACCAGGCATGTGCCTAACACAAGCTTACTTTTTATTTATTTATGTCAGACGGCAAACATCAGCGGGATTAAGGGGGCTCGAAACCACGCCTCCACTGAGGAAGGCAAATGAAGTTACCAGCTATGCTAGCCTGACACTTCTAACACAAGCTTACTTGAAGCCTAAGTACATTATCAACAGACTGTATAGAATCTCAAAGCATTACCAAAAAGTATATCTTTTTCATTAAAAACAATACAGTCATCCCAGAATCGTGACTAGTTCCCACTAGAAGTACCAGATGATCCCAGAATTGTGATTCATTCATACTAGAAGTCCCATATTATGAAGACTCAGGCTGACAACTAACACTTCCACTCGTGCGGGAGTATGTGCTATCCTCAGGAGTCCCAAAAAAGAGAGAATAATCTAATCGCGCCATGCTGACAACTAAGACTCCACTTGTGCGGGAGTATGTGCTATCCTCAGGACTCCAAAAAAGCGACTATAATCTAATTGCGCCATTTAGTTCAATTGTTGCGAGTGGTGGGTGGAGCTGGTTTAGAAAAGAAACTTGGTTACCTAGATATTGTGGTCAATGGCCCCACAACTTTTCTTCCTAACCAAGAGGTAGGAGATGAAGTTATTTGGACACTCACCAAAAATGAACAGAATTCACCAAAACTGCTTGGGAGTCCATTAGATCAACCAGTTCCAACTGTTGGTTGGTATAGCCTGGTATCATTTAATCACCACTTCCCTAGATGGGTTGTTATCTTTTGGCTTTCCTTCCGAGAGAGCGTATCCAACAAGGACAGATTAATCAAGACGTGGATTTCTTATAATTCAGCATGTGTTCCCCATTCAGATTTTGTGGAAAACTCACTAACACCTGTTCTTTGAATGCAACTTCTCATCTGGATTTGGACTCTACTGTAGAATAAACACGGTGTGTTCACAGCTCCTATGGACATAGGAAATGAAATTGAATGGGCCATATTCATAAACGCTTGGAAAATTTTCTAGGTGTGAAGTCATTAAGCTGGTTTACTCAGCTGCTACTTGCCCTATCTGCGGAGAAAGGAATCTCAGAATCTTTCAGTATAAGATGAATGACGAGATGCTACTGTTAAAAAGGACTGTGGATGATATTAGAGCATTTCTATGCTCTCAGAAGTTGGTTTACACTGGGAAATACGTGAGCTTGTGATGCTTCGGAAGTTACTCTAAAAGTTTCCAAAGGGGAGGTCTCATGTTTCTGTTGAATTTGTGTTCTTTGTTTCAGTGGTATTTCAGGGTAGTTCTGCCATGTATCTGTCTGTTATCTTGTGTCTTGGTTTGCCTATGGGAGCAAGGGTATGCCGTTGCTCTTGTTCTTTGGTTTGGTGGTTTTCAATGAGAAGTATCTAACAAATGAAAATTAAACCGGGTCATGCATATGGAATAAGACGAACCTCTCCATTCACCCAAGTGACTTTTTCTCGCAATGTAAATTGATGAGGTGGAGGTGACTTTTTTTGCTATGCAAATTGTTTGGCATGTTTATGTTATGAGTACAGGTAAACATAGAATTGCACGTATCCTGTCTTGCTGAGGTGATGTGCAATGTATTATGCTATATACTACCATGTTCCATGTCGTACTGCATCCCTGATGTGTCTTGTTATCGTGCTATTCTGATCTAGTGTAGAATAATCACCGAGTAATTCTTGCTAGCCCTACTTTGACATTAGCATTTTCATGTCATATAAGTTAAAAGCCTAAGGATGGGTATTGCATTATAGAAGATAACTAGCCTGTTGTGATTGAAGACTGCTGCATGTAACCAGGCTGCAGGCTATGGATTGGACACATGGGTGTAATGAGGATTTCAATCCATTTGATTGTGAATGTATCTTTCATTTATCTTTCTAATTCAGGCATAGATTAGGTGTAGATGCTCTAGGGTTATGTTTTTATTAGGGTCTTATTTCCTAACTCAGATCAGCAATACAATTTGGCTCTCTTTCTTCTCTGATTTTCTGTCACATTGATATGATAGAAACATTACTTTCGACTTACCTCTGGAGCATATATGTAGACAATTGTAAAGGTTGCTGTAATGCATATGCGAGCTCCGAACAGAAGACCAGTTGTTAAACCCGGAGCCTGATGAAATAGCAATGGGAAGAGGAAAATGCAGCAAAGGAAGAACATAGCCGACATTGAGTGCTTACGACCAAATTTATCAACTATGCCAGCTGATAGAATGAGCCCAGGAAACTCTGGAAGCAAATAAAAGTCAAGTGTAAACCCAGTCTGCTCCCAGGGATGCAAGAATATTAGATCGCTAATTAATCTGAACAGTTTCATAGCAAGGACGCCGAGGAGAGAAAAAAAAATCAGAAAATGGAAAGCCATACCAGCAAAACTGGTAATGAAAACGTCTGCGTAGTTAACATCTTGGGAAGCTTTGGATTGTACCTCAGTAACTCTACATTTATTATGCCCATTGTTCATCTCCGTGGTCAGCAGAACAAGGCCATAATACGAGAATGCATTTCCAAAAAATACTACCCACAGGAGCAGGGTCGACCGAGCTAATTCTGGTGAAAGAAGCATAAACAATGATGAACATTTATTACTCGAATCAGTACAACTGGGAGATGCTTGCTCCATTTTTTCTGGCGAAAGCAAGTGTAAATCTTCTGATGAATCGCGCTTTTCAAATAGCTCAATTTGGTGGCTAGAAATAAGGACGCCCGAAGGGAGATTTGTTCGATTCATACGTGCTGCTTTCTCCAAAATGTTTAATGCATCATTCGCTCTTCCTTTATTGCACAAGTACCTTGGTGATTCAGGGGTCAAGCCATAGAACAAAAGAAGAAGCGATGACGGAAGAGCAGAGAAAGCAAGTAACCACCTCCAACCCAACGTTGGCATGACAACCTGCAAACAAGGATGCAAGGTTTTGAAGATCAGCAATAAATGTCATTGTTCTCGTGAATATTAGAGCACAACAATAACATAACCCATTTAGTCCCCAATAATTGGGGGTATGGGCGGGGGATGGATAAGAGATAGACCTAACCTTTGGCAATAAATGCACAAAGTGGCTGCTCATAGAATACCACTGAAACAGATGGATTGGAGACAGACCTAACCTTTGGCAATAAATGCACAAATGGCTGCTCACAAAATACCACTGAAACAATGGTCCCCCTCTTGTGAATATTAGAGCAAATATACTAAATTCAAAAACACAACAATTTGTTGGCAATGGTCATTAGAAGCATTTTATGCATGCATCATAGAGACTACAAACTTATTGTGCCACATTCATGGAGGAAACCCGACTCATAGAACACCGACCACTAAAATCTGGCTAACTATCAGTAACCTATTAGCTTCCATCCCTAAAACTCATTCTCCAGAGCAACGATGCTAAGGGTGGAGGAGATTAGAAGTTAGTATCATCAACAATGACTGCCTAACCCCAAGGGGTTGGCAAAGTGGTCTTGCCTTGGGACTTGGGGGTTTGCTCCCACTGAAGGTCTCAGGTTTGATTCCCCTTGCTAGCAAACTCTTTGGGGCCACTCACCTCTAAGGCTCCGAAATTAGTTGAGGTGCGCGGCCTGGACATCCGGTTATCAAATAAAATAAAATAAAATAAAATAAAATAAAATAAAATAAAATAATGACTGCCTTAAAAACGAGGATGCCCAACTCTAAGCCAGCAAATGAGGATAGTCAAATATGTGACTAATCATACTCAGAGAACCAGAAAGTTAAGATGGGAGCTTAATTGGTCTTAAATTTGTCGAACTTTGAAGACACCAAATCCCTCATTTAAATAGACAAGGAAGCGAATGCCAGTAGCATCATACTTAGGTCCCATGTTCTGATAGCCAAACATAGTGAGAAAAGTATCAGGCGATAATAGAAATGCAGAGAAACAAGAACAAGAAAGATACGAGTGAACCTTGGCAAACATGGAAAGGGTCTGGGACATGCATTATCAATTTAAACTACCAAGGACCATAAAACTCTTAGATCTCCTTCAAAAATCTAATAATTTTGGCACTGAGCAACAAAATGAGACCTTTCAACTAATTGCTTCATTGATCCTACATTGAAAAAAAGAAAAAGAAAACTCTACTTTTGTAGCCTCGTTACTACTTGAATAAAGTATTTCATTCACACAATAGAAAATATAACCATACCCATGCAATTGAAGCCTCAAATATTGTGCCGAGAGTCCAGAAACCTGAAAAAACAACCATCCAAGTGCCTCTGTTTGAAGCCGGAATGAACTCTAAAAACCAGGATGAAAGCACAGGCCCACCTCCCAAACCAATACCAACCAAACAACGGAGAATTACCAGTGAGATGAAATTTGGAGCGAATGCACTAAGCAAACCAGCTCCTGAAGTAACCAGTGCTGTAAAAAGAAATCCTTTCCTGGTAGGACACAGAATGGGGGAGAAAAAGTGTCAAAAGGAGAAAAATTATGTTTTCATCTTCTTCCCTTTTTTTTTTTCCTTTTTTTTTCTGAACACAAGAAAAATTGCAAATGTAAATACTAATCACAGATATTCTAGATTGAAGATACTCGAGATTGGATTATAGAGTTAGAAGAACCTTTTTAAACACAAAAAAATTGCATATGAAAAAAGTGGAGGTGTGACAGTTGGGTATATTAAAGCTTACATGTCCAACATTATGGTGGTGGTTAGATTTGCAATCTTCAGGAGAGAGAAAGGCAAGTATCATATTTGTTGATGGTCAAGAATAAAAAGGCATATGATGGATGACATGGCATTATGAGCAACTAATATTAGAAAGATATCTAGCCTCCTTTGTCCAATAGAGCGATGCCAAGTCTGCTTAGCATTATTACCCTCTTGTCAAACAGGTCCTGCTATTATAGCTTGTTTGAGTACCACATTTTACAAGTACTACAGGTGCAATGGCTCACATTTCCAATTTGAACAGAGGATCTAAGCTATAGCCAAATATTGAGCCAAATATTGAAGCAGAGTGCATCTGAAGCTTTATTGCATATTTCAAGAAAGCGTTGCACAACTTACCATGTCAATAGCTAATGTAGGAACTGAGACCACCAGATTTTCAAGAGTCTAAAGGGGTGCTCATATCCAACATTGTAGTCAGTTTATGTCACATGCACGACCTATTCGACACAAATCCACTTCCCTCAGTATTTGGTAAACACATACTAAACGATGGCATCAAATGGGGACAAACAAATGACTTCATTAATAAGTTGTGCGCGTGGCCGAGGACTGCTTTACCAGCCTTTTCGTTCTCTGTAACACACTTGAGTGGTGTTGATTGGCTCATAGTTGTCCTGACAGACGATCCACCTCTTGCTAGTTCTTGTCCTGGCGCTAAACCCAAGTCCAGGGATCAAGTTGTATCTCATACGACGACAAAAATGTTATGGTTTCACTCACTCCTTATTTAGCTTTGATGATCAGCTTAGTGACATTCTCTGAAGCCATCAGCTCATCCTCCTTTCGGTGGATGTCCTTCAAGCTGGGCATGCTTGATCTGTTCGCTCCAGCTAGATAGGGGGAGGTAGGGGGTGGGATAATTACTTTAGCAAGGGTATCTTCGTAATCACCTATTACAGTAATAAAAGTACACGGTAAACAATTATCAATTAGTAGTTAATTGACTTTAGTTGTCATGCCAAACATGTTTTGTTAAGACAAGCTTTTCACTTACCTTCTTTCCTCTTCTCCCTCTCTTGTCAAGAATTCTACGATTCAACAACTACACCTCAAATGAACTTTGGTCAAGTCATTCATCCATGACTAGGGCCAGAGAACTTTGGCTATAGGAATAGCGCAAGGGAACTGATTTTAACCAGGGCCAGAGTGACATCAATAGACAAGTGAGCCAAAGGAATATCCACTAACAGGCACGAGAGGAGTTGCTTATATGAGAGCATGTAGCTGAAGAAAAGCAAAACCAAACCAAGCTAGGTCCAATCATTAGACATGACTTGGCTATCAGCCTGGCCTTTTTACTATTTCGCACAGCTTGCCTAAGAGGGTAATAGAGTTGCAAAAACTGGCCTGGCCTACGTGGTGGCTAGCTCAGATAAACGTTTCAGTTACTCAAAGAAGGTGGTCCTAATACACAGATCGAGTTCGACTAGAACAAGAAAATTGATCAAGTAACTCACACAAATCATTTTTTTTTGGTGACAAGTAACTCACTCAAATCGTGACTTTATTTCAGAGACTTATTTACCTAAACAATCAAGCTTTTATTGTATTGAACCACAGACACATAAAGGAAAGAAGAAACTCACCTTCGGCCATAGGTATCCGAAACAACTCCTGATGTATATGTACCAACAAGCATACCAGCAAAAACCACGGTGGTTAATAGGCTCTCTTCATGAGATGAAAGACCCCATGCAGACTGCACTGCAGGACCTATAAAAGAGAGAAGCATCATTTCCATCGCTTCTGCGACCAAACCCATCCCAGCATACACGAGGACAACAACTTGGAAATTCCCAAATCCCACAGCCATAAGTGCTTCGTCAAGACTGTAATTTCGGTCCTCATCTCCCATCTACAAAACCCAGAAAAATTAAGTTTCTCCCTTGGTTTAGAAATGCAGGTTGTAACATCAAGAAGCTAATTTTATATGAAAGAAAACCTAAACAGTAAAGGTTTACAAGGACTACAAATCTCTGAAACGTACTTACCATTATGAGAAAAACAAACTAACAAAGATAGAAAATCCTGATGCATAGCTTATACTTACAAAAATCTTATGTTGCTAACTTTTGGAAACAATTCATAACCAATACAACCAATGCCTAGCTTAGATATTTATTAGAAGCATCCAACAGGACCAACAAAAAACCAATGGGCCATAGGGGAGAGAACTGTGGACTATATGAACCAAGCTTCAGTAGCTAAGATATGCGATATGCGAGAAGTTCCAAAAATACAAACTACTAATCCAAGCTCTGCAATGTAAAAAGTAAAGAAAATTCAGAATTCTGAGATAGTTAAGGTGAGATGAATCCAACACAAAAGGCAAGCACAGTGGGTATTACGCTTGCAAGTAGGATCATGAGCAAAAAGCCAAGTCACTTCCTGGTGTATCAAACTGGGGACGGCAATTCTACCCAGTTCGACAGTAACCGCTCCGTTCCCTGGCCCCAAAAGAATTAGAGATTCGGGTATTTGAGTGGAGATCGGGTTGGATTTAGGGAAGTGTTTTGGAAAAGAATTGGGGAATTGGTTAGAGGTGGGTTTACCCCTACCTCGACCGTTCCCTGTTTTTCCTTATTTATTTACCCTTTTTACCATTAATTATGTCGGTAATTGTTATGGCCATCTAGTTTTCAAAATCAATTCTAATTCTGTACATTAAGGGTTCATGTGATCACATTTAATTTTGGATTTGGAAAGGTGATGATGAGACTGTATTAAAAGGTTCATGAAAACGTATGAATCATAGGAACTTCTAAAACCCCGGCATACTCCTACCCGTTACGTACCGTGTACCGGTACTAGGCATGGCACTTCAAAATACTTACTATGTATACAAAACACGTACTGAGATTTATTCCAATGATTTTTGCCGTACCCCAGGCCGTACCCGATACAAACATGAAGTTAAGTTGATAAGACTATATGTTTCCATGCTTAACGTAATCGTAGAACAAAGATTTTGGCCAGTAGGTTCTCTAATATAATGGCATTATATTTTAATTTGCACCTTAAGGTTGGTGTTAAACAGTTATTTTATGTTGTATTCTAGATATTTTATGTTAAACAGTTATCTAGCTATTTCCTTTATTTCAGGTGTAATTATTACACGTAATACATTGATCTATAGTAAAAAAAAATGCATTTGTTATAGCTGCAACCCAGCCATAACCGTACTCTAAATTTTTTAGGTTCCACTGTTTCATCTCACTGCTTAACCCATCTTCTTAGATGAAACGATAATGTTTTTTGGTTTTATATTGATAATGGTGAATCAACTACATTTAGGATTTTCATAATTCTTGTTTGCGATATAGTTTTTTTTTTTTACATCGGCTGTAAGAATTGTGCAACGCCAATGCTCTGGATGTTGAATGAAAGAAGCATGGTAATGTGCACATAAATCAAAATGATTCTAGGGTCTGCCCTCTCTGATGCCTTTTGGCTTTGATTTGAGGGCATGATTCCGCAGCAAACGCGACGGTTTAGGGGGACCACTGTTTCAGTGGTATTCTGTGAGCAGCCACTTTGTGCATTTATTGCCAAAGGTTAGGTCTGTCTCCAATCCATCTGTTTCAGTGGTATTCTGGGAGCAACCACTTTGTGCATTTATTGCCAAAGGTTAGGTCTGTCTCCTATCCATCCCCCGCCCATACCCCCAATTATTGGGGACTAAATGGGTTATGTTATTGTTGTTGTATCGGCTGTAAGACATTATAAGAAAATTTTAATATTTGGATGCCCGTTCACCATTTGGGGCGAGAATGGAGGGTAAATAATAATGGCCTTTGCAATAATTATTTACCACTGGCAGAATTTTGTTCAATTATAGCTAAAAAACTTATTAGGAAGGTTGCTATTAAGGTGGCATACTGTAGATCACCGTGGTGTTGGTATGCATTGGAAGAGCTGAACTTTATTGTGTTTGAAATCAATAAAATAACTAAATAGGTTGCATCACTCAAGAAAGAGTTGGCCACAAAACATGCAAAAGAACCATGATAATGGCTGTGAATTGTGAAAGCATCTAACTCAAAACTGATTGGAAATGAGACAGGCTCATACATTAATTTTGGACGTTATAATTAACCAACATGGGACACGCTCCTACACTTTCCACATGTTTGACCCTAGAGCCGCATATGGAGAGGTAAACAAAGGATCTATAACACTAAGATCATAACGGAACAAGGTGCACTTATGGCATACACAATGTTGCAATCAATCAAGAGAGCTTAGCTTAGATACCATGATAAAGCATTCAACTCAAAAACAATTGGCTATGAGTGGAAAGGCCGTATGGCACAGGTACATAAACTATTTTTGGATGTTAAAAGTAACCAATGTGGGACAAACTCTAACATGAATATTAGAAAGACTAAAGAAACAAAGCATAATCTTTCCACGAATGTGTATGATATAGAATCAAATCGATAAACAAACAAAACAGACAGAAGTGGTCCATGAGTTAATGGAGAAAAGGATGTAAGATTCTATTCCTGCTATGTTCTTTTTATTTCGATTTCTTTATTAAGTACTCTATTTACTTCTAATTGGCAGTTACATGTGTATGAGTAGATGGAATCTGCCATATGCTTTTGCCTCCTCCTGCCTTCCCTCAGTCAATGTTCAACCATATCATACTTATGTGGTGTGGCCTACTTTAAAAACTTAAAACAGCCCCTTGGGATTAAGTGATCTGCTGAGAAAGGAAAGGGTTATGATTTCTCATCGAATCTCACCATTTTGGTGAGAAATAGCAAGAAACAAAATAGACCTTACATTTATACAAATTCCTCTTCATTTCTCACCAATTTATCTAAACAAGTGGCGAGATTCTATTTTATTTTCCTTTCTCACCAAACCCCTCAATCAAAAGGGCATGTAAAACCAACATTATCTCCCATAATTCGCCACCTATAATACTGCTACACAGAATAAAAATTTCCCTCTACGTCTAGCGTTGACCAATATTATTTTGAGGGGTTGAGAAACTTGAAGAAATTTTCGTTAGTTGATTTACAGATGTAACTTTCGTGTAAATATGAATTCGGAAACAACCCAAATTAACAAACAAACGAACCAACTCAGAAAAAGCCAAAACAAACAGGAAGATCATCACAAGTTATATGAAATAATTAGAATGAAAACAAACGAAAAAAATGAGAGAGAGAAAGCTGACCTTAGCGGCAAAAACGACAGACAAGATGGAATCAGCAAAGGGCTCTCTCCCTTTCACTGAATCCTGGTAGTATTTGAGACAGAGAGAGACTCAGAGAGAGACAGCTGACCTTGGGGTAAAAAACGACAGGGGTGATGGAATCAGCAAAGGGCTCTCTCCCCCTTTCACTGAATCCCGGTGGTATTTGAAAGGATTTATAGAAAATCTGACGCTACGAAGTAGGTAAAAACTACGAATGGTCTTCGTTGGAATAATTGCACTTTTGTACCTTACACTATTCTGCTATCTCTACTTCGCACCGTTCCGTTAATTTTCCATCCAGAATGCTAACGGAGTCAAATGTGCACTGAACATGCTCCTTGTTAATTGAGATGGTAATTCAACATCATACTGGAAGGGTACCCGAACCAATCTGCCCCTATAGAGCAGGTTTTTCTAAACTTCTCCTTTCTTGGGCAGTTTCGGTTTCCAAATCGAAATATTCAACTGGTTTCGGTTTGAGATTGATATTAGGATATTGACTGGACCTAAATCTAACCTGCAATGAACTCGAACTTGAACAAAATAATTGGACTTCTAATTTAATTAAGTGCCTAAAGTTAACATTTCTTTTTCTTGATTTGCTTTTTTTCTTTTTGTAAATCAAAGGTGCTCATGGCTTATTTATTCTACCCCTTTGTTTGGTTTCTTTTACAGGTTTATGGAAGTACAATTTTTTTTTAGCTATCTTGCTTAATTATGTTGAGTGGTCAGGTAAAAATGGTAACAACTTAGAAGGAAGGTTGAATTGTTTAGTGGGGGGTTAAGGGATGGTGTTGTGCAAGCGTGCACAGTATGCGTGTTGTGCATCATCTGAGCCGTCCATTCGGTGATCGAATGGTCTAGATTTCATCTTGTTTATGCGACATCCGAGCCGTTCATTACAAGATGAAATCTAGACCATTGGATCGCAGAACGAACGACAAAATATAAACCGAACTGTTCGTTGCCAAACTGTTCGCTGGACTTGGTGCCAGTAATCACTTTTGATTTAGGTATAGTATGTAATACAAAATCTAAACCAAACTGTTGGTTGCCATGTCAATTAGTCAGTTGTTTAAGAGGCAAAATATAAAATATCTCCCCTAAAAAGAAATTGAGGGTCCCTACATTTAGCACGAGTTCTATATCTATAGAGCCTGATGTGATCTTCTAAAAGGATCAAATATGCAAGAAAAGGAGGAGCATCAAAAGTAGTCTTCATAAATTTCCTCCACTTATGTGGCTACCTTTC
This sequence comes from Vaccinium macrocarpon, assembly GCA_022606695.1. Lineage (NCBI taxonomy): Eukaryota > Viridiplantae > Streptophyta > Magnoliopsida > Ericales > Ericaceae > Vaccinium > Vaccinium macrocarpon. The sequence continues at coordinate 27,326,151 of CM040177.1, forward strand.
ACTTTACCCAATATAAAGTTGACTAATTGAAATATTCGCATTTAAATGAACTCTCACCTTTTCAGTACTTGAAAAGCTAAGCCCAACTTGAATTAATTTTCAATTCCTCATATTGTATCTCATGGCAAGCAAACGGACACGAATTCCTTCGGTGGAGCACCCCAACAAACAGCTTACTCAACCCGATTTTTTATTGAACGTAAGAACTACGAACGGTGAAGGAGTGCGTAATTTCCCTTAATAACAAAAAGAGAAGCAATGTCCCGCGAAAAGAAATAAGTACCACAACACGGTTCAAAAAAGGATATGGCACTCGAATGCATAGAATATATATATATTTTATTTTGTCCAATGGTTGTCTACTTGAAACTTATTAGCAGCATTCACATGTTTTTTTTTTTTTTTTAATCATAGCCTTCACGTGGTTAATTACAACTGTAATTCCTTAGAATATGCTATAACACGTGCGGGCTGCATGGCTCCTGACCTATGCATTTAACGGAATGTTGAAAAAGGGGCTAACTGGGTTTTGGTTCATGTTATAGAAGACCAATTATGAAAACTTAATTGTTAGTTGAGGGACCAAATAGACATTTTTTAATAGTTCATTGCATAAAAATGAAATTTTCTCGGTCTTAGGTTCTGTATATGTATTTAATCACACGTAGTTATCACCTAACAACTGCCTATCTAAATAAATCTTTTTCACACCCACACGGGCATTCTCCCATCCATCCACTTTAGTGGCGGACGCATGATTTGGATCACTCTAGAGAACCAGGTCATAAAAAAATTTTTAAAGATTAGATCTTGTTCTCCTAATTTGTAGTGAATCCTTTTTTAAAAAGTGAAGAATTGAGATACTATGTATCAACAATACCGACAAAACTTGGTATATTGACTATTGAGAATAATTTTGTTCTACATATTTCAACTATGCAAATGTTTTGTTTTTTTTAATATACTTTCTCTCTCTAGTACGCGACAAAACCATAAGCACATGCTATGGAATAAGTTTTTGGGTGGGACTGGCGCCGGCAGTGGTGGATCTATGATTAAGATTCTCGGGAGCTGACCAATAAAGGACAAAATTTCAACCTCAATTAATTATTTCTCTATTTGTTATTAAAAAATAAGTATAAAAAAAACAAACTACAAAGATCCTTGCATACCATATTCCAAGAAAAAGCAAAAACAAATTTTCAAGATCGATCATCAAATGAACAAATGTAGTAAAACAATCAATCAAAGTGGGACTTGACATTCTTTCAGTTTAGATTGCGCCACCAGGATTGGGGAATCTTATGGTACACAATGGCACTATAGGGTTGTAGAGTGGTCCAAAATTATGTCATTTTAGACATGCAAAGAATACACCACTTAAACCCTCAAAACTACGTCAGCTAAGGCGCAAAAAAAAAAAAAAAATTAACAAAACCCTGCTGTTTCGCAGCAGCATCCAAAAAACTAAATAAGGCATTACTGCAGCATCCAAACCTATAAATTAAAAGAACATGAATTAAACCAAAGCAGTTCAAATGCCAATTAAAACAAAGGCATTACATCAGCATCCAAAGCTATGAATTAAAAGAACTTGAAATCTACTGAAGCATTTCATATCCAAGTTAAAAACAACATAACCATTATCTATAACCTCAATGTTTGTAGCTTTCTCTTAAACCATACTTTTTCAACAGGGATGACAATGGGTAGGGTATGGATCGGGGGCCTTATTCTACCCCCGATCTCCAATTGGGAATTTCATCCCCATCCCCACCTCCATACCCAAAAGGGATAGTGGACAATCCACCATACCAGCCTCCCACCGGGGATCGAGTATATTTGGGTAAATCCATATCCAAACTTGTTGAACCCAAAAAAAGAAACGCTAAGATCTTATTCATGTGTCCTATAATAACAAAAACAACAATTTACAACAAAATATAGAATAGAAAACTATAAGAAATAACATTCTACTAAGATATATAAAATTTTAACTACCATCACTAAACTTTTTTTAATACTTAGCATATATAGTTTTAATTCAAAACAATATACTCAAATTATACCTATATGCGTACTTACATATACACACTTACATAAACATTCATATACTACTATATGCCCACATATATACACACATACATAAACATTTATATACTACTATATGCATGCATATATACATACATTCATAAAAAAATATACTCATAAAATTGGAAACGGAGGCAGGTACGGGTATTCGGAGGTGGATATCACAAAATTATACCCACCCCATTTTCAACTGGGGATTTTTTAAATTTTACCATACCCGTTCCTATTGGATTAAAAATTGAGTAATATCTGCCTCCAAATAAGCGGGGGCGAGGCGGGTATCCATTGGGTTTGGGAGAATTGCCATCCCTATTTTTCAACAATAAAATACATTGAATATATAAGTTTACATTGAATATGATTTACATACATGAGATATAAATCAAAATTGCTTATAATTTATATTATTCACAATTGCTGGTAGAAATGAACTATCTATCAGGTTAATTGCAACATGATTGACTTTTGTATGATAGAATGATGCATTTCAACCATTGAAGTGAAAGACTTCAAGTTAATATGCTGGTGTATTTTATATATATTGAAGGACCATCATAAGAGTCACACTATTTTAACAACTGTCATACTAAGTGTGAATCTTATTATGCTAATTTTAAGTTAATCTTAATCCTGAGAAAGTTAATGAACTCAACTCTCTATCCTATGTTACTTTGATTTACCAATGAGTGAGGTTTTACTGGATCTTGAATTAACTCTCTATTTAATTATAGAGTATAATGTCTAATTCCATTTTGAGTTGTCCATTAACAAGTGTGTGTTTTGAAAAAGTAATGTTAAATGTTTGTACAATTATTATTTTGCCCCTTTGAAAAGTTAATGGTTAAAAGTGGAGAATATTTTTGGAAAGTGGATGTAAAAGTTGATGTGGGAGGTGTAAAGTAGGGGTCAAAGTTAATATTAAAGATGTACAATCATGATATTTATTTAATAAATGAGATTTACAAAGCAACACACTTAAAAAGGAGTCGATATTGTCAACTCTATTTTGTCTTTGTTATGTAAAATTACTTTCAAAATACAAGGGTGGTTTAATAACTTTATCTCTCTCTTTTTTTTTTTTCCGCCATTTGGTATACATCAATGGAGTGTTATCAGGACAGTTAGTGAGTTAGTTCAAAGGAGATCTAGAAGTTATCCGTAGCTCTAACCTTTTCGGTCGTTTCTAGTATCGTTTGTTGCCATGTGTGAAAGGGTTGATTAATTAGAAGGTGTTTGGAAAGGGTCTCCAAGCTCGTGAATCTACTGGTTACCTAATTGCAATAGGATTTTGGAAGATATGGACCATATTTAATTAACTACTTTCCTTAGTCCTTTACTAGTTTTCTACAACAAATAGTGTTTGGTTCTCTCAAACTTGATTAAACTAATATTTATATTGATTCCGATCGAAAGCAATTTTTCATTGTTTAATAGCAAAACACTTACGTCCACAGTTGTGTGTGTAGACTTTTCTTGTATGGGCCGGGCAAGTATAGATTTTTACTGTAACAGGTCTAGTTTTGTGGATTCTAATTCCCTCTAAGTCAAGGTCATCATTTTTAATTACCTCCAACTCTAGTTGCTAGTTTAGATTACTATTATGCCCTTTTACAGCCCACATATTCCAAATTTACTCTTTACCCCACTTGTCACTCTCCACCTTCATCCACCGTCCACCTCTGGCCGGCAACTACTTCCAGCTAGCGAAGTTCTTCGGCAAGCAACTTTCCGGCCGGCATAATTTCACTGCAAATTTGTATAAAACACCATTTTATGTGCTCTAGAAGCAGAATCCAAATATGTGAAAAGAGTAAAACAGAAACACAAATCAACTACCATCCTACTTTACAATGGCTCCAGGGTCCAGTAACATAAACAAAGGCTAGTGTTTTTTGTTCCACTGTAGGTCATAACAACAAATTTATAAATACAGCTCTATACATACATCTCCCAATAGCAGATTAATAAATATATACATCTCTGATCATGTCAAAATCAAAATTATTTATAACTCGTAAAATGCGAAAAATGGATTTATTAGTAAAGTGGGAGTACGGGTGTCGAACCACAGGGACTAAGTGTTACTTTCAATTTTAAAATCGATTTCCACAGTGACTTAAAGATGAGGATTTTGTGACTTCAATTTAGAGCTAATTAAATTAAAGGGAGATTTTAAATTTTCTATTTTTTTGTTTTCACAAATGAGAGAGAGCTTAGGATACCGGTTTCACCACTAACTTTGCATTCAATGGTCTACAAATTTTGTAACAATCTTGTGACTACACCAATTAATGTGGTAGTGATGTAATCCTGGCTACAAGCCGAAGTACTATCGTCCAGAAATTCAAATAAAAGTGAGCCAAAAATAAACCATCTTAGATGGGCACGGCCTGTCTACGCTAAACTAAGATCATAGGCACAACCCGTCTCATCTCAAGCAAGGCATAATTTTAACTCACTTCATATTTGGTAGCTTGAAAACAATTGCATAACCGTTGTATTTATAATCACAGAAAATAAATACAACATAACTGAATTTTACAATGAAATTTATTTGAAACAAAGTCTGGATTATACAATCACCACATTTCATTGGTCTAGCCACAAAATATAATTACGAAAGAAAACAAATCATATTTGCAAAGTTAGGGCTTACCAATACCCTAAGGAGGGGTTTAGTTGGCCATGGAGGCACTGATCAGAGCCATGAAAATGGCAGTAGAGCTTCTGGGTTTTATTCCGTCCTTTCTCTTGAAGCAAAATAGCTGACTTATAGACAAATGGGGATAATTGTATCCAGAGACACCACCTTGGGAAAATAATTTATCTACCATGCCATACTTCTTCAAAAGCAATGAGAAGTTCTGCCCATGATCTGAATTCAAATGGAGTGAATGGCCGGCTGATCACATGGAGAGAAAAATGATTCGGTGTGGCGCATAAATAAGATGCTCTCGACTGATGTTCGAAACGGAGTCCGATTAGGGTGCAGGAACAGTCAAACTTCTTATTTTAATGCCCGGAATAAAATAGAATAACTCTTGTAATTTATGTGCTTGCCATGTGTTTTGTGGGGCGAAACAAGATATCATCCGGACTCCGCAATTAAAACTTCACCCCACCCTCCACCACCGACTAAAGTAACAATAAACAATTGCCATTAATTGGCAAAGTTTGGCCAATGGTGATCCGAAAGGTAGGCTGGGAAAATGATCCACTGTTGCGCTCCCATGTGACACGCAATTCTCTCAATTTAAGGCCAAATGTGGTATCCTGTCCTCGGAACCTAAAATCACAAAAACACAACAAATGACATTAAATAATAATAACAAAAGACATAACAAATGTAAATTAGGTGGCCCAAATATATACATTTCGGCACTTATCAATCTCCCAAAAAAGAAAAACAAATGGGTACTTTTTTACTTCCTAATAGAAAACTGCGAATTTGTAAATAAAAAGAGGAATCCATATAAAAATTAAATTGTTGACATATAACCCGATCTAAACTTTTATTCCGGTCAACAAAACTTCACTACGAATTTGTAAAAAAACACTGCGAAGTTGTAATAAACTACAAATTTGTAAATGAAAAAGGGAATCCATATAAGAAATTAAATTGTTGACGTATAACCCTATCTAAACTTTGATTCGGCTGACAAAACTTCGTTGTGAATTTGTAAAAATAAAACTGCGAATTTGTAAAAAAACACTGCAAATTTGTAAAAAACTGTAAATTTGTAAAAAAAAAAAAAAATCCCAACATTCAATCAAAGTGGAAATCGAACAAGAAAGAAGCACTGAACCCAATCTGAACTTCGAAGTTCTGTTGAACCCAACACTTTAATCAAAGTGAAGAGTTTCACAAGAGATCTGATGACACACGGAGTCTTCCTGGTTGTTAGCTGTAGATCACTTTTACGGCGTAGAGCACCTTAGCGGTGGAGGGCTTTGTCGGTGGTGCATTCTCATCGAGACTCGATTTAGTTGATCTAATCTAGTAACTCCGAAAATTTCATCCAGAGGAGCGTTGATTTCATGCTTAGCAGTGGAGAGAGAGAGAGAGAGAGAGAGAGAGAGAGAGAGAGAGAGAGAGAGAGAGAGAATAGTGTTCATCTGAAGCAACAACATTGCTTCTTTTCTGATTTTGTAATAGTGTAAGGGCCATTTTGGGTAGAAAATTAGGAAAAAACCTTAGCCGTGCTTTCTTATAATTAGTTGTACATGGATGTAAATTGAGTCCACAAGTTGGACCGGCCCGTCAATTCCTCTTTTATGATGAGTCTAACTGGAATCCATGGTTATGGAGGGCAATAGAAGACCATGTGGTCAAACAACAACCAGAAGGATGCGGTAATTAACTTTGGTGATGTAGAATAAGTGGCAGCCCAATTCTATGATTATTGGACCAACAGAAGCCTCGGGGGCCCAAAAAGCTTTTAACTGAAAATTGTCAAATTCAGCAATTTATTGACGAGCTCAGAATCGGCCCAAACTTAACAGGTTAAAGCAGAATTGCAGTGTGGTCATGACTCACCACTCTAAAGTTGTGATTGATGGCAGATTTTGCCCAAATTCCTTAATTTAGGCCTTCAATTTAGTATTTTAACTATATTAGGAAATAATTAGATTACAAATTATCTTTAGCGTATAATTCTGTTTAAGTTAATTGCAATGGGGAATATCTTGTTTTCTTTCTAGTTTTTAATTTTGGAAGTTTCTCCAATCTCTATTATTCAGCAACTCTTATTCAATCAAATATAATTCTAATATTCCCCATTGCAATTAACATAAATGGAATTCCCCATTGTAATCTCTACTAGTGCATGTCGTGCTCGTGCTTGAAGGCATAGCTTAAGCAATCTATGCACGTGCATGTGCCCATTTCTTATGGTTGTTCGAATCTCAGAGAAGGGGAAGGAGAGGATCTAGCGAGAGAGAATGTGATTTAAAATTCAAAAGAGAGAGAGAGAGAGAGAGAGAGAGAGAGAGAGAGAATGTGGTTTGAAATTTTTGGTGTGGTGAGCTGGTGGAGGAAAAGGATAGAGAGAGAGGGAAAGGAATGACTGGGGAGGGAGAGAAATAAAATGTAATATGATGACTGGAACAAAAAATACGACTGAGACAAAAATCGCTCTCCGTTGTAATATAGATTATTAAGCAACTCTTATTCAATCAATATAATTCTGTTATATATACACAAGAAGTTTCCTATGAGGGCTCCCTCACACAAAAAAGTGTGAAACAATAGTTGTCAGCCATTAGATCGTGTGAAGGGTATAGGATCTAAATGCCTACAACTGTTTTCCCGCACTTTTTTTTTTGTGAGGGAGCCCTCATAGGAAACTTTATATATATATATATATATATATATATATATATATATATATATATATATATCTTTTCTATAACAGTCATTTCATTTCACCAACCGGCCCTAAGGCAAAAATTTCGTCACAATATACAGGAATGAACCAAAACTACCAAAATCAAAGACACAAGCAATTGCAAAGAGCACACAAGCACACAGGCCCAAGACATGTATTGCAAAAGCAGAACTACTCTAGGTGTGGGCATATAGTTCGTCCTCGATTTGGTAGAAGAGGATCCCAAAAAAGGACACTCAATTCAAACCAGACGCAAAAACACACTAATGAAATCATAAAAAACCATCCATGAATGGGGGCAATACGATCCCACAAAGGGATAAGATCCCAGAGGGGCATAACGAAACAACAAAAAACTACTAATAAGCAAATAAAAAAATAAAATAAAATAATAAAGGAACCCCGGTAAGAAAATGTCGCCAGAAACCGCTGCCGTGCCGAATTTCTTGACTTATTCGCTAGAGGATCAAACCCCCACCACCCATCTGCAGATCTGAGCCTGAACGAGTCCTCAACTACCGGAGCCAAGGAGGGAGGCGAAAGGTGGAGCGGTGGAAGAGATGGAGGTGGATGGTGGAGCGGTAGGTAGGAGGTCGTGAAGGATGAGATGGAGGTGGGAAGGGGGGATCTGTGAGATGAGAGGAAAGGAGGGGGGTGAAGGCAGATGTGGCGGTGGCCTCACCCCCTCCGAAGTGAAACCCTAGAAGAAGAGAAGGTTAGAGAGAAGACAAATATTTCTTAGAGAGAGAAAGTAGAAAAGTTGAAAAGCAAAGATATATAATTTTGATATTTTCTCTCTTCCATCTTGTGGATTCAAGAAACTCTTGTGCATTGAGAACCTATCTCGTTCTCTTGTGAATTCCGTTGTGTCACAAATATATAATTAATCCTTTTTGGGTTACATCTGAAAGGTAATTTCAACTTCTATCATTGCATATTCGAACAACAGTACTCCGCTGCGTCAATTGGTTAGGCAAATATATAATTAATCCTTTTTGGGTCACATCTGAAAGGTAATTTCAACTTCTATGATTGCATATTGCAACAACAATACCAGAAAAACTATGGCACAAATTTTCGATCACCTATTATAGAGACATATAGTTGCAGATGAATATATATAACCTTTTGCATCGTCATCTAAAAATAAAAATATAAAACACAATGTTTAATTCAATATCAATTTGGAAATGGGGTGCGTCCTGTCCAAAGGGACATCATGCGTGCTAACCTGATCCGGATAGTTTGTGGTTGGCGATCAACGACGCAGATCTACTCGGATCCAAATAAATCTGCACTATTTATTACCAAACTGATCTACGCCATTGGCGGAACCTGCAATGCAAATAATGGAGGATGTAGTTAATAAGAGTTTGCCAGGGACAATGGAGAATATTTCTATGGTGCCCCAATGTGGTGCCCCACTAAATTTAAGCCGTTAGATGAAACAATAGATGAATATGAGCCATTAGATGAAAACCACTACAAGAATGAGGGTGGTTTTGCTCTTTTCCCACGCAATTGTACAAACTATGACCACAACCTTTACTTACCACAAACACAAGCTTTACTTACCACACGTATAGGCTATAAAATTGTGGTAAGCAAATCCTATGTTTATGGTAAGTGTGATATGTTTTTATAGTTTGTAAACCCATTATTCATAGTAAGTAAAATTAGGGCACCGGTGCCCCAATACCACTTTGGGGCACCATAGCCGGACCCAATTTTTGGTAAGATACAGTACTTTTTTATACAACGCTGCTATTGGTATTGAGCACCAATAGTGTACCAACGGTCTCGGGGACTCACTTGTTGGCCCCACATGATCAATCCGAACTGATGAAGTGGAGTGATTTTGGATCAAGCATTTAGGGACGCCTGATTGAGGTGATTCCTGGCAAGGTCTCTCAAAAAATGATTTTAAGATGCATAAACGTTTCAGATTGATTGTGTGGGACTCATGCCGTCTGTACTGTTAGAGTATTTTTAATAAAAATAAATATTAGACATTAATCCCTCAACTATCACCTTCATTATATTCTGTTACAAAATTTAGCGATTGATAAATCATTATTGGTTACAAACAAATAGCAATTTATATTGATCATTATGTTTATACATTAATGTGATAATGAGTTATTCTCCTATTATAATTATATATAGCTACAAGTGTTGAAGGAGAAAAGTAGATCTAGACATATGGGAGATATAGATGAGATATGCAAGAGATTTTAAAAGTTTTTCTATATACTATGAATTGTACTTTGGGCAACTCGGTTCGTGACTCATTCAAACATCTCGGTGGTCGTGAACATCAGATGAGGACTGCTTGTGAGCTCTTGGGTTTAATCTTGGGGCTAGTACACTTCGGTGGAACCTTCACGAGGGGAGGAATATTAGCCTTAAGACAGTGACTACACGACTCGCAATCTCATAGGCAACATCTTTCCTACTTTTACTATTTTCTCTATTTCTCTCATACTCATTGTTTTCTATATTAATTAACATGTTCTAGTAATTTATGTGATAAAATAATATTTTGGGAATAAAAATTCCAACAATTTAAGGCTAATAAAAATCTCCCAGCGAATTAGGAAAATGGGAGGGTGAAGTCATACATGAATCTTGTAGCAATATGAAGTCATTTTTCACAAATCTCGTAATAGAAATTTTCTTGTGATGAGTATTGATCTTGTGGTTTACCTAACAATGTGCTAGATATAAAAATAAAAAAAAGAGGGAAGAGCATGACGATGGGTCGGATGTGTAGAATTGTATCCTGTGGTTTATTGTTTTAACTCTTATTGATCTAGCACACTTCCGATCTCTAATAACACCAAGACAAAAATTGGGAAAAGATTAAATGAGATGTTTCTCCAAATATATGCATGCATTGGTAGTACTCAGTTTTCACAATTGTAGTGTCCTAATTGCTAATTTAGTATTGGTAAGTTTTATTGTTAGATATATTTTTGAAGCTATTGACTTACTAAACGTATAAGACATGGACGTGGTTTTGTTTGACTTTCATGTATCAGTCTTCTTGAGCCAGTTAGGTAAGAAAGAGGGTATTTAATACTTTTTGGTCCGTAGAGAAGGAGATCCATCATCTACTACAAGAACAATTTAGAGGAAAACAAAATCACGCTTTTTCCTTAGTTAATTTATAATGCTTAGTTGTTTTACAAAAACCATGATTTACTTCTAGAAATAATTTGTCTCCTCATGGAATTGGCTATTGATGCTGGAACACATAAATTATTGATTCGGAGCATGGAGAAACAAGGTTGAATTTGGGGTAATTTGTCTTTGTATGGAGTTCTCCAAATATTTTACAGTCAGCATCAAAAGGCCAAATGTTGTGAATTGCTGCTCATTTATTGTCTGCGTTTGATAGCATTTGAAGCACAAGACTAGTGTGAATTTATATGAATGGTTATTTCCTTTTAATTTGGAATTTAAAATGCATAAAAATTGCATGGTCATTACAAATTATGAAGGCCAATAACTATATTGTTTTATTCTAGTGTTAAATAAATCAAGGGAAAAAAAAGGAAAATATTTTGGGATTAAAAGTTTTTCAGCTATTACTTTTGAGTATTAAGTAAGAATAACATACATCTATTCTATGATAACATAAATATGTAGTAACATGGGCTATCAAATTTCTTTGAATGTGATAAATAGATGCACTAGCCGTTGGGATAAGAAACTGATAAGGGTATAACCAATGTGTATCTTTTGTATTATGTATTATAGTAAAGGAGAAAATCTTTGCAATCAATTTTTTCCTTGCTTTATAACTTTCTAAAATGGTTTTATATTGACCAAATGCATATATCAATCAAGTGGTGGCTAGCTCATGCAATAGATATGTCACGCCCTCAATTTTTCAGAAGTACATTATAGATATATATATTCCACGTGGAGGTCAACACACTCCTTAGTCAAACCAAAGTTTAATGTCACAACAAACCACGGATGCCCCGTGTCATAAAATAATATAAATAAGTACTTTAAGTATTACAAAGCCTTTGTCAAAAGATAACATTTGAATAAGTTACAGAATCATCTTATCAAAACATTTTATATCCTAAGATGATGAAGTAACTCCTTTGATGCTCTTGAGATGTATGCATTCACACTCCATGCCACGGACTTCATGCTCCTTGCTGATCACCTGAAAATTTTTAGGTTGAGCTCACTAGCCCAGTAGGAAAACGTCTATCATGTCTAAATGTAATGAGATGCTAATGGAGTGCGTGCAGCAAGATAGAGATTTACAAAGAAACTATACCCTAGGAAGCCACAAAGAATGAGAACAAACCCTCTAGAGTCCCATAACATCCAACCAAGATCTACTGATTATGCCGTTGTGTCCGATACGTACCCGATAACTCATGTGTACTCAACTCGCTTACATGATCCACGTGTCGTTTAGTTTGATCATCTTATCAAATTCCGGGCACACCTTATAGGTCCCGTGTCATTCCGAGCAAACCCCTTGTGAGGGCCCCGTGTCATTCCGGGCATACCCCTTGTGAGGGCCCCGTGTCATTCCGGGCATACCCCTTGTGAGGGTCGCGTGTCATTTCGTTCATCTTTCCTTAGTATTTCACGTTCATAATGGTCCAACATCCATCAATCAATACTCGATTCCTAGTTGCATGTGTCAAACAAATGTCACCGATGTATTAAACGCGTATTTCGTGTTCCGAGGAAACGCAAGATCACTAGTTAACCACAAATATGCTTCAGACACGTTTATCAATGAGTTTTAGAGTGGAGAGGGAGATTACGTTGAGTTATAATCCAAGACGACACACCCAAGGTCACAGGGAAAAATTTCGTTTTAGGACCATCGGTATCGATACCAAGGAAAGATGGTATCGATACCGCTACGCACATCGGTATCGATACCAATAAATGACAGTATCGATACCTCTACACAGTTTTGAGATCAGAAGCTATGGGTATCGATACCAAGGAAGGGTGTATCGAAACCCGAACGTTACGAGCAGATTTTCGACTGGTTTTCTCACGAAAATCACAATGGGGCTCAACCCAAACACTTCCAAGACCAAATTTGAGACAATAAGAGACATAATGGAGCTAATCAACAACTAATATGCATAGAATATCATCATAATCCCGGATCAAACATCAACCACAATCAAGAAATAGGAAAGATGAGTTTATTTGCAAGTTGAGAAGAAATTGGTCAAAAGGGTGCTACAACACCCACAATAAACACCTTAATACACTTAGAAATGATAGAAATTCCCTACCTCAAAAGTGCTTGGGCTCCCAATGGAAGATTTTCAAACCCTAGCTTCTCCTACTCCAAGCTCCAAGCAAATGTTCACCTCCCGGAGCGAAACGAGCACAAACCAAGCTTGGAAACGCGTAGAGGGACTGATTTTAGTGAAGGGTTGTGAAGGATTTTTGGTGAATGGGTGAGGTTTTGCTTGGGAGAGGAAGAAAAAATGGGGGGGAAGGAGAGAGGAGGAAGTATGGCTGTGGAAAAATAAGAGGGGGAGAAGTATTATCTCCCTCTTACACACTATACATATAAGCATTTCACAAAATTACACCCCGGGTCCAAACTTCACATGTGTAAACCAATTAAACCCCAATCAACACTTAACACAAAATGTCCCAACACTTAGTTATCTTTTATTTCATTTTATTTTAAATAAAAATTTCTCACATTACTCGCTATTAATTAAATAATAATATTAATATTTTATGGGCCCTTACAAGATATCTTGTTTTTTGGAATGACGAATGGAAAAAAAAAATATAAAAATGAATACATCAATTTTTAACCTCAATAAACTATGCTACTAAAACCCAGTTTCACCTGGCAGTAGTGGTACTGTCCAACTTAATTAAAATACCATAATGTACAATTACTATATATCTATTGGCTATTTTTGGACAATTTCTCTTGTATTAAATTTCTAAAATAACTATGTATTACATTTAGCTTATTCATTGTGATAGCTAATTGTATTTATATGAGAAACTTTTTTCCTAGACATTAATGTGGGGGTAATATTGAGAGGTTTTTAAACTTGGAGTAATGGATATTCAATTTGGAATTTTTATTTATATTCTTTAAGTTTGTCAGTTTAGGGAAATAGATTGAAGAGTGACTCGTGTGTCTTTTGCTTCTTCGCAGCTGTTAGTGAATTGTTTTGATGTTATATTCCATTGGACGTACCTGTCATATGGAATATGTCGTTATGGGTAATAAGATTAAGTTGGCTCCCCAATAATTATGATGGTAATTTAAGTTTCGGTTACTATGGTGAGGATTAAGATCTAGGATCTTAAATATTTATAATGACTATTGCGGTTTTGTCTAGAAAACATGATGCATAATTATTGCTCTATTGCAACTTAGTGCTTAGATTGTTACTTTTAAAAAAAATTGTTGACATGTGCTTTATGGCATAGTTATGAGTCATTCATACATTTTCATCAAATTTTCATGTGATTCATATTCACATGATATTTTCTAGTGGCATTATCTCAATATTGCATATGTCCACATTTGTCATATAGCTAAAAGCTCTTGAATTGTTGTGGTGGTCTATTTAGTGTTGCTAAGTAGAATTTTTATTTATTATTATTATTATTATTATTATTATTGTTGTTGTTGTTGTTGTTGTTGTTGTTTACAATTCTTTTATACAAAAGGGCTATCGATTTTTCATTATACTATTTCACCGATATCCTAAGGATTAAAAAAAAAAGTTACTTTGTTTGGATGAGAAAATTTCGATGGAAAATAAACTGTTAATAGTATCTTGTTTGTAGCTTTTTTGATGATTACTTTTTTGGTTGCAACCTCTTACGGTTGGACTAATGAGATTTTCAACCATGGTAATAAATGTTTTTGTTATTCTGTAATGATTTGTGAACATATATTTAAAGTGCTTTTGTAATGAGGTAGTGTATTTTTTTTGGTGTTAACTATGAATTTTATTAGTTGATCGGAGTTTTGAAACTTGTGGGGGAAGGTGAAACTTAATTTTATTGTGCAAGTTTCAAAACTTGTAACGTAAATTTATTAAACATTTATTTTTTTAAAGCTGAAAATAATATTTAGTTAGTACTAGTAATCAAGTTCTTACTTTGTGACTCAGAAATTTTAAGTGTATACATCTTATTTATAGAAAGAAAAATTTCTTCTATAGTCATTGTGCAAAAACTGAAAGTATTAAACCATTATTATAGTATTGCGTGAGTATTTCTACATTTACAAATTTTGTCATAATGGGGTTTTGGATTATGAATTTGTCTTCTTGTTCTTAGCACCATGCACGAGGTCTTAAATTACTTGAAAGAATCAAATGAATTGTTTTGGTGTTCGTTTGAGTTTGAACATCATGGTTTGTCTATTTCGACCGATATCAAATAAATATTGGAATCAATTTTGCTCTTCCCGGTTAATTGGTTAATGTGAATGTCATAGTTGTGGTGTTGCAAATAATTTATATTACTTTACACTTAGTGGCATCTTTTAGTCATCAATATTGGAGAATGACTTAATATAAGATAGAGTGTGATCATATGCCTAGTACAATCATAAGCTATTATATGCTTATGGTTCACAATTACCAAAACCCACAAATGCTACTTACTACTTTTTAATTGCTTGATATTATCATTTTCGGTATATTTTTTGTGGACGACTGAACTGTGGGGGTATATACAAGTTCTTACAAGTAAAAGTTAAGTAACAGATTGGTTTGATTTATAATCTTCTACATATTTATAAGAAATGTGGGGGTGTTATTTATTGGGGGAATGCTGCTTAGATGTTTCTTGAGAAGAGGTGTAGTAAGATATATTAATGTAGAAAATCTTTGCTTGAAAATTTCATATGGGCCAAGTTAATGTATATAGCATAAAATCATCTAATGGTGTATTGGAGTTTGTTGATTTTGTTCTCACAAGACCGCACACTAACAAGTTGATAAGTTGAAGAGCAGTCAAGCCTCTAGATTCGACGTCGAAAATATATGGGCCTTGGAATAGCAATGAGACTAGATCCATATAAAAAATGAATTCATTGTCCCAGGACCAACATTGAGGCTAGATCCATTCTAAAATTGCTAATTGGGATAGGACTAGCCTTGAGGCTAGATCCAGTTTATGTCAAGGGGGATGGGCCTAAGCCCACAGGGAGTCACCTAGGGAGGTAACCGGTCTTCTGTGATTGGAGATCCCATGAAGGAAGTTCAACGGGTAAAAACAATCCACACTGTGTGACTCGTTCCAACACTTATTTAACGGAAGGAGATCGTCTCTTAGACTCTCCTGCTCATCCCTAAGGCAATTGTGCTGAAGTAGTGACTGGTTAAGGAAGGGTTATACCCTAAATGAATCCAAGGCAGTCATTCTTTTGCAAGGTACATTTCGTCACTGTACCCTTTGAGGATTCACCTAAGTGGGGGCCGTCGTGAGGCCGCGACTATTAAGGGTCATCATCGGGTTGGGCCGGGCTGGCCCAGCCCACGAACTTCCTACCCAAGTCCGCCCTATGGCCACGGGCCGGGCTTAGCGGGCTTTTTCTTTTTAGCGGGCCAGGCGAGCTGGGCTATCTCTCAAAAGATGAAGCCCAAGCTCGGCCCACCGGCTTATCCTAGTCGGGCGAGCCGGGCTGGGCTAATTAGGTGAGCGAACTCTCTCTCAAAATGTTTATTGCCTAAGCTCTCGGTTTGAAGAAGTGGAGGTTTCAGTGGAAATGGAGAGGGAAGAGACGTGGAAAAAAATGGTTGAGGATTTCCGACACACGGTTTGAAGAAGGTAATGACCATCCACACAAAAATTCTTTGTAAATGTTGGAAAAAAAATTCATTGTAAGAAAGTGGGCTTACAATGAATTCCCCATAGTAAATGTCGGGGAAAAAAATTCTTTGACCATGCTTTTGTGTTTTTTTTTCATGTTTTTTCAGTTTTTTAAATCTTGGAATCAGAAAGTGGGCTTGGGAGTTCCCCATAGTAAAGTGGACTTGGAATCATTCCAAAAAACCTGAGCTATTTTATTACATATATGTATATTTGTTACTAACCCATGCTACGTGTGTATAGTGTACCGGGCTACGAGCAGGCTAATATCTCGGGCTTCAAGGCCGGGCTGGTGGGTGGGCGGGTTGGAGCTAAAATTTTAAAGCCCAAGCCCAGCCCATGGGAAGGTCAGGTTGGGCTAGCCCGCCCATTTGACGGGATCGGGTAAAGCCCGTCGGGCTTGGCGGGCTTCGGGCGGGCCGCGGGCCAATGGACGGAATGATGAGGCTTAGCGACTATGAGGCTCGGGCTGACCTCTAGTAACCCTCATGAGAATCAAGATTCAGTGCATGACCATTAATAGCACTACCCCGTGAACTGATGTCCAATACCGGTACTGTATGTGTGACATGTTAAATTTTGGCTCAAAGGATCTAGTTCAAAGTATAGGCCTCCTACGATCCTTCAAAGGAAAAGTGTTAACACTAAGTGTGGGTTCAAGTTCGGAAGACACCTACACCGATTGCGTAGTATTTAGTTGCTCAAAATTTTCTTTTTATATTATGTACTCTCAAAATCATGTGCTTTAAAATCAAAATACAAAACATTTTATTTTTGAAAAAAGTGGGGATTGTTGAAATATTTTAATAAAAACAAATTAAATTCTTATTACCTATCATTACTTTTCCGTTTTACTGTTACAAATTTTCTTATACATTATGTACACTAATTACATTGTGTTTCTCGTGCCAAATTAAAGAGTAATTTATTTTTATTAAAAGTGGGGGATTGTTAGAGTATTTTTAATAAAAATAAATAATAGACATTAATCCCTCAACTATCACCTTCATTATATTTCTGTTACAAAATTTAGTGATTGATAAATCATTATCGGTTACAAACAAATAGCAATTTATATTGATCATTATGTTTATACATTAATGTGATAATGAGTTATTCTCCTATTATAATTATATATAGCTAGAAGTGTTGAAGGAGAAAAGTAGATCTAGTAATATGGGAGATATAGATGAGATAGTGCAAGAGATTTTAAAAGTGTTTCTCTATACTATGAATTGTACTTTGGGCAACTCGGTTCGTGACTCATTCAAACCTCCCGGTGGTCGTGAACATTGGATGAGGACTTCTTGTGAGCTCTTGGGTTTAATCTTGGGGCTAGTACACTTCGGTAGAACCTTCAGGAGGGGAGGAATATTAGCCTTAAGACAGTGACTACACGACTCGCAATCTCACAGGCAATATCTTTCCTACTTTTACTATTTCTCTATATCTCTCATGCTCGTTGTTTTTTTATATTAATTAACACGTTCTAGTAATTTATGTGATAAAATAATACTTTGGGAATAAAAATTCCAACATTTCACCACTGGTGCACCCCATCGGTTTCCTCTCACATTTCCGTTTATTATAATGTTTCTTTGAGCTCAAACAACGAGAAGTACGCTCAACAACGAGAAGTACGCTCATGATTGGGTAGTACAGAATGGCATCAACAAACCAATATGGTACTATTACTTGTAGAGAATGTACTGCAGTACTACACTGAATTTACTAAAAGTCTTCCCTTCTATAAAACCTCACCCTGCCTCTTGATATCCACAAACAACATATATGCAACTTCCTCCCAACACTTCTCCCATGACGGTTTCCAGCAACAATTGGCAATCGTGGTATCAGTAACCAAACAAAACTGAGCCTTATGTTCCATTTAATTGGGATCAGCTCATGAATTGTGGTATTTGTATTGGAGGTAAATGTAAGATTGAAGAGGACAGACGGGGACGAGGCAGAGCATGAGATGGGCCTTTAATCCACATCATTGATGCTCTTCCCCTGCACTGCCTCTTCACTGGCTCTCCTCTCTCTCCCTCTCCCTCTCTATGTACGTACACACTAAGGTATTGTTGTTCTAATTTAGTATTTTACATTTATATTTTATGGAGAGCTTTATGGAGTTAGGTTTTTTTTTTTTTTACATTGAATTAGTCTCCTTATTATTCTCCAACAAATAAGATCACTATCCTAAAACAGTTCCTATATAATATCCTATATAATAGGTTCAGTTGATTTTGTTAACATTTTACAATGTTAATTCTGATTGTATAAGTATAAGTTATAACGTTCGTTGGTTCCTATTTTTACTTGTAATAATCAGATTTTCCTCAACAACTAACGTACATTTGGTTGCTAATATATTAAACATTGATTTACTTTGTTTTATATATACAACAAAGCATTAACTCCCTCTCTCTCTCTCTCATTCTCCTATATACAGTTGGCCTACAATTCTATTTACTGCCATAAAATCAAAAGCTTCATTCTATGCTTTGTCTTTCTTTAACCCAATCACTAGTGCTCCATATCATATATATATACCTCACTTTTTCCAAATTGCCGTACCTTATATTGCTATTGACTTTATTCGGATTTCGAGTGTTGGGAAACAACTTGGTTCGTGAGTTTGCTTCACTGCACAGAAGGAGGCTCGTAGGTCGTTGTATCTTGGGGAAGGAGCGTCATTCAACCCCGTACATGAGATGGTGTATCTTTGCTAAGGAGAGCGCTATTCGCGTGCCTCGACCATAACCCCACAGGCTATTCTAACTTCTCTCTTTTAATATTAATTTGCATTTGGTTATTTATTGTTTATTGGCTTTTTTTTTATTATTATTTTTAACAGTTAATCCTAATCTATAATTTCTCCAACACGGTATACATGTGTCTCCTCTCTCTGATATTTTATCAATGTAAAGAATCTAAAGAAATGGTTAGAAACGCACAAGGGAGGGGAAGACCCAAATTGACTTTGGATGCGGTAGTACGCAAAGATCTAAGTATACTGGGTTTAAGCGATGAAGTAGCATTTGACAGAGCTCAATGGAGAAAAAGGATTCATGTAGCCGACCCCAATTGATTGGGACATAAGGCTTGGTTTGGTTTGGTTTGGTTTGGAATAACTAGCCGTGTCGTTAGATTAGTGTTTTGTACTCTGAAAATCATCGACCTCTAATTAAATTTTGCCCTTGCTAGAGTCTTGTAAAGGTATCACTATCAGTCTTGCTAAATGTGCACTGCAATCTCACATGCGGTGGATTCCTCAATCCAAAAAGTGTTTTTGGACAGCCTAACCCAGCCGAGATACATGATCGGACACCACGGCCATACTCTACACGCACCCAAGTTTTTCTTGCTATTGTGAGGTAAGGATGAACATGTAGTATGCGTGCATCCCGCCTAAGTGGGACTGTATCCCGTTGATACATATCGTGAGCCATGTATAAGTACTAGGCTAGAACCCCAACGGCTATAGAAATTTGAACTGTCCTTCAAACCTTTAAGCCTCGGAAGGCTCCTGGTCCGGATGAGTTAATTCCAGCTTTTTATCAAAAGTGCCGGAATACAATTGGCCCCTCCAATGTCAAACTCTTCAATTCTTGGTTCGAGCTTGGCCATGTTCCTACAGTGTACAATCACACGTCTATTTGTCTCATTCCGAAAAGCACCCATTTAGTCTCTTCAATTCGCCCTTTAAGTTTAGTTGGTTGTTGGTGTTTCAGGCCTCGGAAGCTTAAGGACTTGGAAAAACGTGTTTTGGAGTGACTTAGAAGTAGCAAGGGTGCAAAGAGGTGTAAGAGGAGTCGAAAATCAAGTGCCAACATCTTTGGTCCGGACCAGTTCTTAGGATCACCAAAACATGCTCCCGGCACCTCTCGTCTGGATGAGCGAATCTCTGGTTCGGACGAGCAACTCCAGCAAATTGGTATAGCTCCCAACATGTCTAGTCCGGACTAGCCATGCCTTGGTCCGGACAAGTGAGTACGGAATTAGTCAGCCTTTTATTAGGTTTTTGATGTAATTTTTAGGGTTGTGTAAATAGATGTTCAAAATACTTAATTAGGTTATTGATTGAGAGGCCGCTTTTGAGAGGAAAACAAAAGTTCTCCATGTTCTTCATGTATTCTTCAATCCAACGCTTGTTCTTTGTCTCCATGGCCGGCTAACCCCTAATCCCGCGGGGGTATAAACTAGGGTTTTTATTCGAATTATATTATATGTTCAGAACTTGGTTTCTTGAAATTCAAGGGAATCATTTTTTTCCCTTTAACTTGTTGAGTATTTGTATACTTGTTTTCAAATACCATTCAAATAATGATTTTCACTGATGCAGTTGAAGTTCTGAGAGGGATTATGCTCATAAGACAGATCGTGTCATTAGGTGGCTCTACCTCGCTAGTGAGACGGTCTATGCTATGGGTTGTCCATGCCTTTTAACAATCCTAATATTCTCTTGACGATTATTGATAGGCATTGCAAATACTGGCTATAATCCTTTGTGATTCGAATATTAATCCAGTTTATACAATGCACGGTGATGCGGTTGAGGTGGATTCTAAGCCATAGATACTTTTTCCAAACAGCTTCCCAAAAATCAATTTCTTTGCTTCTTTAATTAATTACTTTCTCGAATCAAAATCCAAACTCAAATCTATTTCTCTTTCTTTAGAATTAATTTGAAAACAAATCGAATTCAACATAGCTCAGCTAATTTGTCTTTGTGGATCGACACTCGGACTTTGTAAGCTTCAAAAAGCGACATCCTTTTTGTGTTGGCAATTCCATCCAACAGATCACATTTTTACATGTATTTCTTTGATTATTGAGTTGTTATTTTTTAAGTAGAAGTCTGTATAGGATTAGAGTGGAAGGAATCTCTTTGTAATGTAATTTGAATGTTAGTGTTTTTAGTCGGTCGACGCCATTCGGAACAGGAAGATCAATCATGCGATCAATCGGCTTCTCTATCGAGTAACTCTGATTTTAAGCACAGCCATGGACCGTGGTATGAAACAAAGTTCAGAGCATAGCGATTAAAAGAGGGATCGATCGGATTCTTTCTCAGGTTTCTCCAAAAATCAGATCTACAATGTTCCGATCAATCGGCTTACGATTGATCGGATTAATAACTTTATAAATATGCCGTCCTTTTAAGATCTAGGGCAAGGAGAGTCTGCTAGAAAAAAAGAAAATCGTTTCTTTGTTTGTTCTTCAATACAATAACACAAAGAGGGTTGATTGTGGATCTTGAAGCACTTTGTTCATGGATTGTTAATCAAAGCTTCAAGAGGTTTCTACATCTTCGTTCTAGTTTGATTTTCCGGTGGATTTCCGGAAGAACATTTGGAAGGCTCGAGGATTCGAGGCGGCGGCAATCAAACGTTGGCTGTGGTGAACGAGGAGTCGACAATCGATCTTAGGTCAATTGCGAGGAGTTTCAATTGTGAGTAAGGTCAATTGTAACCGCACAATGATTTTATAGTGTTTGATTCCTTCCCGTGATTTTTGCCCATATAGGGTTTTTCCACGTATATTCTCTATGTTCATCGTTGCTCTCTAATTCTTATTTATTTGTTTTAATCAACTGGTAACAAATTAAGAATTTCAGACTTGAACATTGTTCTTCTAAATGAGGGCTAATTCCTTGTTTTTATGAATCTATTTTTGACTCGACAGAATCACCAACTCAGACCTTTTGGTTTGTGTAATACAGTGTTCAAATTGTTCACTAAAATGTTGGTGCATTGGCTGGGACTTTTCTTGGACTCTCTTGTTAGTCCGTTACAGGCGAGTTTCATTCTAGGCAAGAGAGGTACATATTACGTGACGATTGTCCAAGAAGTGGTTCATAGCTTTAAGTCTAAAAAAGTTCAGATAGGAAATCTTCTCAGTTCTCATTAAATTGGATCTTGAAAAGGCTTATAATAGGATTGAAAGGGTTTTGTGAGAAAAGTCTTGCACTGGTTCAATTTTCCGAAGTTATGGGTTGATTTAATTCTGTCCTGCATCTCCTCGTCCTCTCTCTAGCTGTTCTTGTTAATGGTCAAGTTACAGAATTTTTTAGCCCTTCTCGTGGAATACAATAGGGCCGGAGACCCTATCTCTTTACATTTTCATTTTGTGTATGGAATATCTATCTGCCACAATTACTGAAAATTGTAATGTGGGTAATTGGAATCCTAGTCTCACTTATTCTTAGCGAGGAAGAGACTTGTCAAGCCATTTTCAATATTCTAAAGGATTTCTGAGACATTTCAGGGCAAAAAGCGAGTTTCGTGAAGTCTAGAGTTTTAAAAACAAAATGTCCATAATTATACAAATGTAATTTTTTTTCTAACATTCTCAACATTGCCTGCCCTGGACATCAGTTTTGGACTCCTACCTTGGTTGTCCTATTCTAGACCGGGCTAACACACCACCCTTGAGTCTTGGATCCAATTGATCGAATTGCTCCTCCAAAATGAACCACATTTCTAATATTCCCTGAAAAATAATACTGTTTCTTTGTTATTACTACAAAAGGACTGTATATCAAGAGCATTGGAATGGCAATTTTTTCTGCGAGAAGTCCACTGTTAATAATACTAATAGGCGGCTAGGTGCAGTATCGAGATAGATTGGAGACTGGACCCCTCCTCCGACTTGAAAATTCAAGCTGAATGTCGACGGAGCTTGCAACCATAAAGGCGTGGTAACTTAACTCCGGGCGGTTGATAAGGGTCACTGGATCAAGGGTTTCCATAGACATATAGGACTTGGTACCAGTTATATATAGCAGGACTGAATTGTGGGCTCTTAGAGATGGGCTAAAAGTGGCAGTGGATCTATGAATCGAGATGGATGCTGAAAACTTAGCAGGAGTTACCAAGGCGATGTTCAGCCATTAAAGATTCTCTTATTATTTGTGATTGCAGGACTATGATGGAAAAATGTAATGTCAGGGCTCAGCAGTATTAAGTAAGTGTGACGAGAGGCTAACAAGAGTGTGGATCTTTCGGCAAAGAAAGCTTTTAATTTTAGTAGTTGTAAAGAAGTTGTTCTTTCGGTTCCTCCATGTTTTCTTATCAAACAACTAAGGCTGAGAGCACATGTGATGCGTGTGCACGTCGATTTGTGAAGAGTACGAGTAGCAAGGGGGTCACTGCGCGGCAGTTAAAAGGGTAGTTTATGTATAAAAAAGTTGTTAACTGAAGGGAATACATCTCAAGCCACTACAGAAAATATAGCTCAAGCCTCCACGTCAGCAGCAGTTAGTTGCTAAGTAACTAATTAGTTATAGCTTAGTATCTTGAACCTTGCTTATTTTGGCATCTTGTTTACTTGCACTGTACGCTTAGTTTGTAATGTTGAAATGTATATAAGGATATGCTCCACTCCTCTAAATTGTAATGCAATTCTCTGATCAATGAAGATTACACAAAGATTTACTTTCTCTCTCTAGAAGTCGTTACTTTGTATTTCTGTTATGGTATCAGAGCCCTAGACGACGAAAGTCGAAGCAGATCTTGATTCTTGTTATCACGATTATACTCAAACAAGTTCAAGAATTCAACAATGGCGTCTCAATCTGCTGCTACAAACTCTGGTTTCGATTCAACATCGAGTTCGTCAACATCGTACCTACCTTCTTCCTTTTCATTTCTTATTGCCAATTTTCAATCTTTTGTTACGATTAGACTCGAGAGTTCGAATTATTTTGCTTGGAAAACTCAAGTAGAGAAAGCTCTTAAGGCCAATAATCTCTTTGAATTTGTTGATAATTCACTCGATGCTCCGTCTTCGCATATAGTGGATGAAACCGGTAATAAGGTGTTAAATCCTGAATTCACTAAGTGGATAACAATCGCTCGCATGCTTTTGTCCTGTCTCATAGCAACTCTTACTCCATCTGTTCTTCCTCACATTGTTGGAGCTGAGCAGACATATCAATTTTGGAATAAACTTGAAGAGAAATACAGTTTACTGTCGCGATCTAACGTTCATGATCTTAAGAGGAGGTTGTACAGTCTCAATAAAACAGGTACGATGGAACACTATCTTGATACCATCAAAGAAATAATCCAAAAGTTAGCTGCCTCTGGTCATTACATGGATGATGAAGACGTAATTTTTCACGCCCTAAATGGCTTGAAGACAGGGTTTGATTCCTTCAAGCAAGCCATTCGAACTAGAACTGAACCTTTGTCCTTTAGTACATTTTCTACTATGCTCATGGCTGAGGAGTTACATGTTGAGAATAATGCAGAAACAACTCCTATTCTTGTTGCTTATACGTCAACTGCCCAACCTTCTCCTAATATGACTGCTCCTACATCACATACCACACAACAAACACCTGGTGGGCCAACTGCTGGTGTTGCATTCTCATCCGGAGCCTCAATTCTACCTTTTCAATTTCCTTTTCCAGTACAACAACAATTTTATCCCTTTTCATATGGCAACAGAAATAACAGAAACAATTCCAGATACAACCGTAATCAATCTTTTCCATCACAAAATCAGTTTGGTCCCTATCCACCACAGGCTCAATTTGGTCAGCACCAGGTTTCACCACAGAATCAGTTTGGTATGCAATCAGGTGGTTGTCAAATCTGTGGTAAAACCAATCACTTAGCATATGCTTGTTATCACAGGCAGAATCTGGCATATAGGCCTATGGGAAGGTCCAATCACAATGGCTATAATCAGCAAGGAACTCCTCAGATGTCAGGTTTTGGTAATAACTCTGGTAATTTCAGTCAGCTAAACGGGTATGCTATTCCATCAAGGTTTGGAAATGCTGCTGGTAATGTGTCTGTTAATACATTTTCTGGTTTTGGTGCTACCTTTGGACCTCCTGCTCAGGCTATGTTTGTTACTCCTGATCCCATGGGTTACTATAGAAATGCTATCTTTTATGGTGATTATGCTCTGTCCACGACCTCTGCACCATGTTATACCTCACCTCCTTCTCAGCCTCAGTCTCAGTCTCCTCAATGGTTCTTTGATTCAAGAGCCACTTCTCATGTGGCTAATGATCTATCACAGATTAAGGCTTCAAATGAAGGTGTTGGGACTAGTTTTGTCACTGTTGGGAATGGGCAGTCTGTTCTTGTTGCACACTCAGGTAAAGGTCTTCTCTCTACTCCTGCTCACTCCTTTGATTTGACCAATATTCTTCATGTCCCTCAAATCTCACACAACCTATTATCTGTTCATCAATTTGCTAAGGATAATAATTGTATTATCACATTTGATTCGAGTGGTTATGTTATTCAGGACAAAATCACATTACAAGTTCTGCATCAAGGGACTTGTCATCAGGGGCTCTACCCTCTGCTCCCTTCTTTTAAGCCTGCTACTGCACTTCTAAGCCTGCTACTGCACTTCTAAACTTGTCTTCCACTGCTTCTTTATGGCATAACAGATTGGGTCACCCCCATACTAGTTTACTTTCTCTCTTATCCAAGATCTATAATCTGTCCATACCTACTGTTACACATCTAGATTGCTATTCCTGTCATAAGGCTAAAAGCCATAAACTATCATTTTCTTTGTCTACTTCACATACTAGTGCTCCTTTTGAATTGATTCATATGGATGTATGGGGTCCATCCCAGTTGCTTCCTTTTCTGGGTTTAGATATTATCTGCTACTTGTTGATGATTACACCAAATATTGTTGGCTCTTTCCCTTGCATGCTAAATCAGATGTCACTCCATGTGTTCAAGCATTCAAAATTTTTGTTTCTAATCATTTCTCTTTCACTATTAAGACCTTTAGGTCTGACAATGGGGGTGAATTTCTTAGCAAATTAATGGCATTTTTCTTTGCCCTTTTTGGCATTACTCATGAAACAACTTGTCCATATACACCAGAACAAAATGGTGTGGCTAAAAGAAAACATGGGCATATCATTGAAACAACCATTACTTTGCTTCAACAAGCTAATCTACCTGTGACTTTTTGGTTAGAAGCCATCACCACAGCTCTCTATCTTATCAACAGGTTACCCAATTCTTCTATTGATTTTCAGGTCCCTTATCATGTTTTGTACAAATAGGCTCTTGATTATACTCATCTCAAGCCCTTTGGTTGTTGTTGCTTCCCTTGGTTAAGACCTTATCTGTCCAATAAACTTGTTCCCAGGTCCACTCCTTGTATATTTCTTGGCTATTGTGCTTCTACTAAGGGATATAGATGTTTCGACCCACTTACCAATCGAGTTTACATCTCTAGGCATGTTAAATTTCTGGAGACAGATTTTCCTTATCCCAATCTCCTTAAAAGTTCTTTTAGTTCCATTCCATCTCCTTCCTCTTCTTCTACTCCTACTTTCAAATCTGCTCTTACTCCTGCCATTATTCCTCCTGTACTATCTTTTTTTTGCTCCTGCTCCTACCTCTTTATCCTCTCATCCCTTCTCTTCTCTTCATTCTTTGCCTTCCTCACTTGCAACTTCTCCCTGTCCTCCTCCATCTCCCTCACCTGTTTCTACTACTCATCTCTCTTCTGATTCTGTATGTGCCCTAGTTTCTTCTTCTACTCATCCCATGGTGACACGTTCCAAAAGTGGAATTTTTGTTCCCAAACATCCTCTTTCTCTCCTAGTCAACTCCTATTCTCTACCTAAACCTCAATCTTTCAAGGAGGCTATGAACTTTCCTGAGTGGCAGAGGGCTATGTCTAAAGAATATTCAGCTCTTGTCCAACAAGGGACGTGGACCCTAGTTCCTTTACCTTCTCAAGCACCTGTGATAGGTTGTAAATGGATTTATCGTATTAAAAAGAATGCTGATGGGAGTGTTTCCCGTTATAAAGCAAGGTTAGTTGCTCAAGGTTTCCAACAAACTGCAGGGGTAGATTATAATGAGACATTTAGTCCAGTGGTGAAACAACAAACTGTCAGAATTGTTCTATCTTTAGCTGTGACTTTCAATTGGCCTGTTAAACAACTTGATGTCTCGAATGCTTTCCTGCATGGGACAATCCAAGAGCATGTCTATTTGAAGCAACCACAGGGGTATGTGAACCCAACCTTTCCTCATTATGTTTGCAAGTTGAACAAGGCCCTTTATGGTCTGAAACAAGCTCCTAGAGCCTGGTATGACATGCTCTCTACAAGCCTTCTTAACAGGGGATTTCATAATAGTCTTGCAGACTATTCTCTTTTTGTGTTCTCCCAACAATCAGATTTGATCTATGTTCTTGTATATGTCGATGACATATTAATTACTGGCAATAATACTCAGCTTGTCAGTACTATAATTCAAAAGCTTGGTTCTGATTTTGCCCTTAAAGATTTGGGATTACTTCATTATTTCTTGGGCATAGAGGTTGGGTATAATTCCACAAGTTCCAGCATGATTTTGTCTCAGACCAAGTTTGCTTCAGAGTTATTAGAAAAGGCTGGTATGGCAAATTGTAAGCCCTGTGCTTCTCCATCCTCTCTCAATTCTTATACTACCACTTCTGATTGTGTATTCTTTAACCCAGAACTATATCGGACCATTGTGGGGTCACTCCAATATCTCACTATTACAAGACCTGAGCTTTCTTATGCTGTCAATGCAGTGTGTCAACACATGCATAACCCTCTTGACAGTCATTTCACTGCTGTGAAACGTATCCTCAGATATGTCAAAGGTACTATCAACCATGGTTTGCACTTTACTAAGGGGTCCTTGCAAATCATTGCCTTTTCTGATGCAGACTGGGCAGGGGATGCCTTAGATCGGAGGTCAACAAGTGGCTATTGTGTTTTCTTGGGGCCTAATATTGTTTCTTGGTCTGCTAAAAAGCAACCCACTGTTGCTAGGTCATCTACAGAGGAGAATACAAGTCCTTGGCCAACACTACTACAGAAGTTATTTGGTTGGTCCATCTGATGCGAGATTTATAGTTTCCAATTACTTCTTCTCAATTACCTGTTCTATGGTGTGATAATGTCTCTGCCATATCCTTGGCTTCAAATCCAGTATATCATGCTCGGACAAAGCATGTTGAGGTGGACTTTCACTTTGTTCATGAAAAAGTGCTTCATAAACAACTCTTGGTCAAACATGTTCCTTCTGAATTTCAGATTGCAAATATCTTTACCAAGCCCCTCACAGTTGCTAGATTTCTGTTTCTACGATCCAAACTGCAGATGTGTGTTCACCCATCTTCAGTTTGCAGGGGTATGTTAACTGAAGGGAATACATCTCAAGCCACTACAGAAAATACAGCTCAAGCCTCCATGTCAGCCTCCATGTCAGCCTCCACGTCAGCAGCAGTTAGTTGCTAAGTAACTAATTAGTTATAGCTTAGTATCTTGAACCTTGCTTATTTTGGTATCTTGTTTGCTTACACTGTACGCTTAGTTTGTAATCTTGAAATGTATATAAGGATATGCTCCACTCCTCTAAATTGTAATGCAATTCTCTGATCAATGAAGATTACACAAAGATTTACTTTCTCTCTCTAGAAGTCGTTACTTTGTATTTCTGTTAAAAGTGAGCCAGCCTAAAAAACTGATCCATACCAAAAGACTGCTCTCCCTTTATATAAGTAGTTGTAATGTTGTTGTTCTTTCGGTTCCTCCATGTTTTCTTATGAAACAACTAGGGCTCCAGGCACGCGCAATGCGTGTGCACATCGATTTGGGGAGAATATGTGTAGAAAGGGGGTAATTACGCGGCAGTTAAAATGATAATTTGGATATAAAAAAGTGAGCCAACCTAAAAACTGATCCATACCAAAAGACTGCTCTCCCTTTATATATATATATATATAGGTTAAACTTCTAATCCGGACTTTTAATTTCCGGACTTTTTATAAAATTTTTTTTTTGACGATCCGATCCGTCCAATGTGTTCAAAAGGTGTTTTCAAGGGCCTTCGCGGAAAATTTTCAAAAAAAAAAACACCGGGAAGGGCTTGATCCAAGCAGTTTTTGCAAAAATATATAAATACAGTTTTTGCGAAAACTGCTTGGATCAAGTCATTCCCGGTATTGTTTTTTGAAGATTTCTCGCGTAGACCCTAGAAAACACCTTCTGAACACATTGGACGGATCGGATTTTCCAAAAAAAAATTGCAACACAAAAAAACCCCATTTTTTCCTTAAATCCGGGAGTGTGGACTAGAAAATCCACCTATATATATATTAGATAGAATAGATTAGGTGATGATGCCATAAGAGTTGAGTATCCCAGGACAGGTGTTTATATGTTCTTATAGGAAAGCTCTCTGTTTTATCCACGCACAAGAAAGAGTGGTATTTCCCTAATGGGCACTTAAAATCTTTACGGTAATATCTTATATAAGATCTTACCACATGTTCTTCAGATAGAGTTGCTTTTCCAAGGTCAAAAGAGGGGTATCGTGCAAAAGAACACGCCCAATACAAACGAAATGATGAACTTGAATTCAAAGGCAAACAAGAATACTTATTTACTCCATTAGCTAAGCTAAGCTAACCCAAAAGATGATACGCACCTTTTCCCTATATATTGGAGTAAAAATATATTTAAGAGCACATTGCGTCTAAAACTATTCAATCCCACATGGAAGCGGGGGTGTGTTGTTCCTTCGGAGACACCATGCATGTTGGGCCAATCACGGCCTTTTATGGTCGGTTATAGACGGTTCAAATCTGTTCGGTAGTGAACGATTCGGATTTGTTTAAACAAAATGTAATTTGAGCCGTCCATGACCGGTCAGCCGATCGTGATCGGCCCAACATACATACTGTTTCTGAAGGGACAACACCATAAAAAATCAACATGTATCGAACTTCGAATGGACAAACTTATATAAACAGACTTCCCCTGTATTTATCTCCAAAGACAATCCCATTTCCAAGCACAGTACTTGATCATGATTTCCCTTTGGTGGTTCCTAGTTCACGCTATACTATTAGCGACATGGGCTGCAACCTTTGTGCCCACGGACGTCCATGCCATGCCACCACCACCACCCGTCCAATGCACCCAAACCGGTTCCGGTTGCACCCTTTCCAACTCCTACGGCGTGTGGGGTGACCGAAAGGACTGCCGTGTCCCCGCTGTACTCTACCCCACAACCGAGGAGGAGCTCCGCTTAGCCGTGGCCAACGCCACCAAAAACAACCAAAAGGTAAAAGTGGTCTCCAAGTTTTCCCACACCATTCCAAAACTGGCATGCCCATCCACACAGCCTGCAGCAGGGAACTCAATTCTCATCAGTACTGAGAACTATAATTCCCAGATCGTCGTCGACAAACAAAAATTGGCGGTCACAGCGGATTCAGGTGTGGGCCTCCGGGCCCTTATCGACGTGGTGGAGGCAGTGGGGCTGAGCTTGGTGGCGGCGCCGTACTGGGAAGGTGTTAGCGTGGGTGGGGTGATTAGTACAGGGGCTCATGGGAGTTCTTGGTGGGGGAAAGGAGGGGCAGTTCATGATCATGTTATTGGGATAAGCCTTATTGTTCCTGCAAAGGGATCTGAAGGGTATGCTAAGATATTGAGGCTGGAAGAAAAAGACCCAAGGTTTGATGCCGCAAGAGTTTCTTTGGGATTGTTGGGTGTTATCTCTAAGGTCAGTTTTCCATTTTTAAATTACTGTATCGCGTTCAAATTCAAGCCCGTTTTACTAGGTGAATTATTGGCTCTTACGAGATAAGTCATTCTCCTCGCATAAAGGCCCTCGACCCTTTATATAGATTTTTGAATCCGGAACCTGTACCTTTAGACGTTACCCTATTTTTTTTATATACTCTTTTTTATCCATGTAGGGATAATATAGTAAATTCACACGAACATGGATAAAAAAGAAAGGGCGCGGAAGTCAAATCTCTTCAATTTATATGTGCTAGTGAGAGATCCTAATTTGAAATCTCTTTGTTCGACGACGTTTTGCTATACCCTGATCGCTGTTTGGATGGGACCCCTGCTATTTTATTCCATTACTATTTTATTCACTCAAAACTTATCTTACATCAAATAGAGCTGTGAAGGTGATAAGTTGAAGGCATGGTTATAAGAAAACTAATGTACTTGATTAGTTTTTTTTTTTTTTTTTGTGAAATGAAGTCAAGAATTTCATGGTTTCATTCCTATCATTGAATGTAATCGTTGCCGGATGGCGTACTTGATTAGTTGAATATGGCAGTGTTTGTCTGAACTTTTAGATTCGTAAAAGCTAATTTGCTTTTTTTAAGGTGGATTGGAAAAGTAGGGGTCTTCAAGAAATTCGAGCAATTCGATCTGAATCGAACCGCTCTAAGTGATTTGATACTATGGTTTATTAGTGTGCCTGTGATTCTTCGGGAAAAAGGACCAGTAATTTTGTTTCAGTTACTGGTTAGGGAAAACTTCATAAAAGCCTCTGAACTTTCACCCAAATGCTTCATAGGCCTCCAAACTTTGCGAAATTTCAATTACACCTCCAAACTTCACACATTTTACTCAAAAAAACCCACGCCGTTATTTCTTGTCCAAAAACTAACGAAAAATGCTTACATGTCCTGTGGACCCTCCTCGTGGAGGGAATTACCACTCGTTTTGGAGGGAATTCAAACCTCGTGACATTCATGTGCCTAGAGAAACATGTATAATGCATCCTCAGACCAACTTCCTCATTCTTAATTCGAAACATGTATATGGCTTTTTTGTATGGAACCTATGGTGGCCTTTCATGTATGAACCTGTAATGGCTTTTTGTGTCCTGTTATGGCTTTTCACTGTTTGTTTGGCCATGCTTTCTTTCCTTGCTATTACAACACAACAAAACACCCAGTGCAATTGCACTCTGTTTTGTTTCCCAAACAAAGTCCATTCTTACGTGCTCTGTTTCAACTGTGGACACAAAGCTTGTTTACGCTTAGGATTAATTCTTCTTCATACACACAAGAATTAAGAAACACAAAGCTTCATTACCATACATTAATAAAAGGGTCATTACATTACATTATCCATTAACTTCATACACCACCACAAAAACCAAAGAAATACATACCCCTAGCCTTACCCATACACACCAAATACATAGGCAGAAGCCCTACATTTTGAGCAACTAGACAATGGCAATGGCAACCCAAGTAATTGCTAATGCAACACAACTTCTTCTCCCTAGTTTTCAACCTTGTGATCTCTGCCTCCATTCTGTTTCCCCTTTTGAGTACCCTTGGAATTATTTGCATCGATCTTGCACACATTGGTGGGTCAAACCAAGCAAAATCATTCCAGCTATCATTTGGACAAGAAACAAACCTTCTTCCTCGGTTGATTGTTGTCCTAGAGGTGTGCATCTCTCTCCGATTGCCACAAACTTTGCAAGGATTGTCTTCCATGAAGTTGCCAATGTCACGGTGGCTGGGTTCTCATTTTTCATGTGAGAGAGAGAGAGAAGATACTAGTCGTTTAAGATGAGAGAGGAGATAAAATGAAGAAGGGCAGTACGGTTTTAGATTCGTGGAAGTGGATGAATATATAGGATAGAGTGAAGGAGAGTGAAAATGGCAGGATAAAGTGAAGGAGAGAGGCATTGCATCATGCATTTCCCTCCAAAAAGAGGGCCCAAATCGATTTCCTTTAGTTTTTGGACGGGAAGTAACGGCGTGGGCTTTTTTGAGTAAAATGTGTGAAGTTTGGAAGTGTAATTGAAATTTTGCAAAGTTTGGAGGCCTATGAAGCATTTGGGTGAAAGTTCAGAGGTTTTTTTTTGAAGTTTTCCCTACTGGTTATCACTAGAAGAACTACGGTAACAATTGAATTATATCTCATAATATCAACATATATGTATATGTATATATCTATGCCACTGTTTACAATCAAATTTGACATTTTTTTATTAAGCCAGCACGAGGCAAAGAAAATCACGCAACGACTAATGAATTTTCCCGAGATGTTAGAATTTATTGGTGTATCTTATAAATTATCCAATGGGAGTTGCCTACGTGCAATTTATTTTGCCCTAGCTTTGTTTAGAGCGAAATATTCCACTGAATATATTTCTGAAGTATAAAAACCAAATCGAGCCTTGTATCCCAATCAATTGGGGTCGCTATTTCGAAGTAATAAAAAAAAAACCGAAGAATTTTGCAAGAAATTGAATTACTGTGGCCCACATTTTCTTTTGTAGACATGTGGGACATACGTAGTTTACTGCTACAAAAATGGCGTGGCCCACAATGTAATGGTGCCCAAAACTCGTGTGCCTCTATGTCAAAAGGTTTCGGGCCGTTGAATAGTGATTTTTGTTTTTATGTTTTAATATTTCTGGGGTGATTCAACGGCCGGAAAATCCCTCGGCACAAGGACACATGGTTTTTCAGCACAGAGCTGAGCTCCTGTGTAAGAGGCTGTTAGTATTTCACTTTGTTATTGGAGGCAATTATGGGCATTGGACATGTGGCATTCTAAGAGGATCAATTTTCAACCCATGTTCTCTCCATCATCTTTGATTCTCACTAAAGAAGAAGCCTGTAAAGGGTTATTGCTCCACTACTTGGCACAACTGCCATCAATTGCCATCACATGGGAAGTAACGTGGGGCACTTGGCAGCCATAGGAGAAGGCGGCAAAACACCAGTTCATGCCTTTGGCAATCGAGTTTCTGTCCATAAATACAAGCAGGATGGAGCCACAGGGTACAAGTAGTGGCAGCCGTCACCATAAGATTTTCAAAAATTATAATTATTATATAGAAAATATTTTTTATTCCCAAATTATATAGACTCGCCTCAACTAGATTAATCCGAAATTATTTTTTTTTGGTACTTTATGTGCATATGATGAACATCGTTGATTAAAGTTTATGTTATAGTTTTTCGTAGAGCTGATGGATATTCATAATGCAGTTTGAATTTTATTTTTTAAGTACATACTTTTGTCATCATAAAGGTAAAATCTTGACTCCATCCTTGAATATATACAAGAATTGAAGATGGAGAAGAAGTGCATCAACCGCAAAGTCCAACGCTTATATCTCTTTTTTGGCTCCGGTCACACTATATCTCTTTTCTAGCAAAATACCCACTCAACCCCGTTGAGTTTTATCTTTTCTTTATTGTTCTACGTTAGTCTAGCTAGCCTAGCTTTCGTTTACATTCACCTGTAACCATCAACTTTATTATTCCGAGATACTCCCTCCGTTCCTTTTTATTTGTCCCACACTCTCTCTCTTACCTTTTTTTAAATCAAAAAATTAAGTACTTCCATGTATCTTTTTTGAAATTTTTTGACATCGAATTAAAGTACACGATGAGTACTTTAATTTGGTGTAAAAAATTTTCAAAAATGATACACGAAAACGCTTTATTTTTTCATTTGAAAAGTGGCACGACTTTTCGTAGAGGACAAATAAAAAGGAACGGAGGGAGTAATAAAGTTCTTGCTTCTTGTTGTTCTCTCCATTTATTTCCTTCTTCTCAGACGGTTGAGAAATTTTAAGTAATCGATCGTAGGCAAACTACAAACCATGTTATGGCCTTAGCCTTTAGGTCACACACAAACACTATGTTATGAAGTCAGAAAAGACGGGCAGCCCTTTTCAATGTTGGACGTTGACAAATTCTGACACGCCCACACAAGTACAACAACCGCCCGCACCATTAGTTTGTCCAAAACGGAGCAACAGCTGCATAGCTATGTATTTTGATTTGATAAATTAATTTTTTTTTTCCTTCTAACTTATTGTCTTTTATCTAGTTAGAGTTGAAACTTGAAATCTCATTTTAAAGGAAGTCTATTATTAGACTCATTAAGGATAATTCTTAGAGTACTATTCACTATTCATTTTTTCAAACTACCTAATTCCAATCCTCCCCTTATACTCCAGATTACACGTTTTCCTTTTACCCTACCAAAATCTTTCTAGTCTACGCTTTCAATTCTTTGCGTCCTTTCCTATTCCATTATCATTGAGGATGTGTCTCTTTATCTCTTGCAAGCTTACGGTTATTAAAAATGTTATATTTGGGAAAGTGCGTTTAGATGACCGAACAAGAACCCATGTGGTCTTGTGGTTTTTTTTTTTAGCAAACAGAAACATATTATATATGAAAAGAAAGAGTACAAAATAAAGGAAATTATCGGTCCAAAAATACAAGAAAAAACAAAGGAAAAATGCAAAATCCGCCAAAAATGTACAACAACGACGATAGAAAACCACTAATCTGCTCGGATGTGGCTAGAGGAAGACGATGGAATGATGTCAGCGTCCAGAGCCCCACATCGCTTCGTCCCATGGCCACCGCAGTCTCAGCTGCTAGGTGTCACCGCCACTGTCGCCGGAAAAAGCCCCAAATCCGGCACCTAGGCTAGGATCGAAGCCTCCCAAATGCCCAAAAATGATGGGCAAGGGGGAGAACTCCCTTTTGCAAGGAGAAGGTCTCAACCACTTGCAACCATGGAGAAGAAAGAGAGACAAGAGGAAAGGAGAGAGCTGGATCTGGTGGGGGACGGAGAGGCAAAGCTGAAGGAAGAGATTTGAGGGGGAAACAAGAAGCGGGGAAGAAGGGGAGGGGGAACCCACCCAACCCACTCTCTCTCTCTAGCTCTCTCTGGAACTCTCTCTTATCACTTTCCTTCTAGTTATGGTCTTGTGGTTTGAATCTCAACATGTTAGATTGTGGTTACCAATTTATTAGAACGGTATGGAATTATTTTCACGTAGAAACACTAATGAAATTGCAAGCGCCTAGTGCGGTTTGTGTAATGGGCATCCTAGGACCGTACGCTACAGTCTGAGTGTGATGAAGGCATGTGAGCCTTTTTTTGACTTCGCTAGCTAAGACGTTTGTGTGCAACCCCAAAGGGTAGAGTTGCAATGTGGTTTGAGGTTTGCCTTGTCGTAAATGACTTAATAATTTTTCAACCGTTGTGGAAAATGAGAAACAACGAGATTAAATGAAAGCCACCTTTTATTAATGGAAATTAACAAAAGTGGAGTACAAGGAATCAAAAACAAGGTCTTAGGTTGGACTAAACTTGTTGAACGACTGGAAGTAAAAGAACCCAATGGAGTTAGAGGCTTCAACGAGGTTGAATGACTGCAACGTATTGAGGATCTTGAGTAATGAAGTCAAGAGACTTAAATTGTCTAACTGTGAGGTTGATAGCTGTGGAACCCTTTTTCAGTCTTCAAAACTTGTATTTATAGGCTCCATGGTGTTAACTTCCCTTGTGCCGAGATGTTGCCAAGTGTCCAAGTTATTTCCCGCCTTAATCTTGGTACTGCCATGTGTCCCATGTAGTTAGATCTCTCTCCCAATTGGTGGTTACTGGCAGTTATACTCCGATAAACCTATGGGCACCGAAACCCAATGTACAGAAATTGTACAAATCGGCGTGCGAGACCCACTTTTGGATCTCACACGAATGATCCGAACCGTTCAATAATTTTAAAATAATTTTCCAAGTGTCTGTGCAAACAATCAGCTTAATTGGATATGCGTAAGTGCTTCATCCAAACTTCAAGTTTTTCATTCAGAATTGAAGATCCTAAGTTCTGGATGAAAAACTTGAAGTTTGAATGAAGCACTTATGCATATCCAATTGAGCTGATTTTTTGAAGACAAACTCGAAAAATTATTTTAAAATTATTGAACAGTTCGGATTGTTTGTGTGGGACCCAAAAGTGGGTCCCGTAAGCCGATTAGTACAATTTCGGTACATTACCTTTGGTACCTGTAGCATCGTCCGTAATACTCCCACTTTTGGAGGCAACGAGGCCTTTGACACCATCTGCTGGCCTCCTATTTTCATGGGTAGTGGGGGCTTCGATGAGGTAACAATATTACACCATGTGGCATAACCGCCTCCCTATCATGTTGCTAATAAGGTTTTTATTTTTAATTTTGCTAGGGCTTCTTGATAATTTATCCTCCTTTATTTTAGGAAAGGATAATAACAAGCGGTTCTCTTTTTGTTATCCCTTCATATGAGAGAAAATCTAATCGTAGCCATTTATATTTACGTATTAAACATGGCCCTTTTGCCTTAATATATCCAAAAGACTCCTCAAGGCTCTTATTATTTCCTTAATTTCGGAGCACCATCTCTATCCACCATCCATGGGCTTAATCCCTTTGAAATGGATTGAATGGGCCTTGTGGGTCAAAATCATTATAGGCCTTTTTAACTCCCCGGCCTATAGAGTCTAATTTCATCCCTTCAGGCCTAAACGGAATTTTGTGTCAAATTTGGGTGTAAACAGAAAGAGTCCTTTTAATAGCCCATTGTGCACACGATTCCTAGTCTTCAAGGAATCTAGTGAAAGGACTATTCCGAACAGTTCTACTAAATTGGTAACCAAAATCTAACCTATTGAGATCCAAACCACACGACCAGAGATAACATGCGCGTGAAGTATAGAACCTTATTAACACGCCATCTCAATGTAAAAGACATGATAATTTTGTCGACGGTCTTTCCTTCTGTAAATTGCATTTAGAATTGGGGGCCCTGTAGTGAGCTCACTCACTACATGCGTATAGTGAGCTCCTTCGGCCGTCCAATCAGCAATTAACTGTTCGGATCGTCTTACACTTAAAAAAACACTTTAACATTAATTTTAACTCCAACTTATCCAAACCGTTGGTTACCGATCGGATGACCGAGAGAGCTCACTACACGCATGTAGTGAGTGAGCGAGCTCACTACATGCCCCCCGGTTCCGAACTTATATAAGCAACCAACAATGTTATGGGGTACACCACACTTGCGCACGAATTTAATGTGGCCGATGAGGAGAAACCCATATCATTTTCTGATAAGCAACAGTTAGATTTTAAAGAAAATTTGAAACTCATCCGGCTCTCGGTCTGTCTTTGCAATGTAGAACATGGCCCAAAAAGGAAAATCATTTTAACTTAACTTGGTCGTTTAAAGCTCATCTCAAGGGACATAAACACGCACGTACTTTAGGACAAAAACATCATAAAATATGTATATTCCATAAATATATAAGGTTATATGTTATGTCAAAGGGAGAGATCAGATTGTGTGTAGTTGATAGATAATTTTATACACGTGATCAAAAAAATGGTTGATAACTTTTTGAAGGATTTTTTCCACTTATATAGAAGAATTTTAGGAACTCTTTTGATCCTCTGTAGTTGTAGGGGCCAATCTCGTAGAATTTTTTCAAATTAACCTCAAAAACTAGTTCTATATGTGATAATATTTGGCATCCCCCTGTTTCTGCCCCTGACCCTCCTATTATGTTTCTCCCCCCGAAGGCTTTTAAACATAAAAGCTCAGTTATTTATTTGAACTAATTCTTCTTTTGCAATCTATTTGTTTATCTCTCAGTCATTTCCCTTTGATTTTTTGAGCTTTGAGTTCGTCTCGAGAAAACAAAAGAAATTATGCTCAAACTTTATAAATAATTAGGAAAACTCTACCATGCAACTTTTTCCGTTTTAGTTTATGAAGCCCGCGAATATCAATTTAGGTTATGCTTAATTGGTCAATAAGTTCAGTATCTCTTAATTTTTCCAACCAGTCTCTGAAAGGAATTATACAGGTGACATTATCATTGGAGCAAGGATTCAAAAGGAGCATAACCTATAGTTTCACAGATGATGTGGGCATTGAGGATAAATATGCAGAGCATGCTACGAACCATGAATTTGCAGATATAACATGGTATCCATCAAAAAATGAAGCTGTTTACAGGTATGATGATAGAGTTCCTTTGAACACAAGTGGGGATGGAGTAAATGACTTCTTAGGGTTTCAGTCCCAATCCATTCTGGTCTCCAAATCAACTAGAACAGCAGGTATGCCTCTCTTTCCTTTAGTTAATTGTGGATTAAACTTTGCACCCCTCAAAATATATTGTACCGACGATCGCCAATATATTGTACCGACGATCGCCATTGCCGTTGGGCTAGATTGTCATTTGTCGATGTGATCCAATGGGGAGGTGCCATTAGGGATTACTTTATGGAAAATTTTACGAGCAGATTTTGAGATTTTAGATTTTGAAAAGTAATTAATAGTGTTTTGTTGAAAATTCTTATCGACGTATTTTGGAATTTGACAAGGATTAAACAAAATTGGATTATTTGCTGCTAAAAATCAACTTCCTGAGATGTAGATTTTGTTTTCAAGAAAGTTTGATTTTTAGCAGCAAATAATATTCTACCAGCTTTTACTTCAGCTTAATTATTATCTTGCAGGTATCATAAAAAATTTATCTGTTTCTAATAGAACTTGCAATCGAAAGCACAATCTATTAAAGCTTTTGCTAATACATGTCAACTGCTATTACAAACTAAAGGGTCAATTCGGAATACAGGGTAGGAGTACTCTTTTTTCTTTTTTTCTTTTTTTTGGTCATTTGTTATTCGTAATCTAACATGGGGAGGGAGGAATGAGACTCGATCCTGAGATGCAGTGTGAGACATCTAAGAACGCTATTGCATGAGTTAGCCATTGCAGGAGAGGAGTACTTGAAAGGGCCAAATTGAAAAAAAATTCAGTGAAGCATAAAAAATTTGCCTCCTTTTCATTGTTTAAACTCAAGCACTTTGTTCACTTTACATTTCTAAAAAAAATTTCAAAAAGATTCTTACCCCATCTCTCATATCTCTAATAATTAATCATATTTCTCTCTCTACTCATACATCTTTATCTAATCATTATTATCATTTCTCTCTCTATCTCTCTCCAATTATTACACATCTCTTTAATTATTGCTTTTTCCAAAAACTCATCCAAACACTATCTCAAAAATATTTCTCAAAATATTCTTCTCAAAACTTTCAACCAAACACAGTGAGGCTTTTCTCCTTTTTTCTTTTGGGTCCTTCCATTGTCAGTCCACTGGACTGACAATAAGGCATGAAGAAGGAAAAACAACACACACTCCAATATACTTTTTTTAAACTTTTATATGCATTTTCACATATTCTTATACACTTTTCACATATTTCAATATACTTTTTAAACTTTAACGACAGCGCAGTGGGTTGACTTTAGAATTTTCCTTTTCTTTTTCCCATGTAAGAGCTTTTTACAAACTGGTTCTGATTGAGATAATTCAATAATTGAAGGAGCATATTGGAAGGAAAATAAGAATTTAAAGGCCAAAAAAGAAATTAATCAATCTTTAACGGTGTAAAGTTACAACTATGTAGTAATACTTTTAGGGGTGGAAAGTTTAATTTACCCTTGGTTTTATTCGCTAACAGTCCTCCAAAGATCACATTTTTCCTATGAATGATCAGAGAAAGCCCTGGAGAATGCAAGAAACGTAAATGGAAAATGCACAATGGCCTCAACATTTATAAGTTTCAAGAAACTAACTGCCAATGGATTAAAGAACAACGTAATCTTCACCGGATATCCAGTCGTGGGCCACCAGGGAAAAATGCAGACCTCTGGATCTTGTTTATACTCTCCACCATCGAGAATCGACACTTCTTGTGCTTGGGATCCAAGAATAAACGGCTTGTTCTTCTATGAATCGACGGCCATATTCCCTGCCCAAAAGTTTGCAGATTTCATACGCGACGTGAAGAGACTAAGGGAACTAAAACCTGAAAACTTCTGTGGAGTGGATATCTACAACGGGTTCTTGATCCGTTTCATCAAGGCTTCGAAAGCCTATATAGGGCAATCCGAGGATTCTGTAGTTGTGGACTTCAATTATTATCGTGCGGATGAGGGTTCGACGCCTAGATTAAACCAAGATGTATGGGAAGAGGTGGAGCAAATGGCATTTTTCAAGTACGGGGCTAAGCCACATTGGGCTAAGAATAGGAACGTGGCCTTTTTGGATGTTGACAAAAAGTATCCAAATTTTGACAAGTTCATTGCAGCAAAGAAGAGATCGGATCCCACGAACATGTTTTCTAGTGAATGGTCTGACCAGATATTGTTTGGGAAGGTAGTTGAGAGAGATGATGGGTGTGCTTTGGAAGGGCAATGTATATGTTCAGAGGACAGGCATTGCAGCCCTAGCAAAGGATATTTTTGTCAGAAAGGGCTTATTTATCCAGAAGCTCGAGTCTGCCGATACTCTGCTGGTAGTCTGCTGGCCGATGACATCTTGCACAATATGCTACAGACTTAGAAAAGTGCGGAGGTGCTGGGGTAATTGCTGTGGCATTCAAGGCGTATGGCGGAGTTTGCTCGAGCTTTTCCCTCTGCTCCTTCAACCTGCTAGCAAGGAGCTTGTGGTACTCAGCTGCCTCAGTCTTGGCTTTTGCAATTCTCTTTTTCTTTTCTGCAATACTATCTTGTTTCCTTTGCAAAGTCGATGGAGTAAATCATAAGATGTTAAGCTCAGGGAGTTTTACTTTTGTTTATCTATGGACAGAGATACAGATTGACCAGACGATGGTAATTCATTTGGAAGGTGTTTGTGAGATCAAAGAAACCCTCAAGGAAAATCGC
Source organism: Vaccinium macrocarpon (assembly GCA_022606695.1). Lineage (NCBI taxonomy): Eukaryota > Viridiplantae > Streptophyta > Magnoliopsida > Ericales > Ericaceae > Vaccinium > Vaccinium macrocarpon. Next base: position 27,367,857 of record CM040177.1, read on the forward strand.
TACAGACGAAAAAAAAAATATCAAAATACACGCAGTACCAAATAAAAGAATAATACATTACATAATATCAGAAGAAAACGAAAATATATGATACCCATTTCAGTTCCCATAAAATTGTTGTGATAAAACGCGGAAGCACCCAAGCATTAAGATTCAAACACAACCACAACGCGATAAATAGAAATGCGATGAAAAATAAAATGGAGAGTGACACATAAGATTTACGTGGTTCGGCAATAACCTGCCTACTCCACGGAGAGGATCCCGTTCTTTCACTATGAGTAAAAATTGTACAAGTACACTTGAGTATTAATATCTCACACCCAATCTCTTATACTCCACTCATACAAGAACTCACTCTCACCCAAGCTAAGCTTGACACTTGCATACAACCTTAATGACTTGGTTGCACCACCACCCTCTCCTATTTATACACTGTCAAACCAAACAAATATACCTAACAACCCATGCATTAAAACTTGATGCATATTCCAACAAAGAAGTTGGAAAGCCACCTATTGGAAAGCCAAGTTACACGGCAATATAGGGAGAAAAGAAATGTCCAGCTAATCCAGCTATGCTTCGGTAATCCCCGAGAGTTAAAACCCTTGTGCAAGATAATTAAAATCCCATTGGAATTGGAACCAATCCCAACAAAAATCAACTCAAAGAAAAGAAAAGAAAAGGTTGAAGAAAGATCATTAGATCAAAGAAAAGAAGTACCACTTTGAGCTCCGGCAACATACAAACTCAAAGTAGGTGGAACCTTCTGCAAATGAACAAGCACAGGCAAATTGGGGACCTAATTAGTACAATTCAACTGAAGCATTCTATGATCGGATGAAAAATATGGAGGGTCTAGTACGATTCAACTAAAGAATTATATGGCCGGATATATATATATATATATACACACACACAATCCCCATCCCATAAGGGACCCTGATGGAACAAAAAAAACGCACCACGACGTCACAGCCCTTGGATCAAATCGGACGGCTGCGGTTTAAAAGAGCCACACGCGGGTAGAAAAGAGCAATCCGGGTTGGATCATAAAGGGTTCGCGGGTCAAATTCAACATACGGGTTAAACTCCCTTTACCCTTTCAATTCCCCAGTTCTCTCACAGACGACGTGAGAAGAGAGAGAAAGAGGGAGGAGAAGAAAAACCGAAGGAAGAAGAAGAAGATCGGGAAGGAAGAAGAACCGAACCACCACGAAGGAAGAAGAACCGAACCACCACACGAAGGTCTCTCTCTCTCTCTGTGTGTTTCTGCTTCGTTTTCATTTTCTAGGGTTTCAAATTGGGTTTATTGAACGAAATCTCTCTGGCTTGTTCAATTAGATTTCGTTTTATAGGGTTTCAAAATAGGTTTATTCTATTTTGTTGTTTGCTCATCTTTTTGTTTTCTAGGGTTTTGAAATGAGTGTGGCTTGTTGAAAAAGAACTGCATTTAAAGTGTTCTATCGATTTGAAGCCTCTAAAAAAAAACGACCAAGAAGATGGATCCCCAAGGTTAGTTTGTCTCTTTATCTATCTGTGTGTTTATTTTTTTTGTATCTCTATGTCTATTGACTCCATGTGAATAATTATCTGATATGAATCTTGTGCATTCTTTGAGACCAACTTGTTAAGACAAGTGCAGTGGCAAGCCAAATGTATAGCCATTCCCAAAAAATGATTGCATTTGCAAAAAAATCCTTGAATTTACATAATGTGGAATAAAAATTAGCACCATTTCATATTCATAATGGATTAAAAATTTACTTTTTGTTTTACTTCAAATCAGTTTGAGGCTTGTAATGAACTTTCTGTACTCGTGGTACAAGGTCAGACCATAAATTGAAAATTTTAACATTAGCAGGACCCCCGTGGATGGAAATAGGCGGCCTTTTATTATGCACTGTCTATATGATTCAAATTCACTGATGGTCCACTAAGACAATGTGATTATATTTGTACATACCTTCAAATCTAATATATATAGATGCAAGTCCATGTACCATATCTAGACTAATATATTGGCAAAACTAGCTACTGTGCAAGTTATACAGTAAACGAAATTTAGTTGGAGTAGTAACACGCTGAAGTCATTCAAACGGGCCATGTAAAAATGTTTGCTTATCATAGTTCTACTTGTCTTACTAATGTTTGAGTCATTTTATGTCTTCAGAATGTCGTCTTTGCGAGATGTACTATACTCACCGTCAGACAATCAAGCTTGTGCATCATCCAGAGGTTCTTCTGAAGCTCTTTACACTCCTCAAGTGATCGAAGGATGAGTTGATACCAAAGGTTGATAAGGTGTTTGCTAGTTTGGAAGAAGCTCATAGGTTTTACAATGATTATGCTAGAGAAGCTGGATTTGGGGTTCGAATCAATTCAAGCAAGTTGGGTAAGGGCGGTCTAACCGTTAGGAAGGAATTTGTTTGTCACAAAGAAGGGGTGAGGGCGAAAAAGTATACGCAAAATGTATCCGAAAACACTATACGGAAAATGGGGTTAACTAGAGAGAATTGTGGTGCAAAAATGACTGTTGTGAAACGGGGTGAGGGGTTTGCCGTCACACAATTTGTTGCCACTCACAACCACACGCTTGCCACACCAAAGAAGGTGCATTTATTACGATCTCATCGTAAATTGTCGGCTGCACAAAGAGCTTTGACAGAGGAACTTGGCAATGCAAATGTGCCGACCCACCAACAAATGAGTATTTTGGAGATGCAAGCCGGAGGTCTACAAAATGTTGGATGTTCTCAACAAGATCTCTATAATGCTAAAAGAGATAAAAAGGAAAATGGTAGATGGCTTTGACGCTAGTTTGTTGGTTGAGTATTTTGAGGCCCAACAAGAAAAGAATGCTAGTTTTATATTCTCAATCTTGCCAGATGATGAGGGGAGTTTGTATCATTGCTTTTGGGCCGATGCGACCATGAGAAAGTCATACCAATATTTTGGGGACGTGGTGGTGTTTGATACAACTTATCAGACAAACAAATATTCATTGATCTTCTCACCTATTATAGGGGTTAATCACCATGGTCAAACAACAATGTTCGGGTGTGGTTTTTTAAGTGGCGAAAAAACCGATGCTTTCGAGTGGCTTTTCAATGCATGGTTGGAAGCAATGCCGGCTGGAGCTCCCAAATTGATCATAATTGATCAAGATCCGGCAATGGCAAAAGCAATCAGTACTCGCCTTCCAAATAGGGTGCACAAGTATTGCATTTGGCATATTGTGATGAAATTTTCCGAAAAATAAGTGGCTGTCTATTATAAAGAGCATTATGATGACTTCCGTAAATGTATATGGAACTCTAAGACACCCGAAGACTTTGAAAGGAGATGGGGAGAGATTGTTGCAAAAGCTAATTTGTCTAACAATGAATGGTTAGATGGTTTGTACCAAATTCGTGAGAGATGGGTTCCTGCATATACGAGACACATATTTTCTGCCCACATGACGAGTAGTCAAAGAGCCGAAGGATGTCATGCATTCTTCAAGCGGTACGTGTCTGAAAAAAATTCATTGATGGATTTTGTGACGAGGTTTGGTAGGGCACTTTCACATATAAGGCACAATGAATTAGATTCAGACCATAAAGATGTCAATGAGAAGCCACTCCTCGTAACAAAAACACTCATGGAGTCGACAATGCGTGAAGTGTACACACATAGTGCTTTTTACAAGTTTCAACATGAACTCTTGGACAGTGGGGCGTATGTCGTAAAGAGTACATTTAAAGATGAAATGTGGGCTAAGTACAATGTTCCGAGGTCAAGTCTCCCTGATTCCAAGGGTCGTGAGCTTGTGTTAGACAAGTCATCAAACTTTGTTAAATTCAGCTGTAAGAAGTTTGAGTCCGACGGAATTCCTTGTCGCCATATCTTGGCTTACTTCACTAAAAAACAGATAAAGGAATTACCTGAACAATACATATTGCGGAGGTGGACTAAATCAGCAAAAGCTAGCAGGGTTATGGATCACGGGACCGTTTCTGAAATATGTGACACTTCTATGTTAATGAAGAGAAATAGGCTTTTCCGACTAGCTAGCAAAGTAATTGATGCATGTTTGTTAAGTGAAAATGAGGCTGAAGGTTTGGAAGAATATTTGGTATCAATTGACGCGCGCCTTGCATCCAAGATGAGTGACTTGAATATTCGCGAAGAGAGTAGTGTCCGAAAGGCTATTTGTCTTGGAAAGCAACCTATTCTGAAAGAACCACGACCAGTTAGGTCAAAGGGTTGTGGTAAACGGCTGAAAGGAGGAAAAGAGAAGACCATGAAGAAGAAGAGGCGTTGCAATGGTTGTGGTAAATTGGCGACACATGACAAAAGGAATTGTCCGGTACTTCTTGGAATGTACGTGTATGAAACTTGTGTGAAAATGTTCATATATAATTTGTATGCTTTATTTTTTTAATTTAATTGTGAAATTTGTTTGTAGCTCTAGCGCAGATGGTAGGTTGAACGACGAGGACAACGACGATGACGAGGATGTTGGACTTGAACGACGAATGTAAGTGTTTATGTAAACTTCACATGTTTCTTGTATTTATTGCTTATGAATGTCCTTTATTTGTGTAACAGAATGGCGTGCAATTGGTGATGGTCTGTTGTTGCATTTCAATCAGCTACCCTCTTCTCTGTTCCATTGCGTGGTCTGCCGTTGCAATTCATTTGCAGTTCCTTGTTAGTGGTTAACCGTACCAGACGTAGAAGGTAGTTGGAAGTTAGGAGGATATTCATTCAGTAGATTATGAAACTTGTGTATTGAATTCTGGGTTTCTGGATTTAGTAGTACATGATGATCCTTAATTGAGTTTCTAAATTATGTCCTTGAAACTGTGTATGAAATAGAGTTATGTTTTGTGGTTTTGATTGTTACTGGGATACTCTAATGCACTATCATGAGAGTTCAATGTTCATGGAGCCTCAGAATTGGTGGGCAACTTACTCTAGAAGAGCAATGGTGAAAATGCCCCCTTTTTGTTTCAAAGCTGGATTTCTAGATGTGCTCTAACAAGGTTTTACATTTTGTCACAGAACTTCTAAGGTGCAGAATAAGCACTTTTGTTTGAAATTACTTATATTTAAGTTCATGTTAGCCTTGCAAAAGGGTTCCATACTAATTACCTTTTAGACATTTCTCGGCAACTTAGAAATCCTGAGTTCATGTTACCCTTGCATGATGATTTTCACCTATGCAGCAGTGACAAACCTGACCAGAAACTGATCTATATTACCTATGTTTTGTAACATATTAGTATCAAACTTGACAAATCATAGGCTGATGGAGAATGATGTCAACTTATCAGTCCAATTATGATGGATGGGACACAATTCCACAATATATACTGCAGTCTAGCAAAATGATGGCTTTTAATAATACAACAACTAGTAGCTCAGAGCACCATTGCATAGCAAAAATGGTTAGCTGCCACTAATAACCCCATAACCACCATTACATATTGTTCATACACTAAGACTTTATCTTAATTATATATAGATTACAATCACTTAACAAGTAGAATTACCAATGCTACAGCAATCAAGAGCATGAGTATATTCACTCTATATTTCAAAGTGTCCATTGCGACTTGCATGCCTTGAACACGTTCGTCAAATTTCTTCAGGTTCACGTCATTCAAACCCTCGCCAGTTTCTGGATGATACCCAATTGGATTGCACCACTTCCAATAGTTTCATCTACCTTCGTCTTTCGTCTCCTTCGGACACCCATAGTAGAGCCTTCCAGGATTACGGTTTGACTCCGAAATCCTCACAGCAGCTCTCATGCCACACCAACATGCTTTGTTTCGAAATCGAAGATAGTTATCTGGGCTGGTACCCATGTTGCTTGAAGTAGTCATGACTAACAAGGACCAAGTAAAAACAAAATTAAAGGTCATAAGTATACACAATATGAACATCAAGGTTCAACTATCAAGTAGCAACTATTGAAGTACCAAATGTATAGCCCCATTTTCAGAATTCAAAGTCGTAAAGAGTGCAATTTAGATAAATGGTGAAAATAAAAAAAAATGAATCCTTATGTGTCGCAACTGGAATTCCTTGTTTAAGAGGACTTGGAAATGTGTACCAATCACATTTTACTTTCCAATTAGACTGACTAGATTTATGAACAACAATTCTTCTCAACAACAAAGGAAATGTTATTGCATGTCTCTAAGCACAGAACTAATGCATACCAAATACTAATCAATTTTACCTACGCAACAGGCTCAAATTCAACACATTACATGTCTCTAAGTGAAGAACTAATGCATATCAAATAGCAATCAAATCCAACCGAAAATACCGGGATCATGTCATCATCTATCAAACAATCAATGTAAAATTGGTATCATTTAAACATGCTTTGAAAAATCATGAAGAAGAATATAAACATTCTTTGAAAAATCAACACAAAACACAAAGCGATTAGGGTCAATAATTTAAACATGCTTTGAAAAATCAACACAGAAATATTGGTCTCATAGTATCTCAACAATTTTCAAGTTCTGAAGTAGCATAGAATATAAACTCCATTCTGACCAATTCACCAGACATTCGAGTCATGTAAAATTTCCAAGAACCTCACAAGAAGACAGGGTCCAAAATCAATTCCCCAATATCTGCAAGACAAACACATATTCAGATATCTCCACATATTCAGATATTGTATTCAGATATTCCGATCTTCTTACTTCATTTATCACAAAATTTTACCAAACTTCGGAACTATCGTCAGAAATAAGACCCTAATAACATACAGTAGTTCATTTTCTCTGATGTTGATCATATAGCTTCCTTGAACAAGCCACACTCAGAAAACGAAATCTATACCCATTTCGAAACCCTAGAAAACGAAAAGATACCAAACAAGAAGGGGATAAACCCATTTCGAAACCCTAGAATAAACCCATTTTGAAACCCTATAAAACGAAATCTAATTGAACAAGCCAGAGAGATTTCGTTCAATAAACCCAATTTGAAACCCTAGAAAATGAAAACGAAGCAGAAACACACACAGAGAGAGAGAGACCTTCGTGTGGTGGTTCGGTTCTTCTTCCTTCGTGGTGGTTCGGTTCTTCTTCCTTCCCGATCTTCTTCTTCTTCCTTCGATTTTTCTTCTCCTCCCTTTTTCTCTCTCTTCTCACGTCGTCTGTGAGAGAACTGGGGAATTGAAAGGGTAAAGGGAGTTTAACCCGTATGTTGAATTTGACCTGCGAACCCTTTATGATCCAACCCGGATTGCTCTTTTCTACCCGCGTGTGGCTCTTTTAAACCGCAGCCGTCCGATTTGATCCAAGGGCTGTGACGTCGTGGTGCGTTTTTTTTGTTCCATCAGGGTCCCTTATGGGATGGGGATTGTGTATATATATATATATATATATATATATATATATATATATATATATATATATATATATATATATATATACATACATACATACATACATAATAAACTTCTACTAAAGGACCCTTATTTAAGTTTTCATGCGGACCTAGGGGTATTTTTGACTTTTTGGACCAAATTTCAATGATTTGAACCATTCAATATTTTTAAAACGTGTTTTTGATGGCCCCCTTAAGGAATCATAAAAAAAAGTAACTAGGAAGGGCTTCATCCAAACAATTTTTGATAAAAGTTATACATATATATATATATATATATATATATATATATTTTTTATCAAAAACTCTTTGGATCAAGCCTTTCCCGGTTATTGTTTTTTATGATTCCTCGCGTAGGCCCTTAAAAACACATTTTAAAAACATTGAGCGGTTGTGATCGTCGAAATTTGGTCCAGAAAGTCAAAAATACCCCTAGGTCTGCATGAAAACTTAAATAAGGGTCCTTTATTAGAAGCGGGTCATATATATATATATATATATATATATATATATATATATATATATATATATATATATATATATATATATATATATATATATATATATATACTGACAATCATGATCTACTAGACTCCTCACGGATCTCCTCCTGTGAGGACCACCCCTTTTTTGATTTTTCAAACCAAATTTCAATGATCTGCATCGCTCAATGTGTTTAAAACATGTTTTCCAAGGCCAAAGTGGGGAATCACCAAAAAAAAAAAACCCGAAAGGGCTTCATTGGAGCAGTTTTTTTTTTTATAATAATCGTACATATGTAATTTATCAAAAAATGCTTGAATAAAGCCCTTTCGGGTTTTTTTTGGTGATTCCTCGCGATGACCCTTAAAAACACGTTTTAAACAAATTGAATAGTTCGAATCATTGAGATTCGACCCCAATCCATGAGGTTCTTACGGAATTTTAATGAGATAGTCCTCATTAGATCATCCTCATATATATTGATATACAATAAGTATGTTATAAGGGAGCCCTCACAAATTTTGTGAGGGAAAAACGCTGATAGCCGTTGGATCGCGATTAGACTATCAACGGCTGAGATTTAAAATAATCCACACGTGGGTTAAACAAACACGCAGGTCAGGATCTGGGTATAATTCCCCCCCCCCCCCAAATCCGAATCCCTCCCCTCCCATTTGACATTGCGAGAGAGAGAGAGAGTAGGCGATTTCGAACAAGATCGAGCCAAAATCTCAATAATCTCTCCCATTCTTGACTAAATCGAAGGTATTCACCTCTTCTCTCTCTTCCTTCGTTCGATTCTCATGGTTTTTGCCATTTTTTAAGTCGATTTTTGAATTTATAGGGTTTCCAACATCAGCGGTCAATCAAACTTAGGGTTTCATTTGTCGAACCAGGTCTCTCTCTCTCTCTCTCTCTCTCCCCCCTTTCCTAGACTTAGCTACATATATAGGTACTTTTAATGGCTGCGATTACGTATATTTAGATATAGTGTCCTTACCCAACCCCAGGATAAAATTGGGAAAATTTGACCAAAAATGATAACCCACCGATTTTGCCACCTCGCCTTTTATGGATAGGGGATATAAAAATCCGAAAACACCAAATGCACTAATATATTGCATCATGATTATACTGCATCATAATTATACTCTCTAAATGCACTAATATACTGCATCATAATTATACTATTAAGTTTTTTCCTAAAATATGCGTAACAAAAATTAGATGGATTGGTTAGAGTCAATTTTACTGTGAACTTTTCGTAAATTCTATCGATGTTACTCTTTATATATATATATATATATATATATATATATATATATATATATATATATATAGAATATATTAATATATTGAACGGCTTTGAATATTTGCGTGAGACTCGAAGTGGATCCCATGGTGTATGTTGTTTGTAGATGATATTGTCCTTGTAGATGAAACAGTTAGTGGTGTTGATACTAAATTAGAAATTTGGCGGGAAGCATTAGAGTCTAAGGGCTTTCGGATAAGTAGGAGTAAAACTGAGTATATGGTCTGCAAGTTTAGTGATACCAGAAGTGAGTATGAGGAAAGAGTGATGATCCAAGAATAGGAGATACCAAAGAGGGACCATTTTAGGTATTTAGGCTATATTATTAGCCAAGATAGAGAGATTGCAGATGATGTAACGCATAGGATCCAAGTGGGGTGGCTTAAGTGGAGAAGCGCTATTGGTGTACTGTGTGACAAGAGGGTACCAACAAAATTGAAAGAAAATTTTTATAGAACTGTCATAAGACCAGTGATGCTTTACGGGACAGAATGTTGGCCTATTAAAAAGCAACAAGTGAATAAGATAAGTGTAGCGGAAATGAGAATGTTGAGGTGGATGTGTGGTAATACTAGACGTGATATGATTAGAAATGAAACAATTCGCGAGATGGTGGGTGTAGCACCTATAAAGGAGAAGTTAAGGGAAAATAGGTTAAGGTGGTTTAGGCATGTTTATCGAGGGCAAATGGATCGCAAAAATAGTAAGAGAGTGGATAGGATAGCTTTGGGGTAGAAAACGCATAAGGGAGGAGAAGACCCAAATTGACTTTAGATGCGGTAGTACGCAAAAATCTAAGTATACTGGGTTTAAGCGATGAAGTAGCATTTGACAGAGCTTAATGGAGAAAAAAGATTCATGTAGCCGACCCCAATTGATTGAGATATAAGGCTTGGTTTGATTTGGTTTGGTTTGTACTCGAAGTGGATCCTAGAGAAAGTGGTATATATTTAGTGTATACGAAACAGTATACCCATAGTAGGTCTCTTAATCAATGGATCATGCCATTATTTCGGCAGAAAGCTATTTCAATGTGTTTTAGCCTAATAAGTCACCTGCCTTATTATTTTGTCTTTATTTGATATATATAAGTCACCTGCCTTATTATTTTGTCTTTATTTGATATATATATATATATATATATATATATATATATATATATATATATATATATATATATATAGAGTCCCGTTCTCCTAAGGGATCCCGCACCAAAAATTTGGTACGGACCAAGGCATTTTTCAACTCTACGGATCAAATTTTGACGATCCAACCGCTTCTATGTTTTCAAAATGCATTTTCCAAGGCCTACGCAGAAAATCTTCAAAACAAAATATCCGGAAGGGCTGATCTAATCAGTTTTCGATAAAACTGTACATACTCGGATCGTCAAAATTTGATCCGGAAAGGTCAAGTCCGCACCAAATTTTGGTGCGGGATCCCTTCGGAGAATATTTTCGTATATATATTGCGTGTTTAAAATCTTCATCAACTTTTTATGTATTATTAGTTTGTCTCGACGAGAGGAATAAAAAGAAGTAAAAAATATTATCTAAATCCGAACTCAAATTTTCTGAATAAAGACAAAAATAAGTAAAAAAGACATATTTTTATACTTATTTCAAGTTTTATTCAAAAAATTTAGAGTTCTAGCTATAATTTTTTACTTTTTCGATTCCCTTCGTCGACACGAACCAAAAATACCAAAAAAACTAGATGCATAACTAACTATTGTGGAAGAAATTCAAATAAGGATGAAAAAAAAAGTCGAAGTTACTATTTAAACCAAAACACATTCGTTGCTTCCACAACTTCAACACATCACAACCATAACAATAAACCAATGTCTACTTTCCATACAATATACTAAAATTCAAAATTTGAAATTAATAAATGCGTGTTTAGGTCCCTCACGGGCGGCGGTTGAAATCCCACCACTTCCAACCTTTGTCAAGAGTACTTTTTATAGCAAAATCTTTGGACTAAAATTTGCATGAAACAAACCTTAAACCAATACAAACCACGTTATAGAAATATGGCATAAGCATACAGCAGAGATGTTGAAGATTTATTTTGCATTTTGATTGTTGTTTTGACCCTTATTTCTGTTTTTCTTGAGTCTTTCCATCACCTCTTCAAGTCTCTGAACCCTCCGTTCAAGCGATATTGCTACGTCGATGATCTCTTTGGACCGGGTCACTGCGCCCTTTTCTTTGACTGGTGGCCTCCTCGCTGTTGATTCAGTACTGCTAACAGATGGAGAAGGTTTTACATCACAAGCGCTGACCTTCGATTCACACGACATGCTTCAAAATCACGAACACTTACTTTGTCCAATAACAAAAGCTTTGGGTTAGGTTGTTGCCCAGGTTAGGAACAAAGCAATCGATGTATTTAACAATCATTACGGTGGCAGCTAAACATTGACAAGGAGCATGCAGGTCCTCGACAAATTGACGCCAGCGATGTAGCGAAAATAGATTAGATATTGTTCTAGTAGATGAATAAGCGACTAGATATCGTTATAGTAGACGAATTGGTTAGATCTCGTTCTAAAAGATGGGTTCTTGAATTCACAAGAAAAAAATAAATACCTTGCGAACAAGGAAAATAGAGAGAACTCTAGAAATATTATTAATAGTTGATTGAATATAGAATGTAAGGTTATATCCATATTTGTAATAAGCAAACCCTAATTCGACTGGGACTCAAACTAATTATAGAAAAAGCAAATCTTAATTCAACTAGGACTCAAACTAATTAAAGAAAAAACAAATCCTAATTCAACTAGACCAAAAATCCTAATAAAATTGGAAATCAGAATCAAACCGTATATGAAAAGATAATAATTCTAACCTAAAAGAAAATATTCCTAGTTAAAAGCTTATTCTAAAAGAAATTCAAATAAAAATAAAGAAACTTCATAATCTTGTCCTACATCACAAATCAACGAAGATTGATTTAGCCATTATGTTGGATATCCACCTTTACTTAACTCGGTTTTGTCTATTTGTCTTTCACGTTTGTATGTTATCGTTTGTTGTATTTACGTGTATTCAATAGCATTTGATTAATGAATTTCCTCACTCTTCCTAAACAAAGAGAAAAAAAAAAAAAAATCATCCTGCAGTGACATATTTCTACACATTTACAACTACAATCAGTCTACAATAACTGAATTTAATTCACGAATTTTTCTGAAAGACATCTGAAAAAAGACAGGAGAAGTAGCAACTTGTATTAGGCTGCTTTGGCAAAAAAATACAGCATTGGTTTTTTTTTTTTTGTCTTTATTCAAATTTTTTTTTTACATTTGTTAGTTTTGCATCAAGTTTTCATGATTTATGGATTCGTCGAGACGAGGCGAATGCAACAAGTATAAAATTATGATTCAAACTAATTTTTTTTAATAAAGCCGAAACTAAACTAGTCTATTGGTTTAATTTTGGCATTATTTAAAAAATAAAGTTTCGACCATAAATTTATACTTGTTGGATTCGTCGTTGAGACGAATCCATAAACCTCGAAAACTTCATGCAAAACTAACAAATGTAAAAACCGTTTTTTGCTTCTTTTTTTTCCCCAAAGCACTCGTGAGTTTTTCAAAATAATTCACTCAAGAGGAGTAGATGCCAAAAGTTATCTTGTTAAAGTGAAATAAATGATAGTAGTCGATTGAGCACATATACTTGAGTGTGAAGTGCGTGTGAAATATACACATTATGTAAGTGTGTTGGAGATTTATTAGATACTTTTATTGTACATGCATCATTGTTAATTTTCTTCTTTTTTTTTTTTGTGATCAAAATGTATCATTGTATCATTGTTGATTAAAATGTCGAGATATCCAACTGTATATTTTTATATTTTAATAAATGCAGAAGATACCCTATGTACTTTCCTAAAGTAAAACTCTGATTTGAAACGACGATACATATTTCAACAGTTGAATCATCTATTCAATACTTGAAGAGTTCAAGTTTGGAATGTGGTCTATCATTTGAAAATGAGATTGGCTACAATGTTACGAATCAATTCCTAAAAGTTAAGAGACGCACCAAAATATTATGAATCATATTACTAAAAAGTTACGAAACACTAAAAAATATTACGATTGCCAATAAGGTGTCACAATATGAACTATACAATAGGTGCATATGGTGCACACTTTTAATGGGTTTAATGAATGTATACTGTAGTCATTCCTTTTGAAAATATAATCATCAGAGTCATTCGGGCAGCTCAAAATTTAAGATTTACCCAAAAAAAAAAACTCAAAATTTAAAAAGTGTCCACTAAAGATGAATTTTATGGAAATGACTACACCCTTTGTCCCTTTTTAAGTATGTTGATTTATAAATCCAACTTGTTACAGGAACATCCATCATTCACATTTCATATCAACTTTTACCTTCACTTTACACTTTTCACATTAATGAGCCGAGTTCGAGCTCGGCTCAATACACTGGTGCTCGAATTGAGCTTACTAAACATGACTCAAGCTCGGCTCATCAAGTATTTACAAAGCTTGAGACTGGCTCGTCAGAACTCGATTTTTAATAAACGAGTCGACCTCGAGCTTGTTAAAATGTTCCCTCATGGAAAACTTGATTTCTAGGATAAAAATCATCAATCCAAAGGCTAATCTCATCCAATAACGCATATCAGAAACTAGTAGGCTATTTTTAATAGTACAAAAAAAAAAAAAAATTGATTACATAATTCAGCTTCATCATTCTAGTGAAAACTGTCTTTAAGTTACCAAATCCAGAAACTAGTTTCAATGTGACGACTAAGAGAATGTGTTCAAGACACGGTTTGACAGAGAAAGATTGAGATTTCTTACCAGATTTGAGGAAGATCGACAAGTAGGTGGCTTGAGAGTGATATATGTGTCCGACAGTGACCAGAGCGATGGGTTTTGAGTGGGCTTGAGAGTGAGACGCCTTTCTCTTGTTATCACACTAGCACAAAAAATAAAGTTTCTATTAGTTTAATCAACAACATAAAATAGAGCTATACTACTAGCCGAGTAATGTAAATCAAGAGCATAAAACAATAACTTGATATTGAGAAAACAAGTAAAAGAAAAGCTGGCCTGTGACACAATCAGGAGGCGTGTTGCACTGTCTTAAAACCACTAGTCCTCCCCTACGTGAAGGTAATAACGGATTGTAGCGGCTCCAAGATTCAACCCGAAATGCTCACAAGCTCTCTCTTTCAATGTTCACGTCCACTGAGAGGATATAAACCAAGCCACGAACTGAGTTGCCCAAATATATTTAAACTACTAAACACTATGATTTTAGGAAGAAACTTGACTAGGAAAAATTGAGATGTTGCTGGAAATTTTGTCAAGTAAGAAGAAGGATTTGAGAAGTGTTTTTCGATGCTCAAAAAGAGTACTTGAGGCAGGTATTTATAAGGCTTTGGTCAAGCCTTCAAACGACAAAAAAATCAATGTATATATTATGAATTAACCAATATAAAAACTGATTGTTTATAATGAGTCAAATGGCTAGTAGCTTTATTTCAAAAAAATCAGTTACGGAATTAAAATGGAGGTTACACAATTTTTATAATCAATTCGATATTCAATCATTTTCTTAATTAAAAAATAAAACACAATAAATTCATATAATAAGTTTTGAAACTTACTCAAATTATTTAAAAATTCAACATTCCCCCACAAATTTCAAAACTTTTAAACCAATTAATGAAATATATATATTTTTATGGGCAACATAACACTGTGCAATAGGTGTAGGTGTCTTCTAGACTTGAACCTCACTTAGTGTTTATAGTTTTCCTTTGAAGAATCATAGTGAACTATGTATTGAACTAGATCCTTTGAATCAGAGTTCAACATATCACACACACAGTACTGGTATTGGACTTTAGTTCGTGGGTTAGTGTTGTTAATGGTCATGCACTAGATCTTGATTCTCATGGGAATTCTTATAGGCTAGCCCTAGCCTCGTAGTCGCGGCCACACGACGACTCCCACTTAGGTGAACCCTCCAAGGGTACAGTGACAGAATGTACCTCGCGGGATATTTCCCGCCTTGGATTCATCCAGGGATAACCCTTCTTAACCAGTCACATATCACAGCACAACTACCATAGGGATGAGCAGGAGAGTCTCAAATTGTCTCCTTTTACTAAAAGGTGTTGGATCCAAGTCGCGTAATATGGATTGTTTTTACCCATTGAATCTCTTTCATGGGATCTCCAGTCATAAAGATTGGGTTATCTCCCTTGGTGACTTCCTGTTGGGCTTAAGCCCATCCCCATCGACAGATCTAGGACTCTGCTCCTAGAGAGACCTTTAGTCAGCTGATCAGCAATATTGAGCTCAGCTTTCAAAAATTCTAATGAAATTATATTTTTATTCAACAAGCTTCTCATAGATTTATATTGAACTTGTATATGTCTATTCATCTTTTTATTTAAGTGAGATTGCCTCACTAACTCAATCACAGCTTTGCTATCACGATGTATAGAGATGGTAGGAATAGGTTTGCTCATTGGGGTATTTCAGTCAACAGATTCTTAATCCACTCAGCTTCAGTGCTAGCAGTGTCTAAAGCAATAACTCGGCTCCCTTGGTACTTCTAGAAATTATAGT
Organism: Vaccinium macrocarpon; assembly: GCA_022606695.1. Classification (NCBI taxonomy): domain Eukaryota; kingdom Viridiplantae; phylum Streptophyta; class Magnoliopsida; order Ericales; family Ericaceae; genus Vaccinium; species Vaccinium macrocarpon. Next base: position 27,383,684 of record CM040177.1, read on the forward strand.
TTGTTTCTTTGAGCCCCATGATATTGTAGCCCCTCCTAGTAGAAAAGTATAACCAGTCGTAGATTTGATATCTAAGCTGTTCGTAATCCAATTAGCATCACCATAACCTTCAACAACGGTTGGAAATCCTTTCTAGGTTAGGGAATAATCTAAAGTTCCTCTAAGATACTTAAAAACCCTTTCTAACGCAAACCAATGATCCTTATTAGGATTATGGGTATATCTACTCAATCTCCCGATGGCATAAGCAATATCAGGCCTAAATTTGTTAGCAATATAGAGTAGTGATCCTATGAGTTGAGAGTACTTCAATTTAGAAACAGGTTCGCCATTATTTTTCTTTAACTGCACGCTAGGATCATACATCGTAAAAACAGGATTGCAATCATAGTACTGAAATTTTCTCAACATTTTTTCTATGGTATTGGATTGACTCAAAGTAATCCCTTGTGGTGTTCTCTCTAATTTCATTCCCAAAATCACATAAGCCTCTGCCAAATCTTTCATATCAAATTTCTTGGAGAGATAAGACTTAGTAGATTCAACTACCTGTAAGTTTGTTCCAAAGATCAAAATATCATCCACATATAGGCACATAATCACTATTCCTTCACTTGACTCCTTAAGATACAAACATTTATCGTGCTCATTGAACTTAAACCCATATTCTAAGACCACTTTGTCAAATTTTTTGTGCCATTGTTTAGGAGCTTGCTTAAGACCGTATAATGATTTTACTAATCTACAAACTTTATGTTCTTGGCCTTTTACTACAAAACCCTTAGGTTGCTCCATATAAATTTCCTCATTTAGGTTTCCATTAAAAAATGTTGTTTTAACATCCATTTGGTGAATCACTAGATTGTGAATAGATGCTAGGGCAACTAAGATTCTAATTGTGGTAATGCTCGAAACAGGAGAGTATATATCAAAATAATCAATTCCTTTCTTTTGAGTAAATCCTTTAGCCACCAATCTAGCCTTGTACTTGTCAATACTTCCATCAGGCTTTAACTTCTTTTTAAAAATCCATTTGCAACCTATGGCTTTATTCCCAGGGGGTAAATCTACTATCTCCCAAGTGTTATTTTACATAATCGATTTGATCTCACTATTTATAGCCTCCTTCCAAACTGGTGCATCTAAAGAGTACATAGCTTCCCTCAAATTGATTAGTTCACCTTCTATAAGAAATGTGAAGAAATCTTCTCCAAAATTCTTCTCCATCCTTGTTCTTTTACTCCTTCTAAGTTCTTGAGTATCTATCTTCTCATCATGAATTATTGTGTATCCAGAAGAGAGTTTGTCACTAGTTGATGAAGATTCACTAACTTGACTTGAAATCCGAGTTTTATATGGAAAAATGAGCTCAAAGAATGTGGCATCTCTGGACTCAATAATGGTGTTGTTGGAAATATCAATAATCTCAGAGTTAATTACTAAAAATTTATAAGCTCTACTATTTTGTGAATATCCCAAGAAGACATTATCCACAGTTTTAGGTCCAATCTTCTTTCTTTTAGGCTCTGGTATAGCTACCGTAGCTAAACACCTCCACATTCTAAGGAAACTAAGGTTTGGGGGTTTTTTCTTCCAAATTTCATAAGGGGTTTTGCCATTGTCCTTCACGGTTATCCTATTTAGGATAAAACATGCACAAAGTATAGCTTCCCCCCAAAAAATTTTCGATAACCCAGAACTTAACAACATTGCATTTACCATATCCATAAGCGTTCTATTTTTCCTTTCAGCTACTCCATTAGATTGGGGTGAATAAGGTGGTGTCACTTCATGTACTATTCCATATTCTTCACAATAAGAGGTAAGATCACTGATAGTATATTCTCCTCCTCTATTAGACTTAAGAACCATAATCTTTCTTTCTATTTGGTTTTCAACTTCAGTTTTATAAATCTTGAACTTACGAAAAACCTCATCCTTTGTCTTGATAAGATAGACATAATAGTACCTTGAACAATCATCAACGAAAGTCACAAAATATTTATTTCCTACTCTTGTGGGTGGTCTAGAGGAGTCACAAACATCACTATGAACATGTTCTAAGAGTTGAGTATTTCTTTCTACACTCTGTGAGGTTTCCTAGTTTGTTTGGCTTGCACACAAATTTCACACTTCTTCTTAAAATCCACATGTGACTTAGCAACATGTGACTTAGCAACAAGATTTAGATCCATCATTCTTTTCATTTTCTTCAAACTCACATTTTCTAATCTACCATGCCATATATCACAAGATTCAACATTCAAAACTAGAGGAGAAATATTTTTTTGGATAATTCAGCTTGAAAATAAAAGAGGAAAAAAGGATATACAGCCTACAAGGGACATACCCCAGGAGGAAAAAACAAAAAGAAAGAAAGAAAATACATGCCAAAGCAAAAAAATAGGGAAGATGGCCAAATGGCTACAAAGTACAAGAAGGAGAATGATAGCTAAAGCTAAAGTTAAAGCTAAAGTTACAAAATATAAGAAAATAATGTAGCAAAGCTCGGGAGGCCAAGAGGCTACAATGGGAATGGGAGAAATGATGGAAAGCCTAACGACTCGAAATCAGCATACCGGAAATTAACCTAGTTATGTGTTTCAACTCCGTCTGTGAAACTAGAGTTGTAGAACATAGCAACAGTCTTCAATAGGTGGATAGCATCTTTGAGATGAGATGAGCAAAATTTGTATCAAACTGGGTTGGCCTTGGGATGTGAGAGTGACCAGAGGACAGCCCCCTCTGACTTAGGCAATGCCCAACACAGTGGGAACTCATCAGACCGAGCAAATCAAGTGAAATCCCTAGGGACATCCCCACCTAGGTAGGCAGGGACACAGCCGATGAACATAGCATTTGGATGGAGTGATGAATCACAACCTACTTGGGAGGAAATCCTCTTCCCATTGGCAATCAAACTTCCAAGGGGCAGCTCCCTTGGATAGGCCAAAATAGGAACGAGCATGCAACAATGAAATCTGGACATGAACGCATGATAACAGTAGCAGCTAATTCAATGAGATGGCAACCATATACTCAGTGCCAAACAGCAGCAGTAAACAGCAGAGCAGAGTGGAATCAGTGGTAATATCTGGTGAAATGCGAACAATAACCGCAGTAGTGGCTGCTTGAATAACAACAAGAGCTACGGGTTGGTGTAGCAGTAGCAAGGATTACACACTGCTGCAACAAATAGGATAGCAAGGGTACGGGTCAGTGTTGCAGCAGACCTAAGTTATATGGCTCACACTTCATCTCTCTCGAAACCTCGCTACTTCTAAACTCTCACTATGGACCCAGTCACCCTCAACTAATCCTCACAATATGCCCCCGCTAATTATTACCTCCACTCGCAATAAAATCAGTGGCCCAAACACACAACTCACATGGCAGCACTCATATAAGTGGATCACACTACTCAGTTCAACAATCCACAATGCAAATAGCAAAATAGAAGAGGATAAATCATCAAATCAGTATGAAATGTGAAACAAGGATTGCCTCCATCCTTGGAGACTAAATAACAGAAACAAGGATTGCTTCCATCCTTGGAGACAGATAATAAAATCAAGGATTGCCTCCATCCTTGGAGACAAATAGTAAAATCAAGGGTTGCCTCCACCTTTGGAGACAGTACATCTAATCATAGTGAACCTGCAAATGAGCTTTTAAAGACCTGCAACACAGAGTACCCAATTGGATAGATTAGCACCATAAGCATACCACCTTTCCAGAGTTTGCTGTGACCCTGTGGAATAAATGCTTTGAACCTGCAACATACTCAACAAAAGAGGTTTTAAGGTACAATACCATGTATAACAATCATAACAATCATGCATGACCAAGTAAACTCATATCTCATAACTTCTGCCATATAATCAACTAGGAGCAAGATCCCACAAGGCCAAAAGACAATTTGCTTGAGATCCTTTGGGGAGATTCACCAAGGGCATCAATCTATGTCTTATGACTGAGTGGATCTTGCTCACCACCATAGATATAGAACATGCAATATTTTGAAATTTACGAACATTCCTCTCAATCCAAATGTGGTATACAGTAATGGTAAACAAAAGTCTAATTAAAAGTGCATTAAGAGTTTTGCCCATGATTGTTGCTAATAGAGCAATCCAATTAACCCAAGTTCTTGGATGCCAACGAATATTGATCCTACCAATTAAGTGTGCCCAAACTTGGGATGTGAATGGACAATTGAAAAATAGGTGATCATGACTCTCATTGCTTGTGCAGAAGCTACAATTAGAAGCAGTCTTAGTGCCAAACAGAACAAGTCTGTCTTTAGTGTACAATCTTCCTTGGATAACCAACCAAGTGATAAAGCTGCATTTTGGGATATGGCCAGGGAACCAAACATTAGAGCTCCAGGGAACCTTAGGAAGAGGGACCCTAAGAATGTTCCACAAAGAGCTCACAGTGAACTCTCCATTAGTAGTGAGAGTCCACCTATGAAGGTCAACTTTGTCGGCAATAGGATTAGGGAAAGTAGTGAGGCCAACCCTCACTTCATTAATCTCCCATGTTTGGGTGACAGGGAGCGCCCATTTGGAATTCCTAATAATTGAGGAAACCTTTGAGTTATTGGGAAGTCCAAGGTCATACATGACCCTATCCCCAAATCTAGAAGCCAGAGGGCCCAATGGATGCCAGTTGTCATACCAAAGGGAAGAGTTATGGCCATCACCTACAATAACTTTAATATAGGGATGGATAATGCTCCTGAGATTGAGAAGTTTCCTCCAAGTCCATGTAGGAACATGCTGCACTTCTTTTAGAATCAATGTCTTTCCTGATGTCATCTTCAATTTTACATCTCCAATCCCATGAATTCGGGCAGTTGAATTATTGCCTAGGGTTACACTTCCTCCACTTGATTCCTAATAAGTTTTTAAAAGGTTTTGATCAAAACAAACATGCACATTAGCACTCGAGTCTAACCACCAATCATGATTTTCATAAGTAAAATTAACTAGCAAATAATTATACCTAAAAAATGGTTCAACTTGATTTTCCTCCAGCACATTCACTTGATCCCTTGGATTCTTTGGATTGGCTCATTTTTCTTGTAGTAGCAATCTCTAGCAAAGTGGTTGGTCCTTCCACAAACAAAGCATTGATTTTCTCCTCTCCTGAAACCGTTGGATTTGTTCCTAGGCTGATGGACTTGGGATTGGTGTTGGTTCTGGTTCTTATTTTGGTTGAACCTATTGTGTTTGGAGTTCTCATTCCTAGGTTTGAAATTGTTTCCCTTGAATTTTCCGGACCTTTGGTGGTGGTTGTTCCGATTGAAGTTGGAGTTGTTCTTATCTCTATGTTATTCTTCTACCCGAATAGAATTTATGGCTTGAGTCAATGTGAGAATTCCTAGTTTGTGTCTAAGGGATTGGGCGAAGTCTAACCAAGACGGTGGCATTTTATCGATTAGGCATGACACTTTGAAATCTTCACTAAACACGGTTCCATTCTTTTCAGCACCTTTCAGATGTTCTTTGAACTCATGGATTTGATCGCCTATGGGTTTTCCATCTACCATTTTGTAGTTGTTAAAAGTAGAGACAACAAACCTGTTGATACCAGAATCGTCTAACCCATATTCCGCCTCAAGTAGATCCCAAAGTTCTTTTGCCTCTTTGGTGCTACTTAGATAAACATCATAAAGGTGGTCGAAAAGGACACTAAGAATTCTATGGTAACCGTGGTACTCAATTTGTTCTTTTGTCATCCACGACCCTTGGGAAGAATCACTACCATCAATCGCAGAATATAACCCCAACACAGTAAGCCAATAACACACTTGAGTTTGCCATCTCTTAAAATGTTCACCGCTAAATTTTTCGGGCTTAACTGCATTCGCTTCATCCATTCTCGCCATTTCAGTTTTGATTCCGTACTACAAGTAATCTGTTTAACACAAAGCTAGCTAGTATTACGAAAGGAACTAAATCTAATTTATAAACCGAAAGAGGAAACTTTATTTCCAAATACTCTTCTGGCAAAAAATTTCTGTTTTTTTCCCCCCCAAAAAACAACTCCCAACGTGTGGAGTCGAGTTTTTAAGGAGAAAAGAAATTTTTTTTAATAGATTTGGGGGGGAATAGTTTAATATAGTAAAGTTTGGATAGAGAGTATGGTTTTTTGAGTTTTTGATAAAGTGACTTGCTAAATTGTAAAAAGTGTTTTTGTGGTTAAATTTGATGTTTTTTTTTTGTTTTTTTGTTGAGGTTGATGAGGATGCTTGAATAAGGGAGAAGGCTGGGCAACCATTTCGTCTGCCACTTTGCCTTTGAGCCAAGCCCGGTCAGCTTCTCAGGCAGATCATGGGCAAGGACAGAAGTGAAGTAGTTCAAAAGTATAGTGGCAAATCAGTGGTTTCATTGGCCATTTTGTTCTCCAAAATGAAGAGCGGGCAACAGCGGGTATGCATCTCTCTCTCCTCCTTTCTTTCTTTCTTCTTTGTTGTTTTCTTCTCCTTATTTTCCGCACAGAGGTTGTCCTTCAACTGGGAATGGAAACCCTTTTTCCCTTTGCTTTGTCGAGAAGCAAGCATCTGAGATCAATACAATTGGTACAATATCTCATCGATACACTGTTTCTATATTCTGACATCGCCGGTTCTCGATTTTGTTTGTTGTTCCCTGTTATGTGACTGCTTTGCTCGTCATGGAAGTACACACCCATAGTCGCTAGCACAGTGATAGTGAGAGAAACTCGCACTCTTCTAGTACTGGTAAACCCTAATTACCTCTTCTTTGTTGGCAAGCAAGGAGGTGGGGCCTGGTACTTGGAGTGCACTTGAGGTACTGTGGATACGACGTTTTACTGTTGAAGCGGCGCTGTATAAATAGATTGGCGCAGTATAAATTGAGAAAAAAAATTGAGTCGTGGTGAATCCAGGTCTAACACTCCCTCCCTCTCTCTCTCTACCCCTCCCACTCTCTTCTTGATTTCAGAATGTTTTGTTAGTCTTTTTTCTATTCCTTTTGTTAGTCGTTGCTAGGTCTTCGACAATTAACAAACACAAACATGCTAGAACAGTTGTTTGTGCTTGTTGTCTGGGTTTGATTTGGTTACGAAGTTAGGGTTTCATAGAAGTGTGTTAGATTTTGGGTGGGCAGTGAATTTTCAAAACTTGAGAATCATAAGTCAACTAGCAAATTTAAGCTTAATTACTATACTATCTTCGTTATAAACTTCAATTTACCCAAATGTCCATTCAAGGTTAAGAAAATTACACTAAAAATCAAAGAAATAACTGATGGCTATTCTCAAGCTAATTCAAGATTTGACAAAAGAAAGCTCGAAGGTTGAAATATATTTCACAATTTAAATTCAGGAGATACGAACTTTGACTCAAATTGAATTGCAGGGAAGGTGAAAACAAATCATTCAAACTTGTAAGGACCAAGTTTCGGATTGCTTTGTTTTGGCAATTCTGTTTGACAAAACACGCATTTACATCGAGTTGTAATTTTATTATTTAGAGTGTCTATTTAGGTGTGGAAGGAAATCAATATGTAATTTTTTTTATTGCGGTCATTAGTTTGATGTAATTCAAGAAACTTGCTCAAGCTACACATCAAGCAAAAGGGTTGCCAGTAGTAATTTGCTCGAGCAACTCCGAACCTACTCAAACACATTTTGAAGCTTATAAATATAATGTTGGTTAGGGTTTTGTCAGACAACTTGGCCATCACTCATATTTTCCACCTCCAAACATCTGTGGCGGCTAGGGTTTGTGAATCTCGAAGAACTTCAAAGATTGATTGATTCTCTAAGCCAACAAATCATCTTCGAGAGGATTTTACATCAACATCATCGTTCTTTAGGTCAAGCCATTTCGTAAAGTTCGAAAGGCAAGGGATTGGAAGGCTTGTGCGATTCAAGCTGTTGACAATCAAGATCATTGGGTGCAGTGTACGTGTGACTCGGCAGGTGATACTTAGAAGGTTGTGAGGATTTACTTCGTTTGGATAGGTATATTTGTAACTGCACAACGATTATAGTCATTTAATTCTTTCCTGTGGTTTTTACCCATTCAGGGGCATTCCACGTATATCGTGTGTTCATCTGTTCGATTGCTTGTGTAATTTATGTTGTGTAACTTATTGATTTGCATTTATGCTATTAGGGTTTTTTATTTAATAGATTATTAGGGAACCCTGATTTTTCAAAACTGCTAGAGCTGAGGACTATTAATACAAGTTTATTAATGGAGGTTGAGATCAATGGTTGAACCTGCAAGTCAGAATCTGCTCAACAATAGTCCATTCAGGACCACAAAGTCATCTTTAGACATGGACGGCTCTACTCTTATACAAGCGACCTCGCTTGTTTTAAAATATGCAGTGAAAAAAAGAAGTAAAATTTAGATATAAATAAATAAATAATTAGTATTGTTATCTCTAGGTTACTCGTAAATGAAATTCCAACTCGTCGTGGGATGTTATAATATGTTGGAATCTCTTTTTGTCAAACGGTGGAATATATATGTATATATCTCTTTTGCTTTGAACCCAAGTTAGAGGCATTAGTATCGTCAGTAGTATTTGTTGAAACATGTATGAAAGATTGAGTCCCACATTGGACATACAGAAAAAGACTTAGACCTTAATATACAATTGGATGACTCATCACTTACGAGGCATAGCCTTTTAAACGGATATAGGTCATTCAATGTATATTGGGTCCATGTAATGTGGTGGACTTTGTGGATACTTCCTAACGGGTTAGGCTTACGTGTACACGGAAAGAACATCTGGCGGATCAGCTCCCAACAGTAATTGGGCGCATTTCACATTCTAAGATCTTTTCAATATCATTTAGGCATGTAGAGACAAATATCTTCATCTTTATGGTATCAAGAAGTTACAACGGCATAAATATAAAACAAAGAGAATATCTTATTTACGGATGTTCCGTAAATGGGGGATTTGTGTCGAGCAAATCCTCGCCATCCATTCCGAGATCCAACGGCTCGGATCCGTGCACACTCTTTCTCCTCCTTAAATGCACTGCAGATGCAAAAAAAAATTATGCACGGGCTCCGAGCCGTTGGATCTCGGGATGGACAGCGGGGATTTGCTCGGCGCAAATCCCCCATTTACAGAACCTCCGTAAATAAGACCTTCTCAACAACAAAACTAGCAACACCAAAGCATCAGGAAACCATACACATTCAGGGCTTGACAATGGAAGTGTAGACTCCACATTTGCTCTATGGAAGAATCATGACTTGACTGTCAAGCATGCTATGAAACTTTTGAACAATCTGTGTGAAGGCTTCAACCTTGGAAACATGCTCATTTTACGAGACAATTTTTCATTCATTCCTAAATAAATTTTGTTCAATCTTTCGATGGTTTAATTCCCTTAATTACGTGGGAGAATATAAACCAAGGTTCTGAATACCGTATCGGCACGAGTACCGGTTTTCCTATTGATACGGTACGGTACCGGTACCGGTCAATACCGGGTACCGTATCGGATTTGCCACAATTATATATATATATATATATATATATATATATATATATATATATATATATATATATATTGTTCACTTCCCATCTAGGCGTCCGGATGGGAAGTAAAATCCGGACCGTATGTTTTTCTCCACTTTCCACACCAAATCTGGAAGATCCGAACCGTTAGATGTGTTCAAAACATGTTTTTTCGGTCCAACGCGAGGATTTGTGAAAAAAATACCCGGAAGGGCTTGATCGGAGCAGTTTTTGCACTTCGGATTTTCAAAAAAAACATGGGAAGGTGGAGGTCCGGATTTTAAAAAAATCCGGGAGCCCAGATAGGAAGCCCGGTGTGTATATATATATATATATATATATATATATATATATATATATATATATATTGAGAGAGAGAGAGTTCAAGAGATACAAAATTTGTCATAGAATATGACATTTTCAATCCCATTTTCTTAAAAACCAAGGTACCCCCCTAAAATCCACTTAATCTATATATATTTAGTACATACTTGTTGTATTTGATGTTTGGTAGTGATAAAAGTTGAACACATGCATCACAAACCCTTTTTAAAAAACATACCTTGTTTTTTTATAATCTCTCTGTTCAGAAATCATAGTTTTTGGGTCACACCGATACCAAATTAGAAAAAATGTGTAACTAAAATGTTGTAGATCTTGAAATTCTCTTTAATTTTGATAAATGACTTGCCTTGATCGGAGTTCGGAGTAAAAAGTTATGACCGAAATACGGTGGCAGTTTTGTTCTATCCCAGATTTCCCTAGATGGCCAAGATTCCCAGATTTTTCGGTATGGCGGTATCCTTTTGGTATTGAACACGCGCGGCGGTATGAGGGTCTTTGATGCTTTGTTTTTATATCTGGCTCCAGACGTCTTTTAGCTGATGCAGTAAACATTGATAACCTTGATATAAACCCAATCGGACCCACCTCAAAAGTTTATCGGCTCCCACCATTTTATTTTTATTTTTATTTTTTTTACTCAAAGTGACAAAAAATTATGAATAAATTTACCCCATTATCTAACAGCTTATAAGGAAGCTCTACTCTGTCGGTACTCCAAGGGCGCCACTGACTTCTTGCACAATAATGCTAGAGGTACACTAGCACATTCGTTGTCCAGAACTCCTTATCCCAATTTCCTGTCCCGTTCATCTGAGCCATCCATCCATGCAATCAAAATAATTGCAGAAAAGTTAAACGTAGTGCAATATTCTGATGGAGTGAGCCAGTGAGGATTCTACTCACAAGGAATGTAGAGTCGCCAGTGAAAAGTTATGGACACTTCACGCTCACGGTGAACAAATTCAAAGTCTGTCATTTTTTTAATATTTTTTTCTTGGAAATAAAAAATAATTGCAAAGAAAGGTGCAGGAGCACTATTGTCTAAAATCAAACATTAGGCATTATGTAATTTAGAAGTTTGATGTGTGAAACCCCACTTTTTTTCCTTTTTTATTAAGGAAAAGTGAAATTTCGATGTATTACTCACTCTCCTCTCTTTCTTTTTGGTGTAATGATATTACCCCATCCCAAAAAAATTGTCTACTTTCTTTTCTTGGCTATCTGAAAATATAGAGCCAATTAAAAATTTTAAAGTACGCTCTAAAATTTTGAAAAAGTTCTCTGATTACATTGGCGGCAAGATTTCCGTTTTCCAAAAAAACAATTTAGATTCAAAATTTGATTAACTCGTATTTTATTAGAGTCAACTAATAAAGGGCAAAATTGAAAAGTTACAAGTTTTTTGTACCATTGTGCATTGTGCATAAAATGTTGAAATTTAAAAGTTAGACAAACATTTTAGGACGGATGGAGTACTTTGATACTCCTACCAAATAAGAGCCTAGCTACAATAATAGCAAAAGTAACGATTGTTTTTGGGATACATCGGTCATTTGTAACCCCCTCTCACATAATATGAGCTTCATATATGTGTAGGTCACAACCAATATTAAAAAAACATTGCAAATAACCGTTGTATTGAAACAAGGAACAAAAGGATTATAATAGCGGCAACAGAGACAAGCCCATCAACTTTTGTTTTCTTAATGTGGTAGTATACGGCCCAATGAACCCATTAATATTGTGGGCTGATTCCTCTCTTAAAAGGGGGAAATGGTAAAATAGGCCCAACGGGCTTATCTAAAGGTTTAAAAAGTTTGTTGAAATTTATGAAAAGCGTATAAAAGTAAGGTAAATGCATTGAAAAATGGGCTTACAATAGCAAGACCCTTAAAAGGGACACTTAAAAGCAAGACAAGCTCGTATTAACTGGACAAGGGGGCCTTGCATGTTATGCCTCGGTTGTGCCCTTGATTCAGGCATCGTTCTAAGCTTTCAAATGTGATCTAAGCTATTCACTTTGTAGACCTTGAAATGTAGAAATAGCCTAGTAAAAAATTAAGTCAATCAGATATTGGAAACCTAATAAACAAATCAAGTTTTTCTTCAACAAATAAACAGCAAATACAATTTGAAAAGTACACAGTAAGACTATTTGATTCGATTACTAAGCTACCATTGCTCAATCGATTTGATTTTTTACGGTATTGTTGTACGCATCACGGTCTACAACGTGAATGGTTTGGATCACATTTTAGAGCTCGGGACGACAACAGCATCCAGAGTACTGCAGGGCCCCATTTGTTTGTTGGACAGGCCCTAGACCAAAAGTTCTGTGAGGCCCTTAATTGTCAAGTAACCACCACTGACCACTGCGTGAACCGGCAGCAGTTCAGAAGCCACATCTACGAAGTTATCAAAATCATGCCATGTCTAAAAAATCTTGAGAGAACGATTCCAGAAACAACAAAAGTGTATTTTTTTTTATAATTTTTTTGGGGGATAGACAGAAAAAATCTTTATTCCTCCCATGTTCCCAATAATGAAAAATCAAACAGAATATCGCTTATCTTATGAGGTCCATATTGAAATTATACCAATTGCTAGCTTTCCTTATGAGGTCCTTTTCAATACAACTTGGCTTGATTGAGTACTCCATTATTGACTACATGTTGCATAGCTGGACTCATTTTCATCATTTTCTCCCGGGAAAAATTTAAAAAAACCCCTGACCTTTGGACCGAGTATTATAGAGACACCTGACCTTCAATAAACGTTAACTAAACCCCTGACATTTACATTCCGTTATCAATTAACACCCTCGTCTCATTTTCCGTTCAAATACTAACGGAAAAGCTGATGTGGTGTTTAGTTGGATACTTTGAGACACCTGAGCTAATATTTGGCAATGATATGGACGTTTTAACAAATTTTGGTGCAAAAATCAATCACAAACCACATGTGTCAGTGGGCCCCCCACTAATCTGACTTTAAAAAAAAAAACCTTTTTTTCTCTCTCCTCCCCTCATCTCTCTCCCCCAAACTGAATCCCCTCCTCTCTCCTCTCTCCTCTGCCTATTCCAGCCACCACCTCTATAACCACCGCCACCGCCGCTTTCATGTCCACCACCACCACTTCCATGCCCACCACCACCAAAAAACAATGGGTCAAATTTAGTTTTTTAGTTTTTTTAATCATTTTTTTGTTTTATTGATCAGATGTTGATTAATGCAAGCAGTGGCTACCTCACTGAAGGGTTTCAATCCTTGAGGTAAATTTAGAATGGAAGTAACAAAAATTTCAGTGCAGGACCGTTCAGTTTAATGAAAAAAACAAAAGTATATATAAGCAATCTGCCTCTACACAATCTCCAAACCTGTTGCCGGATTCAGTTGACGACGCCAAGGTCCGACTCCAATGTTGTCCAAGTAGAGGCAGCGGTGGTTATGGAGGTGGTGGCTGGAATAGGCGAAGGAGAGAGGAGGGGATTCAGTTTGGGAGAGAGAGATGAGGGGAGGAGAGAGAAAGAGGGTTTTTTTTTTAAAGTCAGATTAGTGGAGGGCCCACTGACACATGTGGTTTGTTATTGGTTTTTGCACCAAAATTTGCTAAAATGTCCACGTCATTGCCAAATATTAGCCCAGGTGTCTCAAAGTATCCAACTAAACGTCACATCAGCTTTTCCGTTAGTATTTGGACGGAAAATGGGACGAGGGTGTTAATTGATAATGGAATGCAAAAGTCAGGGGTTTAGTTAACGTTTATTGAAGGTCAGATGTCTCTATAATACTCAGTCCAAAGGTCAGGGTTTTTTTTGTATTTTTCCCTTAATTTATCAAGGAGACTCCTTATCCCTTTACTCGGTCGCGGGCCAGGATTTAGATTGGATGGTGACGCTATTTAATGGTAGTGCATGTGTGTTAGTATAGAATATGATCAAAACAATATTAAGCTAGATTCAAATATTGTCAGTAAAAAAGATACTAAATGTGTGATTCAACTATCGTACGGTCCTTAAGTGAAAGCCATCAAAATATTATTTACAAGATCCGAATCGTTTGTTCTTCAAGATCCTAAATAACTTGAGCTGGATTGACTTTAGCGGTGGACAATGTCTTGCCGTTACTCGTTAGGCATAAGGCGGAGAACAATGAGAATGCTAGTCGAGCGGGATGTGGCCTAGGAGAAAAATACATTGGACTGCTCGGAAAAAAAAACACAATTTTTCTTTTATTTTCTATTTTTTTTAAATTTGGAATGACACTTTTAATTCAAACCGTTGGTTGCATTATTTGGACGACCCAGATGTGACGATAGGGTACCACGTGGTACCCTCCCCGTACCTTTCTCGTGGCCCAGGCATTAATTGTCCACCATCGTCTGCCATCTGTCGCAGGCAGGAGGAGGTCCTGCTGCTTGGAATAGAGGAAAACCGACTCAAAAAAGGGAAAGTCTAATTACCCAAAAAAATTCATCTTGAAAATTGCTCAGAATTTAAAATCAGTGACCCAGATTCACTTTGTCATCTAGATTCACTTGGTAATTCTTTGTGAAAGTCTAGGTGTTTTTTTTTGTGTATATAGCACAACTGTATTATATTGCAACGAAGAGTTTTACTTTACGTGTGACATTTGGCGAACAACCAATCTATACATAAACATTGTACAACTTTAGTTTGCCAAATGATTGGAATTGATTTGTTTATTGATATCATTTTTTTTTTAATCGGCATTGTTTATTGATAACATTCGGAAATCAAATTTTAATTTGAAAGATTAGTCAACCAAATTATCTTCACACTTGATTTACGTGATGTAATATCAATGGTTTTCATAACTCAACATTAAAAAGTCATTTTCCAAAACGATGCCGCGATCATCATTTTCAAGTTTTCGTCTCCCGATATATGTGGGCATTCATTCACATTCCACATCTTTTAATTTGTTTGTGTTCTTTTGATTTTTCGCAGTTGTAGTATTCTTATGAATTCTGTTAAATTTGTCATGTGCCCAAGAGTGAGAACTGTAACGCCGATGCCCACTCTTTGTTAGGCAACTCCCAATGGAGGTAGGGGTGGGCATTGAGTCGTGTGGTGTCGTGTCATTTAGTCAAAGTGTTTGTGTAATTTTCAATCGTGAACCCAACCTCGCTTTTAGTTTTTCGTTATTATCGTGTGTGCGTGTCATATTTGTGTTTAAAGATCGTAAATAACTAATCCTAACCCGCCAATTTCGCGTCGGGTTAGGTAATACGCTGTCGTGTTAAATGCGTGTTATCTGCGTGTTAGGCCGTGGGATTTCAACCCTAACCCAACCTATTTAACTTTTTGTGTTATCATGTCATGTCATATTTGTATTTCGTGTCAGAAATAGCTGATCCTAACCCGCTAACTTCGTATCGTGTTCTCGTGTCTTGTAAAAAAATTTCACCCCTAAATGGAGGGCATGATGGGCATTTTTATTATGAAATGCTATGTCGGTCAAAAATCCACCGCTCCTGTTAAGATAACGAAATAGTAACGGAGGACGAATTTTGACAAAGTCGGCAAAAGTAAGGAAAGCCAGAGATATTTCAAAAAGAGTAGGGGTGATTCTACTTTTGTCTCAAAATTAAGGAAGAGGCCATGAAAATGGAATTTAACAATAGAATACATAAGGAATCCAGACGTGTTATTATTTGGACCAAAGAAAGGGACGTGACAAATTATACTATCCCTCTATAATTATTTGTTCTGCCCATATTCATTCCTATACCAAGGCTAACCGGTACTACATATTACTATTCAATCATCTTTTTTTACGCTCGAAAGTTTACTTGTAGCTAGTGAAACTTGACCGGTACTGCATATTACTATTCAATCATCTTTTTTTACGCTCGAAAGTTTACTTGGAGTTAGGGAAACTTGATCGGTACTACATATTACTATTCAATCATCTTTTTTTATGCTCGAAAGTTTAGTTGTAGCTAGTGAAACTTGACCGGTATTACGTATTGCTATTCAAATCCTTTGATTGATTCTTCGGCTCAAGTTGATTTTTTTCCAGGATAATCTACTGTCCAAGTTAGTATTGACTCCGTTTAAAATGCTTTATACTTGGAAATTAAACTTTAAAATGAATGTCGTCATTAAAAATTTGATTACATTTTCAATCACTGTATCTCAATCTCTACTTTTAAAATTATTTTTTTAGAACGTTTACTTTTAAATTTACTTATAAGTAAATTTACATAACTTTGTTTTTCAAACAAAGCAGGAACATTTCAAAATGATATAGTGAGCAAACAAGATATATGTGACAAAGGAACTCCAATGGGGTTGTCGCACTAGTTAATCGAATTATCTCGTTGGGGCTTACCACCCTAAAGTCGTGTTGTGTCTCAAGGATCAAAAACCAAAACATACACGAAACATAAACAACACCAATATTTACGTAGTTCTCCAAAATGGGGTATCCTACGGAGGAATCGGAGGAATCTCACAAACTTTACGAGTAGAGTTCTCTCAGAACTCACTGCTGCTGCACTCTATCTTATTAAATTGCTAGCCTACAAAAGTCTCAAAGCATATATAGCCAAAATGCTATGGTAGATGGCTGAGAAGACGAAATTTGCTATACAAGATGCTAGGGTGGCTGAGAGTTGATCTTTGAGTAATGGATTAGGAGCCACCCCTAGCCAGTACACCATCCACTAATCAATAGGGTTCCATGTGGTCGATTTCCCTCGACTGTGATTTGTTATTGAGGTCAACTCACCTCACGCAGACGCTTGGAAAGAGCAGGAGATATTAGTATTCTAGTTCGTCGGGACACTCTTCATTATTAAATAAATAAAGGCAACATGATTTTGCTGCCACAATTTTAGTGATTCTATTTCGCTACCACTGTCCATATATGCTTTAGATTCAATGGCCCAGATTGTGTTGTGCACCCCTCGGTTGTTGGATCGAGTTTTGGACGGCTAGGATGTGTTTTGATTTTTTACTGAAAAAAAAAAAACAAAATTAAAGAAAAATTGCCGAACACGTCCGAACCGTCCAAAATTCCTCCATAATCGCTGAGATTTATAAGAAAATCTCGTACAAGACGTTCTGTTCTCTCTAGAAAGAAAGCGTACCGTATAACTTTGAATTCTCAAGAAGAAAAGCCCTCACACTGCCTTGTTCTCTTCATTTTTTTCCCCATTTTCAAAAATTCTTTTCAAAAAGATTTCTCCTTTTCAAAAAAAAATCTCTCTCCTCATTACCTCATTATTTTATTTTTCTCTCTATTTCTCTCTAATCATTATCTCATTATTCTCATTTTCAAAAATCCAACCAAACACTATCTCAAAAATTTATTTTCAAAATCCATCCAAACATTGAACTTTTTGAGTTTAAAAAACGGTGGATTCTATCAAAGTGTGTTTTGGCCAAACAAGTCACTTTTTGACTCTTTTTTTTTTTTTGTCTTTATTTGATTATTTATTTATTTATTTACATTTGCTAGTTTTGAATCAACTTTTTGTATATTATTGGTTCGTCTTGAACAAGAGGAATCCGAAAATTGCAGACACTTACTCGAGCCAATTGATATATGGAAAATTTCAGCCCATTGTAGACTCTTTTCAAGCCCACTTTGATTATCAGAACCGTTAACTTTTTACTATATATCAACTATAACATGAACCACCTCAAAAATCTCCTTGATCAAATATTGTTTGATATAATTTCATAACACATTTATCTTGGGAAAAAAAAAAAGGATTTTAACAATAAGTCTATCGGAACCGGTTTTTCCAATGCAAGTGTATTCTAGACTCTTCTTCTTCTTCCTCCTTGTTCTAACGATGGAACTTTTTTCATTACAAGTGTGTTCCGGAATCGTATCAAATGATATCTAATCAAAAAGTGATTTTTAACTTTCAACCAACTCTTAAGAATTAACCATTTCGATCATAAAGTTGAGCACATAAAAAATCCACAATGAGTGGAGAATCCAGTCCATAAAACTGGAGAGGATCAGAGGACCCAGCTGCTACTTGAAACTTTGAATAAGTTAAGAAACGTGATGTATATTTAAGAAGCTTCCCCTCTGCATTTTACAGTAAGATGCATGAAGTAGTTTGGACACATTTCACTTTTGTTAATTTGATTGGACATTATACGTCCTGTGCCATATTAATGATGCTTCCCTTCACCTTCGCTGCTTGGACTTTCCCCTGTTATTGTTTTAGTACTTGTTCGGAGGTTTGTTACCTCAATAAGTCTACTCTCACACGCTTTCAATAAGTCTACTCTCACACGCTTTCGCTCACACCCTGCTCACATCTTATTGTGTGGGACTAGCTACTTCGGTGTCTCGTACGAATAACTAGACCCGCTCAATTTGTTTAGAGTATTTTTTTAGGAGTTCCTGAAAAAATTCAGCTTAGTTAGATATCAATAAAGGCTTGATAAGTTTGTTAAAGTTTTGGTCTTTTCGATTCAGGAACTCAAACTTGAATGTATCAATTGTGTCTTTACTGGTGTATGACTGCGCTGATTTTTCACAAAAACACTTAGAAAAATATTCTAAACAAATTGAGTGGCTTCAATCATTCGTGTGAGAGCCGGAGATAAGTCTCACACAATGGAGCACGAGCGAAAGGGTGTGAGAGTAGACTAACTCTCGTTACCTCACCACATCTCTAGAAAGTGTTTGGAACAGGAAATGGCAGTCAATGACTGAAATCCACTCGATCACAGTACACCGGTGGATCTCAGCCATCGACTACCATTTTTTATATTGTTTCCCTTTTTTTTTTTTTCCTGCTTCATACCAGGGCCCATCACTCTAGTTTTTAACGTAGTATGCTCGTCAAGCCACTATTAATATTGCAACAATCCTATCCACACAGTCCAATGGTTAGTCCAGTTGATTGATGAGTTTGCTCTCCACATAATTGACCAATATTCAATTCTAAGGGTCAAGCCGTAGGAAAGTAATTATTTGTTAGAAAAGGAAAAAAAAAAATTGTGAATCCTCTAATACCGAAGTTGATGACCTGCTTTGAATAGACCGGAGAAAATGATTAATTGAAGTGTGCGTAAGCTAACCCGAACATCTCTAACCATCAGGGGAAAAAAAAGAAATAAAAAACACTATTTATATATATTGCAACAATTAATTTTCGTATTTAATTTTTGATAGGTTTATTGGATCCATTAACTTCCACAAAATAAAAAATAGGTTCTTTATCAGAATATCTCGTGTTTTACGTATTTTGTTTCGTACAATTCTTTTTAATTACTTTTTTTTAAACATTCTCATGTTTTTCTATTATTTTTTTTCCCATTAAACTAAGGACGTTTCAATCATCGTAAATGTTCATTATAAAATACATGAGGTTTCACTGTCAGATTAATCGAAGATCTTCATTTCATAGGAGGAATGGAGATCCACCTATGGAAAAAAAATGGAGAGGATGCCAATCCGTAATTTTTGGGCTATGCGAAAGTTCCGCTCCAAACACCCAGTTATTATTCACTAGCTAGCTAACAGAGTAATATTTTAATTCAAATTGTTTTATTTTAAGTCGACGCGTGATCACATATAGTTTTTTCTTTTTTTTTTTGGTACTTTGGAAATAATGATCACATCTATTCAAAAAGTTTTGTAAAAGTGTCCCTTTCGAATCCTAATTCATTGTATATTTCGAACATTTGAGAGAGAGGTGGAGGAGAATTATTAAAACCTCGTTCTGACATGACTGGGATGCCGAGAGCAAAATATTTTTAATTTAGAGACCTAGGTTGTGGATTGTAAATTATTTATGAAAAAAGTCATGCTAATGGTACAACAGATTGTAATATTTGGATTTTCTTTTGGACCGATAATTTTATGCTTATGGACATATATTGTATGATGTTATAAATGTTATCTGATATATGGATGACCATCACACATACCAAGATGGTCTTAAATATGTTGGTTGTAAAGTTTCATCCTTTTGACTATATATGTGTATCGTCCATTAAAAAGAGGACACACACAAGCAAGCAAGAAAGAAAAGGCAGAGAGCAAAATATCACTCTGAATAATATTTGAATAGTTCAAAAGACTAATATTTCTACATATTTGTGTCCATCACTTTACTTACTTTTTAGCTCTCATTATCTACTTGGTTTTATAACACGTTATCAGCACGAGACCCTAACCAACTAATAGAGGTAAAAATCTCGTACTCTATTCCTACATATTTGATTTTATGTACTGTTCTATATCTTTTCATTCATATGATCAGTATCTCATACATTAATCAAAATGAGATTTTTAAAGCAGATACAATGCTACAACATTCTATCAATTTTGATTTCAGATAGTTCAAAACCAGACAATTGTATCAATTTTCAGAAGCTTTTAAAAACTATCAATAGCTAAATTCATGTGACGGCTTCTATGCTTTAAACGGATTCTTTTTTCGTCATACTGTATGCCAACAACAGTATAAGGAAAGAAGAAGAACTATTGTACCAGTACATATATATAAACTACAAATCCTGAAGTATTCTAATTATGAAAAAAAAATTGGGAGATTGAACCTGAAGTACATATCAGTTATGAATCCTGAAGTATTCTACTTTTAAGAAGAAAAAAAAAGAGAAATACCAGAAGAATTTTACCCAACAAATTTTCATATAAAAAAAATGGCAAATTACCTGAAGTATTTTTAGCAATAAGGTGGGCAGGTCTTCAAATATTGAATCCACCACGCCGCTTCGAACCCGTGACCTCTGTAAGAGAAATCACAAGTTTTGCCACTGAGCTAACCTCAGTGGTTGATTACATACTTACAAATTTATTTATTTAAGATATTTCCTCTGTCTTTTTCAAACTGTAGTATCCCTGTCCCATTTCCGCAAATTAATCTTTTGGAGTAGATTGGGGAGCTTTCCCCAAGTCAATGGAAGTAATAACTTTTTTGAATGCTCTGACTTATATTTTTTTTTTCTTAGTGTTAAATGTTTCATGAGTTTTCTGTAAGGTTTCAAAGATAAGAGTTTCCCAGTAAAACTCCATGTTGACTTGTGTATTCATATATATAACTTTAACATCTAGACAATAGTCTCATGCAAATGTTTTACTACTTGAGTTACCATCATCTGAAATTTGTTCCAAGTGGCTCATTATCATCCCAATATTAAAATCACCATTATAGTGATTCCAGAAAAAATATATATTTTTACTGCTGACTATTTCATTATGTTCCTCCAAATTTATTATCTCGTGTAATTAGTCTACTTCTTGACTTTGATTTTTTTAAAAAAAGGGAGATTATTTGTCTGATCAAAGTATCTTGTTTTATAGACAATGTCGAACTATACGAAATTGGAATTTGCTGCCCTTGACATTTTGGGAAGAAATTGTCTGTCATTGATCCTTGACATAGAGATTCATCTCGACGCAATGGAAATTGGAAAAACGATCACAAATAGTAATAGTGCATCCCTAAAGGATCGTGCAAGGGCCATGATCTTCATCCGACATCACCTCCACGAGGACCTGAAGTCTAAGTATCTCACTGTCAAAGACCCACTAGTTTTGTGGAACAACCTGAAGGAAAAATATGGGCACCAAAAGACAATCATCTTGCCTAGAGCTCGTTATCATTGGATGCACCAATGATTTGAAGATTACAAATCGGTTAGCAAATATAATTCTGCCCTATTCAGAATTGTTTCATTTTCGAGACTATGTGGGGAGAAAATAACTAAAATGGATATGCTGGAAAAGACATATTTCATGATTCACTCCAAAGACATGAATCTATCACAAACATATAGACATTTGGGCTATGAGAAATACTCGGATTTGATATCCTGTCTCCTGGTAGCTAAACAAAACAATGAATTATTAATTAAAAATCATGAGTCTCGGCCAACCGGATCTATGCCGTTTCCAGAAGCAAACAGAGTCTCAATTCACAATCAGGGAGTTGGCTGCACCCGCGGCCGAGATCATGGGCGTGGACGTGGACAGTGGCGTGGTGGCCATAACTACCAAGTCCGTGGAGGACATATCAAGAAGCCTGCAAGAAAATTGATTTTTCCCGGAAGTGGAATAAGTGGGATAGGTCGGATGTATCCCAAGTAAAGGAAAATGATTTGCAAGCTAAACCTTTTAAGAATACTGAAGATTCTTGTTACAAATGTGGAGTGAAAGGTTACTGGTCGCGTAACTGTCATCCCCCAAAAAATTTGGTTGATCTTTGCCAGGCATCCATCAAGGGGAAAGAAAAAGAAGTTGAAACCAATTTCCTTGGTCAAGTTAATCAAACTGACCCTTTTGAACCTTTTGACTTCTCATCTTTTGATATGTTTGACTTACCTGCCGGACCTAGTGGGACAAAAGATAATTTCTTTGATGATGGAGATGACTACCCTGATTGGTCCATGCATTTGGACTAAACAAGTATTTCTATTGATAAGCCCCTAATGTTGTATATATCTGGGCTTATCTCGCTCATTGTGATCACACATACGTGCATTTTGTGCCTTTATACAATTGATTTTGCGCGAGTTGTGTTTTTGATAAGTGTTAGAAAATCGGAGCTAAAAGGCGTGTCCAAAGCTCCAAATAATCCCCGGTTGTACCCGGAGGTATCCAAGACCTCGCAATGCCGTGGAGGACAATCGCCGAAGCTTGAAAGTCGATTCAAAGAGCTTTGGAAGGTTCAAGGAAGGCCCGGAACAAAGGAACAAGAAGTTTAGAGTTATGAGGAAATCCGACCAACCGATAGAAAAAGACTCATATCTCTCATTATACAAAGGCCATGAAGATGAGGTCAATTGGGTTTGAAAGTAGACTCATAGAGCTTTCCAACGGTTCAAGAATCACCTCATTCCGAGTTCGGATGAAGCCGGGGCGTGCCCGCGAAGTTGGGTAAAAAAAATCAGTCTTCTAGACGATTCTGGACCGATCCAAATAAATCCGGACCGATCCAGAATTGCCCAAAAATTTCCAGACGATTCCGGACCGGTCCGGAATAATTCCGGACTGATCCAAAATTGCTCCGAACCAATTTTTGTAGACTTTTTACACTTTTCACTTATGGAAACTTACTACTTTTGTTATTTTTAGGATATTTTTGTGAGAGAGAAAATGTTGTGTATATAATTATCTCTCTCTCTCCCTCTCTCTCATCTCCCCCATTAGTTAGCTTTAGGTGTTTTAAGTTTTTCATTTCCATGGTTTTTCAAGCTTCCTCTCTCTAGTTTTCCCAAGTAAGTGTTGGACTTATGCAAGTTTCATGTTTATTAATGTTATAGCTCTTGGTTAGACCTTCCTAGAAATCAAGTTTATTTTCATTTTCATTTAGTATTTGGTTTACTTGTTCTTCTTGCTATTTCCTTAGTTAATACTTGTTTGGTTGGTTGTTTGTTGATTTTTCCAAGTATAAAGTGATAGGCCTAGGTAGTATCTTCATTTAAATCAAGTTTATTTAGTTGTTTGTTATGTTCTTTATTTTCCTTATAAAAACAGCCATGTTTTCCTTAGTGATGAACGAGTAGTCGGTTTAGACTCGGCTATGGGGTGATTAGCACCTCGTGGCTTAGGTGATTCACTCTCCTCGCCTTAATGCACACATTGCTTGTTAATTAAAAAGTACGGATTGATTTTTATGTATCAAAATTGCGATTTGTTAATCCCGTTGATCTCGCGTCGCCAAGGGCTTGACCACTTGGCACGTGTGATGCTTCGGGCTATGGCAATCAAAATGTTTGTATAAATGGCACAAGAATCCTACTTTTTAAGAGACACCGTTTCTAGTTGAATGAGTTTTAAGTACCAAATCTTCCGTTCGGGGTCGTTTAACGACGTCCCGAGCCGGTCATTTTAGAGGAGAGTGAATTGGCCTAAGGCATGGGAGTTGAGGACTCCTAAGCCTTGCCTTCCTTTAATTAGTCTTTTAAATCTTCCGAGTCATTCTAGAAGTAGGAAGAGAACCACCAAACAAAACCACCTCGTAAGTTGGCCGTCTTAACGCCAAAACTCTCATTGCAAGTTAAACTCTCACGCCGGGTGCGTTCGGTCCCTGTGGATTCGACCCGGTCTTACCGGTTATTATGCTACCTCCGACCTAGCCCTACGCTTGGGGCGACACTTTCTACGACACAATCCAAGGTCGTAAGCATCTATTTATGTTGGAAATAATAGTTTGAGGACTAATTTTATCTTTCAATAATGTTGTATGAGATATGTCATGTTTGCTTTTTGGAATAAAATTTTTAAGATGTGTTTCAGTCACCTTTCTATGAAATCTTTAAATTTATATTTTGCATATAGGAGCATGGATAATAATGGAACATTACCAAATGCAAAGATAACTGGCGAAGATAACTGTCTAGTAGACAGTGGTACAACACATTCTATTCTTCGAGAAAATAGATATTTTAAACATTTGACAAAGATAAAAACTTATGTCAATACAATATCAGGTTCTGCAGACCTAATTGAAGGCTCTGGAAGAGCAAATATTGTTCTAGCAAACGAAACAAATTTAAACATTGACAATGCTTTGTATTCTACCAGATCCAAAAGAAATCTGTTAAGTTTTATGGATATATGTCATAAAGGTTAGTACATTGAAACCGCAAACGAAGGCAAAAAAAAGTATTTGTATATCACTTCTAATGTATCTGTTCAGAAGCTAGTATTAGAAAAAAATTATGCATTATATTCTGTGTTATATTATACGACGATTAGAACAATTGCATTATATACTGTGATGCACCAGAAGTGCTCCAACCCAAAACTTTTCATGTTATGGCATGATTGCCTTGGGCATTCAGGTTCAATAATGATGCATCATATTGTTGAAAATTCACAAAGGCATCTGTTAAAGAACCAAAAGATTCTATTACCCAAGAATTATCCATGTAATGTATGTTCACAAGGAAAACTGATAATTAGACTATTACTTTCCAAAGTGATTGTTGAATCACCGTCATTTTTACAAAGAATACAAGGAGGTATTTGTGGGCCAATACTGCCTCAACTAGATGGTCACATTCTTGTTTACTGTCTACACGAAATGATGCATTTGCTAGATTCCTTGCTTAGATCATTAGATTAAGAGCACAGTTCACAGACCATCAAATCAAAATAATTCGTCTTGACAATGCTAGAGAGTTCGCATCTCAGACATTTAATGACTACTGCACGTCAATTGGTGTTGATGTTGAGCATCCTGTTGCACACACTCATACCCAGAATGGTTTGGCTGAATCTTTTATTAAAAGACTTCAATTACTTTCTCGACCACTGCTTATGAAAACAAAATTGTTAGTCTTTTCTTAGAGACATGTTATTTTACATGCTGCATCTCTGATTCATGTTAGGCCAACTGCATATTATAAATATTCACCCACATAGCTTGCTCTTGGTCAACAACCGAATATCTCTCACTTAAGAGTTTTTGGTTGTGCTATGTATGTACCTATTGCATCGCCCCAGCGTACTAAAATGGGTCAACAACGTAGACTTGGGATTTATGTTGGCTTTGATTCTTCGTCTATCATTAGACACCTTGAACCCCTAACATGTGATGTGTTTAAGGCATGTTTTGAGGATTGTCATTGTGATGAATCAATTTTCCCACCATTAGGGAGAGATAAGTCGAAGCCAAAAGCTCGGCGTGAAATTACTTGAAATGTTTCGGCATTATCTCACCTTGATCCTCGTTCTAATCAATGTGAGCTGGAAGTTCAAAGGATCATTCATTTGCAAAGTATTACAAATCAGTTAGCGAATGCATTTACAGATGCAAATATAGTAACTAAGTCTCATATACCAACTGCTAATATCCTAGCACAGATCAATGTTCCCACGGGACAAATTACTAATACAACAACTGATGAATCTAAAGCACGTCAAAAGCATGGGAGACCTATTGGTGCCAAAGATAAACTTCCCCAGAAGAGGAAAATCCAAGGCAAACAAATTGAAGTCCCAGAAATAGCTAATACTATTGAAGGGATCGGGCTAATAAATGTAAAAGCTCATGAAGAGGCTAAATCCGCAAATTAAAGAATGAATTTATCAATATTTCCTCCTTCTGAATCTCCCGAAGAGAAATCCCCTAAAGAATTATTTCCTAAAATGGAACAGGTACCTGAGAATAATGAGATCTCAATACATTATATGAGTACGACAGAAATGTTAGACATACATGAAACCGTTGTCAACAATGCGTTTTCATTTAAGGTTGCTTTTGACATAACTAGAAGTGATGATGAAAGCAAACCACAAACTGTCGAAGAATGTCAATGTAGAAATGATTGGCCAATGTGGAAAGGAGCAATTCAAACAGAATTGAACTCTCTTGCAAAAAGAGAAGTATTTGGACCTGTAGTTCAAACCCTTGGAGGGATACAACATGTGGGATACAAATGGGTGTTTGAGCGAAAACGCAATGAGAAAAATGATGTTGTGCGATATAAAGCACGACTTGTTGCATAAGGTTTCTAGCAGAGATCTGGAATTGATTATGAGGAGACATACTCTCCCATAATAGATGCTATCACATTAAGATTTTTTATTAGCTTGGTAGTTATAGAATGTCTGGACATGCGTCAAATGAACGTTGTGACAGCATAATTGTATGGATCACTAGGTGCTGACATATACATGAAAGTCCCCGAAGGATATACTATGCCTGAAGCATGTAGTTCAAAACCCTGAAGTGTTTATTCGCTTAAGCTACAAAAATCTTTATATGGGTTGAAACAATCTAATCGTATGTGGTACAAACGTCTAAGCGACTACTCGTTAAAGGAAGGATATGAAAATAATCCTATTTGTCCATGTATTTTTACTAAGAAATCAAACTCTAATTTTGCAATTATTGCGGTTTATGTCGATGATTTAAATCTTGTGGGAACTCCGGAAGAGCTCATAAAAACCGCCAAATATTTAAAGAAAGAGTTTGAGATGAAAGATCTTGGGAAAACAAAGTTTTGTCTCAGCCTGCAAATCGAGCATTTGCCAACTGGAGTTCTAGTACACCAGTTGACATATACGGAAAAGGTTCTTAAGCAATTCTACATGGATAAAACACATCCATTGAGTAATCCTATGGTTGTTCGATCACTTGATGTGAACAAAGATCCATTTCGTCCCCAAGAAGAGGAAGAAGAAATTCTTGGTCCGAAAGTACCATATATGAGTGTCATCGGTGCACTTATGTACTTGGCAAATTGTACACCACCAAATATTGCATTTTTAGTCAACTTATTGTTTCGATATAGTTGAGCTCCAACTTAACAACATTAGAAAGGAATTAAACACATATTTGGTTATCTCCGAGAAACGGTTGATTTGGGTTTATTCTATTCAAATGGATCGAAATCACAATTAATCGGATATGCAGATACTGGTTATTTATCTGATCCACACAAAGCTCAGTCACAGACAGAATATGTGTTCACTTGTGGTGGTACTGCTATTTCATGGTGTTTTGTGAAGCAGACATTGACTGCTACTTCTTCTAATCATTTTGATATGATTGCAATTCATGAAACAAGCCATGAATGTGTTTGGTTGAGATCTATGATATAGCAAAGTTGAAAGGGAGTAATTGATGCTAAAAGATAAACCATTGTATTCTTTACCATTCATCTAAGGTTTTGTCCCACTGGGTTTTTCCTTAGCAAGGTTTTAATGAGACAATCTATAGACAGTTTTTTACTATGCACTCTTTTTCCTTCACCTAAGATATATTTTATTGGGTTTTTCCTTGGTAAGGTTTTAACGAGGCACATTTTTAGTTTTTGGTCATTCAAGGGGGAGTGTTATAAATGTTACTCCCTCCATCCCCATTTATTTGTCCCTCCTCGGAATTCTAACTTTATTAGGGAACATAATCATTACACTTTCTATAACCTGATTTTCCCATTTTACCCTTCAATCTCCTGTTTTTTTAAAATCAGCCTTTTGGATTTTGGAGTCATTCAAATTTTGAACCAAAATTAAACTTCCCTCCATCAAACTCTTCCTATAAAAACTCAATCCTTATCTTCTGGTATTTACGTGTTGGCCAAAAGGAAAACTCTACCAATAATCAAAGTGCTCTCTCTCTCTCTCTCTCTCTCTCTGAATTCTACCGAGAAAACTTCTCCAAAAATCAATTTGTTTGCTTATCTACACCATATTCTGCCTCTCTCAAGACCCGGTAAATTTGTGTTCTCTGTTTTCGTTTTTCCAGGGCATTCAAGCAAGACTTCTCCAGTTTTTTTTTTTTTTTTTTATGGCCTCCAATAGCAAAAAGTTGAAGAGATTAGATTGGAGGACTTCTTGTTGTGAATTTGGAGAAGGTTAGATGTAAATGGGCAAAACCCATTTCACATTGGAGGACTTCTTTTTGTGAATTTGGTGAAGTTAGATGTAAATGGAAAAAAAATAGTGCACATTGGATGACTTCTTTTTGTTCTTGCTTTTGTTTTTTTGGAGAAATAGATAGAAATTTCATTAATCAAAACCACAGTACACAAAGCAAACCCAAAAAAAAAAAAAAAACTACCCTAAAACTAAACAAAACAGAACGAAAAACAAAAAAAAATGCAAAAAAGACCGTCGGAGCCATCGCCGCCGCTACCCGTCGGTGTCGGAGACCTAGATCGGCCTCCCCTTGGTCCAAAAATAAAGATTCCGGCCGCCCACAGTGGAAAGAGAGCAGATCCATCCATTCATGAGGAGTCACCGGCAAATCCAAGAGAGGAAGAAGTAAAGGAGAAGGGAGGAGGAGGGAAGAGGGGAAAAGGGGCTGGAGGGAGGGGGAAGGAGGCGATGGGGGAGGGGGATATGTGGTGGAAGGAAGATCTCCGACAGCCTGAAACCCATCTCTCTTGCACTCAAGCTCTTTCTCACTGTATTCTCTGCTCAGCTCTCGAAGCTTCCCTTGTTCTTGCTTTTGTTGATCAATTGGAAAAATCAGTGCACATTGTAAGATTTGTTTATGAGAATATGCAGAAAGTTTGTAATTAAGAAAGATTAACTCATGTCCGTTTTGTTTGGTTCAAATTTATACGCCCATTGGTTACCAATTGAAATCTGGTAATGGCAGTGCTTTGTTACAAAATTATGGTCAAAATATGTCTTTTCCAACTTCTGCTTGTACTAATTTTAAAATGGAAGGGTAGAAAAGGAATTTCAGTACCTAATGTCCACTTAGTTTTGAACTGGGACCAAAATTTTAGGACAGCAAAAAGTAGTATTTGGGACCAAAAATTGGGGACGAAGGGAGTATCTGATAAATGGATGACCATCACACATACCAAGATGGTCTTAAATGTGTTGGTTGTAAAGTTTCAGCCTTTTGACTATATGTGTATCGTCCATCAAAGTGAGGACACACACAAGCAAGAAATAAAGAAAGAGAAGGCAGATAGCAAAATACCACTCTGAATAATATTTGAGTAGTCCAGAAGACTAACTTTTCTACATATTTGTGTCCAGCACTTTACTTAGTTTTTAGCTCTCATTATCTGCTTGGTTTTATAACATATGATGTATTTTTTAGTCATGTTGTCATTGTCTAAGAATATACAACGGAATGTAATATATTTTAAAAATGCTTGGGGAAAAGTTTTTTTTTTTTTTCATTTTTGTTTTTTTCATTTGGATGCAACTAATAGGGTTGTAAATGAATTGAGCCGTTTGTGAATTGTTCAAGACTCGACTCGATCGGTAAAAGCTTGTTCATGTTTGATTTGAGAACTAAATAAACCGAACCTGAACTTCAATTTTAGGCTCATTTAATAAATGAGTTAAACCTGAATCTGACAGTATTCAGCTTAATAAGGCTCATGAACCTAGAGTTTATATTTATATGTCATAGGAATGTCGAATATTAAGCTTGAATATGTTTAAGTGTTTACATGTACATCATAAATTTTTTATAACTTGTCATGTATAAACTTAAAGTATACTTAGATTTTATAATTTTATATATGTATGTACTAATAATGTATTGCAACGCTAATGCTCTGGATGCTGAATGAAAGAAGCATGGTAATGTTCACATAAATCAAAATGATTCTTGGGTCTGCCCTCTCTTATGCCTTTTGGCTTTGATTTGAGGGCATGATTCTGCAGAAAACTCGACGGTATAGGGGGCCACTGCTTCAGTGGTATTATGTGAGTAGCCTCTTTGTGCATTTATTGTCAAAGGTTAGATCCATCTCAAATCCATCTGTTTCGGTGATATTCTGGGAGCAGCCACTTTGTGCATTTATTGCCAAAGGTTAGGTCTGTCTCATATCCATCCCTCGCCCATATCCCCAATTATTGGAGACTAAATGGGTTATGTTATTGTTGTTGTTGTTGTTATTGTATGTAATTAATAATGTACAAAATAAATTTTTTATTGAAGTTCTAGACATGTATATGAGCATAAATAACTAAATTTTTTGACAAATTAAAGTTCGTGAACAAGTTCGAGTTCGACTCAAACCTCAGCGAGCTTGGCTTGTCAAATTTTCATTGAGCTCAAGCTTGACTCGAGTTCATTTAAGTATTAAGCGAACAAACCTGAACATTCTAAAACTCGACTCGATTCGACTTGTTTACCTTCTAGATGCAAAAGGAGAATCCAAATAAAAATACAAAAACTCTTGTACAACTTATTCTTAAATTGTGTATGCATCTCTCAATTTCTAGAATTTATCTTAGCATTATTATTGTACTGTATGATTTTTATTCCGAACGCCAGAACCTCAAAATAAAAGAATTCCACAATGTAAAGATTTGGCTCCTATTACCATATTATTCTGTAAATGTATTTTTGCAACAAATCATGCGCGGATCCGGGGTTCTTGTAGTGTGGAGTCTCACTACAACCCTATAGTATGGCATCCGAGTCATTGATCACAATAATCAATGGCTCAAATTTCATCTCGGCAATGGACAACTCAAATCATACAAGTGTCGAGTTGAAATGAGGACCATTGATTGCGCAATCAACGACTTATGTGTTGCACTACAGAATACATACGAGCAATAAAACTATGGGTATATGATTTTGTATACACAAAATACACACCGTGTTGGCCCATCTTGGGGTTCCACATAAATGATCGAAACCGCTCAATTTGTCTAAAAACTTTTTAAGGATCCCCGTAAAAAATTAACTTGGTCGAATATCGATAGAGGTAGAGGTAGAGATTTGATCAGTTCTTTGCTCAATTTTTTGACAGGAAATTGAGAGAAAAACCAATCAAGCTTTTACCGATATCCGACCACGCTATTTTTTCCAAGAATCCATAAAAATATATTTTAAATAAATTGAGCAGCTCTGATCATATATTTAGGATCCCGAAATGAGTCTCACACAACACAACACAATACGCATTTGGTTTGTACCAAAATAGTGTACCTACAACAAAGGCAGACTTTCAAATAATTAATTGGATGCCATCCTTTAGAATACTAATTGTCTTTTGACCATATCCCATGATATGGAGAGAGAGGGGGGTAGTTGGTGAGTGAAATCCAAAGTTTTAAAACGTCACTCTTTATATTTTAATTTACTTTCGCATTCTTAAGAAAATACTCTTCGAACCGTCCCCAATTTTTTTATTCTAAATAGCAATTTTCTTTTAATAATTCCGATATCTGGATCATTCTATATGCATCTCAATTTAAAAAAAAAAATAGATAAAGAATAAATAATATTTTAAAACTTAAATTTTACAATTTATAGGGGGGTGTTGTGCACCATGCGGTGCATTCCTTAGCCATTCAATCGTGTTTTAGACGGCACGGTTGCGTTCGGCTATTTTAATTTAGTTTTGATTTATTTTTGCCGGTAAAAAATCAAAACACATCTGGTCATCTAAAACACAAACAGCACCCCCAATTTCCTAGAGTAAAATGCAAGCTTATTCAACAGGGAGTTGCTACACGTACGGAACAGTAAGCACAAAAAACGCGCAAATCGACTTGGGGGCCTACTTTTGGGTACCACACAAACGATCCAAGCCATTCATTCATCTTAGAATAGTTTTTCAAGGAGTTCCGCGTGAAATCACGTCAATCGAACATGCATAAGTACTTGATCCAAAGCCCACCATCCACTCAAAAAATTACTCTGTACCTATTACTTCTGTCCCCTTAGAATTATACTCTTCGAAATTGAATTTTCGTACACATCCTTTTCTTGAAGACGTGTTTTGCAACATTAGACGAATCATAGTATATGATTATATAGCTGCAGAATGGGCCAACGTGAAACATGGAAGAATACATGGTAAATAAGGCCAAACCTAAAGAAATTGCGAGGTGGCCAAGCTTCTCACGCCAACAGCAAAATATTCAGCCAACACTCTCCCAAAAAGGTAGACCACAAAAATTAGTAATTACATTACATCAAATGTAGGCCGCATTGTGGGACCAGTTTCAAAGTTCACAACGTCCGCTCAAACCGTTCAATCAGTTTAAAATGCTTTTTTGAGAGACCTCGTAAAGAATCAGGTTGATCGAATTTCGACCAAAAAAAAAAAAAACCTTGCTCGATTACCTCAATGTTTGGTCTCTCAAATTGAACGGCACGGGTCATTTGCTTATCCTCGGGCTGGAACACCCTCCTCTCCCCATTAATCCCCCAAAAGATGGAGAGGAGCGGACCGGCTGTGATTCTCCTAGTATTATCCATAATAGCGATTATGGCGGACGTGGCCCACATCTCCCACGTGCGGGCCGTCACTCACCGTGATCATCATCACAAAACTTCGGCAACTTCAGCCTATAAATACGGAGGAGGATCATCTCAACAGCTCACTGTCACCCAAAACCAAATGGAAGCAATCAATGCCTCGAAGCTTCGTTCTGAGTTCCGTAACGTTCTTCGCTCCCGACGATTTGCTGAAGGTCAGAATATGCCTAATCCCTCTCTCTCTCTCTCTCAATCAATCAATTGAAATTTGAAATGCGTTAGTATTGCCCTGTTCATAAAACTGATTTACCGGGCCTTTACGAGACTTATTCAGTTTGAGTCAGTTTGTGAAACGAGGCTATGTATCTCTCTGTACCTTATGCATTTTATAAGGAGAATTCTACGGCGAGTTCAATGGGCGGACGGTAAGGAAAATAGAACAGTTAACTTTTTCTATGTTTTTTAATACTGTGGATGATGTTGTATTCATGCATTGGACTTTGTTGGTTTTTATCTAGGAACACAACACAAGCATGGTACAATTATGTTTACAAAGGTTCGATTTTATGCGGGTCAATTTTCAGTGAACGATTCCAAACACAATTAAAGTTGGAGTCTCAGTCAAGTCAATATAAAAAATGAACATAACAAGTGCGTTAGATATGATATTATTACATAAAATATTACTCGTTTTATATTTTAATTTTAAGAGGAGAATGGACCGGACAGGTTTTGGGTTAAGTTTCTTTTTTGTTCTTCGACTCAACTATATAATGGAGATGAGTGTGGTGGCCGGTGAGTACACCATTCACTCTCCGCGACAGCTCCGAAAACAGCCCAGTTGGTATGAAGCCGAGGCCGTAGAAAAGCCGTTTCCAACACCAATTGATTTTAGGAGAGCAGTGGAACGAAATGAACGTAATTGAATTTTGTTCTGGGGAAGACTATACATTTTCGCTTCACCAACAGTTTATGGTGAAGCGAGGACCCAAACTCACTGGTATTTTTCGTGCTTATTGATTATTTGAAATCTTGACATTATAGTATCTGTAGTGACATGTAGTGAGATCTTCTACAGTGTAGAGGGAAGCAATGGACACTGTTCTCATTTCATTGTAATTTTAGAAATAGGGGAACTTTGTGTTCTCATTTCATTGGAGGGGCATTTTCGTACCAAAAACCCACATATCCCCCCTAATTTGCTAACGACGGGGGAAGCTGTTGTTACCAAATCCAAGTCCTCCCGGATTTCTACTCCCAACAGTGAAATATTTCTTCCAAATCCAGCGGGTGTTTTGGCGTCCCAAATGCCGGACTAAAGTGAGACCGGGATTACAAATCCGGGTGTAGTAAAAATCCGGGTGCCAAATCCGGCATCCAAATAGGGCCCTAGGTTCTAGTCATATTCTAAGTATATGTTCAGTTGTTCTTGAAATACTTGGAATGGAGTTTGATAATTTATAAGTCTTGACTATAATTTGTAATGGTTCCATTCAGAAGTAAAGCATAACTCTCTCTCTCTCTCTCTCTCTCTCTCTCTCTCTCTCTCTCTCTCTCTCTCTGCTTTTATACCTACAATAAGTGTGATTAGTCTTTATTTAGGATCAGGAGTTCTTTGATTAATACAGTAGCTTTTTTATAGTTCGGGCAAGGGGGAATATAATCCTTCCCTTTGATCAATTCATTGACTGGTTTGATCATGTTCGTACTAATGATAGGGCATACGGATTTTTGTAATCACCTCTTTTGTACATGGACGGCAATCCCTTAACGCCTTGTTTCTAATATATTTATTTTCTTATCAGAAAAAAAAAATTGTGTGATTAGTCTCTTCTTATTCTTCTTCATTGTTTTAATTTCTGGACTTTTCAGTTCCGCTATCTGTGGAATTTGGACATGCTGTGTTAGATCCTACGTGCCAGGAACCTCCGCGGCCGAACTTTAACGAGGTGAAAATCTCTTTGATGATCTTTATTTTAACTGCTGAAAAGTTATGAATGGAGCCATTCTAATCAAATGGACCTCCTCTTAATTTTTTAACAGGCAATGGAATCTTGTCCAAAGGCAGACATTCCCAATCTTAAGGATCTCAAAGAGGAAAATCTCTACTTGATAACTGAGGTGTGTGGCCTTTTGCATTCAATCGTTTTTTCTCTGTCGCAGTTAGCGTATTTTCGTTTCTTATACGAGATATACAGAACATTTGTTTCCTTTGTTTTCCAAGTTAAAGCCACATTGAAATTGGTTAATTACTGTAAATGTTTGCACGAAGCCAAGAGCTCAGTGTTGCACAAAGCCAGAAGGAGGTTTATCCAGTAACCATGCACGCGATAGGCCTCGATAGTTTCTTAATTCCTTTCACATGCATTATCTGCTGATTTTGAGCATAAACGGGACTTCGCAGTCAGGAGAGCAAGGGCGGTTGCCTGTGCTGATTTTGAGCATGGAAGATACCAGTCATCAAAGAAAGCCGGCTGTTGTTTTTCTGCATAGCACCAAGAAGTGCAAAGAGTGGTTACGGCCATTGCTCGAGGTAGACATTTTTCGGAGATCACTTGATCATCATCAGTTTCAACTTTATAATCACTCCGGACTGTCTCGTGATTTAATTTGTTTCAGGCATATGCTTCACGGGGATATGTTGCTATCGCCATTGATTCTCGTTACCATGGGGAACGTGCCAGCAGTACAACGACTTACCGAGATGTGTGTAGTTCGTCTCATGTTTCTTAGTAGAACGACTTATTGGTTTCCATATTGCTTCAATGATGAAAATTAAGGACATACCCGGATTGAGCGCAGCATGCTCCTTGCTGATAAAATGATTTTGTTTTACTTGTGCAGGCTCTTGTATCGTCATGGAGAAAAGGGGACACAATGCCATTCATATTTGATACGGTAATTCATTTTGTTTCAGAAACATGTAATGCTGCGTTCTTACCTTTTCTTTAACAGAATTTGATGGGTCAGCTGAGATTAGTATGTGAATTTAACCTCAATCCTGCAGGTCTGGGACTTAATAAAACTGGCAGATTATCTTACACAAAGGGAGGATATAGACCCATCTAGAATAGGCATCACCGGTGAATCGCTTGGAGGTCGGACAAATACCATTTTAACAATGTAAAAATAGGCTTCATAGTTTCTATTACATGCAGACCTGATAGAGGTTTACTGCAATGCAGGAATGCATGCATGGTTTGCTGCCGCTGCTGACACTCGCTATGCGGTGGTTGTTCCTATAATCGGGGTTCAGGTTCGGGTGATCAAAATTTTGTTTCGTTTTAATGCAATATTGTATGACTGAGTACTTACATCCCTAAGTTGGTATTGCTAACTGTAATGGAATATTTTGCCATTATGTCACAGGGATTTCGATGGGCTATTGACCATGATAAGTGGCAGGCTCGAGTTGACAGTATTAAGGATGTATTTGAAGGTAAATTGGGAAATGGAAGATAGTTAATATAGGAGTTGTATGAAATATTTGTAGCATATGATCTCTCTTTTCCTAGAAGCATATAGTTCGTTAACTCAGAGAATGCATTTTTTTTTCATCTCATTTTCTCAGCTTTTTGGTTTCAGAAGCACGGATTGATTTGGGCAAGAATGTGATTGACAAGGAAGTGGTCGAGAAGGTCAGTTGCAGTTTCCATTTTGGATATCGATTTGGTTGTAGATATGTACGAGTTTTCTATAGTAGCGTTCTACATTAGCGATGTGTAATGCGTGCTGGATAATCAATCATACATTATGGTTTAATTTTCAACAAAAACAGGTGTGGGACAGAATTGCTCCTGGTTTAGCTTCTCAGTTTGATGCACCTTATACAATTCCGGCAATTGCACCACGCCCTCTGCTGATCCTAAATGGTATGTTCCTGTTCTTCACTCCATCAACCTGTACGGACTAGATTATTTTTGTGGAAACACATATTTTGGAACCCCAACAAGTGATAAGCCAAGTGGTAAGTTGAGCGTGATAAGTGCCTAGTGAAATATTGGTTTTGACAAACAGGTGAATTAGATCCTCGATGCCCACTTGAAGGACTGAAAGTTCCCCAATCAAGAGCACGCAAGGCTTATGAGGAAGCCCATTGTCCTGATAATTTCAAGGTATGAATCATCTATCTGTCAAAGTTGATTGTGGTAGTAGTTGT
Source organism: Vaccinium macrocarpon (assembly GCA_022606695.1). Lineage (NCBI taxonomy): Eukaryota > Viridiplantae > Streptophyta > Magnoliopsida > Ericales > Ericaceae > Vaccinium > Vaccinium macrocarpon. The sequence goes on from CM040177.1 coordinate 27,420,381, forward strand.
GAGTTGGTACCGTAAGGCTGCAAGTTTTCCTGCGAAGAATTTCCAATTCTCTCTCTCTCTCTCTCTCTCTCTCTCTCTCTCTCTCTCTCTCTCTCTCTCTCTCACATTTAAAGCAAGCAACTAGGTTATCTAATTATACGAATGGAAACCATAAAAGGCTTTTGAGTATTGAAGTTTCGCCTAATTCTTCTTCACCAAAATTCGTCGTCCTAACAGATGGTATTTTCCCTTGACTTACAGCTGATAGCAGAACCTGGAGTTGGACATGAATTGACCTCATTCATGGTAAAAGAAGCCAGTGCTTGGTTCGATAGGTTCCTGAAGCAAGAAGTGTCTGCTCATTTGTAGATCTAATCTAGGTATGTAGTATGTTGTATACGGTATATAGGTATATAGTATGCTGAGTTGTCAGGACATATCGTATCATATAAATAAATGTGCATCGGTGCAGCAAATTATGCATTCATTGTTCCTTTCTAATGTTTGGTGTAACAAGTGCAGAATTTATGCAGAGTGATTCACCCCAATTCAGTAATTATCCTTTGTTCTCAAGTTGTCCGGCTCAGACTGTGATTGTAAGAAGTAAGAAATCAAACCAAATGTTATTGCCTTGGCCAAAATTTAGGTTTCTAGTATATTGTAGAATGCGTAACACACACACATGTACACACAGAGATGACACTAGCAGAACTTTAGAATTGCAGCTTTATTTGGAGAAGAAAGGATTTCTGTGCAGGTATTTTTCATCACAATAATTTACATGCGTTGTATGACAGTGCATAAATACGAATCAACAAAATGAGTCAAGGTTCATCTCTTCTTGCACACAGTCGCAAGCTTTGTGTACATCCTTGCCATAGACTGGAATCCTCGGTTGTCACCGGAACAAAATAGATTGCCTATGGAGGATAAAATGTATGGTAGAGATGCTAAGTTAAAGAAAATGCGAACCAAAAATGAACACGAAAAAATTTCATTTCAACCACAATACA